>SIJG01000037.1:554210-1154210 GCA_023374025.1 Heterodera schachtii | reverse complement strand
GTCTCGGTTTTCGAGCGCAACCCGTGCATTCGTCTCGTACACCGAAACAGTGAAATTGTTGCGTATATTCTGTATCATCAGATCTTGACGAATGCTTTTCAGCTGATCAGAAGCCTGAAAATAAAAGAAAAAAATGTTCAGCATTTTCAAAAAAATATGGCTAACTACAGGCCGCTGTAGCAAGAAAAAAATTTCGGGAAGGGGTGGGGGAGGGGGGGGGGGGGGGAGAGCAGTGTTATTTGAAATTTCGTCGCCGGGTAGGAAACTTTTTTTAGAAATTTTTGTAAGCATATGCGGGATCATCAAACTATGAAAGCACTCACATAACGATAACCGTTGTTCTGTTTGTACTTCTCCTTGACATTCTCCAGCGCCACCTTCAGCACATCTTGTGGCCTAATCTGACTCGGATCAGGCGCAGCTGTGAGACGGAAGAAAGATTTCTCTGAAAAAAAACAAAAAAATTATTTTAATTTAATTTATTTAAAAAATTCAATAAAACCAACCAATGTCAGTACAAGTGCCAACAATGTTCAATGAAGCAAAATTTGGATTAACGACCAATTCACCGTCGCCACCGAGAAACATTGACTGCATAGCATCAGCGGAAAATCTTTTAAATAAATTATTTAACGAAGGATTTTTAAATTAAAATAGTTTTTTCCTAAATTTAATGAATCAAATGCCACTCATTGGTTTAAAATTTTAAGAAGGCTTGTACACGGTCAGTTATTGTTGATAGAGGCTGCTGGTACACATTGTTTTTGGCACCAAAAAAAACAAGTTTTCTGTTCGGTTAAACGACGGACACTAGCTACAAAACCCTATTTTAAAGGAATGGCCAAGATTTGCGGAAAATTACGAGATTTAAAAAAAATATATTTTATTGTGTTCTATTTATGCTCACTTGCTGAACGGTTGTCGTCTGCTGGACGGCATTGGTCGACTTCGTTGTGTTCGTTGTTCGTCATCCGCAAAGCGTCGCGCGCGCTCCAACTTTCGCTCATTTGGGACGTCAATCTAACAAAAGAATAAGAATAAAAACTGACTGAATAGCAAGCAACATTTAAATCTTAATAAGCAAATTATAATAAGTCGAACAATAATAATATAATTTATTCAAGAAATTTTTTAGAAATTTTTCTAACGATTTGTTGAACCATTAGAAAAAATTAAAAAATTTTTTTTCGTTTTTGAACCGTAGTCCACCCAAATTCACCTGCCAATGCGGTGGCTGCTGTTTTTGGAACGGAATGTTGACACCGCCGCCACTTAACGGAGTGAATGAGGGGAACGGTCCGCCGCTGCTGGTTGTGCTGTTGTTCTCCATTTGCTGCTGCTTTTGTAGTTTTTGCTGCTGCTTCTTCAGCTTCTTTTTCTCCTTTTTGCTCAATGTCTGAAAATTGAGTCCGTATTTATTTTTTAAGTATTTTTTCGTTAGAAACTTAAATAGCGATTCAACCTAGTAATTTCCAAATCAAATTATGCTCAATGTAAATTTTTTTTTTGCTAACTCCAGTCACCGTTTTTTGACGCGGTGGTGAGTATGATGGCGATTTTTGTTCGTATTTGTCAACAAAGGGTTGTTGCTGTCGTTGTGGTTGTAGTTGACCAGTGGCGGCAGAAGTCCATTCCCATCGCACATTGTCGCCACGTTTTAGAGTCGAAGTGGAGGACAACGATGACTGACAAATGAACGGCAAATGAATGCAATTTAAAATTTTAAAAAAAGCGAGTAAAAATTCAGAAAAATTAATTTTAACTCCGTTTTTACCATTGGAAAGAAAGTGGAACCACCGGATGATCTCTGCTCGAGTGAAGAGGCGGAAGACAACAGGGGCGACACATTTTGTTGAACACCACCAAAACGATCATCACCAGCAAACGGCGAGCCAATTTTACTGCGTTTGGGTGGGGGTGAGCCAGAAATGGAGTGCCCATTTGACGGGCAAAGACTTAAAAATGGTGGGGGTGCGCTGACTGTTATTGCGAGCCACACGCATTCCGAACAAGCGAAAATGGCATTGTCATTCATTCCCAAAAACAAATGCCAATGATTTCAGTTTTACGCAATAAAAACAAATTCCTCAATTTAAATAATACTCTTAATAGAAATAAGAGCCAGGCGGGATTTTCCGGGGATCATGACAGTCGGAATCCAAATCCCGGTAATCCTATCCCGGCCTGATTTAAATTCAGAATTCCGAGCAGCCCACCAAAAATAAAACGCTTTTTTATTACCTAAAAATGGAGAAGAAAGGAGAGCAGCTATTCTTTTTCGTCTGTTTTTTGATTTCTCATTTTCAATTTTATACCCATATGAACAACAGCAGCGCTCGGCTTGAAGGGATTTTTTTTTTTAAAAAATGATGTGGCATTGCCACAAAAAAATGTGGACGGATTTTTGTTGGCGGGGAGGGGGGGGGGGGGGGGAAACAAAACCTTTTGGCAGGCGACGACCACTGCTGGGAGGAGGACGGACTCTTTCCGCCCCCGCCGCCGCGATCCCATCGGTCGGGCGAAGCGGGACCATGCTTGGCGGTAAAACCGCCACCATCTTTTTCTGCCAATTTTTGCTGAAATTGTTGCTTGACCAAGTTGGCCGGAATCCATCCTGTCTTCAGCTGGAAATTTAGCTCATGTGGCAGCGGTTCCTTTGCCTGAAAATTGATACAAAATTAATATTTGAGTTGGAAAATTGACAAAATTCGTTTAATTTTTCGCTAAATTTCATTTCTATGGGAAAATGACTAAAAAAATTGTCAATTTTTTATACAAACGAAAAATTTTTAAGTTTGCAAATTAAGAGGAACTTTCTAAGCATTTTTAAATCGTATTAATAGTAAAAAATGTTAAATTCAGTTGAAAATGAATAAGTTATAGTCCAAAAACTCGTTCGACGTTTTGTCCCGCTCCGAGAATTGAAACCGCGAGAATTATTAATAAATTTGTAAAACTCACCCAATTCACTGCGCAAATGGCACCCGATTTGAGCAACGGCTCCACTCGTTGTCGCAAATAATTCTCCAATTTCTCGCGTTCCTCCTCCCCTTCACAAGCACGGTAAGCACGTTCAATGTAATCCCTGGTAAATGAAAGCAAAATAATTAAATTCATTTCCAACAAAAAAAAAGAAATAAAAATGAAAGAATTGTATTGGTTTGTGTTCAATTTTTGTCAACCTTTTATATTTTTTATTAACAAAATTGAATTAAGATGAATGGAAACATTTTCTAAAATTTATTTTTTAATGCTTAATCCAAATGCCGGCGATTTAGAAAATGCATACTATTAACCTAACCATTTTGAATTTCAAAATAAATTTTCTAAAAACAAACTTCAATGACACCGGATATTGCCGTTTCCCGGCCGCCTCGCCAAGAAACTTTTGCGATTGTGTGGCTGCTTCACTGTGCAACGGCTGTTGCTGCGCACTGGGAAATCGGGTGGGTTTTGTGAAACGAGGAGAAGCGGACTGATGCAAACCTGAATGGAATTGACTTGAAGTGTAAAGCAATTTTTCAAACAAATTTTAGACACGCAAATCGAAAATGATAAAATTTGAAAGTTCGACATTTGTTCTAAACCGGGTTCAGAGAACCCGAAATAGGTAATATGGTACTTATGCAATTTTAAGGCACTTTTATAGATAAATTTTTCGTCCATTTGAATAAAAAATTGATGTAATAAAAGTATGTTTATCGGCAGAAAAAGAACTGTATAACAATAAGTACCGCTAATGTCAGTCAAACTGATTTTAATTGTAAGACCCAAAGAAAACCACCCTAAAACAAGTCCAACCAATTACCTGGAACGCTGACTTGAGCAAGTGGAACCGGTCTACCATTGCTATTGTACGCGCCTCCGCCAGTCAATTTCGGTCTGAACTGTTGCCGGTATTGCGGTCGTTGTGGACGGTATGGTTGGTGCTGGGGCTGTTGGTATTGTTGCTCTTGGTAAGCCATATGCTGCTGCTGCTGATGATAGTACGAATTGAACGAACTGCCCATGGTTGGTGGCCATCCGTACAGCGCAGCTGCCGCCTCGTAACTTCCGCCCTCAAATTGGTGCGGTTGTTCATGATGTTGTTGGTGTTGATCCGGTCTGCCACCGATGGAACGAAGTGCTTCTTGCGCTTTTAGCCATGCCGGATTCATTTCCTGTTCCGTCGGCACAGGAATGGCGGACAAATCGTCAGGCAACGCCACTTCCTCTGTCGACTGAGCTTGGTACGCAGCAGAATGTCGCCAATTCTCATCACCAGGCTCATTTTCGTAAGCTGAGTTTGCCCTGTCACCACCTTCATCACTGCCCTTTGTTTCAGTTTGCCAAGAATCAGCCATTTTACACACTATTTATTATGGCTAATTGGGAGTGCAACAAGATTTAACAAAAATTGGAGAAAGTAGTAAACTATCTGAATACTAATTAGGTAAGCGATATGATGACTTAATATTTGATAAGGAAACTTTGCACTTAAAATTAAGACGAAAATTGCATTCCATCTTCATTTAAGATTAAGCATAGAGTGTCGGAGTCGGACGGGAAAGAACAAGAAGCAATTTACGCTCCCTCACTTTTTACCGGAACAATTTGTTAGCATGAAAAACGCGGGACTCATGCACAAAGTTTCCGTCTTGCATTTTTTGAACTTCCGTTTCTGTTCGGTAAAATTCCTTTACCGGACTCGGCTTGGTTTGCTCTATTTTTTGGCATTATGATTTTAATTTAAAATTTCAAACTTTTTTCGGCAAAGAAAAAATTTTTTTTTTCAAGTCACCAGTCTCTAAAAAACCTGTAAATGATAATAAATATCAGCATGTTTCTTGTGCCTTTTTTTTTATAAACACATATGAACCATTGCGAATTACCTGATTTTAATATAAATTTGATTTGTAGCCTAAATTCCAAATGGATCCATATGATCTAATAGAGCCTGTCGATATCTCATCGAAGCTGAACATCAATTTCGAAAGCCCAAAATGGCAGGAAAGGAAAGAGGCATTGGACGCACTGCAACAATTGTTGTTGCAATCTCCGCGACTCGCTGATTCGCCAAATTACCGGGAGGTCATGGAACGCTTAGCAAAGGTCATATAAATGCGAATACAAATAGTAATTTTTTTTTTAAATATAGACAATGGCAAGTGATGCAAATATCATTGTCGTTGCAAGTGCTACCAAATGTGTGATGCTTTTCGCCAAGGGATTGCGTGCCAAATTCACGCCTCACGTGTCTTTGGTTGTCCCGGTGATCTTCGACAAGTTCAAGGAGAAGAAACAGTTGCTCAGAGATGCGCTGGTCGAATGCATCGATGTCATCGCAGCCTATACCGTAAAAATGGATAAACAAAATTGAAATTTTATAATTTTTTTAATTTTAGAGTTTCGACCACCTCAGCAAGGCCTTGCTCGAGGCTATGACTGCCAAACAGAATCCGAGTCAGAAATCACAGACGGATTTGTTCATCTACCGCGTGTTCCGTTCTCTCTCGGCCAAAGACATTCCCAAGGGTTTGCTGAAGGATTTGGTGGCCATTCTGAGCAAAGTAACAATTTTGTCATATTTTCCTCCTAATTTTGTGCCTTTTAGCATGGTTCTGATGCCGACTCCGAAGTGAGGGACTCCTCTTTTGCTGCGTTGGGTGCCATTATGAAATGCATTGGGGAAAAGGCCTTGGGCTGTTTCATTTCACCTGAATTGGCCAAAGATGCGAACAAAATGGCCAAGGTCATTTCATAAACTTTTTTTCAATAATTTTTTGTTCTATTTTTAGATTGCTGAATATCAAGACAAGGCAATGGCGGAAGCTGCTGTTATAACACAGGTAAATGATGTTGTGGAAAATTGGAATTTTCCGCTTTTTGTTTGAGTCTGGGTTTGGTGTTTGGAATGAATGGCGAGCATAATATTTAAGAAATTTTCTAAACTAAAAGCATCCGATCCACCAAACTATAAAGATATTTTACAATTAGTGTTTTAATTTTAGAATCAAGCCAGTGCCCATGCCAATGATTTGTCTGGCACTTCGTCCTCCAATCAGCAGAGCGATGAGTGCGTCACTCAACAAAACGCTTGTGAAAATGAAGTTGATCCCTGGGATTTAATGGAACCAGTCGACATTTCTTCAAAACTGAACATCAATTTTGAAAGCCCAAAATGGCAGGAAAGGAAAGAGGCATTGGACGCGCTGCAACAATTGTTGTTGCAATCTCCGCGACTCGCTGATTCGCCAAATTACCGGGAGGTCATCGAACGCTTAGCAAAGGTTAATATTCTCACTACTTGCATCATACATAGGCAATGAGTGGTCAGAATTTGTTTTAACGAAATGTGAAATACCCTTTTCCTCGGAACAGCACAAAAGTCGCCGCAAAAAAAAAAAAATTTTTTTTGCGGCGACGTTACGTCCCGGCATTGTCTAGGTCGGCCGGTTCTGTTTTGTTCCGGCGACAAAAGTTACTGGTAAATTGACAAACTGCCCCGAATTTTTGTGACAATTTTTTCTTTTGTTCTTCGCAGTGTTGAGTTCGTAAAAATAAACGAAACGTGAAAAAAAAACGAAATATGACCATATATCAGTTATAATTTAGCCATTTTGATGCTTATTTTAATTTGAAAAATTTTTTATTTTGCAATTTAGATTATGGCAAATGACGCAAATATCATTGTCGCCGCAAGTGCCACCAAATGCGTGATGTTTTTCGCAAAGGGATTACGTGCCAAATTCACTCCTCACGTGTCGTTGGTTGTTCCGGCGATCTTCGACAAGTTCAAGGAGAAGAAACAGTTGCTCAGAGATGCGCTGGTCGAATGCATCGATGTCATCGCAGCATATACCGTAAAAATGATAAACCAATGAATTATTTGAAAAAAAAACCAAAATTTTAGAGTTTCGACCACCTCAGCAAGGCCTTGCTCGAGGCTATGACTGCCAAACAGAATCCGAGTCAGAAATCACAGACGGATTTGTTCATCTACCGCGTGTTCCGTTCTCTCTCGGCCAAAGACATTCCCAAGGGTTTGCTGAAGGATTTGGTGGCCATTCTTAGCAAAGTAGCGATTTTGTCATATTTTCCCCCTAATTTTTGTCCTTTTAGCATGGTTCTGATGCCGACTCCGAAGTGAGGGACTCCTCTTTTGCTGCGTTGGGTGCCATTATGAAATGCATTGGGGAAAAGGCCTTGGGCTGTTTCATTTCGCCTGAATTGGCCAAAGATGCGAATAAAATGGCCAAAGTCGTTTCATTATTTTTTTTTTAAATTTTGGTTTTATTTTCATTTTAGATTGCTGAAAACCGTGACAAGGCCTTGGCAGACTCTCCAAATACGCAGAATGTATTATTTTCGCCAAATTTAGTATTTTTTAAAATTATTTTAGGATCGTGTTGAACTCTTTGCCAATGAGAATCCCTCTTCACGACCTGCTGCTGACTCGGCAAAAAAGAGAGATGCGTCCACGTCGCGGCTTAACCAAACAATCAACTCAACTGCGGACGATCCAAATGCGACAAAAAAAGCCGCTGACCAAGCATTGGTAAGATTGCGATTATATTAAGACAATTACAGCCTCAAAATCGAAATTTTGGCTGCGTTTTCTAAAATTTCACAGTCAGTTAAGCTGTGAGTTTTGTTAAAAATTGAATTTTCGACTTTTTTTTTTTGGGTTGGGTGTCCAATGAGTTGCAAATGAATGTCAGAATCGGATTATCCGATCCTGATATCCTCTAATCAAATAATTAACATAAAAAGAAATTACATATTTCCCCTGATTTCTCCCACTATTTTTAGAAACAGGAGGCCAATGATTTGTCTGACACTTCATACTCCAAACAACAAAATGAGTGCGACACGCACACTCACAAACAGCAAACCAAAATTGAAAACGAATTTGTCCCATGGGAACTGATGGAACCAGTCGACATCTCATCGAAGCTGAACTTCAATTTCGAAAGCCAAAAATGGCAGGAAAAGAAAGAGGCATTGGACGCACTGCAACAATTGTTGTCGCAAACACCGCGACTTGCTGATTCGCCAAATTACCGGGAAGTCATTGAACATCTGACCAAGGTCAGCCATCGAAAAAAAGGATTCTAAATTATTATTTGTTGTTTATATATATCGAATTTAAATTATTAAATATTTAAGGCAATGGCAAACTCCAATTTTATCATTGCTGTTAGCGCAATCAAATGCGTGATGTATTTTGCCAAGGGATTACGTGCCAAATTCACGCCTCACGTTTTGCTGGTTGTCCCCGTGATCTTCGACAAGTTCAAGGAGAAGAAACAGTTGCTCAGAGATGCGCTGGTCGAATGCATCGATGTCATCGCAGCATATACCGTAAAATGGATAAACAAATTGAAATTTTTAATTTTTTTAATTTTAGAGTTTCGACCACCTCAGCAAGGCCTTGCTCGAGGCTATGACTGCCAAACAGAATCCGAGTCAGAAATCGCAGACGGATTTGTTCATCTACCGCGTGTTCCGTTCTCTCCCGGCCAAAGACATTCCCAAGGGTTTGCTGAAGGATTTGGTGGCCATTCTGAGCAAAGTCACAATTTTGTCATATTTTCCCCCTAATTTTGTGCCTTTTTAGCATGGTTCTGATGCCGACTCCGAAGTGAGGGACTCCTCTTTTGCTGCGTTGGGTGCCATTATGAAATGCATTGGGGAAAAGGCCTTGGGCTGTTTCATTTCGCCCGAATTGGCCAAAGATCCGAACAAAATGGCCAAGGTCATTTCATAAACTTTTTTCAATAATTTTTTGTTCTATTTTTAGATTGCCGAAAACCGTGACAAGGCAATGGCAGACTCTCCAAATACACCGAATGTACTGTTTCAGTCAAATTAAAAACAAACATTTTTCAAATCGGTTTAGGATCGTGTTGAACTCTTTGCCAATGCGTCTTCACGACCTGCTGCTGATTCATCAAAAAAGCGTGATGCGTCCACGTCGCGGCTTAACCAAACAATCAACTCAACTGCGGACGATCCAAATGCGACAAAAAGGGCTCGGTCTGCTAGCGGGTAAATGAAAAATCGTACAATTTTTATTTTTTGCACTATATTTTTTTTAGTCGTCGTCGTTCGGTTGCTGTCCTCCCCAACAATTCAATGCTCAATGACAACACTGATGAGGGCAATCCGCGTGCTCCACGCCGGTCACATTTTGCTGGCAGTGGTGGACTTTCGTCAGCCGTTTCCTACTCATCCAACTTGAACACCACGATGACACTTCAATCACAAAATGTTGCTGGCAAATTCCAATTGGACCCGAAATTTTTCCAAAACGACTTTGATGACAACACATTGTTGGCCGGAAACAACAGAGGGGAAAGGGAATTGACAAACACCACCCAAACACTGCTGTTGGACCGAACATTCAAAGTGTCCACTCCAAAAGTGGGCGACAAACACAACAACACAATCGCGGCACAATCAATGGATCAAGCATCTTCTGTTGATCTACAACCAATTGTAATTTAGTCTAAAAATACTCGGTTTTTATTTTAGCGCTCTGAGAATATTGGTTGCCCCATAAGTATTGAGTGTCCAACAAATAAAAATTTTCCAAAATATAAAAAAAAATCAAATTTTTTTTGGATATATGATCCGATTCCGAATAATGAAATGAATCCATTTATGAAAAGATGAGAAAACCATATAGCCCAATCTCTAAGCTTTAAAAATGATATTACTATCTTACGAAAATGCAATAACTAACCAATTTTTATAATACCAAGAAATGGTGTTGCGTTCCTAGTTTTATTAATTTTTTCAGAAACCAGTTGTGCGTCCAACCAGCACTTTTTCGCGTCGTAGTGAGTCAGTGTCTTCAATTTCGTCGCTGGAAAGTGCGGAACACATTGACCGAACTGTGCACAACATTTCCTGTCTTCAGCTCAACATTGCCGAGGAGGCGTTAGCCCAAGTAAAAAAATTTTGAAAAATTATTTTTTTGTAAATTTGATTGCGCCCTTTCAGTTACTTCATCTGATGAATGACCATGTGACAAGGCAGTATATAATTGACAGAACCGAACTCATTCTTAAGACGGTCTTTATTTTTTTACAAAAAATTTAATTTTAGTTGTTTTTTTTCTTCGAAAAGTGGGAATTTCATTTTGTTTTTTTTAAGATGGTCACGCAAATCTTTCACATTCGAAGCCAACATCTTGAACAATTGGACGGAGTGAAGGAAGGGGACCAAAAAGAGCAGGAACTCAGTGAATTTATGCGTTCCATTTGCAACTTTCTTAGCACTGTTAGTGGCATGCCATGAAACGGATGTCATCATATTTTTTACTTATTCAATCCCATTTAGCTGACTAACGAAATGACCATTATGCAGCGGATAAGTACGGACACTTTGCGCTCATTCATTGACGCACTTCTTTCATTGGTCAGCGATCAGCGTCTTAAAATACTTAACAAACAGGTGAAATAATTTTTTTTTTTAATTTGATTTCATTAATTAATTTTTTTGGGTTTATAGGTATTCCGTTCCCTCAACATTATTGTGATTCGACTGTGCGAATTCACAAATCCGAATGTGTGTTTTGTGGCGCTGATGAAATTGGTCATGAAATACCAGGCCTCTGATCCTGGCGGTCAACTGTCTTCGTTGGTCCGCAAATGTCTCACCAAATTTACTGACGCAATTGTTGAGCCGACCCGAATTGAAAAAGTTCATTTAAAAATAGTTTTTTTTATAAACAAAAATTTCTCTCTTTAGGTTGACATTCTGACGGTGCTGCACCCAATCCACGAGTATTATTCGCGTTTTTATGTTGCCGACGGACAAACCAATCAAATTTCTGACACAGTGAAGGACACGTCCAAATTGTTGTGCATTTTTTTGCAGCGTTTGGTCATCAACCAAAAATATGCGGTACGTTTGTTATTTTTGGGGGAAAACTTTGTAAATTTTATTTATTTTTTTCCAAAAAAGGTTGAAAATACAAATTTTCAAAAAAAAAAAATTTTTTTTTTCCGGGAAATGTGGAACCACTTATACATCCATTTCTAAATGGATTTTTGCTTTTTGTTAGATGCTCAACTATCTGTACCCGTTTCCCGAAAATTCCCAATTGGTGAGTTATGTGCGGCGATGTATCCGAACGGTGGGCCGAAAAGCGATGGAAGAGAAGCGGCAGGACGGTGGCGCAGGCGGAGCTGCCCAAAATCAGAATAATCAACCAAAAATTGGCGCTGTGATGATGAACTGTCGTCAATATTTAGCCGAATTTCTTGCGACGTTTTCAATGGGGTGAATGAAAATGAATTTTTATGTGAAAAAAAGTTAAACGAAGAAATAGCAAACAAAAAACGGAAATTTGATTTCAGGCTGTCGAGGACTTGTACAACTTTATGGACATCCATCCTGACCAAAATTCAAAATTTGAACAACTGATGGCTCGGTGCGAATACGCTTCCATTGTTCGGCGCGCATTTGTCGAAATTCGTCAAACTCGTCTTAATCGGGAGCCATTGAAACCGGGGTAACACAAACATAATTTGAGAAGATAACACATATTAAAATAAAATTTTAAATATATACACTTTAAAAAAAATTAACCTCTATAAGAAATTCCGAGGAAATTTTATAGCGATTGTTTCAAACTTTAAAAACAAAAAAATTTCAAAAAAAAATCAGTGGTCGCGATACGGGGAGCGGGGGACTTATTGATATGGATGGGCGGAGGGGAAAACGTAGTGCATTCAAGAAAATACAGGCCCATATTTTTTTTCAAAATATCGAACACTAATGTATGTGAGTGACCCTTTTAATAATTATTTTCTTATTTTTTAAAGCATTTGTGTGCGTCGCGTGCTGCCGGAGGAAACGCGTCAATTTTTGGAGGAACAAAACGCGTTGAGCAACCGTATGAATGAACTGATGCGATTGTTCACACCGGGCGCCTCCCCCAGCACCGCTAACACTCCCTCCTCCGCAACGGCCGCCTCCATTATTATGGGCACTCTTAAGAATAACTTGACGAGGAATTAGATAAAACATATAATTGGTGCTCTGTAAATGACATGGGAAAGTGCCATTATCAAAACAATTTTTATTCCGCTTTTTTAATTTATTACTCATTTGATTAGAAATTATGCCCATGTTTTGTCAAAACCGCAAAAAGTATTATATTATTGACATTTTATTCGGATTCGAATTGCCTGCTGTACCATAAATTACAATTTACCGATCTTTTGCTATGTACAGTATAAAGCGATGTGAAAACTCTGTCATTTGATTCTCGAACCGCCGACCTTTCTCTAACACTCAAATCACAGAATCGGTCGACTCCTCCCTCATTTCATTTATGCCACAAGCCCCAAAATTTATATTAATATTCAAATTTTTTGTTTAATTTTTTCGAAGTTCTAAATATCGCGGTTACGTCACGCAAAATTTTTTGAGCCAATCCCGTAGCGGGATCGGAAAATTTGAGTCCAATTTCGAAATTTCCACCACACTGTTACATTTTTTATATTTAGAGGATAATGAGCTGAAAGTTTGAGAATTTCACTAGGGTGATCGAGAAAATAATAAATCAGAGAATGTTATTAAACCGGTCCTTCTACACTTCATAGTCCGGAATCTCAGCGTAGAGAAGCCGCAGAGACACGCGGTTTTTTGCATCTTGTAGCCAATTATGTTCTCTTTCTGTCCGTCACTTCGACTTCTGTGAAAAGAATTTTTCCAACCCCCTAGGAATTTTTTTTGAAAATTTCCCGGTTTCAAACCAATTTATGGTTTTCAGATCACCCTGATTTGTGAAGGAGTGCTCTGATCACTATGGTGCTGTTGACTTTTTGATCAGCCTGAGAAGTTATGCTTACATGAATTTTTTCAGATTTTTAAGTCGATTCTAAGAAAAGTTGTAGAGGATGCTTTATAATTTTGAAACGCCAAATTTGGGACAATTTCCGGGAAAAATTCATTAAAAATTTTTTTCTGTATTTTCCAATTTTTTTTGTATGATTCTTAATATTTATGTGGGAGGTGTGTTTGGTAAAAAATTCGGTACTTGTACAGTTTACATCCCATAGAAATTTTTTTATATTTTTAGTGATAAAAACGTGTTCCCGGGGTATTAAGGGTCGCTGATCACGAAAAAATTACATGCCTTATAACTATGAAATAGAGCATATTCAATTTCGTAAGTTTTTTGAACGAAATTGACTAAAATTTTAGAGGGTTTTATTAAAATTATTTAAATTCTCTTCGCCTTTACGGAGTTGCCTTTCTTTTATTCCTTCGTCTCCGACTTTTCTGATAGAAAGTCAGAACTTTTTCATTTAGGCCAGATTTTGCCGAATCATTTAGTCATCATCGGAGGTGGACCCATTCACATTCACAATGCTGCGATTCTCCAGCTTGTATTGAATTTCGTAAGTTTTTTTGAACGAAATTGACTAAATTTTAAAGGATTTTGTTAAAATTATTTAAATTCTCTTCACCTTTACAAAGTTGCCTTTCTTTTATTCGTTCGTCTCCGACGTTTCTGATAGAAAGTCATAATTTTTGCATTTAGATCACCAATTGCCGAACAATCTCGTGATCGTTGGAAGTAATGTCCACCGTGGTGCTATTCTCATTCTCGTTCGTGTGCCGCCGCCTGGTGGCGAACTCGTCTGATGTGCCAAGACAGTTCGGAATCTCCATGTATGTTTTTTTTGTGTGGTTGATCTCCATGTTTTTTTTGTGGTTGATCTCCATGTTTTTTTTTTTTGCGGTTTTCTGTCCATTTTCCGATGTAGGGCTCCAATTTTTATGTTTTAGCCTATTTTCCTGAACTCCCGGTGGCCTGAAACACGACAATTTCTCTTTTGGTGGTTGTTAAGCTACTGGTGTGCCTTTATAGGTTTTTTTTCATTTAGGGCAGTTTTTGCCAAACAATTTGATCATCATCGGTGGTGGGCCGATACACATTTACAATGGTGCGCAACTCGAACTTTTTTTGGTGCCGCTGCCGGTCGCTGGACAGATCAATTGAGGAATAGGAGGAATTGCCCGATCTCCAATTTTTGTTTTTTCTGTTGATCCGATGTTTTTTTTTGTTTTGTTTCTGTAAACAATAGGATCTCAAATTCTGTGTTTTTTTTTGTTCGTTTATGGCATTTGACGGTCTCTAGCCATGTTTTGTTCAAAATTCCAATAAATGTTTTATTACTGACATTTTATTCGGATTCGAATCGACTGCTGCTGTACCACAAATTACAATTGCTTATTTGTTTCACTTATTCAGACCAATCTTTTGCTATGCATAGTATAAAGCGATACGAAAATCTTGCGCCTTTGATTTCAAATTAATATTAAATAGAGCCCGGCGTGGGATTTGCAGGGTCCAAGTCTGCAATCTCGTATTTTTTTTTGTAAATTGCGGGATTTCGAAAATTAATCCTATAATTGGGTCCGCAAATTTGAGATTTGGGTGCTCTAGTAGTAAACACGACTAATGTAAGACTCATTAATGGAATCGAGTCCAACTTAAAAATTACCATTTGAGGTGGAGTCGCACTTTTTGAATATTAAAAGATAAAAGAAATGGACAACTCAATAATTTAATTTATTCTCTAAATGACAAATAAGACAATATATATTTAATATTAAGCATCTTATTTATGAATTAAAAATGATTTCAAGCGAACAGTGTGCTCGGTTGGCTGTTCATTACAAGATAAGCACATTCAAAACGGGTCATCTGCTGCTGTTGCTGTTTCGCATTATTTCCCTCCTCTTTGATCAGTGGCGAAGAGCCGCCGCTCACGGGCGAAAGTGACGTCGTCAGCTCGGATTTGATCGTTGACGTATTCACCGCCGGCGGCGCCACACAATCCGTGCCAAAAGGCGAAAAGTGACGGACACCCAAATGCTTGGCGATGTGCACAATGTCCGACACGGCGCCGCCTTTGCTCAACACGCCGGGACGAATGCATTTGTCAAAGTCGCGCTCCAACACCCAATTGGACAGCGTACCGCTGGAAAAAAAACGCGGAATTAATTGGGGAAAAAACAAAATTTTATTTGAATATGAGACAATATTAAGTGCAACAACAAACAGCATTTACTTACTTCAATTTGTCAAAACGGATGTCCTCCATGTTGGTTTTGTACACAAATTCCTTCTCAAACACATTGCTTCCCGTCCAGAACAGTGAAATGGGACAAGAGTTTCCTGCAAAAAAATTGGATTAAAAAGAAATAAATACCTAAAATGTAATACGAGATTGGACTTTTGAGAAAATCCGAACCCAGATTTCCGAGATGGACCTGGGCAGGACAGGATATTCCGGGTTAAATTAAGTCTAGTCATGTTGCATTTTTCGAAAAAAAAGTACAATTCCCAAACCCGGACCCTGAAAAAAGCCTGTCCTGTCCCTATTCATATAGGCGGGGGTAAGAGGAGGCAAAATAAAAATTTCATCACTTTGCCGTGTTCGTCTTCTCATGCGGCGGCAACTTCACATAGAGTTCAATCATTATCTTAATGATCGTGGGCGTTTACGATAAAATTGGTGCCAACGATTGTTTAAAATGCCACTCCCACCATTGATTGGAGTGCCAAATGCAGTGGAATCAGTCGCTCAATGCGATCCTCAAGCGACGCCGATGAATGGCGAAAGAACGGCTCCAAGTCGATGGTGTTCGGCAGAAAGCCATCGGTCAAAAATCGATGGGTGAGCTCACCGCTGAAACGGTCAACGCCAATCTGCATGTTTATAAAACAAAACATAATATGCACAACATCAAAAACCGCACCTCGATGAGCAGTTGAAGACATGTCATTGGCTCGAGGCGGGGAAAAATGATTTCGTCCGGGTTCCGAATGCGCAACATTTTGGCCAACGACGACACTTTGTTGCCCTCCACAAGCACACGGAATTCGCCCGTCTGCAGCTGGTCATAGATTTGTTGGAACACACAGCGCAACGCGTCAATGGACTTGGCCGACTTCAGCACGTCCCAAAGGCGATCCGTGAAATCGAATGGGTACAACGGTTGGGCGTCCATCTTCTCCTTGGCACTTTCGATCATTTGTCGCGCTCGTTTGATCACTTCGGCCTGCTGCTGCTGTTGTTGTTCCTGCTGCTTTTGGTCGTCGTTTTTGAATGGCCATGTTGGCAACGTGCCAGCCTTGAGATGGGTGGCCAATTTGGCCAAATAGCGCAACTCGTTGAGCCGATCAGTGAGAAACACCCGTCCGTCCATCCAGCCAGGCTTGAATTTCTGTAAAAAAAATGAAAAAATTGATTGTGAAAACATTACTCATGGGTTATTTTCGGGTCGCTGTAACAACAAATCATTTCCACAAATTCCGAGCCTCTAAACCCAAATTTTGAACATCCCTTATTGAACTCTGATCAGGACTCGGAAAATTGGCAAAAGTGGATGCCGGATTCGCAGTCAACGACCCATAAAACCAGCAAATTCATTCCGCTCACCACAACGGCGGTCGCATTGTTCGGTGGCATTTGCAGGTAATGGACGGGCGCCGGCTGTTGTGCCGCCCTCTTCAAATTGTCCGTCGTGCCGACCACCCCGCTGCTGCTGTTGCTGCTGGTGGTGCCCGTGAAGCGTTTGTCCGGGTTCCATTCCACGTCGATGGTGAAAAGTGCGGGCACAAAATTGCCGTCCTCCTTTTTGTCCCGTTCGATCAGCATCAAATTGGTGAGCACATTGAAGCGACAACGACAGCACATTTTGCGCAGCGGAAATTTGTGCAACATCTCCGCACTGAGGGCATTCAATTTGTCAATGGAGGCATGGAAATTGTCTGAAAAAGGGTGCAAAATTTAGTGCCACTCAATGAATGCCGAGACTTTTGCGTTATTCATTATTTTGTTCAATTCGAATTTCAATTAAAAATGTATAAGAAATGACCAAAATATAATGCCCGCATGGTCATCAATTGTTTGCCGTTGTTACGACGGCCCAGCAAAAGGACAGGTTGCGCTTGCGTTGCTTCACAGAAAAGGACAACCGCATGTTGGGCAAGTTCGGCAGAGAAAAATTGCTGCTCAGCAAACCTTAAAGACGCAAAATTATTAGTGGTTAGCTTAACCCAAGAGAAATTGGATGAAACGATAATTGTTTAAAAAAATGTACGAAATCGAAGTCTTTCATGAAAAAAGGGACACAAAAGCCAAACATTTTTTTGTTGTTGTATATTTTCGACATTTTTCGATGAAAAGTCACAGGAAACCATTCGATTTGAATATTTTTAAAAACTGCTTTACGTTTTCATAGTTGCTGACAATGGGCATGTTATTTATTTCGACCATTATAATTTAAAAAAATCAAAAAAATTGCACATTTACATTGCCCTCCCCCCCCCCTATAAAGTGTCTTTGCCTTTATTACTCATTGATAAGGCCATGCGCTTCTGATGGTGGGATCAAGTGGAAGTCAATTGCCGAAATGCCGCCAATTTCAATGAGTTCATGGCCAGAATCGAAGCGTGACTTGTTCGCTGCAGCCACCGCGTCCAACTTTTCAATGGACAAAAATGTCACTTTGAGCGGGTCACCAACGAGCGTGCAATCGGACGGCAAATTCTCCTTGTTTTCATCGCACAATTCGTCCTCCACTTTGGCTGTCATTGCCATGGCACGAAAGCGTTCGTACGCTTTGGCAGCCGTCGCCTCGTATCCCTAAGATGGTAAAATGATATAAATTCAATTGAAGCGTGATCCACGGTGGAATTTAACGGGATTTGGGGGGGGGGACTGAAAAACTCGGCCGGTAAAACGGTGTCTTTGTGTCCCGTTACTCCCACCCCGGCCACATTTCCAACTCTCGGTCACATTTTCCCCAAAATTCTTGGAGAGGAAAAAGTACTTCCATGGTTGCTGTTGTTTGTTATTGCATTTTATGTGCCTATTTGAGTTTTGTGAGTCCAATGAAAATTTGTTTCCCGGGGTGGGGGTCAGGATGAATGACTACCAATCATTTGGGAGGTCTCGCAAAAATGAAAGCAATGTATAAGGTAACACATCCAACAAACTTCAGCCTCCGGCAAATCGATGACGATCACTTTGGCACCAATGTAATGTTCATAACAAAGCGGGACCAATTCCGAATCAATCAGCCGAACTCTGTAGCGACCCTTCTAAAATAGCAATGTTTTAGTGAAAACCTTTTGAAAAGCATTTTATACCAAAAGCGTAACATCATCAGTTTTCGTCAATTGTGCAATATTTATCATTTTATTATTTCTAAAAAAGGAAAATGAAGCAAGAAAGCAATTAGAGACTCTGTCTCTGTTACAATTTACGCGTTCAATCAAATGACCTTTGTCTGTCTTTAACCCAAAATAATACTATAAAATTCTAAATACTTTAAGCTTTAAACAATGATAAACGCGTAAACTGTAACTGTTGGAATAGAGCTAAAGTTAATATGACGCTGCTCTGCATCGGCTCAACACTTTATGTAAATGCCGACCACAAAAAAAAAGTTTTTGAATAATTTAAATTTAAATGATTATTTACCGCCAAATCTTGTTTTTTTTAATGAAAGCAATGGCCGGCCGATTGAGTCCCAACTATTCTATGAATTGCATTCCTTTCAATTGACAAGGTGGCCGATCATTTTGTCGGGAAATCCCCTTAATTATGGACATACAAAAGTTTAAATTGTCTACAAATTTTGACAGTTTCACAAAAAAGTCAATTCGGTGATCAGCAGCGACCTCGAAAACCCCTATAAACATATTTTCACGACTTTCAACGAAACCAAATTAATAAATTATTACGGGCGAGAATTGTGTCAAAATCCTTTCTGGTATACCTAATTTAAAAAAGAGTAAAGTCACTTGTCAATTTGCAGATTAAATGAGAAAACTTGAAATTGTGTCTCCCACTCTTTGTGGTTTTGTTTTTTCAAATGTATGTATGTATAACAAGCAAACATGATCAAACCAATAAATCAAGACAAAAAAAAGTAGGCAATAAATGATCATGATCCACAATTAAATGTCGATGTTGAACATTACGCATCATTTTCTCATGCCGCTTTTGGCTTCAGCCCAGCAATGGTGCGCGAACTTTTCGAATTGATCACAACCACGCGGTACTCGGCAAGGTCCATCATCGCACGACGCTTCACCTGGTCAATCATGCGCTGCACCAATTCCAATCCTTCCTGTTCAGTTAGGTCTGAAAATCAAATAAAATAACGCCATCAATTTAAATTTAAAAAAAATAACACCTGGACGGTAGAAACTGTCCATGATGGAGTAAGCAAATGCACCAGGAAAGCCGTAGAAGATGAAATTCTAAAAATGTGAAATTTTTTCTATCACAAAAAACTCCGTAGTTTGAAAGGGGTCTCTCTCTACTTGGGGAGGAATATTTGTCGCAAGATAATCAATCATGGTGAGATACGCTTTCTTGTCCGTTGAATCAAAGCCGCCGATGATTGCATTGACGCGCCACATGTCCTCCGAGCGCAAATTGTCTGCCATGTTTTTTCTCAGCCAATGGTGCACCTCCTTGGGCCGTAATTCATAACCTATGTGATTGATCAGAAGTTATTAAAACCGAACCTAATTGAATGGAATAAATATTGTACAAAAATGGTCAAAGAATGTCAACATTTCCCTGATTATCCAATAAAAATGGAAAAAGTTTCCGATTCTGCGTTGTGTTAGGAGGGCTTTTCGTGCCGACTCATTGCCACGATTTTTTGATACACTTTTTATGGGACTATAAAAGGGTGCAATAAAAACCCTATAAATTCTGCGAAGGGCTTTTTGTCCAAAAAAATTGGATGAAACAAAAAAAAATGTCCACCATTTCGACGACTGTACAGGTCGCAGTTGGCCTTTGCCCAGTTTGCGAACGAGTCCACGTCACCGGCTTCGCCAAAGCACACCATGGAGGTCAAAGGGCCCAGCTTGTACTCTTTTTGGTGTGCTTAACAAGTGGAGAAATAGAAATCATTTTACAAAACAATTTCTTTAATCAACCATGGATTATTATTATTATTGAACATCATGGACTCACATTCCGATATTTTGATCGCGCCACTGAGAAAGTGGGTGGTATCAGCAGCCAAAATCACCCAGTTGTCAGTGCGTATGCCGAGCATAAAATGTGCCATTATGGTTCACTTCGATTTGGAGTATGACAGACAATAAATTGGGAAAAATGATGCCAATAAAAAAAATAAAATAAAAATAAGAAACGAAATGTTATGAAAAACGTATGCAACAACAACAACAAAAATGGAAATGTAAATATTTATCAATTTATTCAAAACAAATAAAAAAGTCTTACCGGCCAAAACAAAGGACAAAATGAAATTGGTCAAAGAGTGAATTATAATAAACTAATCAGAGTCCATGATAGAACATCAATTCTAACAACACAAGAGAAAAAAAAAGTGAAAATCGTCCTAATAATTATTTAATTTGCCTCTCTCCTCATTAGGGCTAATCTCTCAGAGAAATCGACGCCGTTTCCATTGACTCCTCTCAATGGGCAGCTTCTTCCAATAAGTTCTGACCGTCCATCTCCGCCGGCATTGGCAGTCCCATAAGGTAAAGCACAGTCGGGGCCACGTCGCGCAATGCCCGCGCCCGGGGCGCACCCTCCTCAGTGGTGGGCGGCGCACTTTTGAAGGAGTGTGCGGTGGAAGAGCAAGTGAACGGGACTGAAAAACGCAAAAAATGGAATTAGTGTTCAAAATTTGTGTGGGCTAACCTTAAACGGTCCAATTAATTTGTTTTTTTTATGAATGTGTGTGTTACAAGCGAAGTGTGTCATCGAGAATTTTTTTCAATTTTTTATTATCGAAATTGTACATTTACTGTATGATTTGTTGTTTTGCCATTACATGCCCTGCCATTAACCCGTGAAGCAGGCCGGGCTTTTAGAATCCATAAAAGGAAAGCGGAAAATTTTTTGTAAGAAATTTTTTTTTTTTTTGTATTGGGAAAGCGGTAGTTTTGCCAAGCTTTTACAGTTAATGCGTCAATTCAGTTCAATAAGACTGACCCTTGTAGCATGTGTGTGCCGTGTGTCGACCAACGCCATCATCCGCGATCATTTTCTCCGCATTCCCATGGTCCGCCGTCACCAACAGCACATAACCGTGACTTTTGCATGCCTCAAAAATGCGTCCAATTGCCACATCTTATACAAATACAATTAGTGGATAATGGATAATTAAAATCAAAAAATGGGATAAACAAAAATGTGATTATACCTGTCGCTTCACACGCCGTCACCGTCGGCGCATATTGCCCGGTATGACCAACCATGTCGGGTGATGCAAAATTGCACATGATGAACGGGTGCTTGCCTAATTCCACTTGTTTGACCACCTAAAAATAGTAGAAATTGGAATGCCAAAACATGTTTTTTTTACTTTCTAAAAATTGTCGTTCTTCCATAAAAAAAAAAAAATTTTTTCGAGGCTTGGGGGGGGGTACCCGATTGGAAATGTGTTGTTTAACCAATCTCGTTTTTTTCTTCAACGAATCAATCCCGAAGACCGTCCCTGAACGTTATTGACCCGTTTCGTACTTTGTCCGCAATGCCTTCACAATTCATCTCCGGCTTCAGGTCATAAGTGGCAACCTGCGGCGATGGGACCAACTCGCGTTCTTCACCCTCAAATTGCACTTCTCGTCCACCGTTGAAAAAGAAAGTCACATGGGCATACTTTTCGGACTCTAAAAATTTTGTTAAAAATAATTTAAAATGATAAATTCGAACCTGCACAATGGAATTGAGACACTTGCTGAACACTGAGCCATTCAGCGAGCACATTTTTATGCGTCACCGGAGGGAACAGAATGGGGAATGGAAACTAAAATTGAAGGGGTAATACAATTGATTTTTTAAGAATTTTTGTTTGCCCAAAATTAATTAATTCCCGACCCCCGAAAATAGTCGTTTTAAAAAACCTCTCGGAAAATTTTAAAAAAAATTCAAAAGTTGTGGAAAATAACTAATTTTCCCTGCTCCTTAATTTTTATCTCCATATACAGTTGAATAATACCTCCGCGTTGTACTGTGTCATCGTTTTGATGTGCAGTCCGTTCGGCAGTGCAACATTGGTGCCCAAATCCTGCAAGTTTTGCAGACCACCCATGCACTTGTTAATCTCGCGCATCCGATCAGCACGATAATTGAAAAAGACCAATGTGTCATTGTCTGAAATTGTAAATTGTGATTGAAAAGGAATGACTAACAATAAGCATTCTTTAGAACCGGTACAGCAAAAAGGCCGAGCACAAAAAAAAAATTTTTTTTTCGGCGTTTTGCTTTTTTGGGTGTAGGGAGCAATTTTTATTTTCTAAAAAATTGGTACATCCTTTTGGTTTTATTTATTTATTTCCTATTTATTTTTGAAAAATGGTACATGTTTTTATGGTCGTTGATTATGAATGTGTTCGTTTTTCCAAACCAAAAAGTCTTCATATCGTTTTTTGCTTGAAAAAATTTACCCCCCCCCCCTAAAATTCAAGTGGATAAAAGCAGCAATTTTTTTTCATACCTTTCACACGCGCTTCGTCCGCAAACACGATGGGCGTCAGAAATTCGTCAGTCTGTTGGTTTGCGTAGCGCTCGTTCACCAATTGTACAGCATTCGCCGGTTCGCATTTTTCGCCCTCTCCGGCAACCAATGCCTCGTAGGCAACCTTTAGAAAAAATGGAAATGGAAATGCAAAAAAAACGATATTTTTTTGAAAATGAGTGCCTTAATTCGCTCCCATCGGTTGTCACGGTCCATGGCATAATAACGACCAACAATGGTTGCCAATTCGCCATATTCTTCGACACTTAAGAAGTCAAGCAGTTGTTGCAAATAGCCGGCTAAAAATGCGGGAGTATAAAAATTTCAGATTTGTTAAATTGAGTTTTATTTAACCTCCACTGGTTGGCGATGTGTCACGGCCGTCGCCAAAAAAGTGGACAAAAACTTTTGGCACTTTCAAATGTTTGAAGGCACGCAAAAGGCCAAACAAATGCTGAATGTGGGAGTGAACTCCGCCGTCACTGATCTGAAAATTTTTGTATTTGTACCAATAAAAAGTTTTGGGAAATCCTAACTCACCAAACCCAACAAATGGAGTCGTCCGTTGCCTTTGATTGCTCTTTCTGCGGCACCGATAACTTCTTTGTTCTCAATCAGTTTATTCTTGCGCACTGCCAAATTGATGCGAAGAATATCCTAAACGGAAAAATTATGAATGAGGCTGTGAATATTTAATTGAAATTTGTGTGTTAATAGGAAAGTGGCATTTGTAAATTTTTGGAAAACAAATGTAGACACAATTGAACAGCAATGGTGTTGCCTAGCGTTTTTATGTTTCTGGATAGGGATTCGGAAATGGCTCCGATTACAAAAATCTAAAAAAAAAAACCTGGTAAATCACGCGACCCGCTCCGATGTTCAGATGGCCAACTTCGGAATTGCCCATAAGACCCTCTTCAAGTCCAACATGTTCACCATGCGCTTCCAACTGTTGCCAATTGCCGGAACAAAGTTGGTCCATCACTGGTGTGTTCGCATTTGCAATGGCATTGCCATGATTCTGATCGGAGAGACCCCATCCGTCAATAACAATCAGCACACATTTGTTTTTCACTGTGCAATTATTACTCATTTTTAACGGCTGAAAATGAATGACTTTTTTTTGAAATTAAATTTTGATTACAATTTTGAAAAGAGAATGAATTTTGCGTTTCTGCAAAAATCTTTCATTACCTATGTTCAGAGAAAAATAATTTTTCACTTATTCCTTTTCTATGTATTCTCTGCTTCACTCGCTTTAACACAGTATTTCTCGCTTTCTCTCTCTTTTTCTTCCACTATGGGTCAAGCCTAGTGTTAGACAAACTTGCTCAAAACGCCAAATAAGCGTAATTTTAGCGCGCTAATTCAAAATTATACTGGTAATTGACTTTTTTGTATTTTTTTTATTCTGGTGAATCAGCCATAACTCGCTTCATACCCAATCAAACTGAACAAATTTTGTTATCTGAAAAAAGTTTCTGCAAAGGAGAATCTTTCTCTAAGCGAATGCTAAGCAATTTGTCATCTCACAAAAAGTTGTGATCTTAGAATCGCATTTTTTAAAGCAATACTTGCCATAGACCGATAGATGATAAATTGCTTGTTTTCAACAATAAAAACAGAAAAAGAAATATGAAAAAAAATCTGCATTCAAAAAAAAGTAACGAACAAAATGAATAAACATTTATTGCGCTTTTGGCTGTTCCTCTTCAATTTTCCCAATCATTTCTTTGATCGTTTCCTCATTTTCTTCGCCTTCATTCAATGGTATTTCCAAAAACATTGTGTCTCGCATGCGCAGCGCAGCATGTTCAATTACACCCATTGGAGTTTTCAAGTCGTCGACAAGATAATACCTGAAAAATTGAATTTTGAGTATTGTAATAAAGGTTTTATGATGATTGGTATAAAAACAAAGGTACTTTTCGGTTTTGGGCCTAGATTTGAATTTAAAAAACAAAACAAAGGACACTCCTCCTATTTGCGCGAGTTCCTTAGGCGCGAAGATTCCAAAAAAAAAAACATGGCGCAGATCCATTTGAAGAAATTTTAGTCTCAAATTGTGGCATTTACGACCCAAACCCAAAAGTACCAAAACAAAATTAGAATGAAGATTGTTGTCGGTTTTATGCGTCCCATATCCTAGTACACTGTACGTTCCAAAGCCTTTTGTGTTTCCCATTAACATTTTATGCGTCCCAATTTTAAAAAAAAAATGCTGTGAGTCGATTTAGATAACCAATATTTGTTTTAAGCAAATTTTATTGAGATTGTGAAAACCAACAAGAACTAGATTCTTAGACTTCCAATTTCGAATTAAAACCCACTCGAAACTGCTTGGCTCCGCCGCAACAAATTTGCCACCAACTTGAATGTCACCATACAGTTTCACATCCACTGATCTGCCCGGCAACAACTGAAGGAAACGAAGAAAGCGCTCTCGAAGTTCTGCGTTGCCATGTTGATCAGTGTCAACGACGTTTGGTTCAGCGGTTGCCGCTGTTGATTCTATGGGTTCAGTCTCCATACTAATTAAAAGCAGTTTATGCGTCCAAACGAACAAGTCTCTGGAATTTATAGATACAAAAAAAGCAAATAAAATGAGAATATCCGTAATTCGGCCTAATCGAGTATATTTGGGATTAATTTTTTGTGTTTCGTTGAACACGGAATATTGAAAAATTCTAAAATTTTAGCTTCCAATTGATACCAAGAAAGTATGCTTTGACCCAATTAAAAAAGTTATAGGCCTAAGAATTTGAAGTTCACATTGACAGTAAATAAGGTTCACAAATACTGATTGACAACAAAATGTTTAAAGTTCATACAGCAATTTATTATAAATGGAATTTAAAAACCATAATATTATTTACCAACATATAAATTAAGAAATACAATATATCCCAAAAAAAACAGTGTGTTAAGCTTTAAAGCCATGGTTTTAAAAGGAAAGACGACTTCCAAGGAACAAAGTGGGCACGCCAATAACAGTCAGCCATTTCAACGTCTGGAACATGTTCAACTCGAGCCAAAAGAAAACGTAGAGCCCAAAAACAGCACACAGACCAAGATGAAACCCTAAAAATGGACAAAATGTAGAAAACCAAATAATATGACAGATAATTTAAAAAGTGGTATTTACCAAGAGCACTGAGCGAAAACTTGAATTTTCCGAAATTGATGCCAATACGAAGCCACTAAAAAAAATAAAAATTATGTAAAAAAAACATCCAAATTTAAACATTTACCAAAAGGAAAAGGATGATAAGCGGCGAAGCACACAAAACAGAAAACATGTCAGAAACTAGAACAGACGGTCGGGGCTCAGGGCTGCGGAAAGTGTGAGAAATTTCCGGCAAAAGATCGTAATTGACATGAGACGATTTTGACGACATCGAAGCAACAAAAATAAATGTACGACCTAAAAATGCCAAAAATCACACAAAATAATGTGTCCAAATGAAAGAAATTGTTTCGCGTTTTTATTATTAATTAATTTTATTTGTTTGGTTTTAGGATTATTCTGACAAAAACATTAACAAAAAGTACCTAACTCCAAGCTCAACCCCCAAAAAAGCTTCGTACCTATGTTTTATTTTCAGCCTTCCGTAGATTCAAATTAAAATACTTAATGCCAAATTTAAACTTGGCATTTTAAAAGAAGCACTAATTCAAATGATTAAGTCGAAAGCAAAAGCAACAAATGTACAAATTGCTTGGAAAAATTTTAAAAGAAAACAAAATTGTTAGAGGTAAATCGAAATTAAAATTAAAAATTTTCGTCTTTATCCTTTTTTTTTTGATTGCTAATTCATTTTCAATTACCTAAATAAAGCAATGCATTAATTTTAGACATTTTGCATTTTTATATGTTTTCATTATTCCCGTCTGTTCTTTTTTTGCTTCTCCACCACATTGACATTTATTCGACTGACCAAATTGAGGATAAGAAAAATAGTCACAAGGAATTGGATGCCGAAATCCGTACTCTCTTCAACGAAACAAAAGTAGGGCGTTTATCCCATTGGTACACATAGCAATTAACTAGGGATTCGACCTTTTTAAAAAGCCTGGACCTGGATTCCTTCCATGTTTGCCTGGGCCTTATTTTCTGGACAAAAATCCAGGAAAAAAGCCAGGTCCTGGAAAAATCCCGGTTGAAAAAAAGAAAGTGGACCTGGAAACAAGGAAAATTCATGCCTACAAACTCTATGACCATCAAAAAGCGTGTTAAATACATTTAGGATTATATTCCACCCGCTTTTCGGCTACATAACGACGAATTGCTGTGCAAATGCAATCATTATGCGAACTGCGGTAAGGTAACAAATTTTTTATTTTTTTCAAATTTCACTTTGTTGTTGTCAGGAAGGTGTGGCGAGTTATGTTGGTGAACAGTACATGGACGTGTGCCGGCCGGGTCGAGGCGGATACTGTAGTCGGGTGGTGTTTTTGAACGCGGATGGCACAATTCGGGAAGTCATCACATCGTGAGTTTTTCTAAATAAAAAAAATTTCATGCAGATATTTTTGAGAGCGATTGAAAATTTAACAGCAAGTTTTCACAGTTTATTATGATGAAAAATTTGTTTGCAGAAAAAGGAACCAACTCCAATTTTTTGGGGGCCCTAAACAGCTTAAATTTAATTTTTGGGTTGAAATCAATACAGATTGACTATTTTTAGTGGTGCAGTTGTTTGAGATTCGGTATTACTTTTTAATCAATTAAAAAAAACGTTTTTTTTTTTTTTTGAATTTTCGGCACTTTTTGTTCGTATTTGCAATTCGAAAAAGGCCAAAATGGATAAGTTATAGCACATTGTAATATAATCCTAAATTGCGGCCTTATACATGCGTAATTTTTCATTCATTTTTCATTTTGTTAAGCTGTTTGAAACGGGAACAACTCGTGCCCAGGGAATTGCCATTCGTCTGCCAAAATTCGACCACACCACAATGGAACAAATTGGTGAACTGTTGCAAGACTGAATCATTTTGCAACGACATCCAAGTAAATAAATTTTAATTTTTTACGATTCAAATTTTTTGATAGTTTGAAAATTTTTGAATTTTACTAGAGCCCGGAATTTTGAAATGGCTGTCACCGGGGCCTAGAATTTGAAAACGGGACCCCGGGTCTGGGATTTTTCATTTTTTTTCTTCCAAATTTTCAGTTTCCCATTGAACTTGGTCTTCGCAATGGCTTTTTGCCCGAATCGTTCGATGGTTTGCCATCCGTTTTGCTCACACTTCTCATTTCGCTTGTCCTTGTGCTGTTGTTTGCACTGAGCCTATGTGTTGCCATTTCCTGTTGCTGTTTTCCTCGGAAAAGGGCTGTTGTTGACCGATGCATTGGTTGGTTGGTGCAGTGCCGTTCCCCAACATTGAACAGGTTTTTTTTTGCGATTGAAAAATTTAGGGTTATTTAAAAAAAAAATTGTTTTTTAAATTTAGTTCTAAGGCTGATTGTGAAATGGACAGTGAAAGTTTATGTGGCGCACCGATGGGCCAATTGGCGGAAGCGGCAACATTCTCAACCGGATCTGGTATATTTATGGGGCACTCAGAAAGGTTCCTCTTTCTCAAAAAAAAAATCAGAGGTTATTGATAGGGGGTGTTCCCCTCCCCGGATCAGTTTTAAGAAAATTTCAAGAAAAATTTTGGAAAAATTTTTTTAGCGCTTTTTTCAAAGATTCAAACGCTGAATTTTTTTTATTAAAATTTTCTTTTTAAAAAATTGAGGCTGGGAAACGACTCCTAATTGATAGATAAACATATGCTCTTTCGCTTTTACGATGTTTTGATTTTGTGCTCCGTTTCGCTATGTTCTCGAAACAATACAATTTCACATGGTTATTTAATGGGATGCCCCCAACCTTCCCCCCCCCCCCTTCCCTTATTATGCCTAAATAAACTAAAAAGATTTTTAAAAAAATTTGTTTGTTCGATAAAGGTTCCGGCGTTCCAATGTTGGCACCGCGCACAATCTCATACCAAATTTCACTGCAAAAAGTGATTGGTAAAGGACGTTTTGGCGAAGTTACATTGGGCGAATGGCGTGGCGAAAAAGTGGCAGTCAAAGTGGGTTGGAATGGTTGTATGAATGGGACCAAATTTTTTGGATAAATTTTTTTTTTTTTTTAAGTCATTTCTTGGCCATGTCATTCATCCCATATTAAAAATTATTTTTAATGCCTTTTATCATTATTTTTTTAAATGTAATTGTTTTCATTTTAGATTTTCGAGTCTCGTGAAGTGGCTTCGTTTGATCGCGAGACAGCAATTTACCGGGACAATATGCTACGGCATCAAAACCTTCTTCGATGGATTTCAAGTGACACAGTCGGTGGGTTCATTTGATAATTTTCAAATAGGGTGTTTTTTGAGAAATTTTTCAGCGATTTTTTAGAAATTTTATAATGAACTACTAAGTTTTTTCAAAAATTTTCTAAAAAATCGCTGAAAAATTTCTCAAAAATTTTTTTTTCTTATAATTTTTGTACTAAGAAAATTCTTAAGAATTTTATATGAAAATTTCTAGGTTTGAAAATTTTTTTAAAAAAAAATTTTCGGGAGGGAAACGACCTGCTTTGGTACTACAACATTCCCCCTACCCCGTATCGTTATCACGGTTTTAAAAAAAGTTTGCTTCGTAACCATGTAAAATTTGGACAAAAATCACTAGAAAACGTTTAAAATTTTTTTATTGACAGATACGGGAGAAGGAATAATGCATTGGTTGGTCACCGATTATTGTCCCAATGGGTCACTGTTGGGCCACCTTGAAAACAACACGCTCAACACACAACAATGCCTCCAATTCATTCGCTCAATTGCTCACGGAATTGACTATTTGCACACTTCATTGACTGGCACCAAAAATTTTTGTAAATTTTTTTAAATAAATTTTAAAAAATTAAAATTTTCAACATCATCATCAACAACAACAAAAAAAAAATTTTTTTCAGTTAAACCGTCAATTGCTCATCGTGATCTCAAGCCTGGGAATATTCTCATCAAAAATGATTGGACCTGTTGCATTGCGGATTTGGGGATGTGCGTTCGGTTGAAAAGCGACGGAATTATTGACAGGCCCGAGGGTGGCGACAGAGGGGGAACGGCGGTGAGAATTTTTGTTTTTTTTCGCATAATTTTACTACATCAACTATTGTATTATTGTAATAACTAACTGTATGGTGGACCTAGAACATCTGTTTGTTTTTTTAATAATCTTTGAAAAATTTCTACTTTTTTTCCTAAATTTTTGATGAATTGTTATGTTTTTTTCAAAAAAAAAAAATTCCAAAAAATCTGAAACTTTTCAGTCTTAACTGATACGCTTCTTTCTCGAAACCCACTCCTACTCTCTCATTTTGCTATTTTTTTAAAATAATTTTGGTTGGCTTTTAATTTCCATTTTTTTCCAAATTTTAGCGCTATTTGGCACCCGAATTTTTGGACAAATCATACAGCAGTGACTCAATTACCTCTTACATGCGCATGGACATTTACGCCCTGGCACTGGTCATTTGGGAGATTTGCCGTCGTGTTGAAGTGAACAATTTGGTGGGAAAACATTGGGCGGCACATTAGGGGCAAAATTTTTTTTTTCCATTTTTAAGGTTTCCGCATTGGACTATCAGGTGCCCTACCAAGAGTATGAATTGACCAGCAGTCATCCGAGTCCGGACGCAATGAAACAAATTGTCTGTGTGGAAGGACTGCGGCCAACCATTCCCAAAGAATGGTCGAAAACGAAGGTAAGTGCTTTTCTTACAATGTCACAAAAAAATATTAGGGTTTCGGTACGGGAGCAATGTCTGATTTCGGGCGGTAGCCCTGTGAAATTAAATGAAGCATTATTTATAGACTCTCGAAAAGTATGCATTTCATTTTTGCCCCCCTCGTTTCCACTAAAAAAATTTCAAAAAATTATTATTTTTTTTTTTGACTCGAAATTCAGACAAAACCCAAAAAAAAATTTCTAATTCTAAAATAAAAATGATTAAAAATTAAAATTTTTCTCTAATTTCGGCACATTTAAAATCATTTTCAGATACTCAACGAATTCACTCGGATCATCAAAGAGTGTTGGAATGCCATGCCGCAGTCGCGGCTCACTGCTTTGAGCATTCGGTGCACAATTGACAGAATTTGCACGGAGGAGAACATCATAATCACCACAACATAGGCACAAAAATGCCAACAAATTCCTATCCCTTTTTTCTTTCATTTCATTTCTCACTCAGAGAGACTGAATAAAACACTGTGCAATGAAAACAGTTCTATGTTTTGTTTTTTTTGGATGAAATTGTCAAATCATTTTCTAGTTTTCTTTTTAAATTGCAATTTATTATTTTATATTTCCCATTTTTTGTCACATTTTTTTGCTGGCAATGAGCAGAAACTTCGCCGCTCTTCTGCGCGTAACGTGTGACCGGAAGATGGCACGTCGGGCCAACAAACAGCTGAAAAGGGTGTGCAAGAAGGCGCATGCGCAACACAAAAATGTAAATTTAATCAATTGAGCCTCGAGTGTATGGCGAATCATTTTGAAACTCGTAAAAAAAAAATAATTTTGAAAAAACGAGGCCTAGCCCCTAAGCGTTGGCCCAATTAATCTAAGTCTAAAATTTTGAAAATTGGTAAAAAATGTATTACGAATAATTTTGGAAAAATGAATAAACGTTTGCCTAAATAATCCTAGTAGGTCTAATATTCCGAAAATTAGGGGGAAAAAGTGTATATGAGTTTGCATGATGGCATTTTTATGGCGCTTTGGCGATTAAAAAAAAAACAATTTCCCATAAATAATGGCACAAATTTTCTGTTTGCCAGGTCGAAACGGTCATCCAACAGCAGTTCGATGATCAGGCAAAATTGGAAAAGCGACGGGAGAAGCGGCGAAGACAGCGCAAACGGAAGCGAATGGAACAACAGGAAAAGGAAGGGGACGACAAAAAGGAAGGAAATGGAAGAGAGGAGGAGGAGGAAACAGAGGACGAAGCGGACCCATTTGACGATGAAAATTACACCGTCAAACAGTTTGAGGAGGAGGTGTGTTTCCTTAATTTATCAAAAAAAATAATAGGTAATTGGATTTACGTGCCAATGGACGACATTCAACGCGTTTTTTTTGGGTTGAAATGTGAAAATTAATCTGCAAAATTTGAAATTTTTGGTTTATTTTAATTCAACAATGCTTTTAAATTACTTTTCCACACTTTTTAACTGTATTTTGGCAATGTTTGATAAATTATTTTTATAGAAAAAGTTAAAAAATATTCCTGAATTGAAAATGACCAAAAATCTCAAGGTTTTGCCAATTTGATTTATATTTTCTCGTTTCAACCCAATAAAAAAAAAGTTTAGTCACAAAATAGTTAATTAAAATGGTTAAAGTCAAAATTAAGGCTGAACGATGCGCAAAAAGCGGATGGGAACCGAATTGGATGAGGACGAGCGCGAAATTAGGCATTTGGAAGCAAAACTGAGGAAGAAAGGGCGCAAGAAGGGCAAGAAAGAGTTGGAGGAGGAGAATGGAGATGAACTTGATGAGTTGGAGAAGGCCATTTTGGGGGGAGGGGAAAATGAGTGATCACTGATCAACTTTTTTAAAGCCAATAAAATTTATTTATTAAAATTTCAAAAATGCCAAGGAATGGAAGTCGGTTGCTCTATTCCGAATTTTATAAATTGCATTTTACGAATTAAATGCATTTCTGTTCATTTTTTGAAGCAATATTTAGCCAAAAATGTTCAAGAAATTCGATTCGGCAGAGGATGTGGTCGGCTCCCAGCAGCTCAAAGGATCTGTGCAGGTCAGTCAATCTGATAAAACACTGATTTTTCTACCAAGGGGCTGATGTCAAAACAGCAATTGCTTTTTAATTATGGGGCCTATCCGAATTTTTTTTTAAACGGTGAGCGAAATAATTGTAGGTGTGCCCGTGCTGAAAAAGTGTAATCAAAAATACATATTCCCCGTTACAATTACTGAGTTAACTCTTAATTTAATTGACAGAAGTCAATCCGGGCCAAGCTGGTTGAGCAGTATCCGAGCATTGAGCCGTACATGGACGCCATCCTGCCGAAGAAGGAGAACTTCAAGTTGGTCAAGTGCAAGGACCATCTGGAGCTGATCGCGGACGCCAACGGCACTGTCCATTTCGTTAAAGTGGGCATTTTCAATTTAAAATAAATGAATTTGACTTTCATCAACCATTTTTTTTTACTTGACAAAATTTTTTTTAGAAGATAGTGATGCCAATTACACTTTTATGCTTTTAAATTTTATCAAAAAATGGAATACATCATAGCAAATTTGGTTGAGTGTTTGTTACACATGAATTGTTATGGGTTCGAGTCCCATTTAGGGGACAATTTAATTTGCCACTAAATTGGTTGGCAAAATGTGAGCTGGTGGCGAGGTTCGAAATATTTTAAAAACGTTTGAACCCTCAAATCAACTCAAAAATTGAATGATTCGTTGTGCTAAAAGCAAAGTGAAATGTTCCAAAAAAATCTCTTCACTCTAGCATAATGTTTCAACAAAATGAAATTTTTTTTTGTCCAATTACTTTTAAAATAAAATAAAAAAATTTAGAGTCGTGATTTGGCAAATTATTTCCCAACTCTGCGGCTGCTTCACAAATATCCGTTCATGCTTCCACACCAACAGGTGAAAATGGGGGGGGGGGATTCAATTTAAATACGCATTTAATTTTGTCTGACCCTCTAATGCAATAAAATTTAAAATTTCTGTCAAGGGCATAGTCAAACCCTTGGCTTCGGTTTTTTCTTTTTTTTTAATTCATTACGCTTTTTTCAAAAATTTTTGGAGGGTATTTGGAATTCATTCAATCCTCCCCCCCTCCTTCCCCCCCGCAAAAGGTAGACAAAGGTGCCATCAAATTTGTGTTAAACGGTTCGCATATAATGTGCCCTGGACTGACCAGCGCGGGTGGCAGACTTTTGGACGATTGCAACGAAGGGGCATTGGTCAGTTTTACAATAAGAATTAATTATTTATGAAAATTATAATAATTGTTTTTTTTTTTGCATTTTTTATAGGTTGCCATTATGGCTGAAGGAAAGCAGCACGCAATGGGAATTGGACAAATGAAGGTAAATTTGGATTGGTTTTCTCATAAAATAATTGATTTGCTTAAATTTAATTGTAATATAATTTTCATCCTTCATTCCGGATTAATTTAATTAATTAATGGACGAATTTTAAATAAAAATTTTTCATTTTTTAGCTTTCGTCGGCGAATGTGCGGTCACAAAATGTTGGCATTGCCATTGACAATGTCCACTTCATGAATGACGGGCTGTGGCGATTAACCACTGTTCAATGAGCACAGAACAATTTTTTTTTTTAAATTATTGTTTAATTGACTCTATAATTAATCGCTTTTTCATTTTTAAATTGTTGATTTATGAGGAATCATTTTTTCGTGCTTTTTATTCGCAAAAAAAAATACACAAATAAATTTTCATTCGAATGTTTACATTAATAAATGTGAGGTGTTTTTGATGTGGTAAAAATTGGAATATATAATTACCATAAAATTATTTCCAACATTTTTAAAAATGTACAAAAAAAAAGGAAGAAAAGAAAAGAATACTGACTGGTATTTCACAATACAAAATTAGCAGCGGAAGCTTAGAAATTGAAATTGAAACCATTCCCTCCAAAACAAACGGCGCTTCTTCCACTGCTAATTGATTGATTGTTGAGATTTGCTAATTAGGGGTAATTAATACTGGCATTGGTGTGGGATGGGTGTGGCTGAACTCCCCAATAATAATACAATATAAAAATGAATTAAAAATGGTTAAATTTTCCATTATTTTCCCAAGTACTGCTCCGTCTCCTCCCCTACATGCTCATCATGTTCTGCTGCTGCTGTTGTTGCTGTTGCATTCGCTGCTGTTGTTGGAATGCTTCAATTTCTGTCCAAATCATTTGACGCCATTGGTCTGCAAAAGTGGGGTCGTGTCAAAAAAAAAAAATTTTGAATTTTATTGGTGATGGCGCTGGAGACAGAGGGACGTGCCCGGGAGGGGTGGCAGGGATGTGCGAAAATATCAACAACAAAAAAAAATATATATATGAAAACGAAACGAAAAAGGGCATTCGATACGAAACACGAAACGAAAAAATAAATTTTTAAAACCGAAAACGAAACGAAATTTCGTCAATCCCTGGGGGGGGGGGTCATCTGGGCCCGGCCATTTTTGGAGTATAACTCCATTCATAATTGCCCAAAATGAATGAATTTGATATCTTTCGATAGCCCTAAGTGTTCTCCATTAGCCTGCAAAATTTCAAAAAATTTTGTTAAGTTTCAATAAAATTAGGCACAAAAATGTTTGGAAAACATGGTTTTTTTTTTTAATTAATTCCTTTCAAAATATTTTTAATTTTGAGTTTTTTAAACAATTAAGTATGAGGCCGAGAAAATGTGCGTGAAAATGAGAGGACAGACAGACACACAGAATTTTATTGTTTGTCCCCGATTTTTAATGAAATTCTCGGTCCATTCATTCTCAACTTATTTGGCATGGAAGCGACTCTCATGGAGAAATACTTGGCCATTTTTTATAACCATTAATAATTAATTAGCGTTTGGCCCACCAATGCTCAGCTCCTGTTCAATGTCCACTTCGATGTGTCCGTCCGCCGTTGGCTCGTCGTTTGGGTCGTGGTACTGCTTGAAGTACACGTGTTCCATCGCTTGTTCAGCGGTTGGACTGAGCAAAAAAAAAAAAAAACCATTTTTTATTCAAAAATCCATTAATTTGCTAATTATGCCATCCAATTTTACCGATAATCAGGGTCCAAATTGAGTGTTTTCTCCAAAAAATCCACCGCCTCGGGCGTTGCATTGGCAAAAAAATTTTGAAATCTTTGCGCTCCATTCTTGGCATATTCCGAATGTAATTGCGTGCTTCTTCCGACGAGATTTTCTGGAAAAATGCAAATGGCATAAGAGGTAAATAAAAAATGCCGCTTTTTTGCCTATGACTTTCAAAAATTCGTCATTTGGAGTGCCACAGACGGACATAATCCGGGTCAACTGATCAATGTCTTTAAAAATTGTTTTTTTTTTAATTTAATTTAATTTGAATTTATATTTACGGTCCGCTCCGGGAAAAAGTGTACGGCCGGTGATCAGTTCGGCCATTATGCAGCCAACCGACCAAATGTCCACTTAATTAGCAAAAAGCAATTAGTAATTAATTAATTAATTTGCAAAAACCAAATAAAAAACAATTTGCAGGTAACAGTATTTGATAAATGATTAAAAAAAGCAATTTTAATAGTTGATAAATAATTAATTTAGCAAAAAATAATCAAAAGAGCAATTAATAGTCTAAAATAAAAAATAAATTACTAAAAAAATATTTAATAATTAATTTATTTATTTAAAAAGTATAAAAAAGCATTCACCCGTCTGTGTGTAGTGCATCCAATTCAGCATGATTTCCGGCGCTCGGTACCATCGGGTGGCCACGTAGCCGGTCATTTCTTGGTCAGCATGACGAGCCAGCCCGAAGTCGAGAATCTTGAAAAGTAATAAAATTGCCAGCCATTTCGTGCCGGTATCATATTGTTATATATTATTTTTAATTTTTGGATCCGATTAGGGGAAAATTCAAAAATCCCGAAATTTCAAAATTTGTGAATCGGAAATCGGTGTACGATGACCTAAAAATGTCGGGGGATTTGATTCGGGATCGGCTTATCCCCTGGACTGAACCAGCAGGATTTTAATTCAAAAGCGAAAGAAAATGCAAGGAAATACAGTGTTACCACCCCTTGATCATGTATGAATGATTATCATACTGTAATTGTTGAAAAAAATTTGGGCGGAAATTCCGACAAAATACTTTTAAACTGATCATTTCTGAATTCAGCCAATCTTGAACACACTTTCAATTCGCAGTCCTCGTTGACCGCAATGTTTGACGGTTTCAAATCCCGATGGATAATGCCGGCCGAGTGAATGTATTTCAATGCCCGCAAAATTTGGTACACCAAAAATTGGATGTGCTCGTCGCTGAGCCGTTGAATTTTGAGAATGTTGGACAGATCGGCGCCCATCAGAATGGACACAAAATAACTGACAAAATGGGGAAAACGGAGAGAATTTAACAAAAAAATTTTTGAAAATTCAAAATTTCGGCGCATATTTCCAAAATTAGCCAATTTTTTGCGCCAAAATCGCAAAAATCTTTCCCCGACATCTCACATTGCTTTCATGTAACTCAATTTTTTTTCATGAATTAGTGAAAATTTTCAATTTTATTTAATCAAAAACATCTCCCAAACTGATTAAAGCAAATTATTTTCAGGAAATTGTAAATTTTCGGCGATTTGATTTCGCTATAAAATTCGAATTTAAATTTCCAATAATTGCCCCCAGGGGACATTAAACACCCACACGTCATTCAGTGTTGACGGGTGCTGATCAGGCGTGAACACGTCGTACAGATCAATCACATTCTCGTGGTTCATCAGCCGCAGCAGTCGCAATTCGCGATGCGTTCGTTTGGCATGGATTGACGATTGGAAGGGCCCTTTGGAAAATTGGGGGGAAAAACACTCAAGATTTTTTGGTAATTAATTAATTACTCGTGAATTTCTTGATTGCCACCCGATCGCCCGTGGTCACACATTCAGCGGAACTTCAAAAAATGTAAAATATTGTTAAGGTTTAGGCGCGCTGCTCAAACAGAAATGTCCAAGAATTCAGAAAAAAGTCGGGTTTGGGCTGAGATTTTGTGATCGGAACTCGGGATGCGAAAATGATCGGGATTCTGGTCGGGTCAATATTTTTAGGGTCGGGACTCGAGATGCGAAAAGGGTCCGGGATTCGAGTCGGGATTGTCTAGATTTTTAAGGCCTAGGACACGAAAAAGGTCGGGATTCGGGACTTTCCGGAATATCCCTGCCACCAATTCTCCATCCTTAAGACCCTCAAGCTTTTGGGGTCCATCCTCCGGAATTATTTAAAAAACGCACCAAACTGTGCCGTAAGCGCCGGTGCCCACTGGCGTTACTGTGAAAAAATGTTTAAAAATATTTAAAAAAGTGGAAAAAATGCAAAACATGTTTTTGTTGGCTCAAAATTCACCGATCAAATTGCATTATGCCCTATTTGATCAGAAGCGTTTCGAACCGATCGGAGAGCAAATCTGGCATACCCCATGGGCATAATTTGTGGTGCCACCAAACGCTCAATTTGAAACCACTCGAAAATTGAGCAGACATTTGGCACCAAAATATGTCACAAATCCGGACTTTATACCACTGGACCACCAAATGACATACAGTAGAGAATCAGTAAAAATATTATCAAATCGGATTCATAATTTTAATAAAAATTAATGGGGGAATAAAAATTGCAAAAAAACAATTAATTAATTTGAAAAACAAAAAATTAAAAGCATCATTTGCGTGAATTAATTTGCCTATTTTTGTAAGAATGTGTTTGGCCCCATATTTTTAAATTAAAAATTTAATTCGTTTCCGATCATTTTAAAAAAGATTAATTACGAGTGACCAAATTTGGCCAGGCCAAACAATATTAAAAAAAATGAAATGGTTATTATTTTTAATTGCCCATAATAACTCTCTTATAAAGACAGAGAAAGGTAAAATTAATTTGAATTATTACAATACTGTTACAGTATCCCAACCCCATGAATTTTGAATATCGTAATTCGCCACCGTTTTACATTTTTGGTAGCATTCGGGAATGATCCACACAGTTTTGTTCAGCTCCACCGTGTAGAAGCCGGCCTTCACATTGGTTGCAATGTTCTGCTGCTGCTGTTGTTGCACCTTTTTCGCATGGACATGGCAATCGGAGGCGTACATTTTGGGCACCTGCGGGGACAAAATGTGCCGAAAGCCCGGCGGGGGACAAAAAATGACAAATTGAGAAAAAGCAAAAATAAAATTAAAAATAAAAATATTTTTTTAAATTCAATAAAAAAAATAATTAAAATTGGAAATTATGATAAACGAGATTATGCAATTGTATTTTTTCTATTAATTTACAATAAATTAAATTGTGAAAAAGAAGGTGTCATGGCGGCAAAACGTACAAAGGCAAAATGGAAAGTTTTTTTTGGAATTTTTGAAAATTAAGACCAAGGATTTCTAGAGCTAAGCTTAGGCCAGTCTTAGGCTAGGCCTAGGCTTCAATTTTCCAAAATTCTTTTTGTAGTTCGTTTTGCCATTGACCCGGAAAAAGAGAGTATAACAAAAAGCTTGTTTAAACAGTAAGAAGTGGACAGACAAATGTTTTGTTCAGCAGATGGTCGGACGGACAAATGAATGAACGATCGATTTGCTTTTGCCCAATTGAAAGGGTAATTAAGCCGTTATTAATTAGTCGGTTGGTCGCATTCAACGACCTCATTATTCGAATGGAGCCGACCCCTTGTTTCATTGTGATGCCGTTCCAATTCGTGCCAAATGATATCTAACAAATTTTTTTTAATTTTTGTATGATCGGGACACTTGAGAGGCCAAGACTTGACCATGAAACTCGAGACCGAGTACTTATATCAAGTTCGAGACTCTCGGTCTTGGCCTGAAACTCGAGACCGAGTACTTATATCAAGTTCGAGACTCTCGATCTTGGCCTGAAACTCGAGACCGAGCATTTATATCAAGTTCGAGAGTCTCGGTCAGAAAATACGGTGTCCAAAAATGTTGGAAATTCCGTTACATCTCTGCTTTTTTGGTCCATTTCCGAGGGGCATTTAAGAAGCACCACCTTTCCAATCCGCAACACTTCTGGCCAAGTCATCGCCGTCCTCAATGTTGAAGGGCTGGGCCGCCACCGGTTCATCCGCTGGCAAATGGTAGTCGCGCATGTACGGATGACGCAGCGATTCTTCCACCGAAATTCTAAACGGAAAATGGGATACTGTATGGGGGGAGAGAGATGGTATCGTAATTGCACAAGGCATTTTCACTATATTTTTGTGAAATTTTTCCATCTTCCATGAATTGGCACCGTAATTAATAGAGACTAAGAAAGGCACCAACAAATTCTGTAGAAATAGTTTTATTTGAGATTTCGACACGAAGACCCAAAATGGCTACCGTAAATTATAGATGGTAGTACTGTAGAAAAAAACTTTTTTTTTTATGAAATTTTGTCAAATTCCGCCATCATCATCACCTTCTGTCCGGGTCCATCACCAACAATTTGTTCAGCAAATCGACCGCATCTTCAGGGCAATGCGCAAACACTTGTCGAAAATCTTTGCGCTCACAGAAGCCGCCCATCCGTTCGATTACCATTCGCTGAAAATTTTCAAAAATTTTTTCAAAAAAATTTTCAAAATTTTCCGCAACCATTGCCGGTGAATTTTGTTGCTCAATTTTTTGCATCAGTTGCTCATCCGGACTGCCGCAGAGGCGAATGATCAGTTTGTACTGCTCCATGGCCTCGGAGCCGGGGAACAGCACGCGGTTGGTGAACAGTTCGGCCAAAATGCAGCCCACCGACCACACGTCGGCCTTGGCATTGTAGGACACGTTGTTCCAATAAATCACCTATTTGTAGAGTTGTACAATAGGTACAAAATTTGGTGGTCGAATATGTTGATCAGTTTACAGAAATTTTACGGATTTCAAAAAAAAAAGTTGTAAATTTTGTGGGCCAAAAATGTTTTTTAAATGAGTAAATAAATGCATTTGAATTTTAAAAGAAAATTTAAACTATGATAAAATAAGTCAGTAAAATTTTCGAAAATTTATGAAATTCTTAATATGTTTGAATTTTATTGGCCAAAGCATTGTTTGTCTGACTAATTTAATATTGAGCACCAAAAGCAGAAAAAATCGGAAAAATATTTATATCAATTTCACCACATATTTTGAATTTAATTACAAAAATGCGAAGTGGATGATCAAATTTTAAGAAATTAATTAGATTTCGAAAAAATGGCACCAAATTTATGGTATATTCCCCGGCACAGGTCAAACTTTGCCCGAAAATATTTTAACGCTTTCAATTCTATACTTTTCCAATTTTTGGAAAAATTTCGTCCCCATAATTTTTCGCTAAGTGATCAGAAGCTCACCAAACTTTGCAGGGATACTAAAAGGAAGAGAATCAACCAATTAAACATTTTCATCCCATATCCTAAAAAATTTCAACGCTAATTGGTTTTTAAAAAATTTTCAAAATTCTGAATTTTCCATTATTTTATTTTTTAAGTTTTAAATATATTTTTTAATTTAATTTTTAAAAAACAAATTTGCTCTCAATCGGGACATTTAATTTTCCGATCACTAAGTTCAAAGTCCAATAATAATTAAATCCAAATCCAATCATTATGTGCCATCTTCGGGCATAATAAATTCATATCCAAATTCACCTCCGGACTTCGGTACCAACGTGAAATCACATAAGCGGTCAGATTGTCCCCATTGTTGGACACCGTCCGGGCCAAGCCAAAGTCGAGCACAGTCAAATCGCACTCCTCCGTAATGGCCAAGTTGGACGGCTTCAAGTCCCGGTGGATTACCTGAACAATGGCGAAGCTATTAATGGATGGAAAAGCGGATTAAATATAGCTCACTCATTGAAGCATTTTGGGAAGTAAAAATTTGATCGGATTTCGACAAATTAATTTCTTAAAGGGCTAAAACCCCGAGGCCAATCCCGGTAATTCTGAAATCCCGACCTTTGGGACCTCTCCCGACACTAAATGCCCACATTTTGCTCTTCATTTCGAAAATCCTCGCCGTTTTTTGCCTTTTCCATACACCAAATCCCCGCATTTTGCTCCTGATTTGTAAATCCCCGTCTTTTTTTTAGCCTTTCTTTCCCCGACCAAAAAATGCCGATTCTTCGTCTATTTTCCAAAAACAAATCCCCGCATTTTCTAATCAAATTTCATCGAGAAAATAATATAATTATTTTAAAAAAGTAATTAAATTATTATGGCGTAACATTTGCGGAATGGAGGTATTTCAGTGCACGGAGCAATTGGTAGACAATGTATTTGATGTGATCATGGTTGATCAACGATTGGCCAAGCTGCTTTTGCCGGTCCAACACCTGCTTCAAGCTGACGCCAGCGTATCCGGACTACAATGTAACTGCCAACAGAAAAGGGTGGCACAAATGCCATCGAATGAGAAAGAGAAATGCCAAAAACCCAAACTATGAAAAAAAGAATGCCAAAAACACAAATGATGAAATGAGAATGCCAAAAACCCTATTCTGTGGCATAGCATTAAAAAGAGAAATGCATAGAAAAACGGAATCCAATTGCCATACCATGACAACGAAAATGCCAAAAACTCTAATTCAAGTGCCATAGCATGAAAAAGAGAAATGCCAAAAACCCAAACTATGAAAAAAAGAATGCCAAAAAAAAACAAATGATGAAAAAGAGAAATGCCAAGAAAAATGCAATTCAAATGCCATACCATGAAAAAGAGAAATGCCAAGAAAATCCAATTGATATGCCAAATTTAAAAAAACGTCACTAAATGAATTTTTAAAAATTTTTTATTAAATTTTCTTCTAAAAATTCTTTTTTTTTTATTTTCCATTTTATTTACACATTTTTGAAGCATTTGTCGTCCGTGTCGGGCGTGTACATGTCCACAAATTGGATGATGTTCTCATGGCTGATCAGCTGCAACAGTTTCAACTCGCGGAACACGCGGCGCGCTTTGATCGCACTGCTGAACGGCTCGTACATTTTCTTCACCGCCAATTCGACGCCTTGCGATGCTCGCACTTTGCTGCCAAATTCAATTTTGGGAAAAATCGGCCAATGGCACAATGAACGGCCAAAAAATGCCAAAAGTTTTTTCAATTTGCAAGGTCGCTGACCACGAAAATGGGACCCATTTTCGACCAATATTTCGGACAACGTGTCCGGGATTAATTTTTTTTTTTTTTTGAAATTTGATCAATAATGCTAATTATGGAAAACAACGATTTCGATCAAAGCCGAACCTTGTGCCCGATTAGAAATTTAAAAAATTTGATTAGCAAAGCTAATTAATAAAATTCAAATTTGTGATTTTGTTCAGGTTCTGCTTGAGTTGTGCAATATATACATAATTAATTAGTTGCAATTATTATTCATTTGATTTTCGTGGCATTATTTCAAAAAAAAATCGAAGCATTTAAATTTTTTTTTGGATTTAAAATAATTACTTAAATGCTTGAAAATGCGGGGGGATTAAATTGTGCCGGAAATAAAATTTGTTGGTTTTAAATGCCTTTTGGTGTTGTTCTGCTGTGGAATGTGAGGATGTGCTCAACTCACATCACGTTGCCGTAGTTACCACCGCCCAAATAGTCCACAAATTGATACTCCGACGGCACGGCATATTCCACCTGAAAAAGGCGCCACATTTTTTGACTAATCGCCATCCAACCGGCAAAAATGTTGAAAACCGTGCCAATGTTTGGCAATTAGGCAAGTTAAAAGGCAACCTAATTAGTTTTATTACATGCCGTGCAATTAAGCGGCACTAATTATTGCATTTGTCAATTTACGGTTGTTTAAAAAAATGCCATTTAATTGGCATTGGCAAACGCTAATGAGAAAGTTGGCACTGTGAAAAAGTGGCATATAGCATGCATTTTTTAAAATGCCGGATCATCAGACCAATTAATTGGCATTGGCAAACACTAATGAGAAAGTTTTGGTACTACTGTGCTGGACCAGCAGAAGTTGGGCAAAACAAATTTTGGTAATCAAAAATATTATTAGTGCCAATTGTTTGAAAATCTACCTAAACTTTGGCACTTTTTCCATCGCAATTAGGATTATTCAGACAATTAATTGTGACCATAAAACTAACAAACAACACCGTATCCATGTTGAAACAACTGTATCATATTTGCAACCAATGATGAACCACCGTAAAACAACTATCGTACTCATGTTAAAATACCTACCGTACCCATGTTGAAACAACTGTATCACAAACATTGAAATCAATGATCGACTACCGTAAAACAACCACCGTATTCATGTTCAAAATACCTACCGTATTCACGTTGATATGTACAAAAGGCCGTGTCGCTGTGGACGAACAATCTGCTGAAGAAGAATTTGTTGTTGTGGTGCCAACATTGCCATTTGCTGGAGGGAATTGTTCATCCACAGAATGGTTTGGGCCAGGATCCATAAGTGAATTGCTTATGAAAGCTCTGCTAAACTCATTTTTAAGAGTAAAAAATTTTAAATTGAAAAATAAATGACGAAAATAAAACGCGAAAAAAAAAATTAAATATGGTAATTTGCATAAATTGATTTTTTAAAGGCACAACAAAATTAAAATAATCGGACGAATATATTCTTCTAATCAACCTCTATTTTTGAGAATGAAAAGACTAAATCCCAGCAGGAGGCACTACTATTAGAGAATGAAAAATAAAATGAATTATTTTTAAAATGCAAATTAATAAACAAATATTGTAAATGATCAATAGAGCCCAGATTTATGCGTAAAATGAAAATTTTGTAAAAAAAAAAATTACTAATAATTATTATTTATTATTATTTTATGGACGTGACGAACAGCGCTCGCTTTTGCGTCTAGTTTTATAATCAAAAATTCGAAAATATTGATGGAAGAAAATTTCAAATGCTTAAAAATGCATTTAATTTTTGTTCATGGAATGGAATGGAAAGGAATAAAAATTTAAAGGCCAATTTGTGAAAAGAAAATCAATTTTTCACAAATAATTTACAAAATTAGGATTCATTTCAAATGAGACATTTTTTATTTATTAGCCCCCCCAAAAAAACGGCTAAATATGTTGGATTATTCACATAAATTCGGGCTCTTATTGACCATAAAACAAATAAAAGGCAATAAAATAAACACCTAAAATGACTAGATTTTGAGGAAAACCAAATAATTGAGCAAATAAAAGGCAAAAGAAGAAAAATGTGGCACTAGGCAAAAAAGAGAGATTATGGCACACACACTAAAGCATTAACAACAAATCAATGGTGGTCCCATGTTTCGGACCTTTTCAGGGCCGGAATTTGGAGGGTCAGATTTTTTGATGAAAACTCCGAATTTCTTTTATTTAATTAAAAATTGTTTTTTAAATTGCTGAAATATTTTTGTAATTTGTAGAGAAAATGATATTAAAAGGTTTTATTGCACTGCTATTTAAAAAAAAAAAAAAATTCGGGTTTAAAAAATGTTTTACATGCCTCAGGAAATCCGAATTCCATAATCTTGAAACCCTTTTGGACCTCCGGAACCACCACTGCAATTAACATTATATATTATGAGCAAAAATGGCATTGCATTCTCTCTCCGTTCTGGGCATGGAACATGAAAATTTTGTAGAGGGAATTGCCTAATTCAAAATGCCAAAAAAAAAATTCAAAAATTGTGCCATTAGTGGGAAACAATTGAGTCAGCGATAGGCCATCACCACCATGCCGCCGCCCTCGCGTCGGCTGCCGCGAGTGCCGGCGCCGCCCCTCGGCGGCGGCGCCGCGTCGGCACCGCCGCTACTGTCGCCGGCACTGCTCTGACGACGGATTGTTGTGGTGGTCGATTTGACTACAGTTTTGCTGCAACAAAAAAAAATTTGGTGGACAAAATGTATAATAAATGCCGTGGTTTTACTGATGAGATAAAGCCATCCCCCTTTCCTAGGGAAGAAAGCAATTTAGGCGGGTATTTTGGGGATGTTTTGTCATTGATACTCGAGACCGATAATTTCCCGAGACTCGAGACCGAAGCGACTAAAACCTCCCGAATAATTTAAGACTCGACTCAAAAAAGCAAGACTATGCAGCATCATTAGTATTTGGATTAATTGGTTCCCGTTTCCTGAAACAAATGCACCCATTTATTTAAAGAGTGGGGTAAAAAGAGTCCCACAGGGGTTTATGTATGTATCTCAAGAAAACTAAATATTAAAAATGATTTTTAAAAAAAGTTTTAATTTCATTTAAATACCCACATTTCCCACGGCTCGTCGGCCGAGGACGACTTGGCCACACTTTGTGATGAGTTGGCCCGTCGACGCTTTGTCCGTTTGGTCGGGGGCGATTGGGGCGGAAATGGCGGGTCAGCAGAGGCGGAACGCAATTCGACCACATTGTGTGATGGGGACCTTAAAAAACAGGGGGAGAAGGGGGGTATAAATAAAATTAGAAAAAATCAAAAAAAAAAAATTGAAAATTATGAATTTTGAATTTTTTGCCCCTCCCCCCCCCCCCCCCCCTCCCACCTTTGCATGGAAATTGCACGCAATGTGTTGTAAGGGCTGGCAACAAATGTTGCGGATTTGCCGTGCAGGGAAAGCGTGGATTGGCCAGGGACACTGAAAGTTGCAATCAAAAATAATTACCTAATTTAATTATTTAAAATAAATTTTAAATCGTTTTTTGTGAATGTACAATTCACATTTGGACGGTGATTTATTTGGGCAGCGATCATTTGTTTTTGATTTTAAACAAAAAATTGAGGGTTTATGGGACATCAGCCGTGACAAATTCGTGAATCCATGACCAAATACCAAGACTCTTTCTCTTCCTCTCTCTTTCTCTATCTCTATCCCTCCTCCCTTCCCTCTCTCTCTCTCTCTGCCATATCCTCTCTCATTCTCTCTCTCTCTCTCTCTCCATTCTCTCTCTCTCTCTCTCTATCAGACATATCCCTCTTGATCACTGATCAGTGTGACTCTTTAAGCCCCAAACAGTGTATTTTTTGTTTGATACCCAATTGTCCAGTGCCGAAATGGGGTCCAACCACCATCTCAATTAGTCCATTTGAGCCCTTTTTATAAAAAAAAAAATCCCAAAAATTCTCATACACCGGTGGGAACAGTTTGAGCTCCTTGTTCGGGTCTAACAGATGCGTTCGTGCATTTGGGTTCACATAGACTGGGTTGACCGGCGGTGGTAACGGCTGATAGGGACTGACTTCGTAGGTGGCACGGGGCTGCTAAAACCGGATTTTTTTTAGAAATTTCATTTTATTTTTCGACTTTGTAATGGGTTGTGTACACAGTGACCGAGGCTGGCTGATCACGGTGGTGGTGATGGCGCAGTTTATCACTCAGAAACTGCAAAATTTGAAAGAAATTCAATGGACAATGGCATTTTTATAATTTTTTGTAATTAAAAAAAAATTTTTTTTCATTTTAAATGACCAAGATATGCAAAATCTTTAACATTTAGACTGATTTTTGTAAAACATTAGTCATTTTGATATCAATGGCATAAGCAAACATTTCGGCACAAAAAAGTTGGCGATTTGAGGGCTAATCATTTTTAAAAATTAAAGCCCAGCGCTTTTTACCAATTCAAATCATCATTTCTTGAACTGTTAAAGTCCATCAATTTTATCAAGGATTTGTTGTTCAAAATTTTTTGGATAAAAACGTTTTTTTTGTGGTAATCGATAGAGCCCGGAAGGGATCGGGATCCCGACAAAATCGGGATTATCCCGACCCCGTTTTTTAAAATTTAAGGCTCTAGTAATCGGCCATCGGCAATTTTAAAGTCCACCGGGCTTTTCCAAATTGCCGCGGCACAACACCACACACATACACACCTGAGAATTGCTGACTGAGCAAACCATGCCAACCACCAGCAGCAAAATGCCGGTGCCGGCCAACAATGGGCCGGCAATTTGAACGGGCGGAACCATCTACAATTTATATTTGGCACATTTAATTTTAAATTTTATATCATTAAATTTAATTGTAAAAAATAAATCCATGAAAATACAGTGTTTTGCCGCTCTTCAACAGTCCAACGCCAAAACGGTTTTTTGTATTCAATAAAATAGCCCAAATAAATCATCAGAATGCCGCCGAGGAACAAAAAAATGCCGAAAGCCCACACACAAACGACCGCAGAACTGCCAAGAAATTTGCTGAAAAAATTTGGGGTGCAAAAAATTTCACATTTTTCGATATTTTTTCTTGGCAAAATATTCGTTTTGATTTGTTCGGTCGGCACAAACTTAGTCCGATAAGGGAAGAAGCCGAACTGAGCGGGATAAAGCAAATCCCAGCCCTTAGGGTAGAAATAGAAGAATGGGTCACGCTGTGCCATTGGGCCAAAATGGACAATTCGTTGATTGCCCGTCCATTGGGTGGGGTCCAACTGTTCAATGCCCGCAACACCGCCCTGTTGCAGCACAATTTCGTCCCGTTTATGTTGCGGGATTTGGTGAAATTTGTCTGAAAAACGGCGACAATTTCCGGGCACAAAATGGCGGCACAATTTTTGGATTGAAAAATTCGGCATTTTTTGTTTGTTTTGTTTTGCTTCACTTTGTGGACGCTTTTTACGCCTCGGCCGTGATGGGTCTGAAGCAGCGGAAAACAGCAGATGAGTTCGAGTTTTCTCCGGCACATGTACTGATTGGAAACCGCGACGTCTTGGCAACTAAGGAAAAATGCCAAACATTTTTCTACAAAAATTTACGGCGCCAAACAAACCATTTATAATTGATGAGATTTTGCGCAGCACTTTTTGCGGTTTTATTTATGAAGGAATTAAGCCATTTTATAATTCGAGAAATTTTATGTTTAATTAAACCCGGCAATTTATTTTATGTAAGTCGAAGTAAATTTAGCCTAGCAAATAATGAATGATACTGAATTGGCACATTTTAAGGGCAAAAAAAATAAATAATTGCATTTTTTTCGGCACAAATAAAAAGAAACTCATTAGCATTAAGTATGTGTTTTAAATACTAATTTGACTTTACCACCCTAAGTCTAATAAACATACCAAATTAGTACATTCGAATGGGTGCCTTAGAAAATTCAAAAATTTTTTATGAAAATATTAAATATTTTTTTTTTTTGCATAATTTTTGAAGTAAAAATAACGGTGCCTTTTCCATTTCATATTCTAATTTAGCACATTTTAATACCTATATAAATAACATATTCGACTTTTCAAGCTTTTCCATATTTTGTCAACTTTCGATACAAAAAGTCAATTGGATGTTTCGTGCAGAGTAAGGGCGGGTGCCAAATGAAAACATTCAATTCAAGAGTTCCATTCTTGATTGAATCCTCATGACATAATTTGGCACCATACGTACAGATTTTGAGACTAAAATTTTGCGTATCTGTGCATACATAGCCTTATCGAACAAAACTGATTTGTTTAAAAAATTCACAGTTTTTTGGGACTCGGCATGCTTAAATTTCAAATTCCAGAAATTTCTGAAGTCAGGAAATTAATTCTAATTTTCGAATTTTTAGGCGTCACTTATATGTATGAAACATTGTCATAAACATTTTGGGTCTCGGAATCTGTAAACAAAATTGGGTGCTTTTCCCAACATTTTTTATTCCTTCCAAATTATCATCAAATTAAAAATCAAATCACACGGACTCTTATGTATTCCGTTTAGACCCCACATTTTTTAAGTTTTTTTTTCACTTTGAAAAATAAAAAACCTTAATAGGTTTTCGGAGCAGTTGATTATGAATCCGACATCCATTTTGAACAATTTCTAACCCGGACCCAAACTCTAACAAAAAGTCAACATTCATTTTGACCAAAATTCACATTTTTCCAAAATCGATTTTTTGTTCGAGTTCTGGTCCGGGGTTAGAACTGGGTTGTCGGTTTCGTGATCAGCTACCCCGAAAATCTCTTGATTTAGTGTTTTTATTTTGAAAGTGAAAAATTGTAAAAAATGTGGGGCCTAAACGGAATAAGAGCCAATCATACGCATTAGTAAACTATTCAAATGACAGTCATTTTTTCTCAATACTTTTGGATTAAGTTTTCTTGTAAATCTAACGAATTCAATGCATTTTCAATGTCATCAAAATTTAAAAACCAAAAACCAAAGTTTTTTTTGGAGTTCAGACCAATTTTATTTGCTGAATTCATAGGTTTAAAACTTTAAATGTATTTGATTCGTCTAAAACCTTTTTTCTGAATTGGCTTTTGCGACAACTTTTTGTCGCATGCGATTGACTAATAATCGCAAATTTATTTTATATAGAATTAAACAATAAATATCGTAAAATAATATCAAAATTAAAAAAAAAAGTTAAGTATTCCTCCAGAATTTCATTTCATTCATGTATATACAATTAAAAATTATACTTTTATACATACATAATATGATTTTCTTTTCATTTTTACCTAATTAGGTGGTACTCATTTAACCGGGCATTTGCAATGTCAACGCTAATTTGTGCATAAAAAAGCGAAAAAATAAAAATGTTTATTCATTTAAAAAATAAAAGAAAAGTGTTTTTTGAGGGCAATATATGTAGCTTAAAAAGAACAAATGCTTATGCATTTCGTAGTTTTGACTTTGCACGTTAAATTACGCAAGCTTTGAAATTCCAAAAAAAAAGCATTTAAATTTAAACAAAAACCCAATTAAGGAATTCTAATTTTGTTTATTTGTTTGACAATTGTCTTACAAAAATATCCTGAAATATTATGTAAGACCTTCAACCATGTATTAATACATAACAATTTCTTTTTTGACAGATTAAATTTTATAAAATTTCAATTTTTTGTCAGTGTTTTTGTTCACCAACAGTGAAATGAATGTTGGTAAAAGTGCTGCTTCACCACGTCCATGGTCTTCACATAGTAAGTTTTTAATGAATTTTTTAATTTAGATTTTTTTTTTTTTGAAAAAAAAAATTTTTTGCTTACATTTATTAGTTTTTGTACAAACAATATTTGTCTCTGATCAGTGATCAATGCGTTCGTTGCTTTAGCAGACAAAAGTGAGCGAATGAAGCAGCGATCAAATGCAATTGACAAGCGAAATGGTGGTCCACAAAAGCAACACCAACAACGACGGACAGCGACAAATTCCCAAAATGGTCGAAAAACGACGACACAAATTCAGGTGAGAAAAGAAAACACCATAAATGGTGTCACAAATTCAGATATATTTATATGAATTCCAATTAATATGTACAATTTGCGTGTCCCTACAAAATGCTGTCGAACGGAGAGTTTTACACTTTCTTCCATAAATTTTTTTTAAATTTTTTAGCAATTATTTCCAATCATTTGCTGAAATTTATGTTTTTTCAATTTTTGATGTCCATTTGTTTTACATTTTTGAGATTTGTCCCCATTTTTGAATTTTCCAAATCATGCACATTCATTTGTGTGTTGTGTATAAGGAAAACGCGGACTTTTAGGTTCTTTCACTTTTCCAATCGATTTTTCTTTTCTCTTCCAATATTTGTGTGCTCATTTCACTGTCATTCATTCATTCTTTTTCATTTTATTTATTTGGCGTTTCGTTCGAAAAGCGCTAATTTAAAAAAAATTTTGGTTTTTCCTTCAAAAATTATTAATTTTGGTTCCCTTTTTTTCTCACTATTGTATAAAAAACATTTTTCTAAATTTTTCTTCCCCTTTTTTTAAATTCTTCAAAAATGTCTATCTTCTGATTTGTTTTATGGCAGAATGCCAATATCAAAAAAAATTTAAAAAAAGGGAAAATATAAATTTTTGAATATAGTAAAATTAAAAGGTTTCCCAATTTTCAGCGCACTCATCAATTCTTGTCCACTGGGCTCCACGCGTTGTTCCCCTCGCTCAATGGCACTCTTCCCACTGCGAATGGTGCCGACCGTGCCGGGTTGGCCCTGCTCGAGCGTGACCCGTTGTTGTGCCGAGCGTCCGGCGGCTTCCGATTGTTTGTGCGCAAATTCACGGACCAACAACTGCTCAAATGTCTGCGGACGCCGGCACTGAACACACTTGGCCAATGGGCACCGCCAAACTTGCGTTACATCCATGTGCTACGTTCGGCGGTAAATAATTGCCAAAATGGTCAACAGTTTTAAGCATTCATTAATAATAAATGATTATTTGGGCTTAACCGGGCCGGGACCTTGTTGGGTTGAAAAACCGGGAATTTTTGGCTGGTAAAACCGGGAAAAAACCGGGACTAGTCCCGTCAAAACCGGGACCTTGGTACTCAGTTGTACTCAGTTGTCCGTGTCCAGGTCCCGGTCCCGGCGCACTCTAGTTTTAAGGCATTCATTCATATAAATTGAGGGAGCAGTTCCCCCCCCCCCCCCCCTCCCGGGTTAGTTCACCCCGTCCCACGAAATTAAAAAAATTTTAACTAGCATTCGAGATAGCTAAGAAATTTAAAAAATAGCAATTCGAGATAGCTAAGAAAATTAAAAAAAAATTTTTGAAAATTAAAAAAATTTCGGGCGGGGGGGAGGGGAACGTTAAATTGATTATCTACTTGTTTTTGGTGTAATTCCTCCCTCCCCCCAAAAAATTCCATACTAAAAAAAGATTCATTTTTCGAGGAGGGCGAGGGACGACGACCCTGCTCCTACTTGTATGATACAGTTTGCTCCCCTATTTACCGTAATTGAATTTAATCGTTGGACACAATTCTTGGTCATTTATTTTCATTAATCAAATTGGTTTTTTATTTTGAACATCTAATGCAAATATTTATTTGTTAAACAACCGAGTAATTTTTTTTCCATTTTTTAAGTGGAAGAAACTGACTCAATTTGAACGCTTTGATTGGCAGGAACTGTTTGAACAGTATGCCAAGGATGGGCATGACTCCACGCTTGGTAAAAAACTTTGCCATTCCTCCAATGCCAAATTAATTTACAAAAATATTTTGCTCAAGGCATTGTGGTGGATCAGAATGAACAACTGCTTGAGGCCTCAGCCAACAAAGAGGACGAGCAGCGTTTGTGTCAGTTCCAATGGCTGTCCACGGTGGATTCTGAGCATTTGCCATGTCCATTGTGCTCATTTGGGAACCAACGACGATATGCCATTGGACAACTCTTGGTAAGAAAAAACGGTGGCATGGATATGAAACACGAAATTTGTGGACATTCTTTTCCGAAAAATGGAATTTATTTATTGATAAAAAGTTTTTTTTTTTATATATATATTTTTATGCCAGGGGTTCGATTCTACTCATAACAACTAAAACGCGTAAAATGCATTAAAAGAATTAATTTAAATGATATTTGGTGTTTCGAAACAAAAAAAAATAATTATAAAAAAATTGTGACCTGAAAAAACGTTACCGGTTGATTTATCACTTTAAAGTCTGATAAATTTATAACACATAAATCAGAGATTAGAATTAATAAATGATCACTTTTTAATCCCGTTTTAATGCAATTCTCTATAGTAAAAAAATTTTTTTAAATTTTAGACATAAATTCTTTTCATAGCACAACAACAAATTTGCCATTTTTTTTTTCTTTGCTCCAGGCCCATTTGAGTCTCAGCCATCATTCGGCACATCTGTACGCGTGCCATTGTTGCTCCACAGCGTTCAGTCGGGCTGAAGCATTGAAGGAGCACGGCACCAATTACCAATGTCGCCCTTTTCTGCGCTATATGCGCGACAATGTTCGACGGATTGGCGACGAAGTGAACAAAATAAAAATGACGAATCATCCCCACCCCCCCCCCCAAAAAAATTATCCATTTTCTTAAAGTTGGTCTTCGATTTTGCCTACGCTTCACTCATTTGTGCGGAGTGTGGCCTGCACGTGTTGCTCAGCCCGCGCTGTGACCAGGACAAATTGGCCGACACATTGCTGAACCTCATGGTTGGTGGTGGCATTAGGGGGAACGGAGCAGTCCCCCCCCCCCTCCTCCGTATCATTTCCCCCGAAATTAAAAAAAAAAAACAATTTTCAAACGTAGAAAATTTCAAGGGAAAAAATTTCTGCGATTTTTTTTTTTGGATTTTTTTGAAAAAATTGAAATTTTCATATAAAAACTCCGTTAGGATTTTTTTTTTTTTTTAAAATTTTCTAGGGTTGAAAATAAAAAAAATTTATTTTTTTGAATTCCGTTTTTCTTTTTCAGCTTTCCCATTCCAACCAAAGTTTGTCCCTTTGTTGGACTTTTGCCTCCGTGGAATTGGCCCAACCGTCCGTCAAAATTGACTTTCTGCGCCCAGTGATTTTTGAGCCGATGTCCAAGTGTGAGTTTTGCTTACGCTCCGGTTGGAACTCGCCGATGGAATTGGAACGGCACTGTGCCATGGAACACCGCAATTGGGCCATCAACAACCAATGCATGTTGCAGTGCCCTGAATGTCCAGCCAAATTCTACACCGCCCCATTGTTTTGGTGTGAATTTTTTTTTAAATCAAAATTTTCATTGGATAATGCCCCAGGGCTCTCAACTTTTTTAGTGTTACGGTAGATACAGTATGCTTTAATAAAATTTTTTTTATTTTTTTGCGGAATTGTTAGTTTGAGTTTTATTTGTAATATTTTAAATCATCGAGGAGGGTAGAACAAAAAAAAATTCAAATTAAATTTTTGTTTTTATGCAATTTTTAAGACTCTAAAATTTATTTTATGGTAAATTAAAAAAATGCAAAAAATCAAATAAAGACATTTGTCCATAAACCATGGTAAAATTTGATTTAATCCATTTTACTTTCAAAATTCATTTATTTATACGGATGTTTTGCCATTGACCCCAAAAATGCCGAATTTGAGCCAGGACATTCCCCCCAAATAATTAATCATTTTTTGTTGTTTTCAGTGACCATTTGCTGTCCAAACATCTCCACTCCGATGTCCCAATGGTCACTCAGTTTTTGCGCACCATTCCCCAATTTCCGCCCGCATTGGACAAAAATGGCACTGTTTTGCTTGGCACTGTTGGCATTGATCGGTTGCCGTCACCGTCCCCACATGCGGCAAATGCACCGGCAACAAATCCGCTCAAATGGGTGCCGGCCGCCGAACGGGCGGCGCGCGAAGGCGAACTTCGCCGAAGCAAACGAAAAGTGAGTGAATTTGGGGAGGAATCGTCCGTTTGAGTCCCAGCGGAACAGGACAAACCGCAAAAAAAAAAAAAAATTCTATTTTACTTACCTAGCCTAATTCGAAAGAAAATTTACTAAGCAATTCAAGAAACAATTTTTTTTTGAATTTCAGCAGATTTTGTTTTCCGTAACACCTAGGTCTTAAAAAACCTTTTAATTTTTTTGTGGCGACGTTATGTCCCGGCGACATTTTGGATGTACCCTAGTTCCAGACAAATGCGTCCATTCGTAGCTTAATGAACTAATTTTTGACAAACTGTTATATGTACATAGAGCTTGACTAGAATTTCGAATTTTGCGTTATTATAAATGTTTCAGTTTCATGGACACAAAATTTGGGACTCAAAAAAACGAATTCGAAATTTTTTTTTTAATTTTTTTTCAGCGAAAACGTCGTCGTCTGCACACGCCGGCACCGGAGGATGAAGAGGCAGCGGATGAGGACGAAGAGGAGGATGAGGAGGGGGAGGATGATGTTGACGAGGAATGGGACGAGACGGATGAGCAGCGAAAAGGACGACCAAGCGGCGGAATCGGCACATTTTTGGAGCAGCAAAATTTTGGTCGCTGGAAAACAAAAATGCGTCTTTTAGAAGCACGGGTAAAGGCATTTACTTAAAATCATGTCCGTAACCAGAGAGGGCAAGGGACCCCCCCCCCCCCCCCCCGAATTGAAAATTTTTCAGAAAATGGGTAAATTTTTTTTAGTTTTACTCTATTTTCTAATTTTACCGGGAGCACCTAACGGCACCGTCGGATCCTATTTTTTTCCAAAACAAGGTCTCAAAATTGCCAAAATTTCTCTTTTTTTTCTACGGCGCCGAAAATTTAGGTCAATTATATTGGGAAAATTTTTTTTGGATCAACAGCAAAAAAAAAAAAAGGAGTCTCTTGAGGTGCCCTCCTGAAATTTTATTCTGGTTACATGTCTGCTTAAAATATTGTCCTTGAAAATTTGTTGCTTTTCAAGGCCATTTCCTCCACCGATGGTCCATTGGCCGAGTTTCTTGAACACCTCCAACTTCCCGTCCAATTTTCGGGCAATGAAATGGTTGCTCAAAACACTTTGGACGGTGCTTTGCTTACCGAGAGGTAAAAAATGGCACTAAAATTGAAATTTTCTTTTCATTTTTAGTGTTTATAAATGCTCCAAATGTAACACAATTCTTTTTGGCGAGTCTTCAATCACCGATCACATCGTCGAATGTCACCAAATTGAACGCAATGATGGGCCCGATTTTGAACAAATGCTGGACGAATATGTAATTTTATTGGCATAGTAATTTTTTCGTGAAAAATTTGGGTTTATAACGCACTAAAAATGGGTGCATTAGGTTTCCCCGCTCTCTATGTTTCGTTTCCCCTCAGAAATTTTAAAAATTTCAAGAGAAAAAAAAAATTTTTCGAGATTTTTTGGAAAATTTTTGGAAATTTAGAAAAAATCGCTAGAAAACTTTCGGGGAAGGGGGGGTCGGGATTAGTTGCTTCTCAAAAAATCTCGTTTTTGCCTTAAAACGAAAAAAAAATCGACTAAAACTATTGTTTAGGTGTTTGACAATGTGGAGGTGCTTTTTGTGGCTGGCAATTTCCCGTTCACCCGTATTCGTTGCGATTTGTGCCAAAACGACTGCTGCTCCGTTGTCTCATTGCGACGCCATTATGCCCAATGCCATGGCATTTTATGCGCTTTTCAACCAAATAAAAGTATTATAAATTTTTAATCCAATTTTTTGCGCCATTTCCCCCCCCCCGCCCTAAATTTTAGGCACTGTTCATGAATGTGCCGCTGTTCTGCTCCGTCGTGATTGGGCCAACACCGGCTTTGATCGGGAGTTGTTCCAGCAAATTAATTCAAGTAATTTTTTTTTTTTTTTTTGCATTTACGACTCATAAAATTTCCATTTTACGGCATTAATTATATTAAAAATTGCATTTTTCCGCTTTTTATACGACATTTTCAGCCCCAAAAAAATATAATAAAAAATTGGCTCAATTTTTTAAAATTAAACCCTCTCATTTTGACAACATTTATTTTAGTAAATTTCAATTTTTTCGCTTATTTATATGGCATTTTCAGCCCAAAAAAATCAAAAAATGCCGAAATTTTGCTCTATTTAAAAAAACATCTACTCATTATAATCGCTTTTCCCCCTACAATAGGCCAACCGCCTCAATGCATGTCGGAGTTTGAAAGCGAATGCAGCGGCACTGCCAAACTGAACCAATTGGGCCCGGTCGAAATCAGTGCCAACACTCTGTACACTACGCTGGTGGTCCATGCTGTTGAACACCACGGTGGTGGTGGTGACCAAGAAGTGCCACCAAAAAACAAAAACAATGCCAACACCGGCGGCACCACCAGTGACGGAGGAGGGGGACGACGACGACAAATTGTTGATGAAGAGGAGGAGGAGGAGTTGAAGGAGGAACCGATGGACGTGCGACGGGGCCAAACACAAACAATGGAAGCAGACGAAGAAGGAGGACAATGTTGCGACGAGGCTGAAAAGAGCGGCGGCACCGCTTCATCCCTTGACAAAACGTCGGATGGTGGTGAGTCAGAATTTTTTTTTTTTTTTTTTTTAGTAAAATATTTCTTGGTAACATTCACTAACCTTATTTCTGTCACAAAATTTTGTGTTATATTCTCCATGGGTTTTGGTTTTGTCCTTGTATTTATACAATAATGTTGCTTAAAAATCCGCTGCTATTTTATTTTCTGTTGTTAGCCATTTTTAAATAATCCAAAAATATTAATACATTCAAAAAGCAATTCGCGATTTCCTATATATATATATTTTTTTTTAATTTGGACAAATTTGTTTAAATTTTTTGCTTAAAAATAAATAATTAAAACAAAAAATTAATTGTCAGATGTGTCGGTGTTGTCCAATGTTGTGGTGGTCAAAGAGGAGCTCAACGAAGGGATGGAAGAGGAGGAGGATGAAAGCGGCGATTGCATTTTGAACAAATCAAATGGCACTGACACGCTGAGTTTGGCAGTGTTGGTGATGATCATTCGGCTGGCGATGTGTCCTCCTCGTCCTCTCCGTTGGTGCCGGTTAAAAATGAACTGAGTCCGAACAGTTCGCCATCATCAAATGCAACATTTGCCGATTTTCTTCATCGTCCTGCTGACGACGAACTGACAAATGATAATAATGATAATGATCAGGAGGAGGAGGAGGAAGATGAAATCAGCGATGATGATGATGATGATAAAGACCACAATTATCCATTATTAGTCATGGATCAGCAGCATGACAACAACGATTTGTCTGATCAACATGATGAAGTGAAGCAAAATGATCATGATCATGAAGATGGTGGTGGTGATGCCGAAAGCGATCAGCCGGTGGTGGATAATTCGATGGCACTACAAAATGCTCCATCGTCACCGATGAAAAAGAGTGGAAAACCAAACGGAAACGGAGCAGTGGCAATAGCAAATGATGATGAGGAAGAAGAAGAGCAAAAAGTGGTGGTGGTGCAGCAGCAGCAGCAGCAAATTGGCGAAGATGGCCAACAAAATCGGCATGTTCATGGCGATGTTGATAATAATGGTGTTGGTGATGATCAATCATTTTTGACAAATGGGTTGAGACGGTCCACGCGAAAGCGTACAAAAAGGGACAATGGAAGTAGCACCACCACAATCATTCATTATGCTGACCAAATGGAGGGGGACGAAGAGGAGGAAAACAATGAGCAAGACAGTTTGGCAGACCATCGGGAAGAAGCCGCTTTTGCCAGTGCCATTGTTGCCTCGAAATGGGCCAAAAAAACGTTCGTCACCCAAAAAGTTGGCAAAAAAGAGGGGACGGCCAACAAAATTGGAGGCAATCATTCGAAGCATGGAATTGGCAATGAATGCGAATGGGGCACGGAGGAAAGGAGGAAAAACGGTGGCGATGAAGAAAGGGGGACGAAAAATGAAGACGAAGGCGCAGGAAGAGGATGAGGAGGAATGGCCAAGGCGGAAGCGATCGTACACGCGGAGGAAGTCAAAGGGTAAATGATGAGTCAATTAAAATTTGAAAAAATAATATTTAAACGATACGGATTCCTTGGCGAATTTGAAATTTAGAAATTTTAAAGAAACATTTAAAAAATCAAAAAATTTCAACGAGTTGTTTAAGGTTTTTATTAAACTTACAATTACTGGATTTTTTTTGAGTTTTGGTTCAAGTAATGCGTCTTGAAATTAAAAAAAAAAATTACTAGTTTTTAAAATTTTTTGTGTTGGCAATAACTTGGATCCTAATTCAAATAATCTGAAAATGTACTCACAAATCTGAATAGTCAAAGAATGGGGTTCATCGCCGGCACTTTTTTTTAAATTTAATCATTTTTAAATACAAATTTTCCCTCACTTTTCAAGTTGATCGGGATGAGGAGGAGGAAAAGGATGATGAGGACAAAAAGGAGAGCCAAAGCTGTAGCAACAGCATTGTGCCACCAGAAAAAGAAATGCTGCCGGTGGAAGTGAAAGAGGAGGAAAAGCCAAACGACGAAGCAATCGCAAACGACGAAATTGAGGTGATCATGAAGGGCATGGAACGGCACTTCCATCGCAAAAGGGGCAGGCCAAAGAAAAAGGCGTTGTTGGCATCGCCAACAGCAGCGACTGTTAATCCACAGCAGCAGCATCAACAGCAAAAGTGCCAACCGCAGCAACAACCCCAACAACACCAGCAGCAGCAACACGCAAGTGGAGGGCCATCATCGAGATACACAACGGCACATCCTGTTACTGCCGGTAAAAATGGGACGGGGACTCTTTTTTCATGCATTTTGATTGATTTAAAGAGGGACACGGTGCGCAGTGCGTTTTCTAACTCATTTAAAATCCCATTTTCACATAAATATGTGAAATTTGAATAGATTTTTTTTTATTTATAAGAGTGGAAAGTGAGTGACGGGCGAAATTTGGATTTGGTTTTTAAAATTACGAGATTTCGATTTTTGAGAAGCTTATTCAACGAGTTTCGCCCGTCCCCTGCTGGTGGGAAAGGTTTAAATAATTGCATTAAATAATCAATCTGTGCTTCAATTATTCTCATGTTGTGTTGTGTTGCAGCATGCTCCTCCACCTTTGTCTGCTTCATGTGCACAGCTGTTGAGAAGGATTTCGACGCGTTCGGTCGTCATCTCCGTTCTCATCCTGAACAATGGAAACGATGCACTGTTTGTCCACAAAATAACGAAAACAACAAAATGGAGGAGCACAACGACGAGAGTGCTGACAACAAACAGCAGACGGAGGAGGACCAAAAACAACAGCAAAATCAACCGCAGCAGGAGAATAAGCCGAAAAAACGACGCAATTTCGACCATCCCGTCCATTTTTTGAAACATTTGATCGAATTTCACATGAATTTTCAGCAGGTTAATGAGTGCTTAATGATGCAACATCATTTCCCTGGTCGTTTCATCCCTCTACAATCCGAATTTTAAAATTTCTGAAAAATTTTCTAGGTTTTTTTTTTGAAAAAATCAAGACTTCTAAATTTTTTTGAATATTTTTCGGGTGAGAGACGACGCTTGGGACATACAAATTGCTCCCAATTAAATCAAGTCCTCAGTTTTACCTATTACATTTTTCCCCTTACACAGAAGGACCGTGTCCAATGCCCTTGGTGTGACTACTTCATCCAGTTCAGTTTGGCCAACCAACGGTACCGTGCCAGTGCTGCAATGTTTCGTCACATGGTCTACGAATGTGCCCAGTCCAATGTGTGCCTTCTCTGTGGCTTTGTTTGTACGACAACGTCGTCCTCATCACCATCTCCTTCATCAACTTTGGCGTCCATTGATCGGAACGAATCGACGAATTGTTGTCGCCAAAGCAACAATGATCAATTGGTTAAGCACCGATTGGAGAAGCATCATCTGATTTTTGATCGGTGCGTTTCTGTGTGTACTCGCACATTTTATTATTTTTTGACCTGAATTTTTTCTTAGAATTTTAAAAAAATAATTTTTACAAGAAAAGTATGCAAATTATATGAAAATTTTTTTAAGTTTTCCAAACTTTTTCTATAAAAAAAAATTTTGCGTACCATCTTGCTTGTAGAAGTTGCTAATTTCAAATTATTTTTTGTAATTTTTTCAAAAAAAAAAAAACCAAAATGCTGAAGGAGTGGAGCCTTTGTTGTCCCTTACCTAACTCACAAAGCTCCTACATTTTCTTACTGTATTAACAATTACGGTATCCTAAAAAAATCAATGCTCATATTCGTCCAATTGAGAGAGAGTGTTCAGGTTCATCTGCTTCTCGTGCAAGGGTGGCTTCTACTCGCGTGAACAGTTCCTCCACCACACTTGCGAGTTGGCGCTTCGCTGCATTTGCAATTCCTCCTACCGTTTCCTGTCCCGGGATGAATTTTCGCAACACATTCAGCAAAACTTGTTCAATTTGGTAATTTTTTCATGGGCCGAGAAAAACTATCAAATCGCCGATTCTTATACCAAAAAAGAAATTTTATTTATTTTCAAAAAATCAGCCAACCAATGATGGCACAGGCATTTGCCAAAACCGGAAAATGAACTCACCTAATTTTAACCGTTTTTAAACCAAATGATCAATTGATTAACTCCCTAATTGCTTCCATGTTACAGAAAAGCCATGGCCTAATACAAGCGGAGAATGAGTTGGACATTGTGAAGCGCAAGTGCGTGATCAACGAGGACTACCGTCGCCATGTTGCCATTTTGGAGGTGCACACGCGCGAGGCGGAAATTGAGCGTGAGACGGCAAAAGCGGTGGCGGAGATCAAAAAGAAAGTGGCCAACCTGAGCGAGACGCGGTGCCCAACTGTTGTTACCACGGCCATTAGCTCAACTTCGACTGTTACCGCGGCCATTAGCACAACTCCGAAAGTTGCTACGGCCATTAACACAACCCCAATTGTCGCCATGGCTATTAACACAACTCCAATTGTCGCCATGGCCATTAACACAACTCCGGAAATTAGCACAACTCACAAAGTTGCCACGGCCATTAGCACAACGCCAACTGTTGCCACGGCCATTAACACAACTCCGGCAATCAGCACAACTCAGAAAGTTGCCACGGCCATTAGTACAACTCCAACTGTTGCCACGGCCATTAACACAACTCCGGCAATCAGCACGACTTCGAAAATTGCCACGACCACTAGCACGAGTTGGGAATTTGTCACCGCAATTCGCACAACTCCGAAAGTTGCCACGATCATTAGTCCAACTTCGAATGCCGCTACTGTCATTAGTCCAACTCATACCGCTGCCCAAACTGTGGCCTTTTCAACGCTGTCTCCAACTGTCGTCTCTGCCATTAGTCCAACTCCGAATGCTGCCCGTGCCATTTGTCCAACTCCGAATGCTTCCACCAGTGCCATTAATCCAACTCCAATTGTTACAAGCGCTACCGTTGCCCCCACCGTGGCCTCTTCAAACACATCACTTTCTTATCGATCATTTGTTTTAAGGTTGCTTTGATCACCCCACTCATTCATTTACATAAAATGAGCAATTATTTTTAAGCCAGTTCTCTTCTCGGTACAACCATGACAACAAAAGTGTGCCGAATTCGACGGCACATTCTGCTGGAGCTGCTGGCGTTTCCTTTGAAGCGAAGAAAGGATGATTGATGTTGTTTTTCTTGGAATTGTTCTTTTAATTTTGTTGTTTTTCTTCCATAACTTATTTTATTTTTTTACTGACATGAGTTAATAAAAGTGGCACTTGAATTTTTGCTGAAAATTTTCATTTTTTCATTGGTACCCCCTCCAAAACTGACCTCACCCAAATTTTCATAAAAATTTTTCTAAATTTCTGAAAATCTACAAAATTGGCATTTTGACAAAAATCTTCTCAAAATATGCAAATTCCGTATTTATGTGCGATTTACTGTGGTCCGACTCGGAAGATCGCGTCGATAATTTTGTATTTATTTTTTTACATATTTGTTTGACAAAAATAAATAAAAATTATTCATGTTGCGAAATGGACAAATGTGCACGTCAAGGAATATGTAAATCATTGTTGGATTTCAAATAGATATCTTTTCGAGTTTCGTAACTTTTGGATTTTAATTTTTAACTTTTAAATTATCAAAAAAGGAGACATTTTGGCGTTTCATACTATATTACGCTATGATAATTTTTGCGCTAATTCTTAAATATACTGGTCCGTGACTTTTTTGTGTTGTTTATTTTGATCAGCCATATCCCGCGCTTGATCTCTAACTAAACTGAAATTATTTAATTCCATATCATTCGAAAGCTTTAAATTGAAAATATTAACAAATGCTAAGCAATTTGATGCATATAAAGATGTTCAAATTCGTGCTCAGCGCATCAAATAACCCCTAAAAATATAGGAAATTCCAATATATATTTTTCGGGGGGATTAAAGTGGAAAAATGTCCAAAAACTTATCACAAACAATTCAAAACATTGTTTTAAGGCTCGTATAAGACAACAATTAGTAATAATGTTGCCCAACTCGTCGTCAATGCTGCTGTTGCACAACCTTCGAAAACAGTCGGTCAACGCGCTTCCGCTTGGTCGTCAAGCAGTGCACAACGATGTCCAATTCCCCAACTTTGACGCGTATCGCAACGAATTGACCAAAGACCCAACGCAACCGTCCCATGTGACTGAGGACAGGCGCAAAGGCGTGTCAAGCTTCATCTTTTATGGAGGTTTGCCATTTTTTGCCGAGTTTTGTTTCGATTAACCAAGGGTTGTCCCACCAGAGTGTAAACCTCCTTGGAGACTATTGGACATTCATCCGTTAAAATAAAAAAAAAATGGATTTTCCGTTTTCAATTTTACATTTCGTTCGGGATATGAAACAAAATGTTTTGACTGCTAAAGTTCACGTATTTACTTTGTCGCCCTAAAAAAGGATGTCTTATAAAATTGAAAACAATTGGGGTCTCGTTTTAACTCGTCAATTACAGTTAACGGTACTCTCATAATAAGAAAATATTTTGGTGGCATAAGTGCAACAAAATTCGGACAAATTCTCTAATTGGCAGGCGCTTATATTTTTGTGGGTTTAACTTTCTAAGTTTGGTGTTTGCGCAAAACAGGAAAGTACAGGACCTTTAAATCCGGAATTCTGTTCGGGTTCGACTAGAAAATACGGGCCATGTTTTTCCAAAACTGGTTCTCGAAATGGCTACCAGACATTTGCGGACGGAAATTTGCGGACGGACATTTGCGGACAATTTCGGGAAAAAATAAAAAATATTCTTAAAAAATTAAAAAAAAATTCTGAAAACGTGGAATGGAAACAGCAAAACAAAATAAAAATTTCTTTTTGGCTTTAAAGGTATCATATTTTATTTTTACAGTTTCACTCTGTCGGTTGAGAGTGCTTTCTTTATTTTTAGAAAAAACAATTATTTTTTCTATTTGACCAAGTTTTTGACCTCCCCCCCAACATTTTAAAAGATTTAGCTTTTTATATAATTCTTGTCGTGGAATTTTATATCAGCTCCCCGACTTTTTTCCCAGATAGTAGGGGATAACCCTTAGATAAATCGTTCAATTGGATAGCATTTCGAGATCCCAAAAATTTTCGGAAAGGAAAACCGAAATTCCAAGGCCCAAAAATTACGGGAATCTGATGTTGGAAATCGGGATTTCGTGCAAATATTGATCTTTGAATATGGACCTCCAAATTGATAAAAATGAGTGCTCTGGGATTATTCTCTCTAAAATTTTATTTAAAAAAATGAAAATTATAGAGTTTTTTATTTATATCAATTTTAAGACCTTTCTGTCTTCTATCGAAAACATTTTGTTTCAGAAAAAATTGTCTTTTTTTTAACAAAGACATTGTTGTTAAGCAAGCTGCCAAAGTGGGGAAAAGCACATTTTTTGACCCATGTTACAATTGGTCAAAATTGGCACTTAAAGTTTGAAATGTGTAAAACCGAATGGACTAATTTACAAACTGATAATTTTAAATAGTGAAAGTATTTGTTCGTGATTAAGCATAAAATTAGAAGAAACGTACTGGTGAGTCCAAATTTTGCATTCCATTTTTTAAAAAATTTTAAGAATATTTCTTATTTTTTCCCAAAATTGTCCGCAAATGTCCGTCCGCAAATGTCCGTCCGCAAATGTCTGGACGCGCTCGAAATACATATCTTTTTATTGAATGTGACCCTGACTTTTGAATTTGTATTTAATTCAATTGATTGATTCTCAAATTATAGTTAAATTTCGTATACATTTCAGTGGGCGGTGCCATTACGCTGATGACCGCAAAGTTCGCCGTCCGAAAAGCGGTCACTTACAAATGGATGCCACGGGACCAAGCCGCAATGGCAGCAACCGAAATCGACCTTAGCTTGGTAATTTTTCGTAATCAAATGAATTAATTTATCCAATTTTTTTTTGTATAGCGCCTTACCAAGAAAAACCATAGCGGAGATATTTTTTCTCAGATTTTGTTCCGAATTTGGGTTAGGAGTTCGGAAATTCATAAAAGGCATTTCGATTTGATCAACGACCCCCAAAAAACTGGGAATACTCACCTTTTATTTTAAAAACCCCCTAAAAAAGAGTCCCTTCCCTCTTTGGTTGGTTTTTCTTGATAAGGCAGGCGTTTTGCTAAAAATAAAAAGAGTGATGAACCCAAAACAATGCCATTTTCCGCCCAAATTTTCCAATTTCAATTTTTTTTTTCAGGTGCCATTGGGCAAGACAAAGACATTTGAGTGGCGTGGTAAGCCCGTGTTTGTCAAGCATCGGACGGCCAAGGAAATTGAGCGCGAACGCGCGGTGGAAGTGGGCAAACTGCGTCACCCGGAACGGGACGAGGACCGTGTGCTGAAGCCGGAATGGTCCGTGCTGATCGGCGTGTGCACCCACCTCGGCTGCATCCCATTGTGTGAGTGATATTTTTTGAAAAAAAAATTGTTGGATTTCGAGGCATTTTAATTTGGGCAAGTCGAAACGCTGTCGAATGAATTGTTGCTGGACCACAACTTTTTTTTCATTATCAATCAAATATGACATTTTTGATACTGTCAGAAAGCACTTGACGAAAACTCTATTAACACGCAAAAACAATTTTTTAGCTCATCTACAAAAAAATTCAGTGACAAAACACTCAAAAAATGATTATTTGGGCATACATTTTTTATACAGTTATAAAAATTTTGAATTTTTGCTGAATAACAGTAAACCACAGAGCCAGCGAACAGTACAATACAAATAATGCTTAATTTTGGCTAACAACAACAACAAACAAAAAAGTTGTCCAAAAAAACCTACGGCGACCTTTTTGTGTGGACAGACATTTTTTAGCAACAAAAATTAGGCATTAGCTAATTGTAAGAAAAAATTTTTTTAGCAAATTTTACCAACAAATCAATAATTGAACTCAAATTCCACCAATTTTCAGCTGGCAAAGGTGAATTCGGCGGTTACTTTTGTCCGTGCCATGGCTCACATTATGACGCTTCTGGTCGCATTCGTAAAGGGCCGGCACCGCTCAATTTGGGTACGTCTTTTTAATGCCTAAAATATGCTTAATCAACAAATAAATGGCATTTTTCTAATTGGTAATATAGTAGCACTAAGATTTTGTGTGCAGAAAAAAAGGAGACGGGACAAAATGTCGCCGCCGAATTTTTTTTTTTTTTTAATTTTGACGGCGAGATCTTGTCTCGGCAAGATTTGGGGGTGCACACCAAAAAAAAAAATGCACAAATCGCCAGTCGCGGATGGATTTTTTGTTGGGTACGATGGCTGGAATTTGTGTTTGCTGCAAAATTGCAATTTATTCTGGAAACATGAACCATAAAGGCACACTTTGTTCGAAACACTCAATTTTTGGCCATATTTTTTCTCCCAAAATGTCGAACTTTTATATTAATGTTATTTTGGTTACATATTTCAGAAGTGCCCAAGTACGAGTTTTTGTCGGACACCCTGATCAAAGTGGGCTCCGACTGATGATGGCACAATAATCGGATGAGAATGGATGTGTTTTTGATTTTGGAGTCGATCGATTGACTGACTGAATGTCTCTCTCTCTTTTTTGTTCATTTGATCGGCATCAATTTCATTGTCATTAATTTAGGAGGGTTGTCTGGCTAAAATCACACAGTGTCGTTTTAATAAACGTCGTTTAAGTTCGTCATTATTTTATTTTGTGTGCCGTCGTCTGTCAACCCAAAATGAATATTTGTTAGTGCGTTTGTTCTGTTTATCCCTTTCCTTCAACACAACCTAAAGAAATGTGCCTGATACATAAATTGTGAATATTTTTTATTTCATTTTTTTTGCTGGGCTTTTCTTTTATTGTTTAATAACATTTTATTTCTTTTTTTTATTCGTTTTTATTTTGTCATTTTCCGCCTTTTTCGTGTGAAATGCCGCAAATTCGTCGCCGTTGGAGCGCGTGTTTCGTCGTGTCGATTTTGAACAGCTCCAAATGCCGTTGGGGTTAGACATTTTTTTTTTTTCATTTTTTAATGTTTCTTTTAGGTTCATCCGTCTAATGGAGGCAGCTTTCTGTGTGGTGAGGGGAATCTTGGTACCATTCCCCGTTTTGTATCGGATAAGGAATTAGGAAGAAAGGGATTCTATCCAGTAAATCCTATCCGAACGCAATTCTCTCAATCCGGGATGGGATTGTTCAAAAGTTTGTGCAAAGTATTTGCATTGGTTGGTCAGAGGGTCACATAATCAGTCGTAGATGAGGAGGAGGGTTCATTTTCATAAAAGTTTTACCAATTTTCGTTACAAATTTTTCGGAAAAATTTCCCGGACCAAATTGTCTGGGGTTGTTGGTTTACTCAATCCCTCTGTTTCAGCTCTCTCTGATTGCCTTCCGCGCATGGAATTTTCATCTTTCCATTTTCTGTCCCAACAAGGCGTCCCACCACGTCGAATTTGGCTCCTTGGAGTGGGTGCATAATTAATAAATCATTCAATTCCATTTTTTTTATTTTCAATTTTTTAAGCATTGATACGCTTTCGGTAAGCCGATGTAACAAGACCGAGACGTTGCTGTTTGACCCAAACTTTGGCGCGTAAGTTGTGCATTTCTTGTTATGATTTTACGAATTTAATTCATTGAAGCGTTAAAAAATGGGGGGGGGGCAGCATTCGAACAAAGTCGAAAACTCAAAATTTGCAATTTTATTCATTCAAAAAATACATGGCAACAAAAACTGAAAATGATATGACCAATGCAGCAATCAATTAAGGTCTAAAATTAGACCAATTTTTAATTCAAAAACACAATTTGAATTTCTCGGCTTTTTTGTTCGAATATGGGTGCCGCATTTATTCACGATCATCGACTCCCGAAAACCCCTGAAAACATGTTTTACGACAAAATTTAAAAAAAAGTTTTTTTTTTTTTACAAAAAAAATGGTCGGCATCAGCTAAAGTCTAATTACCCAAGATTTATTACATTCATATATTGTACTGTTTGTTAAAGTGGTGCCGACTTTGTCGCTTATCTCATTCCGCTCTCTCTGTTCGTCACTGTCACTGGCCTTCTCTTCTATTTGCTTTGCTACAGCCATTACACAAGCGATGATCGAGTTCCAGTGCTGGTGAGTGTTTGAGGCCTTGGCAAAAAATGATCAAAAATTGTGATTGGAGAATTATTACAATATTATTACTGATCAAATGACATACCGTAGATGGGCGGTCAATTGGCGCTTCTGGACATTTAGAATTGTCCAAATCGTTCCAATAATTCATATAAAATTCGCAACAAAAAAAAATCGTTGAAAAAATTTACAATTTTTTTTTTGCAATTTGCATATGAAAACCCAAGTTTTTTTTGAAAATATTTCTATTTTTAAATTTTCCAGGGGGTTGATTTACTCCGTATTTTTCGATAGTTTTGGCACAATTTAGTAGTGATCTACTAGCTGCTAAAATTTTGCATTTCAAATTTTCCGATAAAAATTTTGTATCCATCCCAGGATCTGATTTTGACTGTGCTGTTGACCGTTGGCTGGATGATCGGCACGCTGAGTTTTTCGCTTTCGGCACGTGCCATTTCAGAGGCGACGACGGAAGAGAATGTGAACAAAACAATGGTGGCGCATGGCATTTGCGATGGGGTGAAGAGCGGGGACGAATGCAGGTGGGAAGTCGCATGCGACGCACGCGCCACTCTCTGCTGTTACGGTGAGCAAAGAGAAGGGAGGAAATAACTGGACGTAAAAGAAAGTGGGGAAGGACGAGAGAGAAGAAAGAGAGAGAGAACGAGAAAAGAAAACCCAATGCCAGGGGCAGAGAGAGAGAGAAAAGGAAGAGAAAAGAAAACCGAGAGAGGGAGGGGAGAGATTATGAGTAAAAGAAATAAGGAAAGTGAAAAAGAAAAGAAAGAAGAGGAGCAAACACAAAGAGAGAGAGAGAGAGGGAAATACAGAAAAGAGAGTGATAAGAAAAAGGAACCAAATTAAAAAGTTTGTTCCTTCATTGATAAATTTAATTTAATTAACTTTTTCCCTCATTTTTTTGTAGTTGGCCGGTGTTGGTCTGTTCATTTTGTTTGCCTCAAATATTTGGTTCATCTATAAGGTATGGTATACTGTGTATTTGTCCTAACTACGGTAACCCAAAAAAAAATTCTGCGCAGGAGACGCCGTTTTTCCGGGAGCGTCAGGCTCGGCGCAACACGCACAACAATTTGCCGACCAATGAGCCGTACACTTTGGAATGAGTACGGTACGGCTACAGTACCGTCCATACTTTCTCTTGACTACCATCGTTTTTATCCGTATGATATCATGAGTTTCTCATCAAATTTTTTTATTTTGACATTATTTTTTCTCATCTTTGCACCCTTCTTTCTCTGCCATCCTACGTAATTTTCATGATCGTAATTTTTGAGTTACCGTCTCTCTCCTGTCGGATTATGGTAATCCCTCTCCAATCACCGGCCTTATCTACTCTATATTTGCAGCTTTGAGAATACCTTTCTACTTCATTTCTTTCCAATTTTATATGCTTTTTTCAAATTTATTCCAAGTAAAAATAAATGATGTGAAATGTTTAAAAAAATAATTGCGTCACCAAAAAAATATATAATTAAAAAATGTGCTACAAACAAAAATAATAATTGTTAATGAATTGACTAAAACATGAAAATAATGGGAAATGACATTTAGAAATTGAATCAGTGTTGTGTTTACACAATAAGCTGCTTTCACTGTTTGTTATTTTTTGGTAAATTTTGCGGGAAAAAATATTGGAATTTTGTAAATACAAAAATTGTAGGAAATTGTAAAAAAATGAATGAATGGCTGGTCACAAATATATGAATTATTTATGTACAACTTTTGCACATGTTCTTCTACCAAGAAATTGTTTGGATGAAATTTTGGAAAAAAAAAAAACTTAAGAAGTGATTACATAATCGAAATAATTGACAATGTTGAACAAAGACGTAACCACGGGGGAGGGAAAATTCTGCTAATTAACCATCCAAAAATGAGCAAACCTTAAAACGATTATTCCCTAATTACCCTGTCATTAATCCATCGTTTACCGCGATTTTTTAATGGCTTGAAATGCCATATTTTCTGGTAAATGACCCCCAGGGGCATTTGGCTACGTCTTTATGTTTAAAAAAGGGTCATTGTTTGATTAATTATACACTCATTTGGTCATAATCAGCACAAACACTTATACATCAAAAATAAAAAATGTAACAAAAAATGAAATTTTAAAACCAAAATAATTGGAAAAGTATGAATTAGAAAAAACAATTAATGAAATTTTAAATAGTGCCTGGGGCAAATGCCTATTTTTTGCCGGTGATAAAAATCGGATTTAGCGGCTTTCCGAAAATCGACTTGCGTTTTTTCAAAATAGGTTTCCAGTGCAAATTCCGATTTTTACCATAAGAAACAAACATTATACACATTAGTGCTTCTCGAGAGTGACGGTGATTCAGAAAAAAAAAAAAATTCTCGGGGCTTTTTATTTAACCGCGTCATTCTCGAGTTTTTTCTGGCAAAAATTTTTGGGTCTCGAGGAAACACAAATATGAAAAAAAAATGTAAAAAATTAAATATCATTTATAACAAATTGGCAGCAGTCCTCCATCCTTTTTGTTGTTTGTTTTGTTTTGTACAGCAAATGACTAGAATTTGATTGCACAGAGACGGCCTTTTTCTCGCCCAATCTTTGCGTAGAATTTGTGGTAATTAATTAATTAGTGAATTAATTAGTGAGTCAGCGAAATGTAAAAAAAAATGTGTGAAAAAAATGAAAATTTTTGTACACTTTGAGTATTTTTTAAAGAAAAAATGAAATTGAATTGAATTGAAAAACAAAACAAAAATTATATAATATCAGTCATTGGCTGATGAGTAAACAATCAGCAGAATCATGCTTGGATCTGTGTGGTGGAAATAAATTTATTACATATTATTACCATGAAAACGGATTTCGTGAAGAGTTTGGCCCCAAAAAATTTAGCCTAACAAGCAGAAAAAAAAAATTTAAATTAAATTTAGCCTCAGAAAACACTTAAATTGTTAGAAACTCTGGTTTTTTGGGGGAGGGGGGATTTTAGCATTTTTTTAAGTGGGCCAAAATGTTCGAATCCGAAAAAATGAGTGGACTTTTTGGATATTGTGCGATGAAATTTAAGAGACCAAAATATGGAGGCTGCTGACTTATGGCAATTCTCGAAATATAAAAGAAAATTTCCGATTTTTATAGGAATTTTTACGAAAAAAAACTGATTTTTTTCATTAGAATATTTACTAATTCTACCGTATGACAACAAATACCGTACCTTGGTCTCGTCAAACAAAACTATGCGCAAAAATATATGGTAAAAAAAGAGAAGAAAGCGCTACGAATGGACAGTTTTTATTATTATGCTTGGCGAGTGTCCTTTTGTGTAGTTTTAAACAAATCAAAGTGGTCAATTAGCAAATGGAAATTAGCAACAAAATTGAAAATGTTGAATTGTGATTAATAGGAGGAAACAATAAAAATTAGCATAGAATCAATGTTTGAATGAATTAAATTAAAAAATGAAATTTAAACAAATAAAAATATAAAATTTAATGAGTTTGACTATAAATGCAATTAATTAATTAATGAATTTTTCACTCTTTGGATGGACTTTTTGTTTGCTTTGATCAGCAGCAAATGTTTTTGTGTGGTTTAGGGGTGATGAATAAATGAAAATGAATTTATTATGCTTTACGTGGGGAGTGTTCCCACAGATTTCGTCGTTAGGACTCAAAAAAGATCAAAAGAGGCGCCGCCTAATTACGATTTGATTGATTGCTTGTTACCAAATCCCGGCATTTCAGTCCCACGGGATCTCGACGATCCACCAAACTACAGTCGTTTTGGTCCCTGGTCTCGGCATTTCAGTCCCACGGAACCGGGAAAAGGTAATGCCCGGCTTTTTCAGGCCCTGCCCCGCTTTGAACCCAATCTCATCCCATGCCAACCACTCCACCTTTTTTCCATGCCCTTTTTTCCAAATATCTTAATATCTCTTCAAAATTTTGCGATTCTTTGGGAACACTTTGGCCCTCGTGAAAACATAACAATTCAATTGTTTTTGTGGAATAAATGAATGAATAAATGAATGAATGAATGGCTGTGATTTGTTATTATTATAATATTGGTTACATTTGAAAAGTGTGTGCATTTTTTGTTCACATGTCATTAAAGCTTTTGAACCAAGCAACAAAAAAATTATTATATTATAATATTTTCTTTCACATTTTCAGGGCGATGCGGTGGTAAAACAAAAAACGGACGGAGAAACATTCGCAATTTGTGGCAAAATTAGGACTTTTTGATCAATTTATGGCATCCGATCATTTTGGCCATCCTCAGTTTCTTGTGCTATAATTTTTTTCTTAATTGGTCACAATGCCTACTCATTCTTGGTAACAAAAGAAAGCTTAGGAATTTATAAATGCAAGAAAAATGGCATTAAAAAAAATTGGAATGAGAAAACCCGGAATTCAGCATTTTTCGACTATTTTCAAAAAGAATTTTGTGTCTGTTAGTACTCGACCATCATTTTATCAAAATTATTCAATAGAATTTAATACTAGAGACCGGAATTTTGAAATGGCCGGGACCGGGACCGGGAAAATGAACCGGGACGGGATCCCGGCTCCGGGAGTCCCGTTTTTTCCGGGACTCCCGGTCCCGGTGGTTTGCCCAAAAAACCCGGGACCGGGAGTCCCGGCAAAATCCAGGCGGGATCCCGGTCCCGTCCGGTCTCTATTTAATACTTTCGTCTGACATCAAGAATTAGTAGGCATTGAATAAGTAAGCAAAAAGTTATGGCCTAGCTAGGAAACTGAGGACGACCATTGATGATCGGATGCGAAAATTGAATTTGCGTTAAAATCATCCGATTCAAAAGCGAATATTTCTTGCAAAAAAAATAAATAAAATAAAACAATGAAAATTGGCAACAAAAAAAAGAGAAATGGAAATAACAACAGTAAAAAAAGGTATGAAATTTAAATTTGGCAATTTTAAAAACCATTTTTGCCAAATTTTTAATTTTTTAAATCAAAAATTGTATTTGACAATTAACAACATGTGCGAGTGCGACTGATTGACTAATTGTGCGAATGTTTATGACCAGAAATGTTGTGTTGTGTTGTTGTTGTTTGAATGATGGTGCCGGCTTCATCATTTGGTGTGCCAACAATTGTTTTGCCGTGCCGTTGTCGTTGCGCGACTTTTGCCTGCCTTTGCCTTTGATGTTCGCCGCCTGCTGCTGCTGTTGTTGTGCTGAGGACACTTTCGCTTTCGTGACAACGAATGGTGACGGAGCAGCAGCAAATCATGGACATCGAAAAAATAAAATAAAAAATAAATAAAGATATAAATTGAACAATTATTTAATTATATAAATTTGTTAGAGAATTTTTGTCTGAAATATATTTTTAATATTTTTAAAAATAAACAATTTTTGTTCAATAATTTATTTATTTAATTAAGGCAAAGTAATAAAATTCTTATTTAGCAAAAGTTATTCATGTAATAAACAAATAAAAAGAAATTAAATCAATTTATTATTGTAGGTTACTAAATTCTGGCACCAAAAAATAAATAAAAATATATTATATTTTAAATTAATTTTGAAAAAACAATTTTATTGTTTCAAAATAAAATGGAAACAAAAAGTCTTTCTCAAATTCAAAAATTATGCTTTAATAATAAAAATTCAGTATAATAATATAATAATATTTTAATAAAAATAAATTTTAATACTTTTAATGATCGAAATAAAAAATGATTTTGGCAAAAACAAATTCAAAATTAAATAATTAAATTTGTAAAATTATTCCGCTGCTTTATTACCACGCTTTTCCTCAGTTTGGGTGGACGACGACGACGCGTTTCGTCCGCCGCTGGTGGCGACGCTCGCCTTTTTGCCGTACATTACGCGCGTGCACCACCGCTGCCACAGTTGGCACTCCAACGGCTTGGGCAGGCCGAGTTTGCCAAGGCACGGCAATTCGTTCCTCTGCGGGCAGAAGAAAAATTAAAATTTTGTAATTTGCCTCAGGCAAAATTAAAAAAAAATTCCGAATTTAAAGAAAGTCGATTTATAAATTACTTTGTATAATAAAACACCCATTAAATAGGTGCAAAACAAATTATTATTATTATTATTATTATTGTAAATTACAGGCAATAAGGGCCGCTTTAATTAATTAATTGTTTTTTTTGGGGGGGGGGGGGTATTCAATTAGGAGAAATTAATTTGTTTAAATGAAGGCGGACACATTTGGGTACTCTTTTCGCTAATTTGTGGCGCCAAATTTTTTGAGATTTTTCACAAGAAATCCAACAAAAGTTGGCGAAGAATTGCAAAAACAACGCGCCAAAATTATTTGGGATTTCATGAATGCCACAATTTGAATTTGTTCGAATGGCACATTTATTAACATCTTCGTGCCAAAATAGTGTTGCTTCCCAATCCACGACCTTTTTTGGCCCGGTCCCCGAGAATTTCGTCCGAAGGATCGGGGAGCAAAACCCGATGCTAGAGCAATTCGTGCAACAATATTTAGACAAAAAAAAACCGAAAAATATGGCCCCAGGCCGGCACTTAATTAATTACCCACCCGCACTCGCAGAATTTGGCCAACAATTGAGTCCATGCATTTTTGCTGTAGCGCATTTGGTGTCCGCATTTGGCGTTGTCGATGCGCCAACAGTTTGAAGTCCGAGCGTTGGGCGGTGCTTTAAAAAAATGCCAAAAAATTCTCAAAATTTGGGATTTTTGAATTTTGCTTTTTAATTTAATTGGGACTAATTGGATAATTAGGCGACACAATGCCCCACACCTGGACACCATCGGATAATACACACGGCCGCCCAATTTGACCGCGTGAAAGGCCCAGCCCAACCATCTGCCGTCCAATGAGAAGCCAATCCGCGCGGAAGGACCTGTGCCAACGGTGTGAATTTGAATTGAAATTGCAAATTTGTGGCATTGTGTATGTACTGCTCGAGAGTCTTGGGTGGATGATGTAAAGAGAAGCTTTTGGGGTTGGCTCTAGCCTTAGGTCAATGGGACACGAAGATTTTCATCATTATTTACGTGGTAACTTCCGGCAGCAGTCTTTGTTTTTGGCATTTTTGGTTTGGCAAAATGCCCGCCCGCATACACTGACTCATTATTTATCTCGATCCAACTCTCTCTGTCACTAATTTTGTGCGTTCACATTTACTAATGTGTTAGTTCCTGACAGCTCTCATTTCTCGAGCAGTATTTTTGGTGACCATCCATTTGAGTCCCGGGGCGGGGACTGAGTTTTTTTCTTTGTCCCTTGGCCATCGTTTTCTCAAAACTCGAATATAATTACCTACCATCAAACAGAATGCCAACAGTGCATGTGCAATGCATGTCGTTCATTGTTCGCAGTTGCTCACAGAATGGTCGACTCTCACAGGCATGGGTGACAATGCCCTGAAAAATTTGGGAAAAATAATTTTAAAAATTGGAAAAATGGCATCGATTTCATTGCCTTATGTGTCAGTCCGTAGGCCTGGTCGCCGAGTTGGCCAACGCCACCGATCAAATCCACAAAACCGAACGGCACCGATTGGAGGGCGTCCCGTGTGCCAAGACCTTGGCAAAAAATGTCATTTGGTTTTGATCATTTTGATGGAGATCAATTAAAGTTGATCAATTTGGCCAAAATTTCGACCCCCGATGAAAGTGCCAGTTTTTTGGGCCTTTCTCAGCTAAATCTTGCCGAAAATTTTTTTTTTTGTCCCGATCTCGATTGTCGTCAAAAAATTATTTTTTCGGTGCCAAAACTGGTCCTTTTTTCAATGGTTCTTTTTTCAATTTTGTGCCGTCAAAATCAGGACTGCACGAAATTACGGATTACGAAAAAGACGGCGTTTTTGTACCGCGTAATTACGGATTATGAGTTTCCGTAATTGAAAATCCATTTACGTGCAGCCCTGACCAAAAATGCCGTCATCACCCTACCGAACATCATTGACGAGCCGTACACTTCGTCCACCGCCACCTCCCAATAGGCCCGTACCAATTCGTCCAGTGCGCATTCGCCCCAAACCGCCGGCCGTACTTAAAAATTTTATTTTTTAAGAAAATGCCGGAAATTTTTTTTGGCAAAATACCCATAAGAAAAAAGTGGGTGAAACTGCACACAGAAGCCATCCTCTTTAAAGCGAACAGTCTTCTCCAGAAGCAACTGAAAAATTGGGCAGGCATTTTCAGTCTGTTACCGTACCCCTTCCAATTTGTCATTGGCAACTGTTACCGTACATTTTCAGTTTGTTACCGTAGCCACTCAATTTGCCTTTCCCTACTATTACTGTATATTTTCAGTCTGTTACCGTACAACTAACTCCCCCTCAATTTGTCCTTGGCTACTACTACGTAACACGAGTGCCTTGGCTACTGTTATCGTAACACGAGGGCATTTTCAGTCATTTTCCATTTACATTTTCTGCGCAATTTCTGTCCCAACGCCAATTGCTGCTGCCGCCAGCGGAGGAGCATTGTTGGCCCGGGAAAAATTGGGCGAAAATTTCTTCCAGCGAAGAAAACTGTAAAAATTACAAAAATTAGGAATGGAAATTTTCAAATTTTCCCGACTTCGTTGTCCATGCCGGGAAAAAAAGGACGGCGTGCCGAATTTGAGGGGGAAAACGGAAAATCAGAGGAGGGATTCGTTGGCACTCACATCATCCGAACAATTTGGGTTAACAGCGTAAAGCAAAGCAAAAGAATAAATCTGACAAAATTCATAAATAAAAATATTTAAAGAATTTTTTCTACCAAAAATGAATTTAAATAATTTTTAAAATTTTAATTTTTTGATAAATTGAAAAATTTTGTAAGCAAATTTGGTCACAGCAAATCCTTTCATCATTGGCCAATTTTGTGCGAAACTGACTGACTGACAGACGTGAGTTGAATGATTCTATGACTTTCCATGGCTTACTGTATCATTAAATGTTTGAACGAATGGAGCAAAAAGGAGGGGCGAGAGAAAATTGATTCCCCCCGCAGGCAAAGCAAAAAAAAAAAGAGGCGAAAAGAGAAATAAAAGAAATAGGTAATAGAAAAAAAGAGAAATAAAAGGGGGAGAGAGAGAGGAAAGGACAGGGGGAAGAGAGAAGAGAGAGGGAGAGCGGAAGAGAAAGGGAGAGATAAAGAGAGAAGAGAATGAGTGAGAGGAGAAGAGAGAAAGAGAGAGAGAGGAGAAGAGAAAAAAGAGAGAGAAGAGAGAAAGAGAGAGAGAAGGGGGAGAGAGAAAAAAGGGTAGAGAGTGAGAGAGAGAGGCGAGGGAGATAAAGTAGACAGAGAGATAGAGAGAGAGAAGGGGGAGAAGGGGGAGAGAGAAAAAGGGTAGAGAGTGAGAGAAAAAAGAGAGAGGAGAAGAGAAAAAAAGAGAGAGAAGAGAGAGAGAGAAGGGGGAGAGAGAAAAAAGGGTAGAGAGAAGGAGAGAGAGAGAGAGAACGGAAGTGAGAGAGAGAAAGAAAGTGGGTGGCAAATTTAGGAGAAAAAACAGGAGAACATAAGTGTGTGTGATGGATTGATGGGTTGCGCACGCATTTACAGTATAGCAAGTTTTTGGGAAGACAAACAAAATGCCAACACTACACAATATTCCGCGTGACGAATGGGCAAAACGCCACACATTAGCACTGACATGACACGGGTGAATCACCCACTCGCTAATTGCCTTTCCCATTAGCCAAGAGTGCGCGTCTGTTATTAGTTCTAACGCCTATTTAGTATACAGACAGAATACAGTATGTACAGATGAAGAGCTAAAGGAACGGTATACGGTATATAAAAGACATTTGAAAATTTAATCAATACATTTTTGTAGAAATTATATTTTACATTTTTAAATAAATTTACGACAAAATAGTACATTCAAAAGGGCCGCCAAATGAAATGGTGGCGAGGAATTCAAAGGATTTCCTCGGGGAAGGAAAAGCGCATGTTAAAGCATTGAAAAAGCGGGGAGGAAATTGGATGGAGAGAGAGAGAGAGAGGAGAGAGAGGAGAGAGAGGGGGGGGAGAGAAAGAGGGAGAGAGCGAGAGAGAGAGGCGAGGGAGATAAAGGAGATAGAGAGAGAGAGAGAGAGAGAGAGAGAGAAAACATGGCCAAGAGTTGTAATAGGATGAGGAAAACTGCTCAAGCAGCAGCAGAGGAGGGACATGGCCACCATGGTCAGCGACCGCTTTCTCGGGCCTCAAATGACAGCTTTTCGTGTCGATAAATTGAAGGGGGGGGGGGGGGAAGGGAGGGCAGCTGGCGCAAGCATTGACAGAGCAGCAGCATTTGCTTAGAGGAAAAGCGGCCGAGGCGGGGCGGGGAATGGGATGAATACTGAAATAATGCGGGCGAGACGGGGGGGGGGGGGGAAGAAAAATGGTGCGGTTGGCAAAGACGGCGTCAAATTCACTCTCGACCACCAAATAAAACATCCGCGCCGGGGACGGGGAGAGGGGGCCGAGAGTGGATAAAAGGTGGTCGGATTTGCACGGATTAAATGAGTGTTTTTTCGTAATTTGAAATTTTTATAACAGTTTAAGTGCGTTTAAATGTGCCATTTCCAAAAAAATATATCCATCCATCCCTTAGGGGCAATAGGATGCCCGCCAGAGGTGGGTGGAGCACGGACAGAAAAAGCACGGCTGTCGCGCGTCGCGGTTAAAAAATTGCCGCGGTCGTGAATGGCGCAAAAATAAAAAAAAATCCCGCTGTCGTGCGGCACCCCCGGATGCCAACAAATTTTTTAAATAATTTTAATAGGGATTTTGTTTTTTATTTTTTCCAATTAAAAAATTGGGAAAATTTCACTGCGTTGGCATTCCGTTTTTTTTGGGTTTTTTATTTTAAATTTGTGCCATGGGGCAATGCGCCAAAATGTGTGCTGCCTGCCCAATTGCGCGCGGAACAGAAAAACTCGAGATTCGAGGGGGGAGTGAGTTTATCGACGAGCCTAGCTAGTAGCAAGCACTTCGTCTTAAGCTTTCCCCTCCACTCTTGTCATTTCTTGTTGGGAATTGGCCGGGGCCGGGAGTGCCGCGCCCGCATTCATTAGAGATGAAATGAGGCGGAGGGGGGAGGGGGACGAGACAGAAAAGTGAATGGGCGGGTGGGGGGGGGGGAGGGGTAAGTGGGGTGGGTGCTTTGACGACGAGACGATGATGATGAAGACGGAGATGATGATGATGAAGACGAGAAAAGATGAGCAAAATGCTTGGGGGAGGGGGGAAGGCAAACATTAGCGGCGCCGGGGGTTTTACGGGGAAAATGGGCCGGGAGGGCGGAGGCGGGGGGCAAAGGGTGGAGGGCGGCGGTGGTCGCTGGTGCCCCTCGCACCGCCGCCGAGGGCAATGAATCCGTCGCCGCCGCGTCCCCCAAGGCAAAATTCGCTTTTATGCAAATTTTGTAAGACTTTTTGAAGCGTTGTTGAGCCGCTTTAACAGAGTGCCATGTTTTTCAATGGTGGGCCTATGTTTTTTTATGATTTGTGTGCCTTGGGGCCGAATTTCTTGAAAATTCGAAGGCCGACCCGCAGAAAAGTTTGCCCAACGATGATCACAAGAGACAGGAGGCCTAGTCCAACTTCAAAAAGTTTTTTTAATGAAAATTAGGCAAATTTTTTGGATCTGATATCAATTTAAATAAATTTTTTGCAATTTGTCTCGGAAAATCACCAAAAAAATGGAATTTTCAACATTTTCCTTTTTTTGCTAGGCCCTGAGAGTTGCGAAGAAGTGATGTTGTAATAGCTGAGAAACATCCGCAAAAGTTCGCATATTTTTTGATTCATCGAAACATTTTTCCCGTCCCATCCGAACTGTCCCACAGAAAAAAAATGGGTTGAGAAAAAAGTGATTTGCGAATTGTAATATTATGGCGATTGGGCGAGAAAATGTGAATGGAATGGGACGAATTTTGAATGACAATTCCTTGGAGAGAGAGGGAAAAATGGAAAAAAAAATGGAAAACAGGAGACGGCAAAGGTGAAAAATGTACAATTAGAGTGCAAATAAAAAATTAATTTTTGAGCCAGTAAAATTTTATAAAAATTGAAAAATGAGGCGCGAAATTTTTTTTTTTTTTGAAACCAATGCGAGAAAAAAAATCGAAAAGTCATTTTAATCTCGGCATTTTATGTCGCGAAATGTTTTTAGCAAAAGTGCCAAAAGCCATTGACAAATGAGAGCAGGGCGGATGCAATTGTCGTGTGCTTTTCAAAATGTAAATGCTGCTGTGCTTTTTCTACCATCCCATTTTACCCAATTTAAACTTACACATAAATAAATAAATAGTAATTTGTTACAATTTTAAAGTCCATAGGGAGCGGCGGGGAAATGGGGGGGGAGGGCATTTAGGGGGGGACACATGGACGGAAGGAGGCGAGCAGGAGGAGGGAGGGCATTGGAGACAACTGCTGCCCGTGCCTACTTCCTTGTGGACTTGTGGGGGAGGGGGACTGATCTTGCCAATCCCCCGGGGGCGGGTCAGCAGCAGTCGAGGACAGAGGACACCTGCCCCCCCCGGGCCCCTTGCGCCTCGGGGGACGGCCGGGCCGGGACGACCGCTGCTGCTGCTGCTGATGAGTTGATGGTTGTCGTCGTGTCGTGATGTCCCTCCCTCTTCTGGCGACGACGACCTTTTGGCCCATCAATTTTTAGCCAAAGTGAAAGAGCGGGGGGGGGGGGGGAAGGATTGAATTGTCGTCGTCGTAAAAATGTCCATCCCGAGGGGCGGGGGAGGGTTTAAGCCTCCGTTTCTTTTCTTCTTCCCCCCCCCGCCGTTATCCCCGGCGGGCATTTGTTTTGTCCTCTGCTGCTGCTAATGTTCCTTTTTCTCATCAAAAACTAAAACAGTTGGTGCGGCGCTTTCCGCCCCGCTGCTGTCCTCTGCTGCTGCGCGTTTTCGCTTTAAACAATTGGCCCCGAGGGGAAAAATATGCAAATTTTTTGAAAAATTTAATTTTTTTTTTCAATGGGTGCCGAAATGGGTGGGGACGAGAGGGGCGGGAGGCAAGCTAATGAGAATGAACATTTTGCCGTCTCCCTCCTTTGATTTTGTTTCTCGCCCCTCAAGTAATAAATCATTTTCAGTGCCTTTGCCGCCCCCCGCCCCAATTGACGGGGGCAAATTGACCCGCGGGGGGGGGGGGGGGGACGCCGCCGGACGGGCCGAGACGGCTCTTCCCCATATGCCAACCCAACCCATCCCCGGCAGGGGCGGCGGGGGCAATCTCCGCCGCCCCCGGGGACAGACACTGCCAGGCGCCCCGCAAAACGCCCAAAATGGGCGGGGGGGGGGGGCCTTTCTCGACTGTCTGCTGCTGCTTAATGTAGGTACTATTATATGCTAATGGAAAAAATCCTAAAATTTTTTGTTTAATCCGAATTTTTTTGCTTTTACTCACAGTCTTATTAGCCCTTTCTTAATGTAACTGTCATTAGTGAACTGAATACTTTTGGCCATTTGTTATTAGCTTTTTAAAATTGCATCTCAAAATGGGTTTTTTCGCGACTTTGTAAGTGGATTGACTTTTGGCACCCCTAATTAGGTAATTACCATAATTGCACTTTAAAATACTTTTGTCATTACAAATTAATTAGATATTTTTGTGTGTGAATGAATGAATGAATGAACGGTCAAAAAGGATGAATTGATAATTTTGGGTTCGGTTGCCCTCCTGCGCGGATGACAGATGTTGTGTTTGGTTGTGCCGTGCAAATTCATTTCCCCCGGGGGGAGGAGGGGGGGATGAGTGATGTTGTGCCAATGGAAGTGTCCCCCCGAGGCAAATTATGAGTGGTTGGCTAAAACGGGGCGGAATTATAATGGAAGGAAGATGCGGAAAGATAACCCAACCCAACCAACACTTAAAAATTGACTAATTGACCCCAACTTTTCGAGGGGTTACCATGACTTGAAATGGCAAATTCTAGAAAAAATTTTGCCAATTTCACAAAAATTTCCGCAAATTTTATGGTAGATCCAAATTTGCTTACAAAATGACACCGAAAAAACAAATTTTCATTGCATATCCAATCATATCGGATGATAGTCAACTACCATAAAAATACAACAATACGAATTATTTATGTGAGACAAAAAACAAATAGAAAAAACTATAAATAATTATGCCTAATTATATTCTTACGACAACAACAACAACAATAACAAAATTAACAACAACAGAATGATGATGTGATGATAATGAGATCAGAATAACAAGACAAAACAAACAATAAAAATCTTTTCTAATAATTATTTTTTGCTTCGGGATGTTGTGCCATCATTCACATTTTTGTCGCGCAACAATCATTCACTTCACATTTGGAAATTGGCAATGACCTCACTGGCAAAATCGCTGGTGTTGGCAAAGCCTGGAAAAAGCATTATATTGTACAAATTTGGTGCCATTTTATGAAATTTTGATTGAGCAATGAATGAATGGCACGGCACGGCACACACACCTCCCAAGTCGCGGGTGCGCACTTTTCCCTCTTTGAGCACTTTCTCCACAGCGTGTCGCAGTGCCGTGCCGTAACTGTTCAAATGGAGATGGTTGAGCATGTTGGCACAGCACAAAATCATCGCGGTTGGATTGGCAATTTGTCTGGAAATAAAAAAATTCAAATTTAAAAAATATAAATTTTTTCGCCGACTTTCCAAACGCCTCTTTGAATGTGTGCCGTGCGCCAGGCTGAAAGATCACGTAGTCGGAGCCCACCGACTCGCCGTTGACCACGCCCGCACCGCCGACCAACCCGGCCGCCAAATTGTCCACAATGCTGCCGTACAAATTGGGCATTACCATGACGTCAAACTGTTCAGGACGGGCCACCAATTGCATGCAACAGTTGTCGATGATCATTTGTTCAAACTGAAAAAAAAGATGAAAATGAAAATAGGGGGTTCAAATGGTTGCGAGAAAAATGAGTCAACAATTCGATACCGTAATTTCAACAGTACAAATGTACTGTAATAGTACGGGGTAATGTGGTAAGTTTTGTAAGAAACAATCAAAATTCGAATAAGAGTAAAAATCAAAATTTAAAAAATCAAGTTTTTTAACAAAAAAAAAAATTCCGAATGGAAATCGTAGTACAGCTTCCACCACAAACTACCGGTGTGCCATTTTCTAAAAAAGGTATACGGTATCTGTCTATCGATGACGCATTTCCCACACACATACAATTTCTGTACGATGGTTATTGATACCACCAATTTGCCCACCTCAATTTTTGGGTACAGTTTCGACGTCTCCGTGCACACATTCAAAAAGAGTCCGTCGCCCAATTTCATTATGTTCGCTTTGCTATAAATGAAATGAATATGAAAAATGAGTGAGAAAAGCATTCATTGAAAAACACTCACTGAACGGCGGTGACCTTTTTGCGGTCCATGTTTAGTCGCATAATCAAACGCAAATTTGGCCACTCTTTCGCACTTCTCTCGCGTCATGATTTTCAGGCACTCAATTACACCTGAAACAATTTTTACAATATACCAATAAAGCAGGAATTGTCCATGGTTTATTGGTGGTACGCCTGGCGGGTACACCCCAAAATGTCACCGCGAAACGCCGTCGGGACAAAACGTCGCCGCAAAAAAAAAATTTTTTTTTTTTTAATTTGAGTTTTTTTTATCGAAAACCTAGGTGTGTTCCTGTAAACAAGTTGCTTGGATTTCCAGAAATAAACAAAAACTTAAAAAGACATTTTTTTGTTTTTTTTTTAAATTTTTTGCGGCGACATTATGTCCTGGCGCTTCGTTTCGTTACGGCGGTGACATTTTGTCCAGCTCACACACCTGGCACCAATTCGTGTTCCAGGCGCACGTATTCGCCCTCCGTTTGCTCACGAATGATGACAAAGTCCAACACTTTGCTGTGCCGTGTTCGGATGCCGTCCATCGCTTTGATGTGCACAACGTTGGCGAACAGATCCAGGCGTTTGCGCAACTGCATGTTCAGCCCCTCAATGCTGGACTGGATGGTGCCCTTCAGTGCCACGCAATTGTTACGGGCAATCGACTCGGCCACATCTTCCTTTAACAAACAATGAATTAGTATTCTCGGGGGATTTATGGGATCCTCTGCTGTTGGTCAGTCAAAGACACCGTAATAGTGCGGATGGTAGACCCCGTTTTTCGAATCCCGGATCAGAATCAGAACAAAACATCAAAATCTGAAAAATTTGTGGTTCGATGTTTCGTTCGAATTCGGATACGGGAGTCGAAATTGATGCCATATTCATGTTCAGTGCCACGAAAACATTTTTTTGAGACTTAATTAAAATTCAATTTAATTCACTAAAAAGGGGAGGAGGTTACCATCCGCCACTATAACCAAAGACACCACCACTGACAATGCTGGCCGACTTCGAGTAGTACACCTCGCTGAGAAACACTTCCTCGAACTCAATTGGTATGCCGGTCGCCTTGACAATGTCTTGGACGGCATAAACAAGTTCAGGTCCAACACCATCGCCTGAAATATGCGAGAAATGTTAATAGATATTCAAAAATTCGGGTTTTGTTTGCCTGGAATTAATGTGCATTTCAACTTTTTAGCAATTTCAGGCACCGCCTTTGCCTGAAAGAAGAAATTCATTCAATATTTAGCAAAAAAAAAAAAAATTTTTTTTTCTTACACGAGAACCGGTTGTAAGAGAACGACTTGATTTAATGAGTGGGCAAAAAATACGACGAGAAAACGCAGAAGTCAACACCGAGGACATCGTTAAGAAAAAGGATTAAGTCAAAAGTTGACTTTGACGGATTTGGTTCTCCTTAATTAACGAATTTTGAAAAAACAAAACAAATTGGGAAACCAATATTATGCCAAACTTTCTTAATTAATTTGTGAGAAATTTTGAATTTCCATTTTTTGATCAAAAATAGGGTTACACAAAGGCGAAAATTAATTTTCAACTTTTGGTGGGTAATAAATGCATTAATGGAAAGATGGGAAATGGAAAGTTGGATTTTGAAAAAAAAAGAATACCTATTGATCTTTTTGATGAATAAATTTGTTTTCACTTCCATATTCCCATTGAATATGCAAATGATACATAGGTATTAAAAAAGCAAATTTTGTATAAGAAAGCGCAAAATATGGCAATAAAACTAAAAAAATAGGGACAAAGAATTTGTACAAAATAGACATATTTCGGTGCAAAAGTCTCAAAAATTTTCAAATTCCTTTCCTATCATATTAAATTAGGCCTGAAGAATTTCAAACATCACACAATTACAATATTTATGATGAGAAAATGACAATCCAAAGATATTATTATATGTACAGACAGACAGCCCCATTAATTACCATGACGACGAATTATTTATTTTTCCAAAGATATGTACAGTATGGGACATAAATTTATGCCCAAATAGGGCCGGAAACATATGAAAAAAAAAGTTTTTTTTTGTCGCTTCTTGGACGCAGTTTCCATCTGCATATTTTACATTTTTGTGATATTTTTGCAGGCATTTCCAGCATATTAATGTGATATAATTCCCCGCCTTAGACATGATGGTATTTGATGCTTTAGTTTTTAATTGATTGATTTGAATTTCTTTTTTTAAATCACAGGCAAAATGCCAAATAACAAGAATTTTCAAATATTTAAATTAAAAAAAAATTAAAATCTGCACATTTTGGAAAACGGAAAACACTGATGAAATAAAAGAAAAGTCGAAAATAACAAAACCACAGCTTCTAAAAACCAGTTTTATGCTCCTAAAAATAGGAAACTAAAATAACGAGTTGAATTTAAGCATATTTAAATAGCTTCACAGTTTAAACCTTTACATTTTCCAGTCAATTTTAGCTTTTTGAATAGGTATAGTCATAGCAAATAGAAATAAATTATGTCTTCGTCTTCATCTGCTTCCCCAATCTCCAAAACGGCTGAATTCAACAAATGCCGACGCATGATCAGCATCTACATCATGTCACTGTCCAAAATGCAGGACGAGGTTGGGATTTGCGGTGTAATTATTGGATTGGGGACCAGTAAAAACCCAACTTTTACGGGTTTTCGGCGAAAAATTGCAAAACATCAGACTTTTTGACTTCTTCAGTCCACTATCTTTTTATAGAACCTAGTTAATTTTTTGAAATTTTTTAGGCCAATAAATTTAATGCCAAAATGATCCGTATCTTCCCCCATTTTTCAGATGTTTGCCGAATGCGGGTCCACCGAAAGTGCCAGACAATTTTTTGACGAAGAATTTTACAACATTTCATCATTGGAACCCCATCAGAAATTGTGCAATTTGTTCGCCAAATGTCACACCAAAGCAGCGACATCCGATGTTGAGGTTTTTTGGGTGCTAATTGACCCAAATTTGGGCGGCGCGTAATTAAGGGTCTAATTACCGCTGTTAATTGTTAAGGAAATGATCACCGCTTGGCGGGACACCGTTTTGATCCATCACCCACTCAGTGACCAATCGGTGGCCGACTGCGTCAAACTCATGAAATACATTGTCGGCATTTGTTTTCTCGAGGCCAGGGTTCGTTTTTTAAATTTCGAATTTAAAGTAAAGGATTCCGACAAAAAAAGCATTTTTAAATTTTGAATTTAAACAATTGCAAAGGTTTAATAGGTCTAATCAAACTGATATACCAGTAGTCAAAATTTTCAAAAATTACAAAAAAATAACAAATGTTTTTAGGTTATAGTATAAAAATTGAATTTCTGAACGCAACTAAAAATAAAATAAATATTTTTAAAGATTCAAAAACTTGCTTTTTAGCATTAATTTTTTAAATTTTCCAGTTTTACGAGGCACTGTTCTGTTTGTCTGAGTTGGTGGTGTTCACAAAAGGCACTGACTTCTGCGCTTGGCTTTTTGCAATTCTGTGGACCATTCGTCTCGAGGAATGGACAATTTTGGATAGAATTTTGGTTTGATAGACATTTTAATTAACCAAAAAATTTTTTTTTGAAGAATTCATTACACAATTATGGGAAAATAAATTACAAAATTTACATGGGTTTAAAAAATTCAATAAAATTGCCCCATTTTTTTGAAAAATTAAAAATTCGGGGAGAGAATTTTAATGCCCCCTCAATTTTCCATTTAAAAAAAAATTGCAGTCCGCTGAACGCTCGGCCAGACGTGCAGCACAGTCCGATGGGTACTGTCTGGTGATGGACTGTGCTCGGCTGGTCCAACGGTTAAACCACGGGGCCAACTTGCCGAGCGCCACACCGGCACAGCAACAACAGCCGCACCAATGCGCGGCGGAGGAGGCGGTGGCGCTGCTGCGCGCGCGTTGCTCGGACAGTGCCAAATGCACTTACCTGAACATGCAGGCGCGTGCCCTGCTGCGCGCCCTGATGGCCAGCGCGAGCCGAGTGGCCAAGGCGGACTTGCAACAGGTGAACACCCGGGGGGGGGGGTGCAAAAAATGGGCAAAAATTGTGGGATAAAAGTTAGGGAGGGGTTGTTGCCATTCATGAATGCTAACGTTTTTTTTTTTTTTGCAAAAAAAGGCGGAGGGTGGTGTTCATTAATTTCTGTTTGAAATTTTTTTTTTTTTAATTTCGAAGGGGGGGGGGGAAACGACGGGGAGGAAAAGACCTGCTCCGCTCCCCCCTACCCCCAATTTTTTTTTCATTTTGGTATTTAGAAATTAAAAAATAGTAAAATTTAAAAAAAAATTCAGTTGGATGACCCGGTCATCAACCGTGAGCAGGAGTTGTCTTGCCTTCGCGGCATACTCAACTCGCGGCATCCGGAGTATTTCCAATCAAAAATGTCATCGTCAATCAAACAGAGAGTGAAAGATGCGGAGGAATTTTGTAGGGAATTAATAATTATTTTTTAATAAATTTATGATTTTTAAATAATTAGTGCGACTTTGTTCATCGTTTGCCGAGTATCAGGAGGCAGCGCACAGTTACACGTGGGAACTGCTTGAGGTCGGCCTCATCCGCGAAGCGGAGTCCACCAGCATCACATTTTGGCGTGACAATTTGGCATTCGGCTTGCCATTCTGGTCGGTCTCTTTCGCTCTCCCTCTTTCTTTAAAATTTTTAGTTTTTTTTTTTTTTTTAATTTTTAAAAGAGTTTTACTCGTGAAATGTGTTAAAATTCTTTTTTTTTCAAAATATTTTTTTGATTTTTCTTAAGAAAAACCCTTTAAATATAAGAAAATTAAATTTAAATAAAAAAAATTTTTTTTTGTAGGGAGTGTGAGTGTTTTTTTCAACAAAAAATTGTACCCCTTTGCCAGCCACTTACATATAATTATTTGGATTTTCTACCATTTTCTGCTGGAAAAGAATAATAATTATTATTTGTTTTTCTGAATTTAATTTTCCTTTTCCAATGCCAAGGACCCTTCGCCCGTTGGCCCTCCTTTTCCACATCAAAGCGTTGACCGGCGTCGAGTCGTTGGACGGCTACGCCAAGTGTTTGTGCGCTTTGATTACGCCGCCCACTTCGTCGCGCAACCGTTACCTGAACACGCCGCGGAAGCCCATTCGGTCAGTGATGTCATTTTTCTATCAAATAATTTTACAATTTTGGGGTTTCCCATTAAAAAATCTTCCACCCCCAAAAAAAAAAAAAAAGGTTTTTTTTTAAGTATAATTTTTCTATCGAAATTTGCCCTTTGAGAGCTTTAAATTTCTCCTATGTTTTTTCAAAATACGACTTGAATTTTGGCATTAGAATTGTGTGTTTGTGTTTGTTTAGCCAGTCCTCCTATCGCCGTGGTTCCGTCGTTGACGACTCCTTTGAACGGCGTCTCCTCACCAGCACAATGGACGAAGGCGGTTCACTGGACGCACTTTTGGCATTGGAAATGTCCTCCGTCAATTTGCATCCAAACGATGAAGAGGAGAGGAAGTGGGTGTTTTTTTTTAATTTTAAAATTTACAATTAGATTATTAGAATTTTTTTTAAAAATTTCAGCTAAAAAAATTCATGGGGGAAACGATGAGGGGTAAAAGTTATGTATCTAAATAAAACTGAAAAAGTCAAGATTTACTATTTTTTTTGTGTCAAATGAATTTATGAAAAACGCTCAAATAATTACAAAATTTGGGGGTATGGGAATAAAACGAAATTTTTTCATTAATTTTTCCTTTTATTTTTCAATTTGTGCAAATAAATTTCGTCCATTTTAAGTCGCCAATTTCACCTGGAGGAGCATTTGGACGGGTGCAGTTGCGCCTTCTGTGCCGCCACAGTGTCCAATTGGATGTTCGACCAACAAATGTGTTGGCTGACGCTGCAATTTGTCCGCTATTTGCCCGACAATTTTGCACAATTTCGGCTTCAAATGCGCAAAATACGGGAGGAAAAGGTGCTGCTTTTTACAATCAGAGGCAAATAACTAAACAATATTGGAAATTCGAAAAAAATTTACCCAAAGGAAATTTGTTTAAAATTTTCAAAAAAAAAAAAAAAAATTTCGCATCCCTTGGTTATGGTACCGCCCTATAATGCGTTTGGTAATTAATTTTCAATGGAAAATAAAATTAGGCAATTCCGCTTCGGGACCGAGTGGTGAACACGGTGTTCATGGCCAAAGAGTTTGGCGAGGAATTCTACATTCGAAATGCAGTTGATCCGCCACCAAAACGGAAACGGGGCCGACCCCCGAAGCGATTGGACGCGTTGAAAGAGGACGTAAAAAATGGGGAAAAAAATAAATGGGAAAATTGAATATAATATTTTAATTTTAGAGCAATTCGTCAGAGAAAGAGAATGCAGTTGACGAGACCGAGTCGAACATTTTTGGCATTGTGAAAGTGAGTGTGTTAATGGGGTAGGGGCACACGGTGTACCTCCGTTGTTCTGTCGATAAAAAAAAAATTTTTTTTTTTGAAAAATGGAATTTTTAATTTTCTATTTTCGAGATTTTTAAAATTCTTTTTTTTGAATTGTAAGAAATGAGGAAAAAGTGAGAAGCAATCTTCTCTGTTTTAAGTTTTTTCTATTTTCATCATCATATTTGGACATCATTGCATTTTTTCAGTCCCAATTTGCCATCCACCACAGCGATTCGCTGTTCGTCCGTGCCTATGCTCGACTGTTGATGACCCGCTGGACTGAGCTGGGCAGCATTGACGAGTGCAAATCGCATATTCGGGAACCATTCGAAGTCGGCTTGTTTATGTCTAGAGATCGGACTGTCTGTACATACCCACAAAATTTGGTTTTCGTCCATTTTTAATACAAAAATTTTTATCATTTAATTAAATTTCCCGTCCCTTCGAAATTGTGATTTGGATCTGGATTTCTTGGATCAAAATCCAGGTTGTCAAAATTACCTGGACCTGGATCCAAGAAAATCCAGGCCTGAATCCAGTCCAAACCCTACTACTAATTTTGATATGGACCCTCAATTTGGTCGGCATCATTAAAAACTTATTTGTCCATGTTTGTCCAATAAAAAATTTTCTTTCCAATTTTAGTGTTGTAAACATTCGCTGTTGACTTTGCGCGCCCATTGGCTTCTGTTCAAGCATTTTGCGCGCAAATGTTCCGCCAATTCCGCTCAAATGGATTTGCTCAAATCCGCCTATGAGGACCAAAAGAATTTTGGCCATTTGCTATTTATGTAATTTGCAATTTTTTGAAATTTGGCATTTTGTTTTCCCTCTCCAACATTTCGTTTAAAATTTACAGTGAATGGCGCCGTCGCAACTGTTTCTTTCTGTCCCGTTGTTTTGGCGCCCAACAACTCAGCCAATGGCACCGCGCATTGTATTTGATGGAGGCCGGCACGCCGGCACTGCGCCAATTGGCACGGATGAGTGACCGCAGAAAGCAGCTGAAACGCCAGCAGCAGCAACAGCAGAAAATGATGGGGCCAACAACATCGACAGAAGAGTGAGTGGGGCAATAGCGGAAACAGATTGGCCGGAATTTTGAAAATTTATTGGATTGGCGAAACGGTTACGGTAACCGGCGAATTTCTGGGTTGATAAGGCTCATTGTCAGATACATGCCCTCTAATCAGTAGGACATGGACCCACATGGACAGCGACGAATTTTGGATTGATAATCAGTTCACTATTATTTTACCCCGGCTTTGTGTTATAACTGTATCAGGATCCCAATTCAGGGTCTAAATTCGGCACCCCTTGACCGGTTTATGCATTTAACCCAGCGAGTTTTCAGGTTCAAATCCTGGTACATTTTGCAAAAAATAAAATAAATAATACAGGTGTGTATATTCTAGCAAAATAATCCATACCAAAAAATAGAATTCGATTGGAATAATTTTTGTAAAATTTTTATAGGCAAGCCATGGTTGAAGCGGAGACATCATCGCAAAGGACTGACACATTCATTTTTGACAATTCGGCACAACTTCAAACCCGAATAGGACGAATGCCGGAAAGTACCGTCGAAAATTAAAAATAATTTTATAATTAATTTATGTATTTCCCTTTTTGAAGACCTCACCCTCATTAATCTGTCGCTGGACGAGGAGGACAACACACTGACAATGAGCAGATGCAACGCAGCGCATGAGCCAATTGTAACGCCAATTTGTCGACTGAAAAAGGTAAAGCTGAATAGATGATATTTGGCGTAGCTACCAAAAAAAAATACACCATAAAATGAGAAATTTTGAGTAAAAAAAAAAATTATTTGTACTTTTTGTGCCAAACCAAAATTGTCGATATCACATCATTCGATAGCCCATTTTTATGTTAACGTTATGGGATGAATAACGTTTGAACTACTTACTAATTCTTTGTTTTTCAAAAATTACAACAAAAAAAAACTTTCAAAACAATTTGTAAGTCGGACCCGGTGCTTGAACAAATGCGCGAGCTGTTGATGGCCAGTGATGAATCGGTGCGCACCGCGGGCATTGACTCAGCCCAATTTTGGACAGTTCGAAAGCAATTGGACGCCAAAATGAAGGTAAAACAATTTTGGGGGTTGATATAATTCTGTGTCATTTGCGGTCCATGAATTTTTGTCATTTTTGTGTAAATTTTAGAAATTTGTGGAGCATTTCCAATTTGTTTGGCTCTCTTCATTTGCCCCCCTTTTCCTGCCACTTCCCGTCAACGCGGAGACAACCAATTCCACGGAACTGAAACGGTTGGAACGCACACTGACCAGTGAACATGGCATGGCAAAGGCATTGGCACTGGTAAAAAAAACCCCAAAATTAAAAAAAAAATGAACTTTTGGGTCCCAAATTTTAGACACTTTCACGCCTTTTACCATTCATTGAAACGATGGACGAATGGTTAGGGTTTGGCAAATTGTTGTACAGAATAGACAAACAGCAAATCGACTTGGATTCGCCGGATGAGCAGCACACGACGAGGGTCAGATTTAAAAAAAAAAATTTTTTTTAATTTTTTGGGAGAAATTCGATTTTTTTTTAATTGGATCAGAGGGAAGATGTATGTGATTAAACATAGACAATTTGTAAATGAAATTTTTTGATTTTCGTCTTTTTCAGGCAGTTCCGAACAAATTTTTACAGTTCATAAGCAATTTCTGGACAAATTATCGCTCAAAAATTGGTGGAAAATCGCCAAAAGTGCCAACGATGAAGGAGTATACCATGTTGGTGATTCCACCGGTAGCGTTTTTTTAAAGTTGATTTATTTGTATGAATTTCCTCCTCTCATTGTCAGTCGCTTAGCCATTTGCCTTGGGAATGTTTGCCGATTTACTGTCGCGCACCGTTCGTCTACCGTATCCCATGCTTCCATCTGTTTGAACATTTGATGGAGCAGACAAAAAATGTTTGTTTTCCCTCATATTTTTTTTGCCCACTTGATTTCTCAACAATTATTGGAATTAAAAATGCACAGTTTCCGACATCGGTGGACGGGCGCAACTCCTACTACGTGCTGAACCCGGGCGGTGACTTGGAGAAGACGCAAGAGCGCCTTGCCGCGTTCATCAAGCGTTTCCATTGGCGTGGCATTATTGGACAGGTGGAGACGATTAAGCAAATTTTTTTATTTAAATTTCTTAAAGCTTTTTCTAGTTAAGAAAAATTATTATTTTCATTTAAAATTGTGGAAAAACAAATCTCATTAAAGAAATTTTTGAGAAAAAAAAATACAATATTGAAATTGCTTTTTTTTTTTTTAAGGTTCCGTCAAGGGAACAAATGCGAGCAGTGCTCAACGAACATGACCTGTTCCTGTAAGTTCATGTTCAAATAAATGGTTGCAATTCATTACACTCCGCCGAAATTTTTTTTATTATTAAATTTGAATTTTGAAAAACTTGAAATTTAACATTATGGAAAATTGTTTTAAAATTTTCTAAGGAAAACTTTTGGGAAATTGGAATTTCATCTCTTACCTGGTAAATAATAATAATGTTATATTGTACTATTATTATTTGTACAACAACAATTCCTCCTTAGTTACATGGGCCATGGCAGCGGCGGTCGCTATTTTGGCCGTTCGTTGATCCGCGAAAGTGAGTGCCGTGCCGTCTCCGTGCTGATGGGCTGCTCCTCTGTCCGTGTTGTGGACGAAGGGCCCGGCCTGGACGGGCGCTCGTCCGTCTACGAATACATGATCGCCCGCGCGCCATGCGTGATCGGCTGCCTGTGGATGGTCACTGACGGCGAAATTGATCGTGCGCATTTTTTCAAAATTACACCCCAAAAACCGGGTCATTTTTTCCGTAAAAATTTTGGGTATTTCATCGATGAAATTTTTGGAATTTCAAAAAAAACAAACCACCCCTGAGAATTTGGAAAACCTAAAATTCGACTCATTTTGTGTCATGTTAAGGATTTTTCATGGCGCTGACTGAGTACTGCTTTGCAGAGTTGCACAAGAAAGAGGGGTGAGTAAACAAATATTTTTACGATTTTTAAAATTATACATCAGATATTTATTAACCCCAAGGCCCGTAAAAAAGATTTAAAAAATTTTTGAGGTAGAAGAAAACTGAAGGCATTTTTTTCTTGGGCCTTTAGAATTCTTCCTTAATTTCATGTTTTATTTTACGAAATGCGAAAATCGTAATCGTACTTTAAAGTTTTTTTTCCCAGCAATCAATTGCAATTGGTGCATTTTTGGTCAGATTTTGGATTTTTTTTTTCAAAAATCAACGTTTTTTTTAAATTTTTTATTTCGTTATACGGCCCGATGTAACTCTGTTTTGAGGACGTATATCTCATCTCATCTCATCTGAAAATGAATTTGCCACAATGTTTAATTTGGTTTTCAGTGGTGCCGTCCCGGACACTTTCCGCCTGTTGTTGGAGGGCGTTTTGGAAGCGCGGCGACGCTGCAAATTGCCATTTCTGACCGGCGCCGCGGTGGTGGCCTACGGACTGCCGGTGGCTGCGGCACTGACCGCCGCGCTCTCTTCTTCCCCCGCCGTTTCCGGCACTTTGTCCTCGTCAAATTGACAATTTGGTGGCCCATCAATCAGCCAACTCTCAAAATTATTTATTAATTATTGCTGCCGCCTGTGTAATTTCTTATTATTTGGAAACAATTTTTTTTTTTGTTTTTTTCCCCATTTCTTGTCACTTATTTATTGTTGTGTATTATGTCTGTGTTGTCAACTTTCACCCAATTAAAAAAGAAATAATGGTAGTACATCGAACGAACATAAAAAAAAATTTTGTCAGTTTTTTTCTAGCTAAAAAATTCGTTTTAAAATTTAAAAAAAAACAATATTAAGTTGTCATGACACCAAAAAGTTTTTTTCGAAATCACTGACCCGGTTCGTTTTCGTTCCCCATTCCGAAAAAATGTCGCATTTATATGACATTTTATCGGACAAAAAAAAACAGATTTTACAATTAAACACTAAATTTTAAACTTTTTTGCCCGATTCTTCCTCTCATTCTTCTGCTGTTCCCCCGTTTGCTCCACACTTTCCTGTTCGTACATTTCGATCAGTGCGTCCACCATTTGTTCAAGCATTTGGCCACCGTCCAAAAATTGTCCAACCCCGTGCACTGTCATCTTGGTAGGGGGGGGGGGGTGACAAATTATTTTCAAAACAAAACCGTTAGATTTCGATAGTTTTGAAAAGCCTGGAACGGTTTTTTGGATAAAAAATGTATGGCAGGCAAGGATCGGGGCCCAGCAAAACACAACGACCTTGTGTCGCAGATCCATGAGCAGCTCGTTTCGCCTCCCCCCGAAATTTTTTTTATAAGAAATTTAATAATTTTCTAGCGATTTTTCCAAAACAAAAAAATTTACTAAAAAAATTATTCATAAAATTTTAATTTAAAAAATTCCATGGTGCACTCGTCCAACTTTGAGCCGATGGTCCGTTATGCGGTTGTCCCGGTAATTGTATGTCCGAATTTTCTCCGCCCGTTCCATCGTGCCAACCTTAAGGGGGGTAGAGAAATTGACATGATTAAAAAAAAAATTTTGTTGGCGTAATTTACCCGCAATTTTCGATGGGATTCGTGACGGCGTGTCGCCTCGTCAACCTTTTGCTTCAACAAAATGGCAGCGAGTCGTTGGTGTGCAATCTGATGAATGTACAAAATTGAATTTGTTTCTAAAGTTCTAATTGGCACAAATGAAAATTCGAACCAAAAAAATGTGCATTTTTTCGGGTCCGGGATTCGGAATTGACCAAAATGTATGTAATTTTTGCGCTTAACAGTGGGTTGAAAAACGTTTAACGGTAAGTTCCGGAACTTTTGAGTTAAAAAATTCCATAACTTTTTTTAGGTTCTCCGCACCATATAAAATTCAATTTTTTTTTTTTGGGAGGGGGGGTCAAACGAAAACTAACAAATTTTCCCAGACAATCGTTAAAAGAAATTTATCTTTGGAGGATTAAATGAAAATTTTGCCCTAAATTTAGGGAATAAGTGCAATAAAATTCAATAAACCTACTTTTATGTTTTGTGCCAAATATCGCTCGTCCATCACTTTGACGCTAACCCCTAAAAAAAAAATTTTCGAGAATTTTTTCCAATTTGCCCAACTCGTCGGTTTGTGGGTGAGCCGAACACAGGTCGAATTGGCGTTCACATTGGCACCGCCGGGGCCCGACGAACGCATGTACTCCTCCTTCAGATCATCCGGCGAGAACATCACTTCGGGCTGGTTTTTGAAAAAAATAATAATTAAAATTTTTCATTTGGCACCCCCCAAAAAAATTTTTTTAAATTTCTCACCCTCCCCCTAAAATTTTCTGTACTTTTCCGTTTGGTGCTTTACACTCAGAAATTTATAAAAAAAACAGCAACATAGGACGAGCAAAAACAGTGAAAAGTAACGAATATTCGATTTTTTGCCACCCCCTCCACCACCTAGAATTTTCCATTTTTTTTTTACCTTTTCCGGCTCCGGCAACACTGCCAAACTGGCGGTGCTGGTGTGCATACGCCCCTTTGACTCGGTGACCGGCACTCGTTGAACACGATGGACACCGCTCTGAAGAAGAAAAATGAATGGGAAAATAATTGCCATGAATGGCCGAATAAATTGGCACTCTGAAAAAGCCAGGATCCTACCAAAATACAGTTGGGTTGTTTCTTTTCTTTTTACTTGGCTAATACAGCACAACCCAAAAAGTGCCAACCTCAAAACGCATTTTGGCATAACACCAATCGCCTTCCACCAAAACAATGGCCGAATTGATTCCGACACTGTTCGTTTTGTTGCATTTGCTCACCTAAAATGGGCCAATAAACAAAAAAGAAAGTTTAAGAATTTGAAAATGTGTAAAAATTTTCGCAATTTTTGCCCCAAAAATTTTAATAAATTTTCCATTTTAGGGCCACTTGTTTGTTTTTTTATTTTTTCAATTGTTTTCTGCCCAAAATCACTTCATGTGGTGTCCATTTCCAGCCATTTCGTGCAGCAAATTTGGCGTACATGTTGAAAAGTTCGGCCGTGAAAAGGGACGCTTCTGTACCACCAGCTCCGCTAAAAAATGCACAAATTTAGGATGACATAACATTTTTCCATGCCAACCAAAATAAACATTATTAGTATCATTGGATAGCTCTATGTGTTCTCTGTTAGCTTGCAAAATTTCAAAAAAATTTGTTAAGGTACAAAAAAGTTGTGGCCAAAAAACTCAAAAAATCATTTTTCTTGAGAATTTTAATCGTAATTTTTTTTTGTAACTTTGAGAATTTTTTTGGAATTTGCATGGAAATAGAGAATTCTTAGGGCTATCGAATGATCCCATCCCACTAAAGTCATATTTCGTAAAAACATCGGTTTTGGCGGTCCCGGAATTTCTTTTTAAACGAAAATTTCTGTTTTCTGTGCACCTGTTAAATTCCAATTGGCACCGCCTTAACGACTCAATGTCAATGCTGTCCAACACATCCAATGATGGCACTTTGGATGCTTTAAATGGGAAACAATTAATTACCTATGCCATTTTTATAATTGGTTTAATATAATGCTTTATTTGCCTGAGGCGGCTGTTGTGGTCGATTTGAGGGCCAAAAAATGCCTCAGAATTTGGTGACATTTCAGAGATGATATTGTTGGCAAATTGGTCAGATTCGCAAAGCGCAAAAATGTTGGTGAAAAAAGCATTTATTTTTATGGAAAAAAAGAAAATTTTATTTTTGAATTTTATTAGCGATTTTTGTCCTAAATTATTTTTCGTGCCCGTTTCAGTACAAAAAATTCAGTACTGAAGCAAACAATTTCTGTTTCAAATTCATAAGAATGCCATTTTACACAGAAAAATTGCGAGAAAAAAAAATCGAAATTTTCCTAAAAAAAACCGTTTTATATAATTAATGGAAAAGTCCTTTACAAAATTTAAAAATTTATTTGAAAATTGACAATTTTTAATTAAAATAATAATTATTATTTCGATTTGCTTTTGTTTTGTGTTTGTTTGCTCTTATTCCTTCTCCATTCTTTCAAATTGTTCATAGGGCGGCGGTGGAGCAATTTTTATGATGGAATTGCCTTCGCCAACAGCGACCGACGAACACTGACAAAATGAAAATTGAATTTTAATTTAAAATTTTAAAAAAAATGAAAAATCACTCCGGCGAGTCCCGCACTTCCCGAGGAAGGGGACGGCGTAATGGTCAAAGAATGGGGCAGCAACGGATGCATACTGACAAGAGTGGACAGATTAATTAGAATTTTTTAAATTAATTAATTATTTTAATTTACAATTAAAATTAATTCGTATTTTTTAAATTAATTAATTATTTTAATTCACAATTAAAATTAATTCGTATTTTTTAAATTAATTAATTATTTTAATTCACAATTAAAATTAAATTAATTAATTATTTTAATTCACAATTTAAATTAAATCGTATTTTTTAAATTAATTCATAATATTTTAAAATTTACAATTAAATTAATATGATTTTATTTTTAAATTCAAATATTTAATATTTTATTATTTTGTGTATAAATTTTTGCCTGCTCGATGACACCACAGAAACGAAACTTCGCCCTCGAGCTGCATAACGAGCTCGCTGATGTCTTGCAGCTAAATTTTTTGGATTTCAATAAATTGTTACAGTAACCATTCGAGTACTGTAATTTGATTTAATTAAGCAAATTATTATGCTTTCTTTGATTTATTTAACAAATGTTTAATGCATTTCTTCCTGTACACTGTACAGTATTGTAGTTACAATTTTAAAATAAATTAATTTTTTACTTTTCCGTGTACTGTATAATTTTCAAGGCATACTGTAAAATGTTTGAATTTTTCAAAACTCACTTTCACTGTTCGCGCATGAGAAAGAGGAGCGCAACAGCAGCATCAGTGAAGGGCGCGAATGGCGCCTGCCGTGGTGATTTGTTGGGGTACGGTAGTGCCGTTTGACATCCGCTGAATTTGGCATTGTGCCAAAATTTATGGACAGAAAATTCAAAAAAAATGTTTTTACCCGTTTTTGGCATCCAAAGAACCATGGAATAATTTGATGGCAACATTGCGCCAAGAGCTGCCCTCGTCGACGCAATGGCGCCACTAAATTTGAGGGGGCCGAGGGGTAAGAATTTTCATGGTTTTTTAAGAATTTTCGAAATTTTTTTTTGTTGAAAATTACCCGCCGCCGCTGGCCCTGGTCATTTTCATCAAAAACATTGTACAAATGATGACCATGGAAATGAGCATAAAAATGCCAAACAGAAACACCATATGCTCCGCGGGGGCCTCCTCAAAGGAAACCTTAAAAATTGGGAAAACATTTTTTATTTTATTTTATGTGCAATTAGAAAATAAATAAAAATTTTTAAAAATTATTTCAAAATTTATGCAAAATAAAAAAATTAATTAATTAAATGATTTTTTCAAAAGAACAGAAACTTAAATATCAAATAAGCTAAAAATAATTCCAAAAAATTGATTTATAAAAAATCGTTTTTTATTTTTAATTAATTTAATGCTGACAATGAACAATAAAAATTGAAAGTAAAAAAGGGCGAAAATTTTATTGCCTTTAAATTTGTCGGTTGAGGGGGCCCAAATTTTGGGTACGATCGCTGCTGAAAAAATTGAGAAACTGCTGGCTTTGCATTTGCTGAACCTCGGCTTGGGAGGCCTAAAATTTTCCAATTTTTCAATTTTTCTCCTTTTAAATGAGGGCACAGACCTGTGAAATTAATTTGCTGCAATTTTTCATGAAATTCATTTTGTGTAGTAAAATTTGCCAATCCATCGCAAAATGGGAGCATAAAAAACGGAGCAATTAGAGTCAATTAGAGATTAATTAGCAACCGTTAATTATTTTTTATTTTTTACTTTTCAGGCAAATTGACCAATTGTACAAATTGACAACAAATTTTCTCCTCAATGTTTGCTTGAGAAGCACAAAAATGTGCTGAAGATGATGATGATGCTGAATTTGCAATTGCATTTTTGCCTGAAAACATGGCCTAAATTGATGAAAATTTATTTTTTCTAAAAAATAAAAATATTTTTAAATGGTTATTTATTTTCGAAATCTTTTTTTAAAATTATAATCGGCTAATTTAATTATCAGTTTTTTTAATTAGCCCGATTAGCCACTGGTTTCCAATGACAAGCTGCTGAATTAAGGCCTCAATTTTCGAGAAATTTATTTTTTGTTTTATTTTTTTAATTTTTTTAATAAAATATTTTAAAATAGATTTTTATTTTATGAAATTCTTTTTATTCGAATCATAATCGGCTAATTTAAATAGAAATTTGTTATCTGCATATTAACCATTGTTTTCCCAATGCCAAGCTGCTGAATTGAGGCCTCAATTTTCGAAAAATTTATATTTTCTCCCTATTTTTTGACCCAATTAAGGCAAGCTATAAAAAATGGCAAAAAGCTGAACCAATCCAATGTTTGATTATTGTGACATATGATATGAATATTTGGTTGAAATGGGCACAAAAAACGGCGCCGGAAACGCCGCATTTCTCCTCACAGAGAAATGGCATTTTTTGGGTGCCCTCGGGGGGATTAAAAATGTGCCCTCCGGCACCGTTAAAGAGAAAAGAGATGGATGGCATTGCCCCAGGGGAAAGTGAGTGGCACGGGAAAATGGGGGGGGGGCACAAAACAAATTTTGGGGACATTTTGGGGACCCATTTAACGAAACTAACTTGTGGAATTGACGGTTGGGGAAGAAAGAAGACGGGAAAAATTTTACCAAAAATCACATTTTCAAGGGCAAAATGTCCTTAAAATTCGGGTTTTTGGTTCGAAATTTTTTTTGTTTTAAATTAAGAATTTGAAACAATTTAAAATTTAATTAAATTTTCCCTGGGTTTCAAAATTTAAAAAAATTGTTTAAAAATATTTACATTTTATAAACAAAAATTTTAACAAATAAAAAAAATTAAAAAGGAAAGAAAATGAATGGAACAGCAGCAGCAATCTGTGTTAAAGTGTTCTCGAGCACGCAAAAATATAAAAAAAAACAAATTGAAGTAGCTAAAACAAAAATAAAAAGGAAAATTTCGGGACCAAAATTCCGATTTCTCGGCACACTTTTTGAGGAAAACGTGAGAAAAATTTTTTATGAAATTTATCAGAAACAGGAGAACCAAATAAAAAAAATTAAAAAAACAATGAACAATTAAGGGGCAAAAAAAGGCCCCCGCCCCAAAAATTGATATTTTGAACACCTCGTTTGAGATGCGCTTCGCTACCTAGTGGCGTTTGCTGTGTGACAGTTAAATTTCAAATATTTTAAATCATTTTCTTTATGGGATATAAAAATGGAAAGAGAAAAGGAAATATTCCCCTTTTCTCTAATCGTCTGTCTGTTTTCTTTTCTTATATTTTTCTCTTGTTGTCTTTTCTCTCCCTTTTTTATGGACACTTCAGTCCCATGGTCTCTGGTGTTATGTCGTTATTTAAAAAGGCCAAACATGCTCGAAAAACCGGGTTTTTTGAGTTCCTCTAGCCATAACTTTTTTGAAACATGATGAAATTTTTTGAAATTTTGTATACTGATGATAGAGAACACTTAGTGCTATCGAATGATATCAATAATTAAAAATTTGGTTGCTTTTGAGCTAACAATAAGTTATAAATAATTTTTCATCAAATCATATTGATGGTTTTTTAAATAATGACTTCGCCCCTCTGCTGGTCTGTTACTTTTTTTTTTCAATTGCTGCCGACACCTAAAAAATGCACCAATCGCCTTCTCTCATCAAAACAAATTGAATGAATATTATAATTGAATATACAAAATCAAAATTAGTATCTTACAATTTGTCCAGTAAATGCATGTGTGGTCACGTGGTTTTTGCAAGACGACAAAGGGAAAAAGGGCGCAGGTTCAAGTCCGCCACACGCAGAAACATTATTTATTATTTTTTTAAATGACAATTTTAGAATATCTTTTTGATGGTTTTTCTTAAACAAATTGAATATCTTGGTATCATTCAAAAGCTCATGATAAGCGGAAGAAACTTCTTCAAGGCAAATGCGAAGCAATTGGACACATTAGAAAATAGCCGTTTGAAATTTTGCATTTCTTTTCCATGCCAAAAATTACCAAAATTGCTGGAAAAAGGACCGCGCTAAATTGGACCAACAAAACCCAAATTTCGAAACTCATCCCAATGCCAACCCACAAAAGTGCCAAAAACAACAACAAAAAGTTATGGAATCAAATTCATTAAAAAGAAAGAGAAAAAAGATCATCATCAAAAAAAACGAACACAAGGAACAAACAATCTTCTTTAATCCTCCACAATGGCGCCTCCGAGCTGTTCTTGATACACCTAAAAACAATTAATTAAAAAAGATGCTAAAGTTTAAAGTGCGAAAAAGCTATCCGTTAATTGTCGAAATTTGGACGAAATATTAAAAAAATTCTGTCGTGATCGCTTCCCCGAAACCCCACCCTCCGAGAATGAGTTTTCCCAACCCATCACCCCACATTACCTCAATAACGTCGTCCTCCTCCATTTCCAGTGATTTGGGCGTGTCGTCGTCGTTGACGCGGCGGCCATCAAACAAAAAGCGCAAAGAAGACACCTGAAAATGGGATGAAAAAAGAATGGGCGTTTGTGTTTATTTACAACCAAAAATTAACTCGTCCACAAAAAATTCCAACTTCAATTTTTGTACGGGATGGGTGGACGGACGCCCGTTTAATCACCCAACAGTTTTTTGTATATTCCGGACCAGAGCTCGGTATTGCGCATGGGCCCAATCAAAAATCCTGTTTTTTTTCGAGCACCTGCAAGGTTCATCTTTCAGATTACCCGGATTGAGACCCTGGGATAAGTTTGACAAGAAACGGTCCTGTTCCGGGATCTAAGTTACGACATTTGAACAATTTGTGCAGCATGGACTGAACTCGTACGTGATTTTGTCAGTCAAAAACGCAACAAAAATTTCGGCCTATCCAACACCCAATCCCAAAGTCTGGCAAACCTGGACGCCAGTCCGCTCCGCGTACGCCTTCTTCAGCTTGCCCATGGATGTGCCGTATTTGACCCGGAAATGCACTTCATTTGAGTCCTAAAAAGCGCACAATTAAGTGGAGTTGCGCCATCACACAATTACAAAAAACAGACCTGGCCAACCACCTTCAGTTTGATGTACTCGGCGGGCTGCGCGCCACCAGCGGCGCCGGCTCCTCCTGCATTCGTGGCACTTTCGTCGGCCATTATTTGAAAATGTAATTTGCTTGTTCGAAAAACTTTTAAAAACAATTGTATTTTTATCGAAGATACCCCCGCGTCACAAATTTTTGCGCTAGCTTTTTTGGATCGCCCACAACTTTTTTCATTAATGAACAAATCTAACAATCTTGGTATCATTCGAAAGCTTTACATGTTTAGAAGCTTTTTCGAATCTATTGTTTAGCGATTAAACAATTACCAAAAAAGTTATAACATGAAAAGAGCAAAAAAGTTGAAATTTTTTAATTTTTTCTTAATAATTTTTTTACAAGTAATTTTTTTTTTTGTTTTTTGTAAGGCTAATAGAGCTTGTGAAGGGCTTTCGAATGATACCAAGATTGTTGGGTTTGATTGACAATGAAAAAGTTATAGTCCAAAAACTTGTGTTGGCAATGAAACTGCGGCAATGAAACCTCCTTAAATTGAACGAAACGCCAAATAGCGTAATTTTTCTGCGCTAATTCAAAAATTACAGTACGGAGCCAACAATGACAGTCGCCGCGCTTAAAAGCCTCATCGCAACCTCTGCTAATACCCCCGCTCAATTTCTGCGTTTGACGGTCATCATCGACGGTATGGCTACAGCAACTTTTAAGTGTTTCAATATTTTTTTTTATATGTTCTCTCTATTCAGGGCGAGTTGTCGAAATGGACAATCATCGAATTTCGGGATACTACAACATAAACAGCGACCGCCAGTTGTTGTACCAGCGTCGTGCCATTCAGGGCCAACAGAACAATCCCAACTGACTGATGAAAAATGATCGGAATTTTAAAATGTTCTCCGTCCCTGTTTGTTGAATTTTATTTGAATAGAATATGTTTGTATTGCGTTCGAAAAGGTTAAACAAAGATCAAATAGCCACTCCTCATTCCGCCTCTTCGATGATTTTTCATCTGATATGAAAAAATATTTGCCCTATTCCCAATATATGCGAATAACACCGTGGTGATTGACAAAAGTGACGGACTACGTGAAGCTTGATGCTGGCAACATTTGCATGATCACTGGTGGACACAACATTGGTCAGTGTGGGCATTGTCGGACATCGCGAACGTCACCCGGGTTCCTTTTACATTGTGCATATCAAGACAAGGTTGTGAAGGGAAGTACAAACCGTGCAAGGTGAAGAAGCAGGCGGTCGGTGAAAAGAAGTGCCGTACATTGTCACGCAGACGCGCGCACCATTCGCTACCCGGAATGGACATCAAGGTTTTCTTAACCACATGCATTTATTATCGAGTTTTGAATGCCACCAAAATGTGGTACTCCAACACACAATGCATTGTTAAAATGATTTACATTTTTTAAACCGATAGAATTTTAACTAATAAAAAGGCGAAAAATGAAAGAGAAAATGAATGTGGCACCCAAACTCGGTAAAGTCTACGGTCAATAAACCTTGATGTGCGGGTCCGGGTAGCGAATGGTGCGCGCGTCGTGCGTCACAATGTACGGCACTTGGTTGTCACCGACCGCCTGTTTCTTCACCTTGCACAGTTTGTACTGGCCTTCACGACTTTGGATTCGGTGGATGAAAAAGCGTCCCTTCACATCGTACAACAAACGGAACGTGTTAGAGAGAAATAACAAAGTTTTACGAAATTACAATGTAAAGAACATAATGTTGTGTTCAAACAAATGAAAATTTTGAGAACAACAGGCAATAATCAATCATCCGTTTTTCTTCAAATTCCAATTTGGGGAGGAGCAGAGCCCGTGTTCACCAATGCCATCGATTTCACTCCGCTCAAAGGGCGGGTATCCGGCTGCACAATGTCTGGACGGAGTTGATTTAGTAAAATATTTTATGAAAGAATTGACTCACTCCCAATCATCAACCGCTGTTCTTCGGGAGGAATTTGCAATCTGCCCTCAATGAGAAATTTCAACTCGCGCACAGTGTCGGTGCGTCGGACATTGAAATATTGGGGATTGTCTTCATAAACTACGGGAAATTGCACTATTTCACTGGCCATTTGGAAAAAAGAATGGACAGGAAAGGAATTAGTTGAAATTGAAATCTGCTTGCTGGGAAAATGTTTAAAAACCATGCATTTTACCGAAGAAACTCCCCTCACCGCCCGAAATGAAGGGATATCACTAATTCTTCAACATTACAAGAGGAAATTAGGTAGAAAGAGTAAATTTAAAAATACAAAAACAAATTTAATATTGGAGGGATGCCATACAACTTTCTTTTTCTCAATTTTGCACAGAAATAAATGATTAATGAATGTATACAAATGAAGAGAAAAAGGATTTATATGGTGGTAAAAGTCGGGAACATTGGTCCCTTAAAAAAGGACATAGGTAAATAAATGCACGTTTTGAGTGATTGTGCCATGGATTCAAGCGTTTTCGAGGTAGCTGATCACGAATCAATCCACATAAACATGTTTTCACGATTTTTAGAACAATTTTATCCCAAAAGAGAGGGGACATCGTTTTACAAAAATTATTTTGTGAAATAGTTTTATGCACAGTTTGTGACAATACAAAGGCAAGGCATTTTACCAAGCTATTAAATTTTTGAGAAAAAAGCAAACAAAGGAATTTCGAAATTGGTAAATGAGCTTACACAAAGACAGACAGGAAAAAAGGTCATAGACGCATACGAACTTTGTGCTTATTGTCACTTCAAAATACAAAAATTCAAGGACATACAGTAACTCTCAAAAGGACATTTTACACAGTAAGATTCCAGAGCAAGAGGTTTAATGTTTTTGTATTATGATGTTATGTCAGAATGGTGTGCAAATAGTGAGATGGAAACAAGGGTTCTAGTCGATTTTATGCGTCCCATGACAGATTATGCGTCCCATGAATGACCATCCCAAGTTTCTTAGGCCTTTCTTACTTGGTCAATACCTATATTCTTGGTATTAAACTAAAGCTTAAAGTCTATAGAAGCTTTTGTATATCTTTATTTTTAGCTAAAGGCAATAGAAAAAAAAATTATTCTCGGAAAAATTGAATTTCGTATTTTTTCATTGTAATTTCTTTTTTAATGCCAGTATATATTTGCTCTTTTCTTGCATTTATAAAATCTCGAGACTTCTATCTTTCGCTTGGTTCCAATAATATGGGTAATGACCAAGTAAGAAAAAAGTTAAGGCCTAAGAAACTGGGTATGGTCATTCATGGGACGCATAATCTGTCATGGGACGCATAATCTGTCATGGGACGCATAATCTGTCATGGGACGCATAATCTGTCATGGGACGCATAAAACCAACTAGAACCAAAAAAATAAATTAATAACAACAAAAAAATGGTGAAATTACCATTTATGTGGCGAATTTCCGATCCCTGGAAAGTGGGGAACCGTGCCGCCCTTTCTCAGCTGCTGTGAAAAAAGGGGGGATTCCGCCTCTTGATCACTCTCGGGCGGCCCTCAGTAGTGATGAGAGGAATGAGTTGAAATCTGCTTGTTGGGAAAATGTTTAAAATGGTGCATTTTACCGAAGAAACCTCCCCCCCCCCCCTCTCCCGCGCCCGAAATGAAGGGGTAAAATGATGAATCAATATCAGGGTTCGCAAGTTTTTTTTCAAAATAAGGACAAACGAGGTTAAAACTAAGATTTTGACCCCAAAAATAAGATTTTTTGAAAAAATGGATTTTTACCTTGTAAAAACAGTTAAAAAGCATTATCAACCGATCCGATCCAATTTACGACTGAAATGTTTGCTTTTTAAACTTTTTTTGCGGCGCTTTTTCCAAAAAACTTTTGGGAACAGGGGTCCGGCGGTGCCGATAGGCGCCGCCGGGAAAATTTTTGCATTTTTTAATGCGATTTGTTAACAGATTTTGTCCAAAAAATGAAAAATTTTGCGATTTTTAGCCAGGAGACGGCTTTTTTTGTTGTTAAAAAATGCTTTTTTTTGAGGCGCGCTTTTTAAAAAAACTTTTGGGGACAGGGGGCGGCGGCGGTGCCGACAGGCGCCGCCGGGAAAATTTTTGATGTGTTTGTTATCAGATTTTCACCAAAAAAGTCCAAAATTTGCAAGTAAAGTTGTTCAATTTTGTAGATTTTTATTTTCAAATTCAATTAAGAACGAAATATGCACGTCGAGCCAAAAATCTTAGAAATAAGGACATTTTCATTTTCTAAGATCCGGCCCCTCCAAATAAGGACAAATCTTAGAAATAAGGACACTTGCGAACCCTGATCAATATACACAAGTGAAGAGAAAAAGGATTTGTGTGTAGTAAAAATGTGATAAGTCGGGAACACAAGCATTTTCGGGGTAACTGATGCCGAATCTGACACTCATTTGGACCAATTTCGAATCGCGGAGCCAAATTGGCTCCCTATCATTTCGTCACTGATCGTTTCGTCACTGTTCAGTTCGTCACTGATCATTTCGTCACTGAGAAAATTTTTTAAGAATTTGTTTTGGTAGAATGCTTCAAAATTGTTTTTACCCAAAATTTGTCGTAAAGACCCAGCCAAAAGTTTCTTACAAAATGTTTTTGGCAAAATTTTGTGATAAAAATAGCATGAAAAATCTGGAATATTTGTTAAAAAGCAGCGCCGCGAAGAAACGATGTGCATGGTAGTGCTAAGACTCTCGAGTCTCGCTCGAGAAAAGTCTCGGGTTTTTCGATCTTGGTCTCGAGCAGCACTAGTGTGGGGGAGGGCTCGCAAAACTTTCATAAAAGGTCGTCGTAAATATCGGCCCTGACTCCCCGTCCCCTCCCCCCCCCCCCCTCGGCCAATTATACGCAGGGGACCCTGCATGTCGACCCCTTGTAACTTATGGTCTTAATGTAGTATGGAGAAAAAAAACAAAATTTAAAATAAACACATTAGGAAGTTAAAATTAAAAATTAAGAAGCAAAATTGATCTCTTTTATTTCATAGAATCTCCCCTTAAATCTCACAATCAACAAATTTATTTTTTATTTTTTGCTAGCACGTTTGTTTTAAAGAATTTTTGCGTGTGCCGACAAAATCCCGCCCGACAAAATCCCGCCCCGACAAAATCCCGCCTCAGCCAAAAACGACAAAATCCCGCCTCAGCTAAAAACGACAAAATCCCGCCCCGACAAAATCCCGCCCCGACAAAATCCCGCCTCAGCCATAAAACGACAAAATCCCGTCTACACCTAAAAACGACAAAATCCCGACTAAAAACACCGACTGTTACAAAACGATAACAAATCGCAAATCCAACGTGTAAAAAAAATTCCTTAGTTTTGTTTTATAAAAATCATTCACCGAACATTTATTTCATGAATTTAGCAACGAGCCATTTTTTTTTTGTTAAAATGAGTCGTCGTGAACAGCTTGAAAGGAACTTGAATTTGAAGAAACCATGAATCGCATTAACCGACGACAGAATTGCAGCTGATGAGATAGCGGACGCGCGGGAGGCAGAAATGCGAGCTGCTGCCAGAGCCGATTCAGATGCGAGCGCATTCAGCGACGAAGAGAACACTGAGTCAGTGAAATTTGAACGAGGGACAACGCAAAAAGGGGCACTGTGTCTTTGGCACAGAGGTCAGTCAGTAATTTAGAGCATTCGCTTGTTTACTCCCAAGTTTAGGATACAAATTGTCAAAAGAAAGTGCTCAGCTGTTGTCAGAAGACATGTCAAGCTACCGTCCGCCTCGATGATGAGCAACATTTGACTGGACGTTTGGGCTCAAAATAACACAATCATTGCGCTGTATTTGCGCAACAATCAGCAGACGCAGGAAGGGCACAGATCAAGCGAGCCATCGAGGTGAATCGGCAATTGAGGCCATCTCAAATGCGAGCACAAGTCAAAGTAGGAACGGCAGATGAGATGTTGACCAGATTTCCACTGGAATTTTGGTTGGTTTTTCTTTTTAGGAAAGTTTTGACATGGGCACTTCTGCCACCCATGCACGTGCGCAGAGCGTTTGCTTTGACAACAGAAAGGGCGCCACTGGGTATGCAGGCGTGGCTGTTGGAACAATGAAGGCGATATCGATTCGGAAGAAGATTGACAATTTTATAGATTTGTCCCGTTTTTTTTTTGTTTATCGCATTTTCTCTTGTCAAATTATCTTTTGCACCTCACTTTTACGAATTCATTATGTTAGAATAAAAAAATCTAAATGTTCGGTGTTTTTAAAAAGACGGGTTTTACATTTTTGGGAAACGGGATTTTATCGCCTTTTCAGTTTGGCGGGATTTTGTCGGGGCGGGATTTTGTCGTTTTTAGCTGAGGCGGGATTTTGTCGTTTTATGGCTGAGGCGGGATTTTGTCGGGGCGGGATTTTGTCGGGCGGGATTTTGTCGTTTTTAGCTGAGGCGGGATTTTGTCGTTTTTGGCTGAGGCGGGATTTTGTCGGGGCGGGATTTTGTCCGCGCACCAATTTTTGTTGTTTTTAAGGCAATGTGCCAAACTTTTTTTAAAAAATTTTCTCAGTGACGAAATGATCAGTGACGAACTGAACAGTGACGAAACGATCAGTGACGAAATGATCGGCCACCGCCAAATTCAAACAAAAAACGAATTTCAAAATTCCGGGAAATGAGCTCCAGTACCAAAAAAGATTTGTATGTGTGGCGAAGTGCTTTTTGTAATAGTTAAGTTACAAAGGGAGGAGGAGGGCGAAGGTTCGAGTCCGTTGTGCAACATGAATATTTTGTCCAAAAAATTAAAAAATGACCATTTTTTGAAAATTAATTTTGAGGGTTTTTCACAACCAAATTCGACAAACTTGGTATCATTCGAAAGCTCATGATAAGGAGAAGCTTTTTGTGTAATGTCAGATAGGTGTGAATTAAGTGCAAAAAGTGGGATGAAAACAAGAAATTAACAAACAAACAAAAAAATGAAAAATTATCATTGCTGCGTTCTGTTCCTCAATTTGTCACTCCTTTTGGCATAAACTCGGATTGTATTTAAGATTTATACCTTCTTGGCAAATAGTGTAAAATGTCCTCCTTCTTCCTTTTATTCAAGCATTAAAAAACGGAAAACAAAAAGCCATTCTTTTTGCACAAACGATTTCTTCCCCCCCCCCACAAATCATTCGGTTCGTCGTCCATTCTCTGTCCAAAAATCAACGACGATCGTGGTAGAAATGGTCATCGCCTCGGTCGTCGCGTCTGCGACGGTCGCGTCCACCACCGCCGCCTCCTCCTCCTCCCCGGTCACCGCGATCCCTACGAAGAAAAACAAACAAAAATAATTATACCAAAAATTCAGGCGACACCGCCGGACCTACCCCCTCAAAAATAATTTGTTTTTACGAAAGCGCGGCGAAGAGGCCAAAGTGCAAAAAAAAAAAAACTCAACCGGCGCCAAAAGAGTATGGCTCTAAGCTTTTGCCCAACATAACCACCACCCCATCTCCAACAGTCCTTTCCCCACCTGTTGCCCCCTTCTCGACGATCGTAACCATCATCAGCATAAAAGCGATCGTGGCGACGTGTGCTGCGGTAGCGCGCACCACGGTTGGCGTAACAACGTTCGTAGCTGAAAAATTCGCATAATTTTTTTTTTAATTCGAAAATAAAAAAATTTTTATTTGAAAAATCTTTTTTCCTATTGTTTTTTGCCTTACACTTCATCCGACACATCTTTGAGGTGCATGAAATTGCAAAATCCGCCCTTTGAACAGGTGGAAATTTCGTGCTGGCGACAGCGCGCCTCGCGAAAGTCGGACACGGGGGACAGCTCGGCGTAGATGGGCTGCCCGTTGAACCTGCGGAGAGAAAAGTGGCATTTGTTGTTGTTGTGACAAAAATAATTTTAGTAATTCCTCTAATACACACCCCTCTATTAGTGCAGCCCCGTTAGAGTCGAAAATGGAGAAAAATGGGCCAAGGAAACTAGTACCAAAGAGCATGGTAAAGAGAATCGCGCCGTAAGAAATGGCGTGAAAATTAAGTCGTTGCCCGGGATGGTACTCATCCTCCAAGAAAAAACCATGGGACCGTCCCCGCCTCAATAAAGCATAAATTGGTTGGTAAAACCATTTTTCAAAATGAGTACACCTCCAATTGGACTCAAAAGCCATCTCCAAGTAAAACAAGTGTCTCAAAGCGTTCATTTAATTTTTAAGACCCAAAAGTTCCGAAAATGAATGTCATTTGCAATATTTTAGTGACACATTTAATTAATTCCGCCCAAAAAAAACGCTAACCATCGATTCTCCAGGCCTTGTACAGCTTTTTTCCGCGTCCTCCTCATAAACAAACTTCACATACACATTGCCAATCTGTGAAAAACAATGGCAAATGATTTGTTGAACATGCCAATTTTTACCATGTGCTCGCCAATGTTTTCACAAACCTAAAGTTGAATGTTTTGTAAAAAAAAAGAAAAGAAAAAATTGTCTCCAACTTACGTTCAATTCTTCCACGGGACCTGAAAATTTAGAAAATCAAAAATTGTAATTTCAGCAAAAAAAATTAAATTGCCGACCATAAGTGCGCTGAAGTTCGGTACACTTCCTCGTAAAACTCATCAAAATGGCGCTGCTCAAGCTCATCCTTTTTACCGACCTCTGAAAAGTTATGAAATTTAGTCCCCGAGAATCAATGAATGTTTCATTAATAGTTCACTAGAGGCAGGAATTTTGAAAAAGTCGGGATCAGGAAAAAGGTCGAGATAGAGTTAACAAGACTTAAACCGGGTTGGCCGGAAACCGATCCCGTCTGGGCTCATCAAGTTTATAATGGAAAACGGATGACGTACCGCCGGGGACTTAACAGAACAAGCCAGTTCTGGAGAAAACTGGGAAAAAACCAGGGACTTTGGGCCAATAAGGCGTGCCAATTTTGCTTGGTTTCCCCGTTACCGGACCGTCATCAAAGTCCGGACTTTTTCCGTCACATTTTTTCAACATTTCGATCCCAAATTACGAACTGTCAAAAGCGTCCGCCTGTGCGGGGTTCACAATGGGACTCTGGTAGAAGTGCTTGAGTAGCACTGTGTTCGAAAAGGTCGGTCTGTGGTGGGCCCGCAAACAGTTGTCCCCGTGTCGACAGGCGCCAATCTGAAAAAAATGCCAATAAATTTTTGGCATTTTAAGACACGAAAAATAGCGGAATTCACCTTGAAGAAGAAGGAGCAATTCACTTTGTCCTTTTCTGTGCCGTAAATGCTGGCCAAATATTCCGCTCCTGACAAGTCATCGGTTGCATCATAACGAGGCATTTTTGCAAAAAAAAAAAATAGGCCAAGGTAATCAACTAAAGCAAAAATGTAGGTAATAAAACAGACCCTTAAAAAAAGTTGATAAAAAAGGAAATGTTTGTTGTTTTCTAAACCTTAATTTCACAACTTGATTATGAAACTGAAAATAGGTACGTAAAACGTATAACAGTGAATTTTGCCTTGGTTTTCAGGGTTTTAATGCGTCAATGGAGGTTTAAAAAAACGCAAATCGTTGGCGTAAAAAACAAAATGCCAAAATATTTAAATGAAAAACAATGTGCCCTAACTGTGATCAAAGGGAAAATGAGTGAACAGTGAATGAAAGAAAATGGGTGAGGAGGGAGGGCTTTTATTTTCGAAAAAAAAAATTGGAAAATGTAAACCGCATAGCTAAAATGAAAAAACAGTAAAGTCAATAAATGAATATAAAAGTGATTGCTCCTCTGCCACTTTTCATTTGTCGTTTCTTTTCGTCTCTTTTTTCGACTTTTTCTCCCTGACAATCCTTCAAAAATGAATTCTGTACGTTGTTCGTATTTTCAATTTTCCCTTTTTCTCATTTTTTAGTCTATTCAATTACCGACATTCTTTGATATCTCCGTGTTTTCTCGTTCTAATTTTAAAGTTGTGAACAAAAAACTGAAGGTTGGACTCAGAAAAGTCGATTGGAACTCGTAAAGAATCCCTTTTTTTCAGTTCGCCTATTATTTTTAAAAATTTTGATTACCAATTCAAGAAAATGTCTGACAATCCGAAAGAAGCTGAGAAGCAAATGGAAAAAGCGATGTAATAATTTAAATATTGTTTTTTTCTATGCTAATCATTTTGCGTTTCCGTTTTCAGCTTCATCTCCGACGACAGTTGGCTCAAAGTGTTCGATTTGCTCCCGCCCGTTCAGCTTGGCCTTGGCATTGCACTGATCAGCCACCGTTTTGACCGTCGCGTGGACGAACACCTCAAAACGCGCAAATGGGCATTGAAATTTATTGGAATTCGAAGCAAAATTGGAGAAAATGGCACAACGCAAATGCAAATTACCAATGAGCAAATTGTCGCTGACGATGGAAAACCAATGCCAATCCCGGAAATTCAATTGCCACGCGAAGTCATCGGATTTGAACGCATCGATATTTCGTAAAATTGGCGATTGTAAAAAAATTTTTTAAGACATTTTTCCCATTTTTAGTTTTATCGACCGCAATGCCATCACTTTTCTCCATCGTTTTGGCCAACTCTTCGCTTCCCGTCCAATTAATTTGCACATCAATACGTTTACGGATCGCATTGCGGAGGCGGAGTTCATTTTGCGCAACATTTGGCCACTGTTCGGAAAAAACATTCATGTCATGACATTGTCCGCCTCATTTTTCCGCCTGTTTGCGTCAATTGGTCCCATCAATTCTCAACGATCTTCCATCGCTTCGCGTTGTCGATTTATATATCTTCAATATCTTCACCTTCAACGAATTTCCGGCCGATGACAGTGCCATGGCATCGGATGGACAAGCGTTGATCAAATGGCTGTTCACTCCCCGTCCGGACAATGTGCCAAAAGTGTTGAAATGCCTTTTGAAGATGGATGGTTGGGTGTTGGCGTCGAAGCTTGAAGTCTTCAAAGCGGTGCTTACTAATACTTGAGATTTATTTGGCACTTTTACGGCTTTTGGTGTACATTGACAAAAAATAATTATTCACTTAATTAAAAACAGTTCGAACTGAAAGGGTCTCACCCTTTTGGCCAAATAAACTCCGTTAAAGTGTCCATTCATTTAATATTTTTTTTAAATGAATTTTCCACATTTTAGATATTTTCCTATGCTTCTTCTCCCGTCAATTTCATTGTCCACATTTATATTGGTTTGCCTATTGCTGACTCCGTTTTGGACTTTGTTCTGACCAACGAATTGACCCGTGAACAATTGGAATTGAAAAGAATTGACGCCGCACATTTTCTGATGGTCCGTTGTCCAATTGTGCGAGACGCGAGCAAATGGACACAATGGGAAGAGGAAGCGACTAATTTGCGAATTTATGAACCGTCGGATCAAATTAGCATCCAAATTTTCAATGAGAACAGAATCGGGGACGGGTCAGCGAATGCTTTTTCAAAAATTCAAATTAATTGCGTTTCTATTTTTAGGCTTCTTGACGCAATGATTGGCCCAAATGATCAGTGATCAGCAGCAGAAGTGAACGAATGATTTGCTGAGAAGTGATCGACCAATTTGAATTATGGAATTATTGACGACGTGCACATAAAAATTGTTCTCTTTTCTTGATGGAATGATCATTTATATATATTTGTGTTATGTTTGTCTTTAGGATAAATTTAGTGATTTCTTGAAACTGGAATTAGCTTAGAATTTTAAGAAAATTTTAAAAAATTTTGTCAAAATTTGCTCTGAGATTTGTCAGTTGAGTTAGTCAACTGGAATCTCCGGACTTAACCGGAGATTTTTAAAAATATCGATATCTGAATAATAAATGATATTCAATGTTTTGGCTTTTTTATCCAAAATGATTTTTTCCAATATTTTTTGTTCCGCTGATCATTTTTTGCAGCGAAAAAAATGTAAAATTTTGAATGATTTTTTCTAATGCTCATTTTCAAGGACATCTTAAATTCAAGGATATTTCAAATTGCCCAAACCCTTCCAAGGAGACGCTAAGCTGTTGAGAACTTTGGCTTCAATTTAAATTAGACCGAGCAACATTTAAAAACCCATAGAAAAGTGTTAAAGAATTTTCAGAAAAAATTTAAAGAAAAAATTTTCGGGACCAATGATCTAGGCGATTGTTTTGCTTTTTTCTCTGAAAAATTTTCAGCGAAAAATTGAAAACAATACAAAAATTAGAGACCGTCAAATGCCATAAACGAAAAAAAAAAAGAATTTAGGATCCTATTGTTTTAACAGAAACAAAAAAAAACATCGGATCGACAGAAAAATGGAGATCAAAACACATCTTCCTATTCCATCAATTGTGCTGAGGAGCACCGGCGGGCGGCTGCACACGCACAAGGCGAAGAATGGCTCCGTGGTGAATTTGGGGATCACCTCCGCCGATGATCACCAACTGATTCGGCAAAATCTGGCCTAAATTAAAAAATTATGACTTTCTATGACAAATTGACTCTACCTGCGAAAATCAGGCGAATTTCGTTCATTGGAATTTGCAGGTCAAAAGCAAGGCGAATCTTCAACGCACCAATCGTTTCTTAAAGCGGGCCTAACTGAGCGGTAAAATTGTGTTCGGAAAAGCTCACGTACCGGTTGGTGTATTTGCGGGCAAGTCCGAAGTCGAGCAATAAAACGCGTCGATGTTCATGTTCATTTGGAACACAGTGTCCAATTGCAGTGTTCTCAGGTTTGATGTCACGATGAAAGTAGCCAATGTTGTGCAATGTCTTCATTTCGTGAAGCTGTTGAATCAACACGCCAATCGCTGTCCCCGGTGTGAAGCCTTAGTCGATCGCCCTTCTCAGTAGCCCAAAAAGTTCACGTCCAAGCAACGAAAGACATCCTGAAAAGGGGTGCGGCAAATTCAAAATTTTGTGGCATTGTCGAAACGGCACAGAACTCACACGATGAAGTTGAACGACACTTATGTGCCGTCGTTTTGTGTCCCGTTGGATGTCCTTGGCCCGTCAAAACAGCGACAAAAATGCTCCGCGCCAGGGTTCCTCGGTGAACGCTTCGGATAATTTCAGCCTGTAAAAAAAATAGGGGTACATTAACATTGATTAATTATGTAATTAAGAAATTTTCATTCTCACAAAATTTGGGGAACCGACTATGGGTACTCGCGAGTACCAATCACCAATCTGACCTCCATTTCGACTAATTTCGAATCAATTACTCGGTATCGAACAAAAAGTCAAAATCCATTTTTTTCAATTTCGTCAGTCAAAATTTCAATTTTCGACTTTTTGTTCGTCTCCGGGTTCAACGTTCGAAATTGATCAAAATGGAGATCAATTTTTGTGAAAATTTTTTTCAATTCTTAGGGGTGTATATTCTGAAACTTTTCTGGACGATTCTTATGGTTGTATTTTTCATTTTATTGCATTTTTCCGAAAATCTTGAAAAAGGCGCAAAAAAATGGCGAAATAGGCACACAAATAGGCATTAGCACAAAAACCCCGAAACAGACAAAAATAGGCATTATAAAAGTCATCGTATATAAGGGTATTTGCCAGACCCTTGGCTTTGGGGGGGGGGCTTAAGTGTATTTTCATTTTTTTCATTCGATTTTTAGAGGTGTATTTTTCGTTTTTGAAACCCCGAATTAAGGGATGTATTTTACAAAATTTTTAGCCTTTTCGCCAGAAAATTACTATTTTTTGCTATTTTGGTCTCCATTTTTCAAAAAAATGGTATAATGGGGGTCCGGCAGTGCCGGTAGGCGCTGCTGGGAAAATTTTTTGAGTATTTTAATTGAATTTTGTTAAGAAAACTGCTTAAAATTTCAAAAAAATTTACCGAAAAAATTTTATTACTTTTTTTGGTTTCATCAATCATTGTACATTGCGTAGAAACATTTATTATAATAATAATATTACATACTATGTATGTACTAGAGTTGTACGGGACCGGGAATTTTGAGATAAACCGGGACCGGCGGGACTTTTGGGGTTAAAAAACCGGGACTTCGGTACTCAGTTGTACGTTTTTTCAGTACCAGGTCCCGTACTTCTCTAGTATGTATTATAAAAAAAAAAAGTTATACAGCATAACAAAATTATGGGTGGGAGATACAAATTTATTTGTTTTGTTTTTCAATTTTCAATTTTTTTCCCCCGCCATTTCGTCTTTTTCATTTTGTCCATTTTCGGTGGTTCGATTGTGAGCAGTCATTTGCCGGATTCTGAAAAATTAATGAATTACCTAATTAAAGTTTAATTGTCTTTTTTTAAATATTTCCTTTTGAAAATTACCGCGCGTCTCCCATGGAAGCGGAGCGTCGGACAATGAGTCCGCTGAATGGGTTTGAGGCGCAAAATGACGGTTTTGGACGCGGTGAACTAATCACTGCAGGCCCCCTCAGATCATCTGAAATATGGGGGAATCATTTGCAATTAGTTGTCAACAATTTGTTTAATTACACTGAGAAAAAAGAACTTTTTAATTGAGGAAAATTTTAAATTTAATTTAAAATTAAAATTTATAATACAAATTTTTTAAAGTATTTTATTCGCTTCCGAAATTATATTTTTAGGATTTTCTATGGTTTAAAATTTAGATTTCGGGCATTTTTAGCCCATATTTTGATCCATATTTGGCCATTTTTGAGCTTTTTAGTCCGTAGTTTATGTCCCTATTTAGTGTTTAAGTCTATAGAATTTATCAACCTTAATTACTTAAGAGAACATTTTAAAATAAATTTAAATTGAATTTTTATAAATATCATATTTCTTTTATTTTTTTTGCTAATTAAAAAAATAAAAAATTTTATAGAAGAAATAAAAACGAATTTAAAATTAAAATTATTCAAAAAAACAAAAATTGTGCACCACAAATTGTGCTGCTGCGGGTGCTTCTGCCTCCGTAATTAGTGTTGGTGTTGTTCCGCTGCTGCATTCCGTGATGATGCCCTTCTCCACCGCCGCCGCCGCCGCTTTCGTCCGCGTCGCATTCGCCCGGCAATTTGGCATTTGCCGACAGCAAAAGTGCCGCCATCCATTCGACATGATCCGACTCATTAAAACTAATTAAGGGAGGGGGGCGGGGAATAGAGAGAGGTTTTTTTTTTTGAAAAAGGAGGCTTATCAACTGTAATTAATTAATTAATAATTAATTAGTCTTTTACCATGTCACCCAATAGGTTCGGTGCGCGTGCCGAACTGTGAAGCCAAACTTTTCATTCTGATTGATTGCTAAAAAATTTTCCAAATTAAAAAAAAAATTTTTGATTTAAAAATTAATAAATATTGATTTTTTAAAAATAAATTTTGCCAATTTTATGAATTAAAAAGTTATTTATATTTAAATATTAGAGATTTTTTACTTCATTGTTCGTTAAAGATAATAAAAATATTAATTTAATTATTAAATTAGCGAATTAATATATTTCATTTATTATTTTAAATAAAAACGATTTAAAAACATTAACTTTTTCAGGTAATTCACAAAATAATATTGTAAATAAATGATAAATGACCAATGTCACAGCCGGACACTGGAAGCATGGCCAAAGCGCATTTGTCCTTGAGAAATTTAAACAAAATTTTTAGCGGGAAAAATTCCGCAAATTTTGGCACTTTGTCCGTCTGATAGGAATAGAGACAGAAATTTCGGCGCAGCACAAAAAAGCGTTGCATCTGTTTGCCGGAGGGCCCGCAGAAGGACACATAGCTTGCCTTGAAAAGCATTTTTAATTAATTTTAGTAAATTTATGGAAAAAAGGTTTACTGTACATTTCCCGTCCTACAGTACACCCTTACTCTTTTTTTAAAATTTGGCCCATTTTTTCATTTTTCTCTCCCGCCCCCCAGGCATTGAAATTCCACCTAAAAAAATTATATTCCCACTTTTATTGTGGTGCATTCCGTGTCGCCGGATGACGAGGCGGGAATTTGCAACAAATTGCGGCGTGTCTGCGGACTGATGCCATTACCACCACCGCCACCACCAATGCCGTCGCTGTGTGCCATCGACGACGGCACACCCTCGGAAAAGGAGCGATAGCCTTCCTGGAAAAATTTTAAAAATTTTCAAGACGCCTTAGCAGAGCTGGGCGTGATTGAATTTTCAACAATTACAAAAATCCGTAATCCGTTGTTAGGGAGATTTTTGAACTACGGAAATCCGCAATCCGTAATTCGGGAGATGGATTAGGGAGACTTTTTAATACGGAAACCAGCAATCCGTAATTAGGGAGATTTTTTGAATTACGTAAATCCGCAATTAGGGAGATTCTTTTAATGTGGAAATCCGCAGTCCGTAATTATGGGGAGTCTAAACACGCAATTCTTAAGAAATCCTTAATCCCTGATTACGGGGAGTCTAAAACGCCATAATTAGGAAAGCCTTAATCCGTAATTGCGTCCTGCCCTTCCCCCCTATGGCATTTGTACCGACCGCTGTCCTTAAACAGTCCAAGCACATTTTCTGCTCCTTGCGCCGTTGGCCGAAGCAGCGCTTGCAAAACCGTTGTTGGCATCGTTGGCACACCAACGGACGTGTGTACCTGGGGAAAATGATGGAAATGCCAAAATCGGAATTCAGGGGCTTCAAAAATTGGATTTTTTTTTTTTTGGAATTTGCAACGCATCAAAAATTTTGGAAAATGGAAGGCCGGGATTGGAAAATTATTTTTGAAAAAATAAATTAAAAATTAAACTAAAAAAGAAAAAATATTTAAAATATAAAATTGACACAAAAAAGATTTTTATTCAAATAAATTTAATAGTCTTAAATAAATCAGATATCATAAATTGAATAATTGGTGAATTTATTTTGTTTAATCAATTTTAATGAATTTTAATTTATGTCTAAAATAACAAATTAAGTGAATCAAATGAAATGATAATTTGTATTTAAAAATAAAATTAGTTGCTTTAATTTAAATTAAATTGTTAAATTTTAATATTTAAAAATAAATTAAAATTATATTTAAAATATAAAATTGACTCAAAAAAGATTTTTATTTAAACAAATTTACCTAATCGCCTTAATAAATCAGATATCATTAATTGAATAATTGATGAATTTATTTTGTTAATTAATTTTAATTTATGTCTAAAATAACAAATTAAGTGACTCAAATGAAATGTTAATTTGTATTTAAAAATGAAATTAGTTGCTTTAATTTAAATTAAATTTTAAATTTAAATATTTAAAAATAATTTTACAAATTTCCCAAAAAACGCTTTACCATCCAAAGTCAGTGTCACAATGTGCACAACTTTTATTCTGTTGTTGTTGCTGTTCGGTTGTATTGCTGTTGGTGTTGCTGTTGTTGTTCGTGTTTTTGGCCAATGTTTCCGCCGAATTTTTCGAATTTGTCTAAAATTAATTTTAATAATTTAAATATATTTAATTTTCCAATTTTAAACCCCCCAAACTCACTTCCTGGTGAATGACTTTCCAAACAATGTCAAACAGTGCGTCCTTTTCTGCCTGTGAAGCACAACACAACTCCACACATCGCTGAGGGCCTGGGAAAAAAAAAAAGAAAAAATTTTCGAAATTTTTAAAATTTTTAGAGAGGGAGGGTAAAATGCAGAGAAAATTTGGATAATTAGGAATCTGCTGATCAATTTAATTTGATTGGATGATATGATACCCAAAGTTGGTCAATGTTTTCACGAAACCACACAAAATGGCCACGGAAAATCGAAATCGAAGTATAAAAAAGTCGAAAAATTAGACTCGGAGTTGCCCAATAAAAAAAATTGTTTAAAATTTAATAAAATTTGAATTATTAAAATAATTTTTGGTAAATTATTAATTGATTGATCACCCTGCGGCGAATCGGAGCCCCGCAAATAAAATGAATGCTCACGCTCCAAGCTGTCACCTTCACAAATTTGGGTGTGTCTGGAAAAAAAAAATTACCAAAAATTAGTTTTTAACTAAAATTTTTTTTAAACTTTGCGGCAAAAATTGCGCGCAATTTGCACTTTCCGGCACCGGTGGTGCCACGAATGAAAGCGCTCCGATCGCTGGCCAACAGCAGCAAATCGTTGAACACGAACAGCCAACGCTCCTCCGTTTTGGTGGAACCGCTGGCCGAAGCGGCTGAAATTTGGCAAATTTTAGAAAGTTTAAATTTTAAAATTTGGAAAAATTAGGGCCCTAAAAATTGGCTAATTTTGGAAATTTAATTTCTAAATTTTTTTTTAAATTAGAGCCTGAAACATTTGGCAAAGTTTTTAAATCTTAAAGTAAATTAGGGCCCTAAAAATTGGCTAATTTAGAAAAATTTTGCAAACTTTTTAAATTTTTTTGAAAAAATTAGGGCCATAAAAATTCGGGTCTTAATTTTCTTGGCAAAAATTATTTTTGTGTTTAAAAATGTTTGAAAGTCAGAGAAAATCCTTCAAAAAAAAACTGACCAGTGCATTTCCAAAGACGAGCTTTTGTCAAAAGTTCACGAGTAGGCGTAACCTAAAAAAGAATAAAAAATATTTAATTAATTTTTTAAAATATATAAAAATTTAAAAATGCTATAAAAATAATTCAAAACAATACAAAAATTTTCAAATTAATTAATTAAAATATTTAAATATTTAATTTCATTTAATCTCATGATTTGATTAGATAATGATAATCATTAATTAATCTCCAAGAATAAATTAAGCTCTTTGAAAATAAATAAAGAAAATTAGTCAAAACCGATTAAAATTAAATGAATTTTTCGAGAATTCAATATGGTGTCTTAATTGACCAATTAAAAATATGTAATGTTTTACCAATGAAATGCAATTGCCCAACAGTTCCTGCACCTCCAACACACTTCGATACCTGCCATAACCAATCTCAAATTTTACAAATTTTAATTTGGCTTTTTGCCTGTCAAGCTTGCGCATCATTTCGTTGGCATGTGAAGCGGCTTCTAACACAAGCGAAAGGGCAGCCTTTGAAAAAATTTTGAAATTTTTTAAATTTTGGCTATCTATTTTCAAATTTAAATTTTTGAATTAAAAAATAATATTGGCTACATCAGTGTCCTCCCAATCGGGATCCGTCGAGCTCAGATGCCGTTGATATTCCTGAAACAAATAAAGTGATCAAGCCTTCCTTGGATGTTTGTATGAGTGAAATGTTGTACAGTAATTAAACACTGTATTTATTAATTAATAATCTTTCCCGATCATTGATCAATCGTTGTACCCACAGTCCATCACTGATCACTTTTTGCTTCACAGTCATTGATTGGTTTTGATCATTTATGCCTATCATATCACCTTAGCATTGAACTAATCACTCACTTTTCAATATCTTTATTGATGAACGAAATCATTGATTTAATTATCAAAATTCATCCGATAATGAATGATCAATCCACCTATCAAATCAATTGATCAGCAGAATTTAATCTCTCTTACAAAATCCCTCTATCATTGATAAGCATTTATTTGTAATCACTGACGACTCTCTCTCTCTCTCTCGCTCTCTCCCCTTTCATATCTCTCTCTTTCTTTCTCTCTCTCTCTCCCACCTCTCTCCTTTTCTCTCTCTCTCTCTTCTCTTTCTCTGATCACCGTTCCATCACTGATCAGTGTCATTGATCAATCGATCTCTTGTCAACTAAATCATCCCTCCGATCACTGACCCTCAGCAACAATTGGTAGCGCATCACTCGCTGCACCGGACAGATCAGATGGGACACCATGGACAAGTGCTCACATTCCTCCCACTGTTCAGCTCGTTTTACCAATTCTAAAATATCTGATCATTCGACAATTTGTCCATCCCTTTTTGATCATTTGTCCGTTCCCCGTTTTGTCCTTTGATCATTTGTCCCCGCTTCCGTTTGTTCACCTTCAAAATTGCGCTTTCTTCGCATGCTTTCCTCAAACATTTGAATGGCCGCCTTGTAGTTGTTGGTGTATTCGCTGTACATCTTCAGAAACGGGGCTTGCTTTCGCCACACATCGCTTATTCTGTTGGAAAGGCAAACGAAAATAAATAATTAAATTTAAAAATTAAAAATGAAAATTCAATTGAAATAATCGAAAAAATCAGCAGTTTTATTTAAAAATATATTTAAAAGAAAATCTGCCACTTTTTCTTAAAACCACACTTTATTTGTTATGAAAGCCAAAAAATTTCTTATGCTCCCTGTTTCTATGATTTTGGGCCATTTTGCCATTTTTTAAAAATTATGAAAAAGAAAAATTTTGCTAAAAATTTGGTAAAATTAATTTATTCCAAAAAATTGAAAAATTAATATTTCTGCATCTCCTTTGGGTCGATTATTAACTTTTTAAAATTAACAGATTAATTAGGAGCCAACTTTTAAGATTATCCTTCCTGAAAACTTGATGGGTTTTGATCAGTTTTCGAAAAATAAGTGATCAATTTTTTTTTAAAGATACGGTGATTAAAATTATTTATTTAAAAAATTCTAAATCATTATTATTTTTCTGCGTCTCCTTTGGGTCTCTGTTTACTTTTAAAAATTCAGATTAATGGGATTTGGGATTAACATGTCTTTTTTAGAATCGCTGTAAATTTGTTCAAGGAATTATTGGTGATCAATGAGCTATTTAAAAATAAGATGATCAATTATTAATTTTAAAATTCAAAATTATTATTTTTTTGCGTCTCCTTTTGCAGATTAATTTAGGATTAACTTGTCCATTTATTTTCCCTGTAAAATTTTGGTGGGTTTCTGATCAGTTTTCCAAGAATTATGGCTGATCACTGATCAATTAGCTATTTAAAAATTTAAAATTATATTTTTTGGCACACTTTTTGCTGCTTTGCCATTCTCTGTGCCGGTCCATCAGCTGTGGCAACAGATGCTGCTCATGGAATTGATGCAGTGATGCGATGTTGGCGAACATTTGGCCCAATTGGCGCTTGTCCAACACGCGCGCCCTCTCCACCAAATCGCGGAACTTTTTGGAAATTCAAAATTTTCAAAAAAATTTTTTTTTGGCATTTTGCTGTCCCGGCATTTTATTGCCAAGCCGCGCCAACCTTTTCAAGCAGTGCCAACTTTTGCACATAACGTGCCTCGGACTCGACCATTTCAGTGACGGCATGCCAAGCCTTAACCAACAAACAGATGGACTACACAGCGTTAGGCTTAGGCCACGATTTTTTCCGAAAAATTTACCAACCCCTAACCATAGTAAAAAAAATTTAAAAAATAAATTTTATCATTGCCCCCATGCATTTATGACAAATTAAATATAAAATTCAAATTCGATGTCCAGGTTTTTTCCAAAATACCGATCTCTAGATTACAACAACCAATCTCTTGGCATTTAGATTTTTGAATTTCTATTTTGAATTTTTCTTTTTAATAATTTTCCAACGAAAAAAATTGGAAACTTTATTTTAATTTTTAATAAAACATTTATTTTTGAAAATTCTTAAGAAAAAATCTCGCATTTTTTCCCAGTTTTAAACAAATTATTGTACGAATTGTCATTGTTCCTTCCCCCCTCAGAAAATCGCAGTTTTACACTCGTATTTTTTGGGCCATTAAAATGTGCCATTCGCCCACCGTGCCACCTTTTCGTGCCGTTTTGCCACCATTTGCTGGTCCACCAACAATGGCATGCCCTGTTTGCCGATCACCACCAGTGCCGACTGCGTGTCCGGGATTTCAGAGAGGCTTAAAATGGCAATGTTTTTTTTTTTGCATTTTTGGCCAAATGTCGTCGTGCCTTGATCGGCTGATTCGGCTCCGCGTGTCCTCTTCCAAATCGATGCCCTCGTCCTCACTCAAGTCCTTGTCCGCGTTGTTATTGAGCCTGAAATTTTCTTTTTTAATTTCTGTGAACTGTCTACCGTATTATTTTATACAGTATGTCATTTTCTGTCACTGTCTACCGTTTTTCTCTACATTATATCATTTTTTGTCACCTGTCTATCGTATTCTTTTCGACAGTATACCCATTTTATGTCAGTTTCGTCTACCGTACACTATCACAATTTATATTTTCATAAGCATTATTTGGTGTACATAGTACAGGTTTTTGTCCACAATCTACCGTATATCCAATTATTACCGTATGCAAAAGCCGCCGTCCGGGCCCGCATATTCCATGAAGGCACGGAACCGTGTTGTACATTCTTGGCGAACTCCATTCACAAATGTTTCATGACGTGTGTAACGTGAGCTTAATTTGGGTTAAATTACATTTTAAAAAAAAATTAATTTGGCAATTTATTTAATTTAAAAATATTTTAAAATTTTAATTAAATAATTTAATATATTTTTTATTTCTTTTTACCTGAATGCTTTTGAGCTTTTTGTCCGTGTGGTTGTGCTTCCGTCTTCATTGACAATCTCAAAAATTTAATCAAATTATTTTAAGTTAAAATAAATATTAAATATTAATTACGGTAATAAGCTACCGTTTCCATGACAGTCGACGGCAACAGCTCAAAAATTGCCGGCATTGAGCGAAGATTGGAAAACCTTAATTGGAATACATATTAAAATTTTTTTTTTTTAAATTTATATTATTCGGGATTTCCGTCCAACTTTATGAACAAGGGTAGGCCGGCCCGGATACCCGACCGAGTCGAGACCCGGACACTCAGCTTTTCCAAGACCTTCTTGGCCCGATACCCGGACACTTCCCTCCTAAAATTTTGAAAAAATTTGACCCAAAAATGCCAAATGTTTGTTTTGTGAAAATCTGTTTAAAAAATAAGACCAAACTAATGAATGGCATTTTCCCGGGGATGTTCTGCTAATTTGCCAGACGCTTTTTTTTAATTTTCGTTAATTTATTTAATTACAATTCCGGGAACATTTTGATCAGTGCCTCTTTCTTCTCGCGCAAAAGCAGCAGAAATGAGTCATGGGTGCGCAACAGAACATTCTTCAGATCGGCAGAAGTGCCATTCGGAAAAGGGAAAAACAATTTAATTTGAAATATTTCAAAAATTTGTTTTTTAGGGCTCCTAAATTTGAAAAAAAATTTTTGGCCATTTTTCCACCTCAAATGTGCCATTTTTGCCATTCTCATGCTGTTCATCATTAGTCAAAAAAGTGCTCAAATCGTCCAAAACCTGAATGATGTTGTGTATAAGAAAAGCATAAAAATGAATTTAAATTAATATTTTATCGTCACTCTACCGTAATATGGCATAATACCGTAGTATATAAATTAAATTACCGTTTTCTCTTCATATTCGCGCTCTTTCCCATTGGAATATTCAACTCGCTTAAGCGATTGGGTGCAATTCACCTGCAAAGCATCAAAATTCTTTATTAAATTTTCTTTAATTTTTTAAATTTTAATATTTTTACTTAAATTAATTATTTTTAAATGAATTTAAAAAAACATTTTTATTTTATTTTAAATATTTTTAAAAATAAAATAAAAATATTTTTATTTAATTTTAAATAAATTTTTAATTTCATTTTTTTACCTTCAATTTTCTGCGCTTTGTGATTGTGCTTTCCTCCGTCTGATCAGCAGATAAAATGTGATAGGTGCACACCTGCACTTTGCATCCGTCTTCCGGATCAATTTCTTCGCTCTGTTTTCGGCATTTATTTTTGGCATTTTGTTTTGGCAATTTCAAATTAAAATGGGCACCTCCTCCACACTGAGCAACGTGCCACCGTCCATGTCCATGTCGGCGAGAAGGCGACCATTCAAAGAACAGCTCGAATTTGTTGGCATCAACAGCACATTTTGATGCGACTCGGCAGAATGAATGGGCGGCGGAGACTGAAAAAAAAATAAAATAAAATATTTTTTAATTAAAAATAATTTAAATAAAATAATTAAAAATTTAAATGGGTTTTTACCTTCTCTTCGTCGTCATTTTTCAGCCCATTGGAATGTTTTGGAGCAGCCACAAGCATTTTTGTTGAGAAAATATTTTTGTGTAAAGCTTTAATGAAAACATTTTAAATTAATTTAAATTAAATAAAATAAAAATTATTTAAAAATATTTAAATGAAATGTTTTTTTTTCATTTGTGTGGGAAGGAATGTAAAAAAAAACAAAGTGAAAAATGAGTGAGTCATTCGCTTCTCTTCACTTTACATACATTAAACACATCGAAACATTTATTGAATGGAATTGTGACGACAAAACAATGATCACACCGGGAACAAAATCGAGGCCATTTTTGAATTGCGGAATTTTCAGTCCAATTCCCGAAAGTTGGTCCAAATCATGATCAAAGGATTTTCGGGATTCGGTTGTGGCATCTCATTTAATGGGGAATGTTCGAGACTTTCGATTCTCGAGTCGAGAAATTGCTCGGGTTTTAAGGGTATCTGTCACGATTTTCGGGGATAATTCTTGGATCCCGAATGAGAAATCCCTCAGATTTTTGGATGTCTTGGTCTCGACTCACAGGAATACATTTTGGATCTCTGTCTCGTCGGATTGTTTGAGGTTTTCTGGGTGTCGATTTGTCGGCTTCAGTTTTTCAGCCGGATAAAATTTTGACGTTGGACAAACGCTCTCATGTGTTTCTCTACAAATTCGATGCCCGTGAACTGCTCGAATTTGATACCGGACATGCACTGATTGTCTGTCCATCACCAAATTTAAATTATAAAATTGGAAAAACGATTGTTTGAATTTTAATTTTATCATTTCCCCCCCCCCCCCGTCCATCTCTATGAACAGGTGAAAAAATGTGTAAACTCATTAAATAAGGAGAGGCAATCAGCAGCAGGTGCAAGCAAGCACAAATTGATGTTTGTGGCCAAGCTTAGCACCACCGCAAAATGTGCTGTTGCTGTCAGTCATCGATTGGGCAGCAGCGAAGTGATGGGACCGCCGACGGACGGACGGACGGCTGACAAATGAGGGCAAACATTGGCCAAATGGGGCCCCGGGGGGGGGGGGGGGGCAAAACTGTTGTCCCCTCGGGGCACCCCTAGGACCATCATCACATCATCATCATCATCATCATCATCATCCTCATCATCATCAATGAATGAATGAATGGGGGGGACAAGAGGAGGACACCACTCGACACACACAAAACGACACAAAACATGAACTATTGGGCTGAACGCTAAATGTGCAATTTGTCTAATGAGGGGGAACATTTTTGTAGCATTTGTCGGGTTACTGTGTCAGCGGTAGTGCCACCATCATTACGGTATTTGTGCTAATTTGTGTAAGCATTGGCATCATAGTCTGGGGCGGAGTGCGGAAAGAAAGCCCCCCCCCCCCCCCCCGCCCTCCCTGCGGTCGCGAATTGCGGAAACAAATTGCCGAGGTTGCGCAGGGTCACGGATAAAAAAAAACGAGTTGCGGATCGGGGTCGCGTTCCATCAGTGCTGTGCAATTTGTTACTTAGGGACACTGTAGCATTTGTCGGGTTACTGTATTAGCGATGCGTGCCTTTACAGTATGATGCCAAGTTTTGTACTGTATGTGGGCAGAGTACGGTAAAAGGAAGGGAAATGAAATGTTTGACATTAATGAACTTTTAAAATTTGCAAATATTTTTTATAAAATAAATTAATTTGAAAAATGGCCCAATGTTCCATATATTTTTTTTTGAAAGTTGCCATAAAAAGGGCCAAATTTCGTTGCTCATTTCGTTTTTTTATTGCCCGCGGCGTTCACTTCTCTTTTTGTTTTTCGCCGAAGCGCACAACAAAACTAATTAAAAAGGAAAGTGATGGGAAGACGAAAACTTAGTGTAATTTCGAAAATTAGTGACGAATTTCTGTTTAAAGAAAATTACAAAAATTTTCAAAATACTATAAATTAAGCCCTACTGTAAATTTTTAAACTAAAAAATTGGAATATTTTTTGTTTGGCGAAATGCCCAAATTTGGCCTTAAAGAAATTTAAAAAATTTTCAAATTACAATAGACCTTGCCCTACTGTAAATTTTTAAACGGCAAAAATTCAAATAATATTTTTTGTTTGGCGAAATGCCCAAATTTGGTGCCACGGGGCCGCCACCTGTGGCACATTTTGGGCACAAAATTGGATTAAAAAGCCAGGGCTCAAAACGATGATTTAATTAGAATAAAGAAAACAATTAGCCGACGCTTCTTACGTAAAGCCTTCGCCCCATTCTCAAAAAATAATTTTTTATCTAAAAAATATTTGGGAAATTTTGGCGTAAAAATCGTCCAAAATATTATAAATGGCTTATCATTTTGTTTATCATTTGCCTCAAGACTGGAAGTGATTGATAATGATAATTTGGTCTCATTAGCACCGATTGAATGACGGCGAAATTGCGGACAATTTAAATTAATTAGTTAATTAGTGGACAATTAAATTATTTAGTTAATTAGCGGACAATTAAATTTGATGAGTTAGTTAGTATAAAATTAAATTAAATTAGTTAATTAAGAACTAATAATTTTTTAATTAATTAAAAAAAAGAAACAATTTTAATTTAACACTTAGTTTCCCTGAATGGCAAATGGAAGAAAAATTGAGCAAATTGGTTTTTGTGAGGTATTTAAGGGCTTGGCCCCCGGGGGAGTCGCCGTTCTCCCCCCGCCCCCCGGGGCAATTGCGGCGGAGGGGCGAGAAAAACGGACGGCGGCGTATCAAATTTAAAAATCTTCTTTTTTGGGAAAATTAATTAATTAAATAATGTGGAAACTGTGTGTGAGTGAAAATTTGAAAAGTGCAATGAGAAAAAATGGGAAATTGAGAAAAAAAAATTAATTTCAATTTTTTTTTTTTTTGAAAATGCATTCGTTTAAATAAAAATGGCTGATTTCAAAGTCAAAGGACGTCCTTGAAAAAAAGGAAAAATTTGGTTTTCTATAAATGGGTTCAATTTTAAAGGACAACAAACATTGGCATCTCCAAGCCAAGGACGAAGCCGAGCCACGTAAAAAAATTAAGGAACAAATTTTAATTTGAAAATTTAAAATTGGTCCCCCCAAAAAGAGATACAAAATTTATTGGGGATGGCTGAGAACTTTTTAAAAAAATGTCGGGGAGACAACACCCCTCGTAGGGAAGGAAATTTCATAAAAAATCGGGAAAAAAAAAACGATTTGGAGTGAAACCATTCACAATTCCCCGGTTCAGATGGGGGAGTGAATCCATTTAAAATGCCCAAATTTTGCACTAAATGCAATTAAAAATTTAAAATTAATTCGAAACAAAATAAAAAATCAATTTTTTTTTGAAATTCAACAAATTTTTCATCACTTCAAAAAAAAAGGGTGTGTGCTGCTGCTTCCATGCACAGAAAAGAAGAGGGGAGAGAAAGCAGCCAGCAGCAGCAGCAGCTGCAGTTTTCGTCGCCATCAATTTCAATGATTGAGGGGGGGGGGGGGGGGGGGGGGTGGTTTTACATACCAAAAATGGGGAATTTTGGGGGAATTTTGGGGGAAGTTGGACCCCCTGGTGTCCCCCCCCCCGCCCCCTCTTTTTTGTCCCACCTTTTTTGGGGGGGGGGCGATAGTTTTACATACCAAAAATGGAGGGGGGGGGGGTGAATTTGGGGGAATTTTGGGGCAGAGTTTGAGGGAATTTTTGGGCGGAATTTTGGGGGAAGTTGGACCCCCTGGTGCCCCCCCCCTTATTTGTCCCCCCCCCCGGCCCCCTCTTTTTTGTCCCACCTTTTTTGAGGGGGAAGGGGAGGCGGCGGTGGTTTTACATACCAAAAATGGGGAATTTTGGTGGAATTTTGTGGGAGAGTTTGTGGAGAATTTGTGGTCCCCCCCCCCTCTGTGTCCCCCCCTTTCCTCCCTTTTTGTCCCCTTTTTCTCCCATTGTTTGGGCCCATCGGTGCGTCGTCGACACATTTTTATAATACAAAATAATAATAATAATAATAACCATAATAATCCGTCCGTCCTTCTTCACCCGCAGAGCACCTTTTTCTTTTTTTTTTGTGTGTGTGCACTTTTTTTGCTTTTGTCTTTTCTGCCGACACAAATTTTTGTCCATTGTTTAGGGGTGACCCATTGAAAAAATTTTTTGAAATTTTTTATTGTTAGTAATTTTTGAATTAAAAAAATGTTTTTTTTTAATTTTGCGGGGATGGGGGGAAATGTGGCTCAAATTGGGTGCAATTTCTGCGATTTGTTTGTCCATTTTTGACAATTAAATTTAAATTTAAAGGATTTCAAGGACAGAGAAATGTCAGATCGAGTGACATCGGTTGGTAAATTTGGTCGGATTTTCATTAATTTTCATTTCGTAAAAATCAAAAAAATTCGTACATCCCTCCCCCTAACCGCCGCGCGACCCCTCCGGGCAACCAAAATGTCATTTGGAATTGGATTCTCAAAAATGCTTGCAATTAGCACTTTTTGTGTTAGTCAAGCACAGCATTTTTGTTGGAGTTGTCATGGTCTAATAAGCCGAAATTTCCCTAAAAAATCCATTTGTGCCCTGAGGCGTTCGTTTTTTATCGAAAAACCGGTAAAACGTAAAATGCGGCCAATTTTTTGGCGGCCACAAAACTTTTAGAGAGTGTTTTGGCGTGTTGCCCGTTCAACCGTCACAAATTATGATGTGCATTGCTTAAGAGCCATTTAACGGCCCCCCGGGGGACTAGGGGGGGGGGGGCTAATGGATTTGTGCCCCCCCCCCCACGAAACGGGCCCATTTTTGGCTCTCCCCTTATTGTTTGTTGGACGTACAAAATTAAGACGACGAATTTTTCGGCAAAAATTATTTGGAAGAAAATTTTAAGGGGGCGGGGGTTGAGAATTATGAAAAAATTTCTTTTTTCTAATTTAGGTATTTTTAAAATTTAAATTGGATTTATATGTTTTTAAAACATAATTTACCGTATTTACTGAATTAGAGCCCCCCCCCCCGCGTAAATAAAGCCCCCATTTTGAGGGGGGTTGGAAAATTGAGTCTTCGAGGGCGCAATTTCAGTAAAATAATAATTTATATTTTATCAAAAAATATTTGTCGATTTTATTGGCATTTAAAATTTAATTTTTATTTTAAAATAAATTTCGGGGTTATTGGGACATTTAAAACTGCCTTGGCTATGGCCAAGGAATTGATCTGTGGCCGACCATAATGACAATGATCATGATGATCAATGAGTGAGTTATGTGTGTGGCGAGAAGCAAATTTTAGACGGATTTCGCGGGATTTTGGGGGGATTTCCCCGCCTCCCTCGACAGGTGGGCCAGAAGAGGGGATTTAGGGGGATTTGTCAATTGCTGTGCCCTCAGGGGACATCCATCGGCCGGGCCAAACTTTGGCCAACCGCCGCGGGGCGCCAGCGACGCGACAGCTGCGGTTATATTCGAATTTTGTGATAGTTTAAACATTTTAAAATGCTTCCGCCCGCTTCGTCGTTGTCGTCGTCGTCCTTTTGGCCAACCATTGAAATTTAGGGAAAATTTGTAAAAAAAAAATGTAAGAATTTATTTGAAATGGGAATCGTTGGGCCAAGGAATTGGCGCCAAATAAACAAATGTAATTTTTTCGGGGATGGAAATTATGCTAAGCCTAGCGGATTTTCGGACATTTGTGGCCCGGTAAGGCATTTAAGCCACCCACACGGCCAATTTATCAAAATGCGCCAATTGCAAGTGTATGTAGGTGGTTGGTACTAGAGACCGGACAACTAGGGTCAGAGGATTCCGAGTCCCGACCGAATCCCGATCCCGATCAATCTCGAAGATTTTGGAAAAACAATCGGTACGGATTCCAAGGTCGGGATCCCGAATAAATCCCGCGGGATCTCGATCCCGTCCGATCTCTAGTGGGTACATGCATGCATATATAAAGTAGGCATGGGAATAATTTCCGGCAAAATTTGACTCATAACCGAAAATCATCGGGTGCCGAAATCGAATCGGTTGAGTTGGCAATTTAAGGCAAAGAAATTCGTTGAATCCCGGAGCAAAAGTCGAAACAGAATTGAAGCTCAGTTCTCGAGAGTCTTTGGACAGAAATTTAATGGCATGGGAAAACCATGCCGAAAAATGACAGAAAATTGGGCAAAAAATTATTGAAAAATAATAAATAAATGGACGAAAAATTGTTGTGAATTTGTGCTAGAAAAAAAGTGACACATAAAAACAACGCATGAAAAAATGTGATGATATGATAAGTAATGACGTGACAAAATTTCGGGGACAAATTTTGACGGAAAGTTTAAAAAAAAATGTGGGGGGAAAATGACGGAACAGAAAAGACGGACGGATTGATTGAATGATTAATGGCCGGAATGAATTAATCAAATCAAATCAACCAACGACGAATGATTAAAAAAATATATTTGCAAAATGCGCGAAAATTTATTTGAAATTTAAAAAAAAAAATAAAAGATTTAAAATTATAAATTTGGAAAAATTGTGAATACTTAAAAAATAAGAAATAATAATTTTAATTTTGAATTTTAAAAATAAAAATTGAAATAAATAATTTAAAAAAATCAAACTGTGTATTCTTTCGTTGATTTTGTGAATACTTTAAAAAATAAATTGAAAATAAACAATTTTTAATATTGCAATTTTTACTAAAAATTTAAAATAAAATGCCAAATTTAGAAAAATAAATATAATTTCATGATTTTTTGTGAATATTTTAAAAAATAAATTGAAAATAAACAATTTTTAATATTGAAATTTTTACTAAAAATTCAAATTTTTCTAAATTTTTTTTACTTTTCGATAAATAAATATATGTATATAAATAATTTTTATTTCTACTGATGAAAAAGTCGCTTAAGCTTATTGTTAGAAGGAAGCAGCATTTTCTGCTGTGGATAATTAGTGCGCGAAATTTGAGTTAATTTGCGAAGTGCGCGAAAATCAGTCGACGAAAAATTGGAGAGAGACAATTTTAAAATGGAAAATTTTGGGGGAATTTCTCAATTTTCAAAGAATTGATTTATTAATGAATATGGCAATTTAATGGAAAAAAGGCACAATCATTTTCATCAGATAAGGCGAATCAAATCAAATGGTGCGCGAAATTTTCGCATTTTTAAAAATGTTTTTTTTTCGTCAGAGATCGGTGCCGACGGAAGTGTGGGGAACAGAATGTGCCGTACTCGTCGGAGCTGTAAAAAAGAGATTAATTAATTAATTATGAATAATTTAATTATGCAATTAATATTAATTATTTATTTTATATTTTTAATTAAATTATTATTTTTTTTGTGATAGCTTTTTTAAATGAACTGATTGAGTTTAAAGTTAAAAATAATTAATTATACAATTATATTTAAGCCCATTTATTTTTTTATTTAATATTCTTTATTTTTTTTAATCAAAATTTGTGTAATTAATAATTTATATTAATAAATCGTTAATTTTGATAAATTAATTATTTAAAAAATTTTGTTAATTAAAAATGGATTTTTAATAATTTTTTATTTATTTATTTTTCTCTTATTCACATGCTGTTGTTGTTGTTGTTGTTGTCATTTCGGCACCGCTGCTGATCATTTCCATCTCGGCACGTTCTTTGTACGAATTTGATGTTTGCATTTCTTCGCTGACAGTGCGCTCAAAATCTGAAAAAACATAAAAAGTAATTTTAGGAATAGGAAAAATAAATTTTAAAATTGATTTAATTTTAATTATTTTTTTTTGGAAAATTTAAATTTTGCCAAAAAGTCACCTTCAATGGTTAAACGGCGCCACGTTTGGCTTTGCTCGCAGAAAATCTTTAAAAATATTATTAATAATTATATAAAAAGTAATTAAATATATAAAAATGTGTTTAAAATTTAATTAAACAAATTTAAGAAAATTAAATTAATTTCATTTCGCATAAAAATCCCCAAAAATGTTAAAAATTAATTTCAAAATGTACAAAAAAAAAGCATAGAAAAATTCCCATTCCCATTTAATTAGTATTAAAAAAAAATTTTTTTCTAATTAAATAAATCAATTAAATAATTAATTTAAATGCGAAATAAAATTCTCATTAAAATTAAAATAATTAAAAAAGTTAAAAAAAAACAAAGAATTTTTCCCACTTGCTCTTCTCGCAAAATGCGGCCCAAATGCACAATGTATCGGTTGGCCAATCGCAGCGTTCGAATGCGCGGAATTTCCGACTTTACGCCGGGCACTTAATTAATTAATTATGGAATTAATTAATTAATTGGCCGACTAATTAGGGTAATTAATTGGGCTCACAAAGTGTTGTCAATGTCTTCATGTGGTGTTTGATCTGCAAATTTCGTTGCCGCTCCTTTTCACTCGATTTTTTGCGCTTTGGCCGTTGAATTGGCATCAGTGAATTTGTTGGCACTTTTTTGTTCGAATTTCGCAGTCGATTGGTTCTAAGAAAATTTTAATTCAAAAAAAAAATTTAATTAAATTTTCGGGGAATTTCATGAAAAATTTAAATTGTAAAATTTTTTTGCGGCTTAAAGATAAAGCCAAATTTTCAAATCAGCAAAAATAAAGCTTTATCAATCCATTAAAAAATTATTTCGACCAAAAAAAGGCCATAAATCGAAAAATTGGCAAATTTTTAATTAAAATTAATGTGGTTTAATCCCGATGCCAATCTTATACAGCTTAAAATTTGAATTTCAAGCCCAAAAATGGAAATAATTTGTCTATTTTGTGCCCAAATTATATTCACTTTCTTGGCCGATTTTGGCACGACAAACCCTCCGACAAATTCTGATCATGGCACTCGGAAAAGCCTGGAAAAGACAAAATAAAAATATATTTAAAAATGGAAAATTCATTTAAAAATGACCCTGAGAAGAAGAGGAGGAGGAGGGAACCCGAGAAGCAGACCAAAATTTGACGTCTAAAATGGGCAAAATATTAAATAAAAATGATTTAAAATTGAAAATGAATGTCTTTACCGTCGTGGACAAATTGGCCAAGCAAAAAATTGTCATAATTTTCCATTTTTTCGAAGAAATTTTCCTGAAAAATTTTGTCCATCTGTTGGGGCGACGGAATGACAAAAAAAAAAAAGAAAATGGGAAAAAAAGAGGCAAAAGTTTTAAGGACCAATTGGAGGCGGACGGACAAAAAAACTGAGCCGAGAAAATTGCGTAACATTGTGAGATGAAAGAAAAACGGAGAATGGCGCAAATCTTTTGAGGATTTTGTGGAGAGAGAAAAAAAAAATTATTAAAAAATTATAAGTTTTGAGTACGGTATTTCAAAGGCCGAGAAAACGGTGCCAAAAATATTGCCAAAATTGCATTACAAAAATTAAACATTCTTGGTACTGTTCAAAAGCGCTTGACAAACTCTATAATTTTTTTTTTTTGTACAAAAAAGTTAGTGCCAAAATACTTAAGAAAATTGAGACTTTTTTTTGGCAATTTTGGCGCCTTAATTTTTGTACCTTAAAATTTTTTTTTGTATTTTTAAGAATAATTATATGAACACATTGAGCTGGCAAAGAATAACAAGAAATTTTTTTAGCAACAAACAAATTTATGGTCCAAAAAATTACATACAGTAATCCCTATAAAATCAAAGAGAGTACTGTAACATTAAGCATCGAAAAATGTGAGGTTTGCTTAGAAAAAAAGTTCTAAAAATCAGTAACAAATAATAAGTGAAAAATTGGGGATTTACAAAAATGCCCACCGCGAAACACAAAAGTGTCGGCGGCGCCGAACGGTGGCAAAATGCCACAATAAATTACGGTATTTTTTTTTTTTTTTGCATTTTGAATGAAAGTGCCAAAATTGCCCTTGCTCTGCTGCTTTGAGCACATTCATCCATCCACCCCACCACCCAGTACAGAGAACAGTTATCGTACAATATAATAAATGTGTCCGTCTGCTGCTGCTGGCGGCGGTGGCGCCCGTCGCTTCCGACGACGGCACTTTTATGGGGGCACAAAAAATGACAAATTGGCGCGATGGGGGGCGGCCCCCCCGCCCCATTTTGGCATTCCTTCCGAAAATGTATTAAGCCACACCCTCACAGATGAGAGACACACTCAATCAAAGCCGTTGGGTGGGGGGATCACGTCCCCCAAGTTTTGGCTGGCTGCTGATGATGGACGGATTTACGGTGAAAATGGGTGCCCCGCCTTTGGCACAGTGTTAAGGGGAATTAACAAATTTAGGGGACAGGGAGAGGAAAATGTTGGCACTTTCGATGGCAACATAAAATTTGTTGGCACTTTGGGTGGCAACCCAAAATTTGTTGGCACTTTGGATGGCAAAATAAAATTTGTTGGCACTTTCGGTGGCAACACAACAAAATTTGTTGGTACTTTTTGTGCCATAAATTTGTTGGCATTTTGGATGGTAATATTTCTTGGCACTTTCGATGGCAACAAGGACAAATCCGCAAAAGATGTTGTCTCATTTCCCAGGTCCCGATTTCTTTCTTTTTTTAATAATATCCCCCCAGGGGATTGATTGTGCCGTTCCCACCAAATCTCTCCCGGATTGAGTCTTAAATTTTTCGGCACTTTAAAAACAAAAACACAATTATTTTTTTTTTGCGGTCTCTCACATATGATCTCTTCTTGAGTGTCCTCACCGAACACACAGTTTAGGTGATGGAGAAGAAAATTGGGGCATCGTAAACAAATCTTTGGCGGAAAATTTCCTTTTTTTTTTTTGAGGGATGGGCCGACGGATGACGCACTTTGCCCGAGGCAAAAATTGCAATTTTTGAATTGGAATCCTTTTTTTTATTTTTTATCATTCGGTTACCCGCCTGAAATTAAGTAAGTACATTCATTTTAAGGATTATAAAGGATAAAGCCAGAAGAGCCGGTCCGTATTTTCAAGGACGTCCTTGGCATTCATCAAGGACGAAAAACAATAGCCAAATGATTAATTTTATTTATTTTTTTGCACGCATTTAATTGAATGTTCACAAAAAAAGTTTCTAAAGTATTCCCTGGGGCATTAAAAATTTGCAAATTTTGCTAAATTTTGCAAAAAAAAATTATAGCAAGCCAAGGGCAAATTTAAAGTTAACACCAAAGAAACAACAGAGCTCCCCCCGCCCCCTTTTTTTTTACTGACGGTGGGAAAATGGGCGAATTACGAACGAATTATTTATTGTGTAATGAATCCTTTCCCCCCTCCCCATTTTGTTCGTCCAAGTTTTACAAGCCCTCCCCCCCCCACCCCATACCGAGAGTCTCGACCGAGCAAAGAATGAATGATAGGGGCCCAAGGATCACACACAATACAAAAAAAGAGAGAGATTGGATTTGCTTCCCTCGAGGATGGGACATGATGGTGATGATGCTCTGTGCCCATTTGTGGGATTGGGATGGATATGCATTTCACCCCTCGGGGGGAAGGATTTGTGCCTTATTTGGTGGAGGACAGCAGCGAACTTTTTGAACAAATAAACAATTTAAGGGCGGGGGAAAAAGTCATTGTTTCTCTCGGGAAGAAAATGGATACATTTGGTAAGAAAGAGGTAGTAAAAGTTCAGCAGGAAGGATGAATGACTAATTGCGATTAAACTTTTTTTACAATTCCATGCCATTCATCACTGTAATGCCAAAATTGCAAAATTTGTAAAACAGGAAATTACTGTTGTATTCATAATTGGACCAATAAAAATTTTTTTTTAAATATTTCAAAAAACAAAACAAATTTAATTTGTGATTTTTCTATCTTTTGGATATATCCAATCATTTGTTGTTCTTCTCCGGCTGTTCTTCTTCTCCCCCTTCTGCTGTTGGCTGTTTAAATTTTTGCGAAAAACGTGACGGAATTCCCTCCTCATCGAAGAATTTGTCAATCTGTGAAATTCAATTTAAAATATGAAATCAAAAATTGCATTCATTTTTTTGATGGTTTTAAAATTAGGGCCTCGCGAGTTTTATCCGTAAAAAAACCAAAAAAATTTCAAATTTTTCCCGGAAATTTGTCCCCTTCCAACTCTTCCATTTTTTGCTTGAAAAATCATTCAGCTGCCCACCTCGCCGTCCTTGTGCATTTGCACAACAATGTCAGAGCCGCCAACGAATTTGCCGTTCACATACACTTGGGGAATTGTCTGGCAAATTTGAATTTTGGCACAAAATATTTTTTGGCGTTTCGCCAATGTACCGGCCAATCGCTGAACTCCTTGACGTCGTGGCGAAGTGCTTCGTCCTCGAGAACGTCAAAGTCCCGAAATGGCACATGGTGAAGGTCGAGGACCTGGAAAAAAATAAATGTTGGCATAAATTGGTGCCAAAATTTTTGTAAATTTTTGACTCCACCAATTTGACATTTCGACTGAACCCGCATTTCGGCTCCATCTGAGAACCCTTCATGAAAACGACCACAGGCGCAGAATTTACCTAAAATTTTTTTGAAATTTTCTGAGAAACTAGGCAAAAAAAATTCCTAATTGTAAAGGAGGAGCTCAGCTTTCAATTTATCATCAAAACTGATCAGCGACTCTAGTCTGAATAAAATGTGTCATCACTGCTCCAACGGTTAAACAAATTTGGCACTTTCCACCCAAAGGGAACTGAACCCCTGGCAAATTAAAACCGAAAGCAGCGGACAACCACCGAGCCACACCTAACTTCTTAAAACAATTCTCCAATTTTCCATGAAAGACGCATTAACCACATGTCATACAGCAAAAGGGTGCCAAAAAATATGCCATCGCAGCAAAACAAAAGGGGATGTGGCAAATGCCGCTTTTTCACGCCCTTTTCTCACACATTCGTTGATTCGAGCGCGCGCCGCTTCGTCCAACGCATTGAATGGTGCCGAAATGTGCAGCGAACGACGGCCAAGCACAGCCAAACGCTGTGCCAATTCAAACGGGCGAAAAAGTGATGCCATTAGAAATGAGGGAATTTGAGAGCCAAAAATTGTGTGAAAATTGGTAAATTAAATTAGGAAAAAATGCCATTTAGAAATAGGTACAGAAATTAAACAACGAGAAAAATGCAATTTTAAATGTGAAAAATTACAAAAAAAAAAAGAAGCTTTATACACAAAAAACAAACAATGAAAATTAAATTCTGATAAAAGGAGAGAAAAGAAAGAAAACACACACGCAAATTGATGAATGATTATTTGAAAATTAAGTAAAACAGAGCCGAAGCCAAAAACGGTAAAGCCATCAAACATCAGAGAAAATAGTCGGGCTGCGGCTTCTTCGCCGGAGCACCACGGTTCTGAAAAATTGAGTTCTGACAAGGGTTGCCAACCGAACGAATTCCGACCCGATTTTTTTTGGTCGACAAAATTCGACATTTTTTTTCGACCCGCAGACAGAAACTCTGATTTTGAGCCCGTCTCCATGGGTCATACAATTTTCTTTTGATTCATTTTGAAACGGATTTGGATAGAACACACCGAAATCGTTTTTCCTTCCACAGATAAGTGCCCACTTTTACGGCAATTCTGACACAAATGGGGGGGACAACTGAGTCCCCCGGGGACCAATTTTTTTGGATTTAATTCCTTTCAAAGTTGTCCAAATTTGAATCAATTTGGTGTTTACTGTTCGGTAGAGGCCAGGCCCAAAAATTTTGATCACAAAAAATGTTTTTCAAAACATTTTGCATAAAAAGTTGAAAGAAATATCCAAAAATACCCGATTTTTTATGGCCAATTTTATTATTAGTTTTTGATTTTTGACACCACTGACTTCCTGCGGAGCCGCTTCAAATATGGTAAAGTCCTTGTTCAACTGCTCGTCCAGCTCGAGAATGGCCGCCACATTGCCGCATCGGTAGCAATAATTGGGCGCCGACCACACAGTGAGCACCTGGGAAAAATGGGCAACAAATTTTGGAGGAGTAAAAAAAGACAAATCCCAACCCAACCATGCCTGGTAAGCATTTGAACACATACTTAATCCTCCCATTTTACCATAATTTTGACACCAAAATGGAAAAATAGTAATTTTTTGGCAAAACGGCTACAAATTCGTCTCAAATACGGGAATTCATCCTAAAAATCGAATTTTTAATTGCCAATAGGCTTAGCCCTTCCCCCCACCTACCAGATTCTTTTTTAATCTACTGATTTTGACTTCCACCCATTTTTAAAAATGGCATAATTTACCGTCTCATTGAAATGCCATTTGTATCCCTCCATCACCAATTGGTGGGCACGCGCAATCATGTCAATGCCGTTCTTTTCACAAAACGTTTTCACGACGTCCGAACCGAACAAATAACCGGCGCCCCGAGGGCTCACTCCGTAGCCAACCGATTCCTAAAAACAATGGCACATAAAATTCAAACATTCATTTTTTTTGTGTACTTACCTCCGGGTCCGACCACAACAAATCGCACATTGGACCTTAAAATTGAAAATTTTTTTAAAATTGACTTATGGGGCAACCGAATTTTTTTTTTTTAATTGCTAAAATTCGTTTTTTTGGGCAATGTTTTGAAAATGTATATGCTAAACGCGAATATTAAGTTGTTTCCGGGGCAGAAAAAATTAGAAAAAAGGTATAAAAATTTGGTTGAATCCGCAAAAAAAAAAAAAATTTTTTTTTCGTACCATCGTGTGGCACTTCCTGCTTCCGATCAATGGTCCTGATCTGATCAATGGTTTCAATGGACGGTGAGAGACCGCCGTGCACACAAAAGATGCGGCCATTGATCACCGCGGACAGTGACAGACAGTCGAACACCTCCGTACAGCAACGCCTAATTTGGGAAGTATTTTTCAAAAAAAAAAATTTTTTTTTACCAAACAACCGCCGAGCCATATTTGCGAAAGCATTCGTCGTAAAAGCCTGGAAAATTTGGGGAAATTTTTTTCAATTCCAATTAAAAGAGCAATCAACTAACAAACCATAAACTTGGGTGATTTGGCGTGACTCGTGGTTGCCCCGGATCAACATCATTCTGCAAATGAAATTAGGGTGACGCGATAATGCAAAACCATTAATCCGACTCCCCGAGAGTGTAATTGTCGGAACCGTAATGGATCAGTCAGTATTCCCTTACAAATTAGGGTCAAAAAAATCGGAATTTCGGGTTATTTCGAAGTTTCGATTTCCAGATTTTTTTAGGCGTAGGGTCGACACATCCGCAGATAGAAACCATGCAAAATGACCTAACATTTGTACAATTTTACCTGTCCGGATACCGAACTTTAAGTGCCAACAACAGCAGAAATGTTTCCACTGAGTAAAAGCCTCTGTCGACAAAATCGCCAAGAAACAAATAATTTGTGTCGGGCACCTGCAAAACCAAGAAAAAATCATGGACAATTTTGAGACAGCAAAAAATGGAATGGCATTTCCAAGCAAAAATAGGAAAATTTAACGCGATTTGTGCCATGAAAAAAACGAACCTGGCCACCCACTCGGAACAGTTCCATCAAATCGTGGAATTGGCCGTGCACATCACCGCACACCTATTTGAGCGAATTATAGTAATGAATTATGGTTTGGTTTTCCTAAAATACTACTCCCGGGGAGTACGGATTTAAAGCAAATTGAACTTTCCAAAAAAAAAAAAAAAAATTTTTTTCATCGGTTGGGTTGGAGGTTAGAAAAAGTTGGGTACAGTTTTTCGCCGCTCAAACTGTTATCATACCGTCACTGGCGCATCAATTCGCTGCACATTGCCTTCCTGGAGAAGAATTTCACGTGCTTTTGCGCACAACACTTTCACTTCCTGCTCGGTTAGGCATTCACAGCGCATCAGCGTTTCAATTTGTCTAAAAAAATTGGCAAATTTTTTTGAATCCGAAAATTGTTAGGTATCTAAAATAAAAACGAAACCATAAAAACGAGCCATTGATAATGAAAAAATTCGTGGGCAATTCGAGAGGCCTAGAAATCCTTTATTTGATGAAACCATTGGAAAATGTGGGCGATTTTGAGAGGCCTGTGAATTGGAAGTTGGCAAATCAAAAATTTGGACTGATTTAAGGGGGTCTAGGGCCTAGAACTCGGTTTTAATGCCATGTTAAACCAATTTTGCAATTGGAAAAATTGGTCAAAGCCTCCAATACCCAAATTACCCTAAAAACAGTAAAATCTGAAATCGGCGACAACTGCCGAACCTCCAAGCTGTTCACCTGTCCAAGTCGGTGATGCGAGCGCCTCGGCCCGCTGCCAAAGTGACCGCTTCGTCCAGCTCGCGCGTCGCCTGCTGGTGCTGTTGTGCATCGCTGTTGTCCGCTTCGCCGCCATCGCGCAGCGCGGTCGACGTGGCCACACTGGCGGCGGACAATGGCCGATTTGGCGATGCCGTGGCATCATTTTCTGTTTCCATTATTATTTGAGTGTGAATTAAACAATTTATTAATTGGCACCTTAATTTATATATATATGTATTGTTTACATTCTAATTATGTAAATTAATGCTTTAAGTCTGCAATAAATTAATTAATTAACAAGCAGTTTAGCAGGAAATTTGTTTATCCGAGTGAGAATTTTTATTTGTAAAATTTATTTAGGTAAATGAAAATTTTCGAAGAGGTCATTTCAGCTCAATGCGTAAATGAAAACGGATATGGACAAAACCAAGCTGAAAATTTTGGAAAAATTTGTTAATTTAAAATTTTATTATTTTACCATTTTCTAATTTTTGTTCTAAACAGTCCGATAAAAAACAAAGGCAATTGCAACGGAAAGAAAGGCAACGATAAATGATGAAAAAAATATTTTTTTACTGGAAGAAAAAATAACGACGAACGATGGTTGCTCTTTTTTGTTCAACTCCTTGGCTGTTTTGTAAACTCCTCGGATTGTTTGGCAAGCTTCTTTGAAGCCGCAATCACTTCGTTCAACATTTGTTCCCTGTTTCCATCCATTTGGTAAATTTTAAATTGCAATTTCGAACAGATTTATGTGAATTAAACAATTTATTACTTGGTAACGTGAACGAGTAAAAACAGTTCAGTAAAAGGAGATGGGATAGGTATCTGTGAAAAGTAAACAAATTACAAGAATAAAAGTATGTAAATTTAACGTAGATAATGCATAAATAAAACAAAAAATGGGTTAAGAAATGCGCCCTCTAAATTTCACGCGATCCGTCATCGGCGGAAGGCGAAGAATGAATGATGGGGAGGAAGAGGGATGGGGATGAGAATGGATTCATGCGGACGGACATCGAAGTTTTGGAGTCTACATAACGCCAAACAAGGAGGGAAAATTTGACATGATGGTTACGGTAGGGCGTGTTTCAACTTTCCATATCGGCCAAATCAGGGTCAACATTATTTTTTTGTGTTTAAAATCAGGAATTCGCCCTTTTCAAATTTGATTTTTACAGACATTTTAACAAGCATACATAATGAAAGCATACAATAGTGGGCACAATAAACAACAAAATCCTATATTGTTCGAACACGAAAAATTGATTGTATAAAAACAGGACTGCATTTGGACTCATAAAAGTCGAGCCGGAAGCCGACCCGTTTAACAATATGTAACAATTTTGTCAAAATGTATGAATACATATATGTTTGGAAGTAACTTTTTATCATATCACCACCAATACATACATACACAGAAAAACAGTAAAATTGACATACATACATACAGAAATCCAAGAATTATTTATCAATCGCTGATCACCAGATCACAATCAGTCCCCGGCACGCGCCCATCATCGTCATCCGTTATTCCTTCTTCTCATCATTCCTTTGTCGGCTCTGCGTTGCTCCAGGGCGGCGGCGGCTGCTGGTTGTACATGTCGTCGTCGTCGTCGGCACCAACACCAGCATCAGGCGCTTCTTCGTCTTCGTCGGCACCAACATCAGCATCAGGCGCTTCTTCTTGTTGTTCTTCTACAGGCACAGGCGCTGGAGCCGCATTGTCGCCTCCTTTCACAAAGTTGAATTGGAAAAGCGGTGCACCACCAATCGTCGGCATGCTGGGCATTTGAAAAGGCTGTTGCGGTTCCTCATAAGCTTGTTGTGGCGGTGCATAATGATGAGCAGGCTGTTGATACGGATCATGGTGATGAGCAGGCTGTTGATACGGATCATGGTGATGAGCAGGCTGTTGATGCGGATCATGGTGATGAGCAGGCTGTTGATACGGATCATGATGAACAGGTTGATGATGCGGATCATGATGAACAGGTTGCTGATGTGGTCCAGGCTTAAAATGTCAAAATATGAATTTGGTAGACAAATGGCTAATTCGGGAAGAAGCCACTTTGTCTGCTGTCTTAGCCAGATTCTTGAGCGGCTTTTTGTCGTCAGGCTTCGTGTCCAATGCAACGGCACCAGGCTTCTTGAGCGGCTTTTTGTCGTCAGGCTTCGTGTCCGATGGAACGGCGGCACCAGGCTTCTTGAGCGGCTTTTTGTCGTCAGGCTTCATGTCCGATGGAGCGGCGGCACCAGGCTTCTTGATCGGCTTTTTGTCGTCAGGCTTCATGTCCGGTGGAACGGCGGCACCAGGCTTCTTGATCGGCTTTTTGTCGTCAGGCTTCATGTCCGATGGAGCGGCGGCACCAGGCTTCTTGATCGGCTTTTTGTCGTCAGGCTTCATGTCCGATGGAGCGGCGGCACCAGGCTTCTTGATCGGCTTTTTGTCGTCAGGCTTCATGTCCGATGGAGCGGCGGCACCAGGCTTCTTGATCGGCTTTTTGTCGTCAGGCTTCATGTCCGATGGAGCGGCGGCACCAGGCTTCTTGATCGGCTTTTTGTCATCAGTCTTCGTCTCCGATGCAGCGGGGGCACCAGGCTTCTTGAATTTGGCAGACGGATTCTTGATCGGCTTTTTGTCACCAGGCTTCATGTCCGATGGAGCGGCGGCACCAGGCTTCTTGAGCGGCTTTTTGTCACCAGGCTTCATGTCCGATGGAGCGGCGGCACCAGGCTTCTTGATCGGCTTTTTGTCGTCAGGCTTCATGTCCGATGGAGCGGCGGCACCAGGCTTCTTGAGCGGAGGCTGATGAGACGGATCATGATGAACAGGTTGCTGATGTGGTCCAGGCTTAAACATGTCAAAAATATAAATTTGTTAGACAAAATGGTAATTCGGGAAGCCACACCTTGTCTGCTATCTTAGCCGGATTCTTGAGCGGCTTTTTGTCATCAGGCTTCTTGTCCGATTCAGCGGCACCAGACTTCTTGAATTTGGCAAACGGATTCTTGAACGGCTTCTTGTCACCAGGCTTCTTGTCCGTTCCAGCGTCACCAGACTTCTTGAATTTGGCAAACGGATTCTTGAACGGCTTCTTGTCACCAGGCTTCATGTCCGATCCGGCGGCACCAGACTTCTTGAATTTGGCAAACGGATTCTTGAACAGCTTCTTGTCACCAGGCTTCTTGTCCGTTCCAGCGTCACCAGACTTCTTGAATTTGGCAAACGGATTCTTGAACGGCTTCTTGTCACCAGGCTTCTTGTCCGTTCCGGCGGCACCAGACTTCTTGAATTTGGCAAAAGGATTTTTGAATGGCTTCTTGGCACCAGGCTTCTTGGACGACGACAAAGCGGCTTTCTTCTTTGCAAAAAAGGACTTGATCTTCTTTGGCGATTTCGGACGAAAGCGCTGAAAACGGGACAGAACGAATTATACAGGACAAAAAACAAATGATGCTCAAAAAATTGTTCACCTTTTTGCTGGACGCAGGTGAACCAAATCGCTTCCCTTTCTTCCGGCCAAAACACATAATAATAATAATAGACAATTGCAGAGAACAATGAATGAATAAATGAAATGAACGGTGATGTGAGCAAAAAAGGGAATTCCCTCGCTATTTATAAAGAGGGTAATGAAAAATTGAAAAAAATGGGGGGAAATTTTTTTTTTTTTTTTGATAAATTTCTTATCTGTTTAAAAAGATTAACTGACAAGCAAACTTCAGAAAGTTTTAACTGATCAGTGATCACGAATATGACATTCATTTTGTCAGATTCCGTATCCGTGGACCTGAATTTGTCGAACAAAAATCGGCATTCAAATTTTTTTGACATTTTTGTTCGAGTTCGGGCCCATATTCTGAATCACTCGAAATGGATTTCATATTCGTGATCAGCGACTAAGCTCGTTGTTGGAGAAATGGGCATTGCAGAACAATACAATTGTTGAATGATTAAATGCTATATGCTTATTTGTTAGCTTTTTGTCACGATTCGGTTTTTTGTTAAAACTGTCAAATACAAAATTTTGGGGAAAGTTTTTTTTGTATAAAAATGGAAAATTTTACGCATTTTCTTCACTTCATCAATTCCCAATTCGTCTTCAACAATTAATTATTTGTTCGTCTCCAAGTCTCGTCCAACGTCTGCATTTATTGTTCATCAATCCTTCATCGGTTGGCACCCGCGCGCATTTCAAAATGGACGCCCTCAAAAAGCTTGCGAGCCGTGCACGACAGGTAAAAAAATAAGCGGATTCTGAGGAATCAATTTAAAAATGCCATCCCACATTCCAGAGATCGGCGGAGATCATGCTGAGCGCGGAGAAGACCGAAATCGGTGAGGAGGGCATTTTTGGATTCCAAAAATCAAAAAAAAACAATTTTTTCCCAAAATTTCAGGCGCCGAGCTTGAAGCGCTGCTGACCAAGACAGACAAGACGGAGGAGGACATGAAGAAGCTGGTGCATGCCATCGAGGTGTACCTGCAGCCGAACCCTGGTGGACACTTGGAATTTGCAATTTTTTGGAGGAAAACACTAATTTTTTTGTTTTCCCCCAATTTTCAGCAGTCCGAGCGCTGGACGGTCTTGGGGAGGCGATGAAGGTGTGTGGTTTTTGGCCACATTCACAATTAACAACATATTTTTAATGCGCACCAAAATTTAAGGGCGCAGCATCGAGAGTGGTGGGGGCCGAGTCGACCGTCGGAAGTGAGAGAATTTTAATCGGAAAATGCTCAATTTCATTAACCCCACTAATTGTTGCCTTTTCTGTTGTTTTTCAGCCAGTTTGCTGAAAGTGCCACAGACAGAGTCGAAAATGGCACCAGCAGGGGAACCCCAACCCATCCAATCGATCAGCGCGCAAATGTTGGCAAGCCTCCGGCACATCCAGGAGAACGAACTACGCACCGTCCAGGCGTGGATTTGCATTATTTTTTTTTACTCAATTTCCGACAATTTTTAACCCAAAATCCCTCCCTTGTCATTTTCAGAAGGAGCGCAGCGTGTTGAACAAGAAACGGTTGGATTTGGACGTGACAAAAAGCCGTTGGAAGCGCGCCTCGGATGACAAAAAACCCGCTGTACGTCGTGGTGTGTTCCTTTCGTCGCCGGCTCCATATTTCAGCCATTGATTGACCAATTTCACTGTTTTTTTTTTGCAGGTTGAGACAGAGTTGCGCACTGCCCAGGCCGAATTTGACACCCAACTGGTGACCATCATCACTGCGTTGGAGGCTCTTCAAACGGCTGTGGTGAGAATTTCCAACCCCAAAAAAATTGTTTGACAAAATTTCCAATTCTTTTACAGGATCATCAGGGGGACCATTTGGTGCATTTCTTCGCGGCGGTACAGAAAGAATACCACAACACCTGCCTCAAACTTCTGAAGGACCTGAAGCGCGACTTGGAAGCCCAGTGATTGATGAGCACAACAACAGCAGCAGAAGAAGATGAAGCAGCAGATTGGATGATGATGAGCGACAAATTGCCATGGAAATTCATATTGGACATACCCATATTTGTTGTGTATTATACTGCTGGATTAATCCAAATTTCATGTTTAGGGTAATATATTGTTTGTTCCTTGTACTTGTACATAATTGTATGTGTGTAATAAACCCCGTGCCATTTGTGGTGTTTAAAAAATCAGTTTCACCCTTATCAAATGTGTTTTGCTTTTTTTTCGCGACCAAAAATTGCTTCCATTTTCTAATGTAGTCCATTTGTGTTGATATTTTAGTGTAATTTTTTTTTCACATATATTTATTTGCTTTAAAAACCTCAAAATACAGTTACAGCATGGCTTTTGGATTTTTTCTTGAGTGAATTGGTTTACCCAATTTTCAGTTAAGAACATATTTTGGTTTTCTTGGAATTTTTCCGCTTGAGCTGCGCACCAGGGATGGCAAGGAATTCCGACTTCCGAAAAATTTTGGGGCCTCGGAATGCCGATTTCCGAAAAATTTTGGGGCCTCGGAATGCCGACTTCCGAAAAATTTTGGGGCCTCGGAATGCCGATTTCCGAAAAATTTTGGGGCCTCGGAATGCCGATTTCCGAAAAATTTTGGGGCCTCGGAATGCCGATTTCCGAAAAATTTTGGGGCCTCGGAATGCCGACTTCCGAAAAATTTTGGGGCCTCGGAATGCCGATTTCCGAAAAATTTTGGGGCCTCGGAATGCCGATTTCCGAAAAATTTTGGGGCCTCGGAATGCCGATTTCCGAAAAATTTTGGGGCCTCGGAATGCCGACTTCCGAAAAATTTTGGGGCCTCGGAATGCCGATTTCCGAAAAATTTTGGGGCCTCGGAATGCCGACTTCCGAAAAATTTTGGGGCCTCGGAATGCCGATTTCCGAAAAATTTTGGGGCCTCGGAATGCCGATTTCCGAAAAATTTTGGGGCCTCGGAATGCCGACTTCCGAAAAATTTTGGGGCCTCGGAATGCCGATTTCCGAAAAATTTTGGGGCCTCGGAATGCCGATTTCCGAAAAATTTTGGGGCCTCGGAATGCCGACTTCCGAAAAATTTTGGGGCCTCGGAATGCCGATTTCCGAAAAATTTTGGGGCCTCGGAATGCCGATTTCCGAAAAATTTTGGGGCCTCGGAATGCCGATTTCCGAAAAATTTTGGGGCCTCGGAATGCCGACTTCCGAAAAATTTTGGGGCCTCGGAATGCCGATTTCCGAAAAATTTTGGGGCCTCGGAATGCCATCCCTGCTGCGCGCGCGTATGTCGTGTCCCTTTCCCTCCAATGTATGTGCATGAAGTTCTTCTGTTACCCTTTCAAAAAGCATAAAGATTTAAATGCCAAACAAAAAATTTCGTTAAATTTTTGTGATTTAGCATTTTTTTTTCTTTCATTCAAATTTCACCAATTGGTGCAACACTTTTGATCATACGATGTCGCTGAAAATTGGATTCATCGGAGCGGGGAAAATGGCGCAAGCATTGGGTAAGCGAAACGAAACAAATTTAAAACGAAAAATAAGGAAAAAAAAAACCTTTTTTTTTTTTAGCGCGAGGATTCATCAATTCGGGTAGGAATTTGGCAAATTGGCCAGAAAAAACAACAACATGAAAATTTGCAATTTAGGACGATATCCGGCAGAGCAATTGATGGCGAGTTGTCCAAGGGTATGGCAAAAACCAAAACAAAAGCACAATAAATTCAATTTTAGACGGACGTTGCAATGATTGAGCAATTCAAAGTGAGCAAAAAAAAAAAAAAAAAAAAAAAAAAAATTGGTTTTTTACAGAAAATGGGCGTCAAAATGACGAGTGACAACACACAAAGTTTGGGAGCAGTTCAATTAAAACATTTAAAATCGCTTTACAGTTGTGCGTGAGAATGAAGTCATCATTTTGTCGGTCAAACCGATGCAAATCGCCAAAGTGACGCCTGAAATTGCGCCCCATTTCAAACAGAGTCATTTGCTCGTTTCACTTGCCCTAGGCAAGCGATTACTGTAAAATTAATTCGTTTCAATTCATAATTTTTCATTTTTCAGGGATTAGGCTCCTCTCCATCGAACAAGTTCTCACATTTTGAATTTTTGTACATTTTTTGATGGTCGCACTAATAAAATTACACACTTCACAGCTTTTGCCCTCAAATTCGCGAGTTGTCCGCGCGATGCCGAGTAATTCGACACATTAATTACTTAATTGTCACACTAATTGCCACAGATACTCCCGCGTTTGTCGGCGCCGGTGTCACCGCTTATTCCATGGGTATCAATTACAATCACTCAATTAATTACCCACCCCCCATTTTCGTCGCATTAATTTGCCATAATTTAGGCTCAGCGTGCCAAGATGGTCAAAGATAAATTGCGATAAAATTGGAAATTTCCAATTGAAATTTTAGGCGACTCAAATTTGGTCCACAATTTGTTCTCCACCGTTGGACATTCCTTTGAGGCATACATCCTTTTTTGTTGTTTTTGAAAAATTGATGACGGATCAAAAAATTGGAATTTTTTTTGACAGACGCCCGAAATTCAAATGGACGCAATCGGCGCACTAAGCGGCAGCGGACCCTCTTATGTGAGCAATCGGAAAATTTTGAAATTTTACGCAAAATTTTTATAGAAATTTTTTCCCACAGGTCTTTTCGATCATCGAGGGATTGGCGGACGGAGGCGTCAAAATGGTGAAAAATTATTGAAAAATTCAAATTTGAAATTGGCGGTAAATGCATCGCCAAAAATGAATTTGTCAAATTTGTCAGGGCCTTTCGCGTCAATTGTCCATAAAATTGGCCGCCATGACGCTTCACGGAGCTGCAAAAATGGTTCTGGAGACTGACGAACACCCGGCCATCCTCAAGGAGGCCGTTCAGAGCCCGGGTGAGCGCACGAAAAAATTTGTCCAAAAAGTTTTTTTTCTGGAATTGACTGCCGATTCCCTTTAATGTCCCCCCCCCCCCCCACCCCCGCAGGCGGTTCGACCATTCGCGGCATGCACGAGTTGGAGAAGGGCCGCATGCGCTCGTCGCTGATCAACGCGGTGGAAGCGGCCGCGAAGCGTTCCCTGGAGATGGGCGAGGCGGCGCTGTTGGCCGGCGGACGGCGCAAATGAATGGCACTGCTTTTGGTCCAATGAATATATAATGATCTGTGATCTCTGCTGCTTTGATCTTCAACCAAAATGCTAATTATCATATCATTTAATCTAATTGTAAAAAATTGTTAAATGTGTATTTTAATTGTCAATGCCTTAATTAAAATGAGTGAGGGTTTTAAAATTGTTTTTCTACATTTAAAAGTCAATTTTATCATGCTAATTAAAATACTAATGATGTTCAAGACCAAAACTTTCCCGGGGTGTGAAAGACGAAACAAAAAAAAGAAGAGATTTTTATGTGCCAGAATCGGGGCTTCGATACAAAAAATACCGATTTTAATTGAGTGAAAGACCAATACTCTTGAATAGAGTGGTACGGGACTGGGACCTGGTATTGAAAAACTCGTACAACTGAGTACCGAAGTGAAAAGTTCCGGTTTTCCCAGCCAAAAGTCATGGTTTTGCCCAAAATTCCCGGTCCCGTACCGCTCTACTCTTGAACATCACTATAACCCATAGAACACAACAGTTTGCCTTCATAAAATATGCATGATGAGACGGAATGTTTCCCGAAAGTTGAGAGCCCAAAAAAAGGAATTATTATTTGTCAAGACTCTCGAATCGAATGGGATTAGTTTGATTTGGGAAATTTATAACAAATTATGCATCCTCTGCTGCTGCTGTTCACCACATAAAGCGTTGCCACTGCTCGGGTTCCGAAGCCCACCGAAACGGACGGTTGAAGAACAGATGCAAAGCGATGGCATTGACCTGCATTATTATGAATTATTGGCACACTCACTAGGGATGGAATTCGAGTCCCAAAATTTTTTGGAAAATCGTAATTTCTATGCCAAAAATTTCAGAAATTAAGGATTCTTTTATATCCCTGGTACACATATTAAATATTAATGAATGTTGAGCATTCATTACCCCTGGGGGGGGGGGGGGGTTAAAACTCAATTTTTTTTTGAAAAATATTTCCCAACTTTTGAAATTTCAAAATTTTTATTTTTTGGTACCTTTTTGAAATTTAATTACATTTCATTTCCCTTAATTTTTGGTGGATAAATCTGTGGGAATTCTGCTGCGTTGTTCCTGTAAATTATTTATTTGCTTTTTTTTTACCACAAAATGGAATGTCAATTCTGCGCACAGTATCCACCGTGGTTGGTTACGGTAATTGAGGAGGAGACGCCATACGGCGAAAGGGACGACGAAATAGCGAAATTCGAGCAAATGGGCGGGGACGAGGCAAGCAGAAGTGGACACGGCGAATGCAACCTTTGGGAGAGAGAAAGCACTCGAAATTATACCCAAATTAATTACGAGGGCAAAAAATTAAATTTTTTGAGTTTTTCAAAAAATAAAAATTATTTTGGCCCATTTAAAAAAATTGATCACTCATAATTGTTCTAAAGTGATCAGAAAATTCAGAAATGCAACAAAAGGAGAAGCTATAAAAGTGATTTGGAATTTACGAAATTTAAATAAATTATTTTTTGCCAAATTTTCGCAAAAATGAGATAAGCAGAAAAATTGACCCAAAAAATCGAATAAAAAATTATAAAATTTAATTTCTTTTGTAGCGCCTGCCGAAAATTCTAAAATAAATTAGTAATTAATCTGTTCCTCACAATATCCTCTGTTCTCGACTCTCAACTCGAGAAATTCTCTGGCCTTTTCAATAAATTATTGAGCCAAATATCGAATAAAATTTAATTAAATTATCAAAAAAAAATGGCGCCACTTTAGTCACAGTGTCCGTTTCCATTGTGTGCCAAATGAACAGGGCACAAATGGCATAGACCGGCACGAGGGCATACCTTTGTGGAAAAAGTGCCAAAAATGCCGACAAAAGTGCCAAAAATGAAAAATTGCAATCACTTGACAAGCCAATGCCGTTGAAAAATGCGTTGCCAAATGTAAAAAGTGAAGTGTCGATTGTCCGCCAGCAAATACGGGTGTTCAAGTGTGAACAAATGGACAATTGATAACAATGAAAAAGCAACAAAAAGTGCTGCAGGGAGAGCAAAACGGAGAAGAGAAACACTGAAAATAAATTAAAAATAATTTAATATAAATTAAATTGAAAAATAATTTAATATTTTTTTAAATTTATTATTTTAATATAATTAAATTAAAAATAATAAAAAAAAGGAAAAAAGTATTTTATGTCAAAATTTTAACAAGAGTTACTTAATTTAATTTAAATTTTCTTTAGAAATGATTTTTAATTTAAGTGTATAAAAGTTAAATTTAATTTATTTAATTAATAGTTTGAAAAAGTTTAATTAAAATTTACACTACCATTTAGGCAATTTAATTCAATTAATTTTTCTTATTATGATTTTTACAAAAGATTCAAAAATGATAAACAAAATATGTTTACTTCCAATTTTAAATTTATCAAATGACGCTATAAAAACAATTTTGTCAAAGCACGTAAATGTGCAGGGATGGCCGAGTGGTCTAAGGCGCTAGACTCAAGCGATTGTTGGCTTGCCCGCTATGCTGGGTCTTCTAGTGGGCGTATGCCCGCGTGGGTTCGAATCCCACTTCCTGCAGTAATTTTTTTCCAATTTTAATTAAAAAAAGAAACAATTTTTTAGAAATTAAAATATTATTTTTAATTAATTATTGGCACATTAATTAATTGCAATTTTTCCTTGCCTAATTCCTCGCTTTTTGCCCCGAAAATATTCTCGGAAAAAACAAAAAATGTAATTGGCAAAATGTGGAAATGCCGAAGCAGCAGCAAATGCACAAAAGTACAACACTTGTGGCATATGGAGCACAGGCTGAGGGCAACAGTTTAATATTAATTAAATGTTTTTTGGCAATTAAAAAATAAATGAAAAATTTTAAAATTAGTTTTGGAAAAAAATAAATTAAAATTAAATTTATGGCATTTTAAAACGCGCATTTTCAATTTGCAAATTCACCCGATGCGCAGAACGGTCGCCGAGCACCACGGAACCGCCGTTTAAGAACAGAAAAACGATGAAACAAGCACACAAAAGGGCATGGGGCCAAAGGCGACGAATCTTCGGGAAAAAAATAATTAAAAAACAAATTTATTGGGATCGGGATTTCGGTGCAGTGCTTTTTTTTCGAGTCCGGGATTCCGAGAAATTTTTTGGGGTTCCGGACTCTGTCCATGGATATATGTACCAAGAAAATGGCAGTTTGATAAAGCGACATTTGCCCTTGGAGAAAAGAGCGCAAAGAATGCCAAACAATGGGAAAAGCGGAGAAAAACAGCCACACAATGTTTGTCTGAATGAATAAACAATAAATCAAAAATTAGTTTCGAAATTTTGATTTTCGGGTTTTACCTGGCGTACAAAAAGTGCCAATGCAAACACAGAAAACATTGGAAACGTACAGTCGGAGAGGGACAGTGCCAATGCCAACAAAGTCAGTGACAGCAAATCGGTGTAACTTTAATGGGGGACAAATTGGGGTGGTTAATGAAAGCGAGAATTATTAATCAAAATTAATATGAGCGAAAATGCCAAATTCAGTCGATACATGAAAGCATTTAACTGATTTTATTGTAAATGCTGCTCAGAAATTGAAATTGACACAAAATTTGAGACAAGGGCGCTGTCTCATAAAAAAATAATAATCAAAGAGCCTGAAAATGCCGATGCCGGATTTTCCAAGCAAAATTGCAAGCCTGCTCGAGAATAAGAGGGGGATTTCTCAAGTGTGATATTTGAGCTCGAGACTCCCGTAATGTCGAGACTCAACGATTTTTTTTTGTTGAATTGACTCCCCGAGAGTCTCGGACCAAACTCGAAAATCCAAAAATCAAAGCGATTTGAAAAACCCACAATAATAACGAAGTGTCCAAGAGAACGGGCAAACAGAGCACAGCCAACGCGGACACATAAGCATCAACATCCAAATGCTGTTGCTGCTGCTTCTGATCAGCAAATTGAGACGTTTTCTGATCAAAATTTTCAATTTTTCCGAAAATTTTTGATACGGCAATTATTATTTACCGTATTTACTGAAATAGAACCCCCCTCCCCTGAATTAGAACCCCCCCCCTTTCGAGGGGGTTGAAAACCAAAGCCCCGGGGGCTATATTTCAGTATTTTTTTATTTGGTTTTACGCCAATTTTTTGCCGCCTAAGGAAACGCCGCAGGCGACAAAGGCACACAAAAGCAATTGGGAACAGAATGGAATTGGTGAAGCGTTCAGCGCCACCGCACAAATTGAACAGTGGGACGAGCAGGTACAGAAGAGGCGGTGTGGTGATTTTGGGATTCCTTGAAAATTTATTTTTGAAATTTCAAAAAATTTTGCAATTTTCATGCCGACCGACCATTCGTTGAAATTGCCGGCACAGTAATGCCGTGCCTGTGCCACATGGAACGGCTCGTCCATGTACGGGCTCGGCACGTGCTCATTCGTCACGCGCACTGCCAATGCGTGCAGCACGCCCAACACGGAGCCGAGGAACCAATCGGAAATTTGAAAACAAACTATGGCAAAGTGCCAATGATTGATGTACCGTGCCAGCGAATGGGTTACGGTACATTCAAAACAACATACAGTAACCAAACCGGTACAGTAACTGCCGCTTATGTTAATATGCCATTGTTCCCCACCTAATGCCGAAGAATGCCATTTTCCTGCCGTTCTAAGAAGCATGGCACACACACAATTGGGCACTCACTCCTATTTTGAAATGGGACCGATTTTCACAATTTTACAAATTGAATAAAATAATGAAATAAGAAAAAGCATCATTGATCAAAATTATTCATACACAAAGAAAATAACACAATAACTAATTTTTATATGTATTAAAAATGAATGTTTTAATTTCCATTTTCAATGTTTTTCCTCCCATTTCGACCAATTTTTAAATCATTGGCACGCCTTCCGTTCAATTTGTTCCAACAGAATGCCAATCTGCGCGTTCAAGTTGGGCTGACCCTTCGCAGTGCGCAATTGAAGAGCCTGGTTTTTCCTGAAAAAATAATAATTATTTGTTTTCCCGACTTTAATTGTTAATTGGGATGTGCCCCCAAATTTGCCCGGCAAAACAAAATGCGTCGGCATTTCCGCTTTTTATCCGCACTTTCGTCTCCAGCGTGTGTTCTGCGCCCGCTCCGCGTCCTCCCGTTCGCGTTCCTCGCGCGCGCGTTGGCGTTGCGCCCGCTTCTCCGCTTGCAGGCGCTCGTAGGTGAGCTGCGCGCGTTTGTACGCGCTCAAATAGGCGTCCCCGCGGGCGGCGCCGGTGCCACTGGCGGCGCCGCGTTGTTTTCGCTGGCCATCACCGCCCACACGCCGATGGTCGTCAGTAGAAGCGGACAATTGACTAAAAAAAGGGATTTGCAAAGATTTATTAAAAAATGAAAGAATTTAGGGAACATCTGAAAGACTTGGGGGCCACCCTCTGCTCATTGTACTGCTCCAACATGGTGCATGAAGTTGAAACAGTACAGCAAACCCGTATCATGCCTGTGCACCGAGCCTGAATTTTTTGGCCCGTTTTAAATTACTGACGCGGCCCGGATTGTAAAATATGTCATTATATTTCAGTGTCCAAAAAGATTTATGGAACACTCACTGAAAAACAAACAAAAACTTACCGATTGGACCACGGCACTTTTGGTTTGGCTGCAGCTTCCGTTTTGGCATTGTCATCGGTGCCTTTCTCGTCGTCAGAATTGATGTGCTGTGGCTGTGTTTGTGGCATTGCTTTTGCCAGTTTTGTCGTGGTGCCAATGCCGTCCAAAATGCCGTGGTTGTCGTCGTCGTTTTCACTGCCAGTTCCATCATTGACTATGTTCTGCTGTTGTCCCACCGATTGCTTCTGCTTAAACTTGCGCTGTGCTCGATTCAGTCTAAACCAAATTAATGTTGTCAGAGTTGAGAATTTTCAAAAAAAAAAACAAAACATTTTTTAACTTTTCCGATAAAATTTGACGGGAAACCCAATTAAAGTAAAGTGGGGAGGGGGGGGGGTGTGGAGAATACGAAATGTACCACTTAATTACCCTTTTTTATTTATGCAATTAAACGTTTTTTAGTTGATAGTACTGCTTTCGACCGGTATATTACTCTTAGTTTTCAATAAAATCAAAAGGATGCCACGTTTTCCAAAAATGCCATCGAATTTAGGAAATTCATTTTGAGAGCAATAATTAAAAAATCGGTGACCATTGCTGCTGATGGCCTATTGATTGACTCGCCTGGGCTGTGCCGTGTGCCGTCGCTGTTTCCGCTCACCGGCCGCGCCGCCCTTCGCTCGTCGTTGGACTTTGCCCATTTTTTTAAACGGTTAAAAAACAAAAATGCGATTTTGACGACATGACAAATAAATTATACAATAAATAATTAATTGTATGTAAAAAAGCAAATAATGGATGATTTTTTTTCACTCGAAATATATTTTTTACAACAAATTTTTTGTAAAATTTTATTTAGCACCAATATGTTTTATTTATTTGTTATTTTTTGAGGCAAAAACAAACGGAGAAATGGAGGCACAAAAGAGAGAAATTCAGTAAATTAATTGCAATATATTCTATGTGTATGTGTAATATTTTAGGTAATATATTTTTGTCCCAATTTCATATGTTGATGTGTCGGCATCGTCCAAGCGAAAAGCACAAATATTTTTTCGTCATGGCACTGCTGTTGCTGCTGGTGTTGGCACTCTGTTGAAGAAAAAAAGAATTTTTTTATAATAGTTTTGTTAAGGTTCAGGTTGAGCAATTTTTAAAAATATTTCATTGAAAAGTTTACAAATTTTCCGGCCGTACAGTTCAAACAGTTACACATACCTATGTGTACAACCGGCTTCAATTTAATGTTTTTTTCGATCCCACATAGCGTGGACGGGCATTAATTTAACATCATATTAGGGAAATTATAAATCAGTTGCTTTGAAAAATTTGGCACCGCCAGCCATTCCGGCACTTTTTGGCACCAGAATTCAGCCTCTTGGCACTTTTCTTTTAGCTTACAGAACCACCCACCCTCGGCCACATTACCGTATTTGCTGCGCCCACAGTCTCTGCTCCTCCTCCTCCTCCGTCATTTGTTGGCGTTGCTGTCGTCGTCCGGTCTTCGCTGCTGTTGGTGTTGGTGGTGTTGCCGGACTGTCTGGACACGTGTTTGACAAGCAGCACATTGTCCGTGCACAGCCACAGCTGAATGCCGGCACTCCGTTCCAACGACAATTTGACCGCTTTTGTGTCAGCGAAACGGCGAAGCTGAAAAAACAAACAAACGCATAAAATTATAGCACCATAATTTTCAAAAAAAACTCCCCCCCCCCCCCCGCACGAAATAATTTTTTTTTTTCAAAATGACAATTTTGATGCTTTTACACAATTTTTTTCATCATACAAGTTTTTTCGGCGGCGCCTATCGGACCCCCGGAGCCCCTTTTTACCTTAGTTTTTGAAATTAACTCCAAAATAGCAACAGTTAAAAAAGTCCGAATTCTCCCGCCCACCGAACTTTTTTCTCCTAGGTACGAACCTGCATCGAGGTGGCAATTAATTAGGAAAATGGTTTCCAAATTTACGTAATTTTCCAACACCTTCGTCCCTTCGTTTGTTTGTTATTTTTCATTGGATGGCCAATCCCTCCAGCTGTTTGATACGTTCACTCACTTGAAAGTCGGGCGAATTAATCTGCAGACTCGGCGGTTCCCCAGCAAGTTTCTTGACAAATGAGCCATCGGCACGTTCACTCATCCGAGTCGGATCGGGCACAAATTGCTCAGAAATAGTCTACAACATTATAAATTATTAAAAAAAACAAAAAAATAATAATAAATTACTTAATAAATGTTTTTTTTTGACATATCCGATCAGTAACCAGCAGGGCCTACGGCAAAAAAAACTGTCAACGCATTTTAAAAATACCTCGCGCTGCCATTGCGACTGAGCGTTTAGGCGATAAGCGACCCCTGAGGGCAGGAAACTGAAAATTAAAAAATTTAGTGCATTTTTACTTTAAAAATGAAGTTTTAAAATAAATTTATTAATTCTCCTCTCAAAACTTATAGTAAAGAAATTTTTTGTTATTAATTTCCTATGAAAAATTCTTCAAAAATTTAAAAACTTTTCGTGAGTTGGGACGGAACTATGAATGGTCCCTTAAATTTTTTGCCTTTACATTTCAATGCCAAAGTTCGGCTTTTCCGGGCTGTACAGCTCGCGACGCTCGCCGTCCGGACGGATCAGTGTCCGATCGCCGTTGGCCCAGTGCAGGTCAAGGTGGCCGGTCAACAGGTAACGCATTGTATGCCCACGGGGCATTCGCACTTCGTAAACACGATCGTCATGCAAATAGTCAATCTGTCCGTTTAGTGGGAGTGAACGCGTGCAATTTGTTGGCCACCACCACCATCACCTGAACATTCTCAGCAGCTGTCCCATGCGATGCCATAACACAGCCACAAGCATTGCTATCCCAGTGAAAATTGCTGGTTGGTTCCTTTGGGTTTTGGGTAAATTCAAAATTTTTCATATTTCAAACACCAACTTGCTGATGTCGCACATGTTGCTGCTGCTGTTGACCAGCAGAGACAGTTGTTGTTGAACTGCTTGAACATGATGGCGGAAACACAGCAGGGGCAGCCGTAGAGAAAGTGACACCGCGCTGTTGTTCCGAATGATGACGATGTTGTTGTTGATGTTGCTGTGGCTGCTGTTGTTTTTTCTGCTGCTGCTGCTGGTGGTTCGGATGTTGCGGCACTTTTGTTGCCGCCGGTTCCTGACGGATCAGTTTAAGCCGAGTGCGCAGCCTGGAGTTTTCTTGCTAAAAATAAAAAAAACAAATAAATTTGAGGTGTACTCGAGGAGTAGACGCCCATCGGCACCGCGCCAAACCCAAATGTTCAATCATTTTTTGATAATTTGACCCCAAAATTGCAAAAAATTGTCGTTTTTGGCGCAAAACTACCAATAATTTCCTACTTTTTCACCCCAGCGCTTAACTTTTTTGAAGGTCTCGGGTTTCGTAAAACCAATAAACCCTGACAAAAAACAAAACAGGTGCACAAACCTCAGCAGAAACTAGTTGACTCTCCAACCGTTTGAGCCTCATCATGTTGTCGGTGTACGACTGCTCACGCACCCGAACAACGCCTTGCAACTCGCGGTTTTGGGTGCGCAATTCGGAGGCCAGCCGAGAAGCACGCGCATCTTTGGCCTTGAAATCGGCCAACTGAAATTGGGGGGGGGGGTAAAAGTTGAAAATTTTTGAAAAAAAAAAATTCAAATCCAAGCCAGCCAACAACCACGCGGGAAATGGAAAATTGTAAATTTTTTGAGTCACCAAGAAAAAAAATGTTGGATTTTGGAAAACCGGAATCAAATGTTGTGTTAAAAATTGCCCCTTTTCACCTCCTTTTCCAGTTGGATGATTCGGTCCGCCTCCTTTTTGCCCAGTCGCTTTTCGCGCTCCGCACGCAGTGCGGTACGCACTTTGGCAATCTGTGCCCATTCGTCCGCCTTCGTTTCATTGAATTTGGCCACCTCCGCGTTCAGCTGCTCCCATTTGGCATTCAATTCGTCATTTTGGCGTTCAAAATACTCAAAAAATAATTTTTATTTTTTTTTTTGGCGAAAAACGGCGCTAGAAAATCCTGTAGTACACCTCCCAAAACTCGGGATGCCTAAAAAATACATCTCTAAAATCGAATTTTTGAGTCCCCCCTCCCCGAAGCCAAGGCTTGGGGCTATGCCATTGCCTACCACCCAATTTTAAATTATTATTTTTTTATTAAATTGCATAGTTTTACAATTTTGGCCACATGTCTGTGCCGTGCTTGGGCCCAGTCCCACTGAGCGATGACATCACGTAGCTGTGTGACCAAACTTTTCACCGCCCTCTGGTCGTAAGCGGTTGTGGCAGCTGTGCCTTGTTTCTGTTGTTGCTGCTGGTTGTGGTTGTCGACCAGTGCAGACACAAGTTGGTCCAACTCGTCGCTCTCCTCGGGAATCGGTGAAATTTGGTGCCCATTCGGCGTGGTTGGCCTATCAAATTTGTCAACTTTCATCAAAGGTGTATTTTGCAATTTAAACAGGACGGTTTGCCAAAGAGTTGTTGGCTTTTTTCAAAAATTCAAATTTTCGAAAAATTTAATACCCACTAACAAATTTAAGACATACACTCGACATCTTGAAAAATTACCGTAAAATGTTCCTCCGACGATCAGAATTTGTTGAAAATGACTAAAAATTCCCGTTTTTTTCCTATTAAACCAAATTAGAAAAATTACACCGGACAGAAAATTTTTACTTCGGAGAGCAAATTAAAAAAAAAACTCTTCGGGTGTAACCCGACAAAGGGATTGAATCAATTTCTTGCCGACCAACAACAACAACCACTGAAACCTGGAACTCACTTGAGCATTGTGTGTTTGTTGTGCGGTGTGCTGTGGTACATTGGCCGTGCCTTTGCCATACCACCAAATGCCGTTTTCCGTTGGTTTTGCTGTTGTTGTTGGGCCGGCGGTGGGTGAATGTCATCATGTTTAAAGTTCGGCACATTGAGTTGCTGCAGCGGCGACCGTTTTTGTCGGTTTGTTACTGCTTCCAGGCACTGTTGCGGTGGTCCACCAAAATCGACGTGTTTAAAGTCCGGCACGTTGAGGGGCTGAAAATTGAAACATAAAAATGGCGTATTAAAAACGAAAAAATTATATACCTAATTGGAGAGCGAAACTAGGACAAAATCACAGAATTGCCCAGGGTTCGAGTCAGTAGTTATCCGGAAATTCGGTTTTTTTTTGTCAAATCCAGTCTCCATGGCATTACAGGAACAATGATTACAAATGATGGAAGAGTAGCCAAAGAGTTCGTTCTTCACCATCCCAACCCAAAATTAAAACTCAAAAAAAAATTTTTTTTTTTTGTTTTTTTTTTTTTTGTAATTCTGGCAATGCGAGTTTTGTTAAATGCAAAAAAATAACCGCCATCAGCGAAGCAATGGTGGCACCGCTTGACCCAGTTGTTGTTGTTGTGGTTGTACGGGGCGTCGATTTTGGCGCCTCACGACTTGCAATGGACAACGCCGAGGACAGCGACGACGACGGCACCGGCGTCGAATGGGTGTGCCGATGGTCAACAATGCTACTCGTGTTACTGTCACCACCACCACCGCCACCAATGGCACCACGGCCGCCACCATCATTGCTAATAATGGATGGCGAGTTGTTGTTGCTGTTCAACAGCATTTGCTGGTAGGACAGTTGGACCGGCAAATCGTCGTCGTCGTCTTCCGCACCGGCGCCATTGTTGCCGCCCATTCCCTGACGCATGAACGGCTCATGGGCAGGCAAGTGGAGTGACTGGAACAAATTTGGGGACAATATCATGCAAAAATGAGAGGCATTGACTGTTTCAAAAAAAGCGGCATTTTTTCTAATTTAAAATTAGTGGACCCGATTCTTTTGAGTAGCAATTTTTTTAGTTTCTTTGGGCAGAAATCAAATAAGGCTTTGCTCCTTTGGTTTTTTTTCTAAATTTGCTGCCATAATTTCGTGTTTGTCTTGAGAACTATGACTTGTGCATGTTTCGGTTTCCGAATTCTTCGCTTCCCACTTCTTTTCATCACTTTAACAAATGGGCAAAATGTCCAATTCAACCACTCAAAATAGCACTTTAAAGGCGGCAATTCCATGTTTACATTTCCCTACATATCAGTGATGGTTTGGAAGGAGTTAAACTTGTTTGAAATCAGGACCAAAAATAGTCCAGAATCCAATCCATGATGAATGGTACATGTACAAAAATTGTGCCGGCTTTACGTTTCACTATTTGTACGTCTTGCCAAGACACCAACCAATCTAATCAGACCACAACCCGTTCGTTACCTCCTGATCACTGTCATCATCCAACTCTTGGATTGACGGATGGTGATGTACATTTCTCTGCTGTTGTTGTTGTTGACCAGCCGCGGGCGTTTGTTGGGCAGCCGAACCGTTTAATTGCCTTTCCAATCGTTCGAATTGTACCAGCGAATCCTCTGCCGCTGACTGTGAACTATTGTTCATATTTCAGTCAACAAAACGCGTAACAAATTATAAAAACGCAAAGGAGAAAATAGATAAAATAATCGACAAATCTTTCAATTCGTACAAAAGTATTCATTGCAAAATTTTTTGGTTGACGGCATTTTTGAAAAAAATTAAAAAAAAACAGATTGATGAAAAATGAAATCAACAAAAGTGTTGTCAACCATTTGGTGCTTGGTCTGTGTTCACTGTTCACCCTCTTCAGCAGCAGAGATCCACAAAACGTTGTTGCATCTGAAATTGTTTTTATAAACCGGATTTTAGAGGCCTAAAGGGACAATAAATTAAACTGTCGAGTTTTTCCATGAATCCCGACATCAAAAAAAATTTGGCATTAACCTGATAAGAACTTCGCCCAATGCGCCAGTGTTTGTTCCGTCAATGTACTCCTCCGTGTTGGCCAAATGCAAATTCATGTAACCGTCAATGGACATCAAAATGCCTGAACAAATGATCATTTTTAGTGAATGTTGGGGTTGTTTTGAGTTTGGGGGGGGGGTGGTTGGGCGTTTCCGCAATTTTCAGGTTTCTGACCACGATCAGGTCAAAAAACCCAAAAATATTGTTTGTCCAACCCCAGATTGTTAAAATTTCTCAAAACTAAACTTGGACCTCAAGAAAACTTACCACGGTACTCCATTCCCCATTTGAGCTTGCAAATGATTGGCTTTCCAGTCAAATTGTTCAAAAACGGCTTAGGATTTAATGGTTGGATAACGCCGGTGGACATATTGTTTGTGTTCTGTTAAATGTGGAATTTTCTAAAATATTTAAGAGCAAAAATTGCATAATTGGACAAATATAAACTTTGTCATGGAAAAGTGAACGATTTCATTGTTTATTGTCAGAAAAGAAAAATTTAAGTCGCCAATTTTATACACATTTTAAACGGAAAAACATATTCAATTTTAAAAATAAATAAATGCCAAAACATTAACAAAACAATCATCGCCAATTCGGCCGGTCGTCGTCGATCGCTCAGCGAGGATGCCCAGGTGGCTGAGGATAAGGCATCGGAAAAGCAGGACCATCAATTGGCAACGCATTCACCGCTGCAAAAAAAACAATTTAATAGATTAAAAAAAACAATTCCTATGTTGTCCAACTCACCCAACAAGTTATGCCACCACTCGTAATTTTGGTTTTGGTACAGCAGCGGGTTGTCTAGAAACAATAGAATTAATGTGTTAAAATTTAAAAAAAAAAGAATTCGGCAAATAAACATAATTCGTCAGCAGAAGGCTGCATTTTTTGCCTGCCATCAAAGAGATTGCATTTTTTTTGCCAAGTTTATATGTAATAAATACTGTCGGTGGCAGCACGCCTTTTCTTGAAAAAAATATTTGTTTTCTCGATACAAAGTTGTTTTAGGGGCTTTTCGGGTCGGAAAATCTGATTCTGTCATCCATTTCGAACCCCAAACCCGAATTAAAGTGTGTAGATGATTTTAAAATGGGTCTCAAGAGCCGTTTATTATTCCAACAGAGGCCGACAATATAAGAGTTGTCAAAATAACCCTATTTTAGATGACTCACAATTCCCGTAATAAAAATTGGGGTGATGCTGTTGAGTCACAACTGGGGAGGAGCCATTTGAACGGCATTTTGGCCACGGCCGATGTTGGCATTTCCTTGCGGGCGCGGCACCAGTCCGCCTTCGTCTAATTACAAAAAAATCTTGGATTTCAAGAATTAAGCAAACTGACTTTGTCCTCGCTCTTGTTGTCGTTGAGCCACAAATGGGGGAGGAGCCATTTGAACGGCATTTTGGCCACGGCCGATGTTGGCATTTCCTTGCGGGCGCGGCACCAGTCCGCCTTCGTCTAAATACAAAAAAAATCTTGAATTTCAAGAATTAAACAGACTGACTTTGTCCTTGCCCTTGTTGTCGTTGAGCCTCAAATGGGGGAGGAGCCATTTGAACGGCATTTTGGCCACGGCCGATGTTGGCATTTCCTTGCGGGCGCGGCACCAGTCCGCCTTCGTCTAAATACAAAAAAAAATCTTGAATTTCAAGAATTAAACAGACTGACTTTGTCCTTGCCCTTGTTGTCGTTGAGCCTCAAATGGGGGAGGAGCCATTTGAACGGCATTTTGGCCACGGCCGATGTTGGCATTTCCTTGCGGGCGCGGCACCAGTCCGCCTTCGTCTAAATACAAAAAAAAATCTTGAATTTCAAGAATTAAACAGACTGACTTTGTCCTTGCCCTTGTTGTCGTTGAGCCTCAAATGGGGGAGGAACCATTTGAACGGCATTTTGGCCACGGCCGATGTTGGCATTTCCTTGCGGGCGCGGCACCAGTCCGCCTTCGTCTAAATACAAAAAAAAATCTTGAATTTCAAGAATTAAACAGACTGACTTTGTCCTTGCCCTTGTTGTCGTTGAGCCTCAAATGGGGGAGGAGCCATTTGAACGGCATTTTGGCCACGGCCGATGTTGGCATTTCCTTGCGGGCGCGGCACCAGTCCGCCTTCGTCTAAATACAAAAAAAAATCTTGAATTTCAAGAATTAAACAGACTGACTTTGTCCTTGCCCTTGTTGTCGTTGAGCCTCAAATGGGGGAGGAGCCATTTGAACGGCATTTTGGCCACCCACGATGTTGGCATTTCCGTTTGGGCGTGGCCCATGTCCGTCTCCATCTAATACAACGAAAAAACACTAATTCAATATTTAAAATTTTTTAATTAATCGGAACTATTTTAAAAAAAAAAACTGACGAGGTGGCCGAGAGACCAACATTTCGATCGTCCTCTGCTGCGATTCAATAATTCGGGATAAGCGGGACAACTCGTTCAAATATGCGCATTGTCGTGCCTTAAAAATTAGTTCTGGATTATTAAAGAAATTTATGCTCAATTTGGTATAACAAAACGCAACCATATTAAAATTTTAAGAAAAAACCTATTTTATCAGGTAAAATTTAAAAAAAAACAATTTTAAGTTAGATGCAAATAAACCCGAACTTCATCGGCCAAACGAATGGAACGGCGGGATGGAGGATTAGAAAAAAGCTGAAGGAGCTCTTCAGGTGGTTTTATATCTGGTGATTTTAATTCTCGAATGTACATCTACAAAGATACCAAAAACCAAAATTGTTTCAAAAATACCATAAATATATTTTGGTTAATAAAAAGTGAAAAAAATCCAAAAAGGCTTATTTTTCGATTTAATTCAATGTTAATTGCGGACAAAATTTAAAATTATAAAGTTACTAAGCCACAGAATAAAAAATTTTTTTTGGCTTTTTCGCCACACAAAATTCAAAAATTATTATGCGTTTGTTAATGGCGGCGTTTAATTTTGGCTAAAATATGACCAACGTTTTCGATTGCTAATGAACCAATATTTTAAAGATTTTAGGCCCGATGGGAAAATTTTGTAAATTTTACAACCATTAAAACTTTTTCAACAAAATTGCAAAATTTGAGTATTTTAAGTGTTAACACAGTAGTTTATGCCCTCCCCCCTTTTTGAAAAAATTAAATTTTAATGTCATAAAAACAAATTTTGTGTTTTTCGAGATCGCTGATAAAGAATCCAACAACAATTTCGGCCAAATTTCGAGGCCTGCTGGACCCGAATTCGAACCAAAAGACGAAAATTCAAATTTTTGGTTAAAAATCGGTCAAATTAAATGGAAACGAAGTGAAAATCATCATTGCTTCAAAAAAATATTTACATTTCTAAACTTAAAATAAGAAATTCAAAAATTTGGTTCGCTTTTTGTTCGAATTCGAGTCGGGGGTTTAAAATTGGCCGAATTTGATGCGGATTCGTGATCAGCGATCCCGAAAAGCCCAAAAAACGGGGGACAAAACTATACTATTACAAAAAGAGCATGACAAAAGCACTTCCAAATCTAATAACAGATTACAAAACAAAAAAAAACTTACTGCGTGGGATTGACCGACGAAGAAAATGTCTCGCGGCTGGGCAGCGTTGTCCATCAAATATGCTTAAATTTACATATGTTTCTACCGAAAAAACAATCATTTAAAAATATCGACATATAAGTATTGTAAAAACAGTTTGATTAAATAAATGCACTTGTCAACAATAAGAATTTTCCAAGAAAAACAGAGTAAAACATAGAAAAAGATTTAATTTTTGCTGAGGGGGGGGGGAGAGCATCAGTCTCGAATTGGCCACCATCATTGGTTAACAAATGCACATGGAACGCCGACGCTGAACCCATACCACAACTGAAGCCGAGTTTCCTTTATAATCGAATTCTTGAGAGTTCTGTAACAGGATTTCCGCCCAATTCCCCAGTTTTGTCGTACCGTTTCCCAACCCTTTTTTAGTCGTCCCGACCCAGCATTTTACTGGACATGCGGAAATCTTGTTCACTTGTGATCAAAACGGAATTGCTGATGACTAACGACTGATCGACCATTTTGTGATACAAAATGAGATCGATTCGAAAACTTACTGGATCGATCAATGTTGAAAATTTTTTGTTGTATAATAAAACTGATCAAATCAAAATTGATTGGTCATAATCGACTGACCAATGGGGACAAGCGGCCATTTGGCATTGCTTCTCCACAATTCGTTCCCTTGGCTCGCAATCCTTCTCTTCCAATCGTTGAGCATCTGACTCACGAACGCACATGGCCTCCCGTCGCTGAACACCATCACCGCAACTGAAACCAAAACGAAATTCAAATCCGGTATCCCATCCCGGTTTTGAAAAGTCGAGGTCGGATGGATGGTCCCGGGAAAGTGCTGACGGGATCACGATCTCGTCCGGGCTCTGTTGCACTCACACACCTCACTGAGCAAGGTGACCATTGTCCAAAGTGCCATCGTGTGCACGGCTGCTCATTGCACTTCTCCGATTCCAATTTGGCTTCAGCGGCACACATTCGGACGTCCAACTCGCGACCAGCAGCGTCTTGGCACGACGCATGGCGCATTCGAAGTCCACCACCACAAGAGCGTGAACACTGTGCCAAAACATTGCTTACCTCCTCCTCCTATTCTCTTCCTCACCTGGAACCATTGTGAATACACCCAACGTGGGCATGGCGTTCGGTTGCATTCCGTCTCGATGGGCTCGTGCGGCACTCCCTCACAGAAACGGGCGTCCAATTTGTGCCCATTTCTCGTGTCAATGCAATGCAAATTTCGTCTGCTCACTCCGCCGGCACCACAACTCTCAGAGCACTGATTTTTAATTGAAAATCGCCGCCGCTTGTGGAAAGCCATTCCAAACTGTGCATGCCAACAACACACAACGGCAGCTGGTTTTGTGCTTCATCGGCTTCATGCACAGCGAGTCGTCCACAATTTGGCCCATACACTCGACATGTCGCATGCGAATGCCGTGGCCACACGACACGGAACAATGGCCCCATTTAGCGGCACGCCTTCAAAAAATCCAAACGAGTTCGCCCAGTTCAGCACAAATCCTTCCGTTCTTACCAATATGGGCATGGCCCCGGACTACACACTTTGTAGCTTTGTGGCTTCTCAGTCTGCGGTTGTTTTTTGATGCCCATGCACTTTTGGTTCGGAACTTTTTGTCCTCCGAATCCGCGCATTGCACAAGGCGCGTTTGGAAGCCGTCCTGGCCACAACTGACAGAGCATGGACTCCACGTGCCGAGTTTCCTTAAAAAATTTGACGTAACCGAGAGCTGGGGGGGGGGGGGGGTCGGCCGCCGATTTTTTTTTTGATGTTTTTTTTTTTTGCTTTTCAAAAAGCGTTTTTTTCGGCGCGGTTTTTCCAAAAAACTTTCGGGAACAAAGGGACCGGCGGTGCCGATAGGCGCCGCCGGGGAAAATTTTTTTTGGTTTTTAATGAATTTGTTAAGAAAATTTTCAAATTTGCGACCCCCCCCCCCCTTCGCTGCGAACCTCCCCCCCCCCCCCGCCTCGCCTGGCCCTCTTTGCGAGCGAGGGGGGGGGGGGGGGGGGGGGTCGACCCCCCCCCCCCCTCCCCCTAAAAAATGTATGACAGGATTGCGGCCCAAATCCCGACTTTTGTCATATAGACACTCCCGAACTAATTGACTTATTCATTAGTGAATAAGTTTTGTAGAACAAAAAAATGAAATTGGATTGGCCATAAAAATGCACATGGCCTCCTCTCCCGTGGTTGAACACCATCATCAAAACTAAAACAAATTTGAATTCCGCTATAATTTTGTTTCAGTTTTTGTAAAAAAAAAGACGTGATCGGGAGGCTCTCGGGAAAATTCCTGGGCCCGGACTCTATTGGTTTTGAACGGCCTCACACACACACCTCACTGATTGTGAGCAAGGTGACCATGGTCCAGGTGTGGTGTGCACGGCGCTGCTTATTGCACTTCTCCGAGTCCAATTTGGCTTCAGTGGCACACATTTGAGCGTCACAACTCGTGACCAGCAGCGTCTTGGCACGACGTATGGCGCATTCGGAGTCCACCACCGCAAGAGCGTGAAGACCGTGCCAAAAACAATTTCAAGTCCACTGCTCGGCTTGTCACCGCCCGCTCCTGAACTGTTCCCACTCTCATCTTATCCATTGTTGGCATGGCGTTCGATTGCATTGTGTGTTTTCACACATTCGGGCGCCCAACTCTCGAAGGCAAAAAAGCCTTTGAATTTACCACCGCAACAAAAGGAAGACGTGCCAAAACAATTTTAAACAGCACAACGAGAAAACAGCTTATGAAGCGCTAACGCCCACCCGCCGATACCATTGTGAATACAGCAAATGAGGGCATGGCGTGTTTGGACGCACTCCGTTACGACGGGCTGGCGAGGGACACGACGGTCGTAGAAACCGTGCGCCAATTTGCACTCATTGGTCATGTCAATGCAATGCAAAAACATTGACAGCTCAATCAACTGAATGCAGATTTTGAAATTTTAAAATTGTTTAAAATCTTTTTTAATCCAACTAATCTCGCCTGACACTCATCAGTTGAGGCTCTTATTTAAAAATTGACCAACAAATTTAACAACAAATACTGGTCTTGAAAAATTTCAATACATTCCATCTTCAAAAAAAAATGAAAAAAAAAAAATTTGCTGTAAATGATTTGGAAAATGTAAAAAAAAAATTTTTTTTGTTTGTGACATCGGAATGAAGTGCCTTCCCCCACCCATACACCCCTCACTCCTCCACAATCATTTGCTGCGCGACACGTCGGCATCTCGCGAACACACTACCGCAACGATTCATTTACATAACTCCATGCGTAGAAGCCATCTTTGTGAGTACCTAAAAAAAAAAAAAAATTTTTTTTGCAAATTAAAAGAGGCCATAGCTGTGTTGTTTAGTAGTTTGAAGGCGAACAACAGAAGAGGCATATAATTTGCGTATTTCCGATTCGGAATACGGCTTCCACAAAATTTTGAGCAATCCAAAACTTCCAAAAAAAAAAAAAAAATTTTTTTTTGAAATTCGGAAGGTCCCGAATTCAGTTATATACAAGACATGTCATGTGCAGTATGTCAACACATACAGATAATTCCCATTGTAATGATTAAGAATCAGGTACACTTTTTTCAATTGCATCAATCCACACCACCACCTTCGATGGTTGAGGAATTTAGTGTCATTACTTGGCACGGATAACGAACGGTAAAACCGTGCTAGGAAAATTCACGGGTTTCACCCATTGAACCACATAATTGGTAAAAATGTTAAATAAAATTTTTAATCGCAGTACTCCAAAAACAAAATCCTACGACATCCCTGACGTCGCTTAACAGCAACAAAATCAAAAAAAATGACAAGATTTCAAGGCGTTCATAATTTATCATTAAATTAAGAATTCATGTTTTGTACGTTTATTAAATTAATGTATTATTAAGGGTCAGTTCAGCAAGATTTGTACACATATGTACATACATATTTGTTCATAAATTTTTTATTTTCCTGTTGCAGTTGATTTGCTAATTGCTGGGATTTTTCAGGATATAAAATTTAAAATATATTTTATATTTTCGCCATGTGCACTATGCCATAAATGGCAAAATGTAATATATTTTTTTATGTTTTCGAATGGATTTTTGGATTGCTTGAAATTGTAAAAGTTAAATTTTCGATGCACTTTTGAGCATTTTTCACATTGCCACTGAAGTTTTGCAACAGCACATTTTGCGCCTCGTGCGCGGCCAAATAGTAGCCTGCAAAATTTCAAAAATTTTAGCCAGTTTCAAAAAATTATGACCGAAAAGATCTGAAAACCTGGTTCTTTTTGTCTGAGATTTACGGTGTTTGTCAAATTGCGCTATTTGGACAGGAATTGCAAACGGATGAGATGGATTTTTGACGACCGACTTTGATCAAATTTTGACAAATTTTTTAAAAATTCACTCAACATTTTCTTAAGCTAATTCTAGTTTCAAGAAATCACTAAATTTATCCTTAAGACATGCATAACACAAATACCTATAAATGATCATTTCATCAAGAAAAGAGAACAATTTTTATGTGCACGTCGTCAATAATTCCATAATTCAAATTGGTCGATCACTTTTCAGCAAATCATTCGTTCACTTCCGCTGCTGATCACTGATCATTTGGGCCAATCATTGCGTCAAGAAGCCTAAAAATATAAACGCAATTAATTTGCATTTTTGAAAAAGCATTCACTGACCCGTCCCCGATTTCGTTCTCATTGATAATTTGGATGCTAATTTGATTCGACGGTTCAAAAATAAGCAAATCACTCGCTTCATCTTCCCATTGTGTCCATTTGCTCGCGTCTCGCGCAATTGGACAACGAACCATCAGAAAATATTCGGCGTCAATTCTTTTCAATTCCAATTTTTCACGGGTAAATTTGTTGGTCAAATCGAAGGCCAAAATGGAGTCAGCAATAGGCAAACCAATATAAATATGGACAATGAAATTGACGGGAGAAGAAGCATAGGAAAATATCTAAAATGTGGGAAATTCATTAAAAATATTAAATGACAAATAGTAAGCACCGCTTTGAGGACTTCAAGCTTCGACGCCAACATCCAACCATCCATCTCCAAAAGGCATTTCAACACTTTTGGCACATCGTCCGGACGGGGAGTGAACAGCCATTTGATCAACGCTTGTCCATCCGACGCCATGGCACTGTCATCGGCCGGAAATTCGTTGAAGGTGAAGAGATTGACGGTATATAAGCTGAGAATGCGAAGCGACGGAAGATCGTTGAGAATTGATGGGACCAATTGACGCAAACGGCGGAAAAATGAGGCGGACAATCCCATGACAGGAATGTTTTTTCCGAACATTGGCCAAATGGTGCGCAAAATGAACTCCGCAATGCGATCCTTCCACGTATTGATGTGCAAATTAATTGGACGGGAAGCGAAGAGTTGGCCAAAACGGTGGAGAAAAGTGATGGCATTGCGGTCGACGAAACTAAAAATGGGAAAATTGTACTAAAAATTTTACATAATCGCCAATTTTACGAGATTTCGATGCGTTCGAATCCGATGACTTCGTGTGGCAATTGAATTTCCGGGATGGGCATTGGTTTTTCATTGTCAGTGACAATTTGCTCATTGGTAATTTGCATTTGCGTTGTGCCATTCTCTCCAATTTTCTTTCGAATTCCAATAAATTTCAATGTCCATTTGCGCGTTTTGAGGTGTTCGTCCACTCGGCGGTCAAAACGGTGGCTGACCAGTGCAATGCCAAGGCCAAGCTGAACGGGCGGGAGCAAATCGAACACTTTGAGCCAACAGTCGTCGGAAATGAAGCTGAAAACGGAAAAGCAAAATGATTAGCATAGAAAAAAACAATATTTAAATTATTACATCGCTTTTTCCATTTGCTTCTCCACTTCTTTCGGATTGTCAGACATTTTCTTGAATTGGTAATCAAAATTTTTAAAAATAATAGGCGAACTGAAAAAAAGGGATTCTATTTCACTTTACGAGTCCAATCGACTTTTCTGAGTCCAATCTTCAGTTTTTTGTTGACATGCAAATTCGTGAAGCGTTCCAAATTTTTTTTTTTTTTTTTTTTTTTTTTTTTTTGACTAGTGATAGTCCAATTAAGGTTTAATTACCCAAGTTTGAGTGCCTATTATTTGTCAAAAAATGACCAATTCCCGCCGCAGACCCTCCGTCACTACCCCCCAAATTAACTCCAAAAAACAGCGAATTGTGCACCAATTGGACAATGCTGCCTCAGCTATTGAACAATTCCACATGGAGCATCTCACTGATGCGCCTCAATGGGCGTCCGCAATGTTGGGACTGGTGAACCAAATGGTCGGAATGTGCCGCGAGCTGGTCACCATGGTACGCGAACAAGACGGAGAAAGAAACCCGAACATGGTCTTCGACGAGGAACGGCGACAGCACAGCGTGGTCATCGCGCAGTTACCAGAAAGCAACAGCCCAACGCCAACGCAACGTGCAACCGAGGACTTGGCTAATGTCAAAGAACTGATGGACCATTGTGAAGTTGAATGCCTGCCAACGCAAGTGTACAGAATGGGCAAAAAACAAGCCGATGGACGTCCAAGGTTGCTCAAAGTTGAACTCCCCACAAAATTCCATACCAATTTGTTTTTGCGCAACAAAAACAAAATCAAAAATTTCAACAAATTCTCTAAAGTTTTGTTGCGCCCCTCCCTGTCGAAAAGTGATCTCATTGACCGTGCCCGACTCATTTCCTTGTGTAAATCTCAACGTGAAAATGACCCGTCCTGTGATTATATTGTCTATGCTGGGCATGTGCTTGCCCGTAATGATATTCCCTCTTTTAAATCTGACCCCAATTTTAAATGTATTTGTCATAACAAATCTTTTTGATGTGTTTCGGGTGACCACTCACGAGGCAATAACCTTAATTTAGCTCTTTTACAAACTAAACATAGAAAATTTGAACACCCCATAGAAAATTCGAAAACTTTACTAAATAAAAAACAAAATTTTTTATACTCAACATTTATCAATATGCGATCCCTAAATAATAAGCTTAATGAATTTACTGCGATTATAGCCCTAAAAGATTTTGAATTAGTTTTTGTAACTGAAACGTGGGCAAACGAAAAAATACCTTTCCAACCATTTATTACTAACAATTACAAAATATATGAAGCTAGCAGAAGCGGAAAAAATGGTGGTGGAGTAATGATTTTGACAAAAACAAGCGTAAATTCTTTTTCTGTTTTATCCTGCTCTAAATTCAATTGTGAAATCCAAATTATTCAGATAAATGGAGCAAAAAAATTAAGAATAGCATTACTTTACAGACCACCGAACACTTCTGCTAATTTCACAAAAAAGATTCTGAACCTCATTGGTAACTATTTTGAAGAAAATTTTATATTAATGGGAGACTTTAACCTAAATGCAAAGGACATAACTTGGACCAGTGGAACGCCTTATGCTAAGTCGGAAAAAGGAAATATTTTTTGTGAATTTTTTAATAAGTATGGCTTATTCCTTATGACTAATGGACCCACTCGTGGTAGTGCCTGGCTTGATCTGATTCTCTCTTCTAAACCTGATTTTGTTAATAATGTTTTAATTGAGGACATTTTTAGTTCTGATCATCTTTCCACTAATTTTTCATTGTCTTTTCCTCAGAATAAGAGCAAGGCAAATACATTTACAGTACGCAATTATAATTCTACAAAACTTAATCTACTAAATTTAAACTTATCTTCAATTTTACCCTACAAACTACTACAAAAATTTACCATTGAAGATAAGTTTAATCATTTTTACCTTCTTTTTAGAGAATATGTAGAATTATACTTGCCTAAAATCACTGTCGGTCAAAAATCCAGAAAGCCTAACTACCCATTGAGTCTTAAACTGTCAATTAAGGAAAAAGCCAGACTTTATAAACTACAAAAAATAAACCGTGATAAATATAGGCATTTGTATGATAGCATTTCATTACATATAAAAATTCAAATAAATAACTTTGTTACTAAAAATGAAAATAATTTTCTGAATAAAGGAAAAAATGCTATCTACAAATATATAAATAAATTTACAAAAAATTTTGAACAAATCCACTCTCTTAGTTACGAGAACCAAATTATTTTTGATGATTATTTAAAAGCAGAAACTTTTGCAAAAATTTTCCAAGAATCCTTTTCAAATTCAGATGTTCCACAAATTAGCAGTTATCCTTCCAATCCCAATGGACCATCTATTTCTGATGTTGAATTTAATGCCGATGAAATTTCTAAAATTTTAAAAAATTTACCGAATCGAGAATCCACATCCCCCGATGAAATTTCCTTTAAAATCTTACGTAATTGCCACCTTACTCTTTCTCCTGTAATTTCCGAACTTTTCAGAATATCAATGGACACAGGCAAAATTCCTGAAATTTGGAAAAATTCTATTGTTATACCTCTCTTTAAAAAAGGTGACCGAAATGATCCACAGGCTGTACTATAGTCTACCACCCACAAAAAAAATGAATAAAATTGATACCATACGTTCTCTCGTGGCCTGTAATGCTCAGGAAAAATACTCCTGAGGTGCGGAAATGGCAAAAAAACTGGTTTTTGAACCGGTTTAATACTCGAAAAATTGAGTGAAAAGGGGGGCTTCTGACCCCTGAAAACGGTCAAATTCGGACAAATTTAGTATCATTCGAAAGCTCTTGACGAGCTGAGTCTAAAAATCAAGGAATTAAGTCGAACCAACGCATGTTATGGGTCCTCAAAATCGTTAAGACTATTTTTAAGCCAGTAGTCAGAAAATGGTAAAAGAACACCAAATATAAAAGATTGAATTTAGCTTATTGCGCTAAAAAACCGCCGCACACTCGACTACGGCGGCCAGTAGGTGGGGCGAGACTACGGGCTACGGAAGAAGTCCGCGCGTGATCCGCAGGGGGTTGACTGATTGGCGGGGGCCCTCCGGGCCCCCGCAGTCAACCGCCTGTGGCGCTCGTCAGACGCCTTCCTCCGCCCTCCGTCTCGCCCCACTACTTGCTCCGTCTTCGCATGCTCCCTTTTGCGAAATTTTGCTTTTCAATTGTTATTTTCCGTTTATTATTTTTCGGTACTGAAGTGTCCATTTTTCACTGGGACTCAGTTGTCGAGGTGCTCAGATGGCGTCGGTTTGACTTAATTCCTTGATTTTTAGACTCAGCTCGTCAAGAGCTTTCGAATGATACTAAATTTGTCCGAATTTGACCGTTTTCAGGGGTCAGAAGCCCCCCTTTTCACTCAATTTTTCGAGTATTAAACCGGTTCAAAAACCGGTTTTTTTGCCATTTCCGCACCTCAGGAGTATTTTTCCTGAGCATTACAGGCCACGAGAGAACGTATGGTATCAATTTTATTCATTTTTTTTGTGGGTGGTAGACTATAGTAACTCCGATCCACATAATTACAGACCCATTTCTCTTACTTGCTGTCTATGTAGAGTTATGGAAAAAATAATTGCAAAAAGCATTTATAACTTCCTTCATCTGAATAATTTAATATCCGAGCATCAGTTCGGTTTTGTTAAACACCGATCTACTAATACTCAACTAATTACAGTATTAGAAGATTGGTACGACAGCATATACGGTAAGAAAAATATTGACTGTATCTATGTGGACTTTCGGAAAGCTTTTGATTCCCTTCCTATTAATATGTTAATAAATAAACTTCATAACATTGGCATTAAGGGAAAACTGCTAAGTTGGTTATCTGAATTTTTAAAGGATAGATTTTAGAGAGTTAAAATTAACAACAAATTTTCTAATTTATATCCGATTCAGTCTGGTGTTCCACAGGGTTCTAATATTGGAAAATGGGCTAATGCATTTGGTTTAAACATCTCCCAAAATAAAACATTTATATTATTTCTCGGCAAAAATAATTCAAAACAACAATATAAATTATGCAACAATATTATTAATGAGGTTGAATCTATTAGTGATTTAGGCATTTTAATTGATAATAAATTAAGATTTTCAAATCATTATACTAAAATTATTAAAGCTGCTTATTTAAGGATTCGCAATATTGCCAAAATTTTAAAAACCCGCTCTATACGTATTTGGACCAAAATATTCAAGACATACATTCGTCCTCTTTTAGAATATGCGCCCGAAATTTGGAATCCGACATACAAAAAAGATATAAATAAATTGGAAAGATGCCAAAAATATTTTACAAAAATTGCTTTATTTAAATGTAGGCTTCCGTATATACCTTACGAACAAAGACTTGATTTATTCAAACTTCAAACTTTAGAAGAAAGGAGAAAAACAATTGATTTAGTTCAGGCATTCAAAATCATCAATGGTCTTACTCATCTTAAAAAAGACATATTTCCCCAATTTTCTGGTCACATCCCTTACAATCTTAGACGTAAAGTTGTGTTAAAACCACAATCCAGTAAAACTTCAAATTCTTTTATCAACAGAACGGCCTTAATATGGTCTAAACTCAACAAAGATATAACAGATGCTCCATCTGTTGACAGTTTCAAAAAACGAATAAATAAATGGATTGAGTTAAACAAAAATTTAGTCTGTAAAAGAGCTCCTTGGACTTGATATTACTTTACTAAAATCTAACGTGTAAGTGGTCACCCCTTCGTTGGATATTTTTATTTCTTCTGAATAAATAAATTAATGAAAAGTGGCATAACAGCAATCACTTTTATATTAATTTACTGAGTTTACTGTTTTTTCATTTTGTACGGTATTAAATTTGCCAGTTTTTTTGCGACTATAGAAGCTCTCCCTCCATTTTTTTTCTATTCACTCACTTTTCCGCGCAAATGTCCGATGCATAATTTTTTAACAATTCGATTTTTGAGTGTTTATCAGAATCATAACGCCAAAATATGTTTTTTCTTAAAAAATACAAAACAAGAAAATAGGTAGGTAGTTTCCAAAAAACTGAAAATATCTATGTAGATAACGAATCAACAAGGGAGTTCAGGAAAAAAAGACAATTTGACTAATTGTAAGTATATTCCATCAAATTTTCAATTTCGGAAACAGTTTCTTCGCGTTCTCAGTTGTCACTCGGATAACTTCGTCCGTGGAAACCTTTCAATTTTTAAATTAAATTTAAAAAGTAAAAAAAGAAAGAAAATTCCAACATTCTTAATTCTGGCGATGAACTCGGCACTGAGTTTAATGTTTTTGGGTTCATTTCGCTCCTCGGCAACCGGCCCAAGCACGGGCGAATCGCTCTCCAAACAAAGTTGACTCAATGGGATTTTCTGGATCAATGCTTCCTGAAACTTTTTCAATGTTCTGTTTATATTTCTTAGTGATTCTTCCTTCCATTGCCTTTTCTTTTGAGAGAGTAAAGGATGGAGGAATGGAAAAGAAGAAGCCCTTTTCAATGCCCTTTTGAGCATTTTTCACATTGCCACTGAAGGCGTGCAACAGCACATTTTGTGCCCCATGCGCGGCCAACCATTCAATTACAGGCGTACCAGCCGAACGAGAGTGCACGTTGCTAAACACAAACCAATACTCAAATCACAAAAATTACCTATACTGTATTTCCAAAAATAGAAGCCTCGGGGGCTTTGTTTTTTTTTCAACCCTCCTAGTAAATACGGAATTTAAATCCTGAAAATTTCAATGCATCATTGAAATTTAACGGATATTCCGAGATGCATACAGGGGCAACTGCAATTCTTTAGCTAGTTCGATTTGTGCACGAAAAACTTTGCGCTGTTGCTCCTTGTCCGCGTCTCCGTTCTTCAAATGTTGAGGCTTGAAATCCAAGCCAACCTAAAAACTCGCGAGATTTGTCTCAAGATTATTGATTGATCAAAATGGTTGATTAGATAAACACCTCGCCAACTGCGATCAGTTGGTCTGAATGAGTGCGAATCCATTTGTCAACTTCGGAATTTTTGTACATTTCTTCACTGCATGAAATGTGACCACGCTTAAACAAAGAGAGCTTCCAAAAAATGAAAAGTTCTTTCCACTTTTACTTGCACAGGATGCATTCCAAAACATGGAAAGATAAAATCGGGAAATTGGTGGGCCAATTCCAAAATTTGTTCGAAATCATCCTTAAATTCTGCGACCACTAAAGCAGCTTTGACACCATTTTGCTTCGCTCGGTCAATCACCTTACAAACATTTTCGTCATTAAATTTTGTTATTCGATTTATGTAAAGAACCTGACTAATGTCCTCATTAAAACTTTCATCCGCCAAATGACAATGGCAATCAATCATTGCTTAATTAATCAATTGAGTAGAGTTGGACCAAGCTTGGTTTAAAAATTCAATGATAATTTCAGATATGTAAAAATTTTTAAAACAAATTCCCCCCCCCCCCCCCCCCCCCCTCAAAAATATCGAAGTGGAATTTTACATAACTACTGAGAAATCTTGGTTTTCATTAAAAAAAGACAACTTTTAGAAAGTGCATTTTTCTTATTGTTCGTGTCCCGTTTTTTGGGCGTTATTTTATCTATTTTTATTTTTAGCTAAAGGCGCCTAAATCTATTCTCGCCAAAGCAAAATGTCGATGTCAAAATCGTCCTACACCTACAATCGGAAGACATTTGAGGATGCGGTGAGATGGCCTTAGCATTTCCGACTAAAATTTACTCGTAATAATTTAAGGAATTCCCTATTCTGTGTGAGACTTGCCTCGGCCCGAACCCGTACTTACGCATGGTATAAACAATGGGAGGGGTCGTCTTACATTTCCACAATTTCTCTTGAAACTGTTTTTAGAGCAAAGACACACATGGAGGCGAATGCAAAATTTGTGAGCGTCCATTCACAACATTTCGTTGGATGCCGGGCAGAGGGGCGCGCTACAAAAAGACCGAGATTTGTCAGACATGTGCCAAGTTGAAGAATGTGTGCCAGACTTGTCTGCTGGATTTGGAATACTGGTTGTTATGAATTCGCCGAGCAAAATAACGGATAATGTAAATTTAGGCCTTCCCGTCCAAGTGCGTGACACGGCACTCCAAGTCAAGGAGACCATCCCAAAAGTGGGGGCCAATCGCGACTATTTCATCCAGGTTTTTGGGGACACATTTACGGCTTTGAGCTACCCTAAAAACCTGTTGGATTTCAGAATGTTGACCGTGCTTTGGAACAAACGGATGGCACAGTGCCGTACGGCGAGTTGGCCAAACTGACCGATGCGGGCACCAACGAAATGTTGCGCAAGCTGGCCCGAAATCAGCCATATTACAACCGAAATTTGCCACACATTTGCTCATTCTTTGTGAAAGGCGAATGCACCCGTGGCGAAGAGTGCCCGTACAGGTGAGCAATTGGAATTTTTGGGTGGATAATGGCGAAAAATTGGTCATGGATTTTGGGACGAATTATGTGAAACTTGCGGGATTTGATGCATTAAAATGTGGGAAATTGCACAATTTTTCTTACAGTTTCGACTTCACTCCCCTACACAATGGATTCTCTTTTCAGACATGAAAAGCCCACAGACCCTGATGATCCATTGAGTCTGCAGAATATGCGTGATCGCTACTACGGAACCAATGGCAATATTTTAAAATAAATGGAAACATTCAATTCGCATTTAAACAAACAATTGTTTCCCCATTTTAGACCCAGTTGCGGACAAACTGATGAACAGAGCGAAGGTAAATAGCACATTGACACATAATTAAAATCAAATACGATTTGTCACACTGTTTAAGGCCATGCCGAAATTGACGCCGCCCGAGGATCAGTCCATTACCACGCTGTTTCTGGGCAATTTGGGCCGTGAAAGTCGTCTTGTTGTCACGGAGGCGGACATTCGGTAGTGTCCGGAAATGACTAATTCTTTACGAATTTTTTATGCTTTTTCAGCGATTACTTTTACCAATTCGGCGAAATTCGTCAAGTCCATGTTGTGCCGAACAAATGTTGCGCATTCATTCAGTTCACCACGCGACAGGCAGCCGAAATGGCCGCCGATCGCACCTTTGAACAACTCGTGTTGAAGGTGGTTGGAAATGTGTGGTTTTTTATATTTTCAAGTAAATTTAGGGCCTGAAAATCCGTGTCCGTTGGGGTCAGCCTCGCTCGCAGACACAGACCACCAAAGAGCTGAGTGTTCACACGCCGTTGGAACCTGTGCCGAACATTGCCGATTGTGAGTTCATTTTTTACATAAAAAGTACCCAAATGATTGATTTTTCGGTTTTTCTATACAAATTTTGCCAATAAAATTTCTATGATTTTTTTGTGTGATTATATGTCCCTTTGACAATTCGTTATACGAGTTTGTACAATTTTCCAATTTTTTAGTGCTGCCTTCTTCGTCAATGTCCTCAACATTGGCGGTCGATGGCGCGACTTTGAGAAAGCGTTCGCGCTTCTCAACTGCCGAGGGTGAGGGCGGCGATGTTGGCATTCCGTTGCCGGTTGGACGCCCGCCGGGCCTTGTGGTGCCTGAACTGCCGCATCCTCCGCCACCACCTTCGCAAGAGGTGGGCGGATCGGGACGTACCCAAAGGGGGGGGGGGCTGTAAACTCGGTACGGTATTACCCTTTTCAACTGGACAAATTGCGGGAGAAAACCCGTATCTGACCATGGTAAAAATTGGACCCTGGCAAAAACACTATGCCTATTCAAGGCCTACGTCCTGGGGCGAGACGGCGAAATCCACGGATCGTTTTAAACTTTTTTCCCTTTTCAGCGACAACCATCCACCAGCGGTGGCTTACCGCGTGTCCACTACCCCAGCCAGGACCCGCATCGTTTGGGCGCGAAGGGAGATGTTGTTGAATGAGGAGAGGAAAGGGACCACCAATGTTTTTTCCAGTTTTTAAAATACGGACGGACTATTTTGGAAGAATTGATTTGGATCAATGATTTTGTACTGCGGTCGGTGTTTGTTTGGTTGTAACATGGTTAAACATTTGTATTCAAAAAAGGGTTGTAAAACATAAAAAATAAAATGAAAGGGGGAGGCAATAAATTGCGACACAATCAAACGTATAGCCCTTCATTTTCTGTTTGTTTTTGGCTGCTGTTTGTGTGCAAAAGGCTGTCGATCAGTTCCTGCAATGGTGCCAGCTGGCGTCTGTCAATCAAATCGAACTCGTCCACAAACAGCATGAAATGTTTGAACTGAAAGAGCCAAATTCACCATCATTTATTAAGTAGAGTTTAGCTTTTTCAGAAATTGAATCTTTAATGGCAAAATGCCATTCTCAAAAATTGAGACTTAAATGTTGCCAATTAAAAAATAGAACCGATGTGTTCAAATGTTCAACCGCTTTTAGCTGCTCAATGAGTCCAAAATGTTCATGGTAAACATGGGCATAAATTCGGAACAGTCTCTTTACGATGGCCTGCGCAATGTGCAAAAAATTTGATGGGAATTGCTGACCTAACAAAAAAAAGGGTCTCATCATCGAAAATGGAATTGGTGACTGACCAATTTGTGACGGAAATATGCTCTCATCGTCCAATTCGTCCTGCACCCAACCGAGCAAATATTCAATGTAAAGGTTGGCCGGACATGGCTCAATCAATGCGCCTTTGCTGTCCGACCTCAACAAATTTGGGTATTTTTCATCGGTTTTGTGACCTTTCCCCCACCCCTTTCAATTGAGTCGAACAAAACCTTGAAATATGTATTAAGATTTGTAAAATATTGTATTTCCTAAAATACGCCTCCCCCTCCCCTCGAATAAAGCCCATAAAAAATAGAAACCCTCGGGGGAATACGAAATTCGATTTTATTTGAAATTCGCCGTTTTTTACCAAAAATATTCGTGCTGCGAACCGGCGGTCATTCGTGGACAACTTTTGGCCGTGCAATGCTCAGCAATTGTGCCGTACAGCATGGACACTTGGTTATGCAAGTCCACAACTTTAACAATTAATGTGATGCCTAATTATATCAATCATAACATTTCAAATGGCGCTTATGATTGTCACCTAATTGATGGCTAATTAAGCCTAATTATGTCGTGATATGTATATGTTCTGTCTGGTAGTTTAATTTGTTGCCCTGATTGATGGCTAATTACTCATAATTAATTATTGTATTGCGCTAATGATTTTTTTTAACTGTTCGCCGCTATCCATTCATTGGGGTCTTCGCCGTGCGGCAGTCGCACCACTTCGCGCAAATTCCCGCTCCCTAATGTGGCAGAGGCACGCCTAAATGGACATACAAAATCCAAAATTACAGTTTTCTCTCTGTACGGTATTTTGCAAATTTTAAATTCATTCAACTTACAATTAAAGAATTTTGTACGTATTTCGGTAGAATTTTTTGTACTTGCCTAAGCAGTAGTTTAGCCTGTTTCTGCTGCTGCAATCGTCGATTTTCCAACAAATTATTTTGTTTTAGATCAGAAACAGCACCATGATACATTAGCTGGCAAATTAGAGCGTTTAATTCAAAATTTAAACAAAATTGCTTTAATTGGTAATTAGGCATTTCTTTTTTGTCTCTCTCATTCTCTCTCTTTGAAACTTTTAACTACCCAATTAAAGCGAAACAATGAATTTGTTCATTTGCGCATTCCATTGTTTTTGGTTTGGTTCTTTTTGTTATCGATTAGTTTTTTGCCGCGCCCATTTAAAAAAACGCTCACAATGCCAATGCGCTTTTATTCAAGTAATGGCGTCATTTTGTCGTTGATTGTCCCAACGAAATCGAGTGACCGAACCGAACCGACCACCCACCTTTCCTTTCCTTTCCTTTCCTTTCCTTTCCTTTCCTCTCCTTTTGCTGGTTTCTGGCCAACCATTCTTTTTTTCCTGTCCTTTTCACTCACAATTTTCTATCCAATTCATTTCGAACACTGTTAGAATTTTGAACCCATTTTTAATAAAAATCTATTTTTCACATTTAGATTCAAAAGCATTTCAATTAAATGATGAGTTTATTGGCCAGTAATAATGCGTCGTCCAATGGGACAAACGCTGCTGCCGCTGCACCTTTGTCGCCGCCAGCTTCTTACAAGGTTTGTTTCCTTCAATTTTCCGACCCTCCTTCCTATACATCTATTTTACCACAAATGCCTTTAGGAAACGGTGCAATCGTCGGCAAAATGCGCGATGGACGCGCTTATTGCCAAAGTGAGACCGTCCAGCTACGGGCAACGGCGCAACTACTCCAGCATTGACATCTCGGCGGAGAAATGGTTAATGCACTACGACGCCGACTCGTTGGCCAAACTCGAGAACCCTCCGTCACTGGCGGACGGAATCAATCGCGAATTGGAGAGGGTAAAACGGGGGAGAATTGGGGGCCAAAAAATGGGGAACATGAAATTCCATCAAACATTTAACCACACCTAAAAAAAGTTTTATTGCTATTTAGGGTTAAACCGACCAAAAAGTAGACATTTTTTGTTTCGTTGAAAGTGCTTTCGAGAATTTTTGCCAATTTTTATTCCTAATTTTTATTTAAATTTTCATTATTTAGGACATTCGCTACTTGGGCTGTGAACTTATACAATCGGGAGCAATTCTGTTACGGTTGAGTCAAACGTCAGCGGCCACCGCACAAATTCTCTTCCAACGTTATTACTACCTCAAATCATTTGTGCGCTACAATTTCGAGGTTTTTTGAATTTCTCAAATAAAATTGATGTAAATTTTGTTTTTTAGCACATGGTCCAAGCTTGTCTGCTGTTGGCAAGTAAAATTGAAGAAGAGCCTCGTAAACCGGTGCGTTTTTCAATTTGGTTTTATTTAATCTTTTAGGATAACAATTTTTATTCCGTCTTTCTAAAGGCCTTATTTCAGGGAAATTTGGTCTGAATGTGGCACTTATTCGGAATTCCTGGGATTTTTTGAGCCTCCGAAATTCCGTGTTCCTAAATTGTTGGCTTAAATCACTGCAGCCCCCTGTCCCAAACAAATGAACCTTAAATGGGGGGGGGGGAATCAAATTTTCGTTTTCTTCCAATTCTAATTTCCGTTTTTCCCCTTTAATTATCGCGTTCAGCGTGACGTGCTCAATGTGTACAATCGCCTTAAGCAAATCCATCATCGGAGAAATGCGGTCGCATCACAACATCCCGAAGATTTGCAAAAGCTGAGCAAAAAGTAAACAATTTTTTCCCTTAATTAGGCACGGATTTTCGCAAAAATTTGTTGTTTCCGAGGAAACACCCAAAATTTTTTTTGGGATAATTGACAGTTTTTTGAACTATTCTTGCATTTGTTGGCCGTTGAATAGCCACTTTAAAAATTTTGGTCAAAATTTCTCTAGGTAAATTTTAAAAAATGATTGTAGAATGCCACAGCTCCTCTCTCTCTCACTCATGATGATTGTGATTGATGTGTTGTTTGTTCGTTCTAAAATGGTGGTGATTTAGATTTTTCTAAAAATCTTAAATTCTCTTCATTTACGGCACTTTTTCTGCCCAAAATGGGCAAATGATTGAATTCTCAAGCGCCATTTTTTTGGCATTTGTTTGGCACATTATAACCACTGATTTGTTTTCATATTTTTATTTTTAGCTATTCCCTCCCAATTTTCCCCCCTCCACAAATGAATGAGTAAATGAATGGATGGATGATGGATTTGTTTAATTCCATGTTTTAATATTTGTCCCATCAGGTGGATGAGGAGGAAGTGAAGTGCAAATCCCGCTGCCATTTTGTTGGCCGAAGGGGGAGCCAAGGTTAATTTGACGATTTGGCGTTTGTTACGCAAGGTTTGGCACATTCACATGCAAAAAAAAAGTGCCACTTTTTTGACAAAATTTTCAAATGGTATTTTTTAGGAACTTTTCCATTCAATACCTTTGCCAGAGGCGTATTCTGACATGGTATGACCGCAGCGGGTCAATGGCATCTCGTGCAATATTTTTTAAAAACTGCGTTTTTCATAAAAAAAAAAAATTTATTCGAAAATTTTCTAGCCTTTTCTTTAAAAAAAATTGGAATTTTGAAAAAAAAAATCGTTCAAAGAATTATTCGAAAATTGCCCATTGTACGAATTGTCAAACACACCGACAGCAAAGCAACAGCAGCAAGTTGTTTGGCACAAAACCAACCGAACCCGGCCAATGGACCAACGAATGAATGTTCGCTTCGACTCCGCCACTTTTCTGTGTTTCTTTCTCAGGTGCACCCCTCCCCATGGGCTTTTGCTCTGTCTCCGTTTTTCTGCTCTTTTTTTTTGTCACCATTTCAGAGAATGTTCGCGCCATTTCAATCATTTTCTGTATTTTGACCGACCGCACGAATTCCCCGGCCGCAGCACAGCAAACAATGGGAGGGTGAAAAGTGAGAAGAATGTATTTTGTTCTGCAGCGCAGATGCCCGTAAATCTTTGAAAATTTAACAAAACTGCTAATGGACACCGCCCTTCTCCGTTAAAACAAATTTTTAGGCATTTTTCCTTAAAAAAAAATCCGTTCTTTGTTTTTCATTAGCATTCAATTCGAATTTTCGAAAGAAATACCCCCCCCCCCCATTTTGCGCTGCTGCCGCGGGGTTTTCGTGCGGTTTTTTTTTTTGTTGACACAAAATAAAAGTGGTGGAGAAGAAGACGAACAAGGTCAGTTGGTTGGTTGGTTGATGTGCTCATTTGCTGTTGTTTCTTTCACACATTTGTAAAGGGAAAAAAATGGTGTTTTCTACGACGACTAATTTGGCCGTTTCGCGTAATTTTTTAATCCCCAAAATTTCTTTGAGGAATCAGAGAGAGAGAGTGGAGCTGCTCATGGCATTATGATTAGGAGAGTGGTGGTAACAACAGAACCCCTGACAAACCCTGATTTAATCCCTCCTAATTTTTTGCCATTTAAATTTCATTTGAATAATTTCCCTGTCCCCTTGTCCATTGTTCAGGTTTGAGCACTTGGAGTTGTGCAGCAAAAGGTACCAAGAGTTGAAGAACATTGTGATCAAAGCGGAACGTCGACTGCTTAATGTGCTCGGATTTGTTGTGCACGTAAGTTGGGGGGTGGATAGAAAAAAATTTTTTGAAAGGGGAAGGGGTTGCGACGGTCATACGATTTGAAATTTTCGGGGCTTGGAGGAGAGGGTGAAAATTTTTTTTCGGGTTTTTTAAATTTGGTCGTTCTTGGCACTTGGTCCAAATTAAGGAACAATATATTTGATAATGACACGCTGATTTTGCCCCCAAAAAGTCATCCTTTTCGAATAAAATTAGAAAAGAAAAATGGGGACATGAGACATGGCGGTGCCAATGAATGATGCCGTTGAAAAAAATTTTAAATTCTTAAATTGCTGACTGACAGGTTCACCACCCGCACAAACTCATCTACATCTATCTGCACATCCTTGGCCAGCTGAAAAATGATCAAAAAAAGTACAGTGCTAGCGAAATTCGGAAGAGTCGGCAACTGTTGCAGAAGGCTTGGTAAGCAAAAAAAAAAAAAAAAATTTTTTTTTAGCGCTGACACTTTTTGATGGATTTTTTTCCATTTCTAGGAGCTTTATGAACGACGGTCTGCGGACGGACATGTTTTTGCGCTACACCCCGGAGACAATCGCTTGCGCATGCATTCAACTCGCGGTCCGAACAGTGGACCAGCCAATTGTGTTGCCCACCGAGCCCTTTGCATGGTCAGTCACAATGTTCACGCTGTTTACCCTCCTAAAAATTGCATCATTTTTTAACTTTTAAGACCAAAAATACTGTTTATCTTTGGGGGAGGGGGTTTGATTGACACTTTATTGCTGGAAAAAATTTTTCCCGGCGGCGCCCCATATTATTTGAAAATTTGGCCCTAAAATGACAAAAAAAAAATTGTCTTTTTTGTCGGATAACCACTACAAATTCCTGCTTTTTCGCTTTGGCGTTTAAATTTTTTGAAAAATAACAATGAAGAAAACATTCTTGACCCGAAGAACAAAAAAAAGTTTGGGTTCCGTTCTCCGAATTTTTTTATTTGCTGTCAAAATTGTTTTTTTTTTTCAGGTTCGAACTGTTCGATGCCAGTGACCGCGATGTGCGCGCCATTTCACAGACCATTTGGGAGCTGTACACGCGCAAAAAGGTGCACATCCAAAATTTATCATTTTTCTGACACTAAAAAATTGTCAATTTTTTTTTTTTCAATTTGTTTCAGGCACCAAATTTGAAATGGGTTTCCGACCATTTGGAGCAGTTGTACCAAAAAGCGGTGGTTGAGCCGGAGAAGGCGCGCAAGGAGAAGACAATGGTCGAAATGCGTGACATCAAGGAACAGATTCTGCAGCGCAAAAGTGCGGCCCAGCAAATTGGTATTGGGGGGACGGACGGACGGGGAAAAATTTTTTTTTTTTTGCGAGGGTCTCCAAATGAGACATGGCAGAATAATTACCCCATATTTGCGCAAATGTCGAAAATCGGGTTCAAACTTGAGTTTTTTCAATCCCTGATTGCCTAAACAACTTTAAAAAAAATTCAAGTCTGAATCCGAATTCCGAATTTGGACAAAGGCACAAATACCCGGAGCACAATGTCTGGACACGGACAAAATGCAATTTTTGTATAATTTGATTTTGCTTGAAGTATGTGCAAATTTTGTAAAAATGAGACCTTTTTTAATGTGTTTTTTTAAAATTTTAAGGTGCGATGCTTTTCGGAGCAGGAAAAACCGTCGCTGACGACAGATCGCCGCCGAAACGTCGTCGCCGAGACATGGCCGGACAAAATGTCGCCGAGACAAAACGTCGCCGTGACAGAACGCCACCGAGACAAAACGTCGCCGAGACAAAGCGTCGCCGGGACAAAACATCGCCGAGACAAAATGTCGCCGAGAAAAAATATTCCAAAAATTAATTCGAAAATTGTTCTTAAAAACCATTTTTTTTTCGCTAAATACACTCATTTTTCGTTGCGTTGTGTGGATTTGATTTTCTTTTGGCCCAGGAACGGGTGAAAGGTGCGCCCGAGTTCAGTTGGGTTGAGTAGGGAGGGCATTCCACAGCGGCGGATTGGAAGTGCCGTGGGTTCGAGTCCCACCGGCGGGCGGGTTACCTTTTGAGTGACCTAATTTGTAAGTTAACTCGTCTTCATTCTAATGTTCATTTTTTCTCGCCTATTTTGAATTTCGGTCATGTATTTGTCGAAGCCTTTAACGCTTAATGATGCCCTCTTTTTTTACGGCATGTGCCAATAGTGGAAAAGCCACAAAGCTCTCTCTCTCGCCACCCCAAAATTTTCGCTCGCCCTTCCCATTCTCGACAGTTTTGCCGCCGCCCTCCCTCCCTGTTGTTATCACTCTCGAGGAGAACGAAGCGATGGATGAATGGGCGGGGGACGGGAATGGCACATTGGCTGTGGCTGGTGGGTTGCTCAACAATTGATTATCCCCTCAGGGGGCGGCGGGGGGGGGGCACCGTTTGGGTGGGTCGATTGGCTGGGGGTTGGGCCGGCACGGCACAAGTGCCGTCCCCGTGTCCCCCGGGGCGCGGGTCCCGCCCACGCGCCATAAATGGACACAGAGAGAGAGAGTGAAAAAGCAGGAGAGACAGAGAAAATGCCATTGGCATGGGATAAAAAGAGCGGACGCCGCTGTGCCCTCCCCTGGGTGCCATGCCATCGCCTCTCCCCCCCCCCCCCCTCATACAGTGACGTTTCGGCACCCATTATTCGCGATATCTGTTGTATTTGGTCACCAAATCTAATATCTAAAATTGGTGCCAATGGAAAGAGGCTGACAAATCTTTTATCCTTCAAAATTTCATTTCGCTAAAAAAATTTATGGCCGAAAAACCCATTAAATTAATTGACTTTTTCTGGCATTTTTCTCGCTGCTGCCATTGAATGGAGATGATTTTGATTCTAGCATAATTGAGAACCGGGAATGTCTTAAATCTACTGACCAGCAAAAAAGCGGCAAAAAAATGTTTTAAAAGTTTCTGGCGCCGAAACGGCCGTGCCGAAATGTTCTCCCCCCCCCCCTCTCCCCGTTTCATCATCATCGCCGCTCTTCCGCCCGTCATGCCGTGCCATGTGTGCCTGCCGTTGGCACAATGTTTAAAGGGCCACAAAAATTGTTGTTGTTTTGTCGTCGTCCAGCCCATCGCCCGTCCGTCCGCTTCTCCCCCCCCCCCCCGTCGCTTTTTGCTTTTTCGGCTAATGCCATCATGCGGCAATTTTTGCCATTTGTTTAATGGAAAACTTTTTTGTTTCATTTTTGTGCCCATTTTCTGCATGGACTGCTTCCTGCTGCTGTGTGTTCCATGAGCAGCAGCAGCAGCAATTTATTAAGACAGCACATAAAAATGGATTAAAAATTAAATAATTTATAAATGCCGTTAAATATTTTGAAATTGCGATTTTGAAAATTTTTTTGGCATTTTTGGGGCACATTCCTTTGCTAATTTTCCATTTCTTTTGGCATTTTTATATAATTTGGCCATTCTTCCCAATCAAAATTAATAGTGTATTTTGGCCACCTCTTTTCTTGGTTGTTCCTACTTTTGTCCATTTTGGATGTATTGCCAAATCACTCTGTTAATTTTGCCCATTTTCCATCCCATTATTACCCCTCAAAGTTTGGCAATATTTCTTTCCATTCTCCCCCTAGGGGAACAATTTTTGGCATTTTCATATGCGTATCTTTCGCGATCCCTGGCAATTTTTGCCTGTGCCCGTCCCCATCCCGGAATGGCACAATCTCATGTGTGGCGTGGGCACGGATGCCTCTGGCATCCCTAATTATGACGAGAAGAAACAAGTGCAATCCAATCAAAAGTCCATCAAATTGGCGGCGGCGGCGGCGGCGGCCGACACAAAAACAAATTAAATTTTCAGGCACTAATTAGTGTTAATTAGTGCCGTCCCGCGGCGCTATCATTTTTATCACACCATAATATACAACACATCACTTTGGCAACGGCGCTAATATCCAGATTAAATTGTTTTTTGTTAAGGAATTTTTTGGCTTGTTTGTTGGACGGACGGACGAAAAAAAATTTCAAAAATGACGGAAATCCTATTAAACAATTATTGTTAATTATTTCTTTATCCGTCCGCCCCTCTTTCGCGCACCATAAAAAAAGCGGCATTTCCGTCCGTCCCCTAAAATTGGCAAAAACGTCGCCGGCGGCGACGGAAGCAGCGCATTTGTTTGCAGGTGTTTCTCCACAACAGCTTATGTCAATGTGATTAATTACTGATTATCAAATTAATTTTAATTTTTAAATTTAAATTAAATCCGAGACAAAGTGTCAACCGAACCAAAAAAGGGACATTTCGACAGAAAGCCGAGACAATGCAATGATTTTTTTTAATTCAAGAAAAGTCGAACATTCCGGCTCGGCATTTATCATTTAAGATTGTCTCTAAAACATAATTTTCGGCACTTTGTAGAAATTTGTCGAATTTTCGTAACAATTTTGTCGGTATTTTGTCCATATTTTTCTTGCAAATCTTTTTTGACATTTTGCCCGGTTTTTTCATGCCAAAATTTGTCGACATTTTGTCTCAGCCCTCCCAATAAAATGCCCCCCCCCCCAAATTGCAGCCTTTTTTGAATGCCACAACAATGGGCCATTGCGCTTCCAAGGACCACAAGGATCAGAAAAGGCACAACCGGCGCATTGAGGAACAGTTGCGCAAGGAGGTCAGCAGAAGAGTGATGGGAGACGGCAATTTGTACCGTATCTTTCCGGGGATGATACCGGAAAATATACTGTACTGTTGGTTGGTTGGGGTTTGGTAACTGTAGCGCTGTACAGCAGGGAATGAATGGCGTACCGTGCCGGAAGAATACTGACCGTAATGAGCGAGCACGCGCACCGTAATGGGACACACAATAACACTCCCTTGGGGCATACTGTACCAATAGCGTATTATTTATCAGTCGGGGTGGCATACTGTATTAATGTCAGTGTGATGAAAAAAGAAGTTTCCCATGGTGTAAAAAAAATTAATTAATTAATTTGTCAATTATTTTAGCAATCGATGAATTTGCGCATCATCAAATTGCTTCTGTTAGGTCCGTTAACCGAAAATAAAAATAATTATTAAAATATAGTTTAATGTAATTTAATTTGATTAGACGAATAAATAAAACCAATTTTTTCAAACTTTTTTGGGCATGGCATTTTTTGTCATGCCGAAAAGCCCATGACGCCGCTTTTCGCGGCCATAATAAATTATTCAATTAGTTGTGCCAATTTGTGCTAGGGCCAAATTAAGAGCATTTGCCATGCTTTTTATGGGGAAAATGCATTGAAAATTCACTAAGAAATTTTTAAAATTAATTTAGGCGCTGGTGAAAGCGGCAAAAGCACAATTTTGAAGCAGATGAGGTGCCGAAAAAAGATTTAAAAAAAATGTTTAAATTTCAAAATAAATTTTCAGGATTTTGCACAAGGACGGCTTCTCAAAGCAGGATTTGCTGCTGATAAAGCCGGTGGTGTTGAGGTGTGAAATGGCATTTATTTGTTATGTATTCACAGTACTTTGTGGGAAATTTCTGAATTTTTGGGTTACTGTAAAAACCGGTATTTACCGTTTACCAGTTTTGACGTAGAAAAAAATGTACAAAATGCCTCAAAAGTTACCGCCAATTTTTGGTAAAATTAAATATGGAAAACAACTATTGGATTTCAAAATCCGTTCAACAGGCTTACATTAATTTCATGGCATCCTGCCAACTTTTTATACAATTTTTATCCACTAAAATTGTCCAAAATTGGCACCGATTTTGTTATATTTTTTTAAATACCGTATTTAGTAATTGTATCCACTCAATGTTGGCCATTCTTCGTGCCATGTTCCATCTGCAAATTGATTTCGGTGATCCGGAACGGCTGGTCGGTGAACAAAAATAAAAAATGAATTTTTTTAAAATTGAAAATGCTTATTAATCTCCGCTTTTTTACAGAAAGATAGCCAACGCGTATTTGCCACTGTTCATGCAAATAAAGTGTGCCTAATTAATCAATTAGTTAATTCGATAATTAGCGACTAATTTAGTCATCGTTGATTGAGTGTGACGATTTTAAATTTTTAAGGAGGAATTGACGGAAGAACTTTCGGAAGCCATGCAAAGGTTATGGCAAGATGACGGAGTGTTGGAGTGTTACAGGCGATCCAATGAATATCAGGCAAATTTGTGATTTAATGTCCCTCATTGATCAGTCAAGATTTTTTGATCCCGAACAAATCTCTAATAATCCAGGAATACCGTATTTTCCTTGAATATTGCCCCTGGGGGCTTTATTTTTCAACCACCCTCAAAAGTGGGGCTTTATTTCAGAGGAAGGGCACTAATTAAGGGAAGGGGTGGCTCTATTTCAGGAAATACGGTATATTATTTATTTTTAAATTATTTTTTTTTAATTTTAAATATCTTTTCAGATTGACGACTCGGCCAAATATTTCTTGGACAATTTGCCTCGGTTAAGTGCGCCGGAATATTTGCCAACAGAGCAAGACTTGCTCAGAACACGAATTAAGGCAAACAATTAATTAATTATTAATTAATTGATAATTTAATTTTAATTGAAAAAGTATTTTTCAGACTACCGGAATCACTGAAGTGCTTTTTGAGCTGAAAGGGCTCACTTTTAGGTGAAAATAATCTGTTAAAACGAATTAATTTTAGTGAATTTTTAAATGAAAATTATATTTAAACATATTTTTGTTTATATTTCAATTAATTATTTATAATAATAAAAAATTGTTTAATTAATTCAATTAAAATATGTTAATTTTGAAAAAAAGTTTATCTAAAATATTTTTATTTATAATCCATCCATCACAGAAATATAATATTTTTAATTTTGGTGAATTTAAAAGCGAATTATTTAAACATGCTTTTATTTATAAATTTTAAAATGAAAAATAATATTTTAATTCAATTAAAATGATCATTTTCAAGATAATTGTTTTTGAATTGTCTCTGCTTTTTTAGGGTCATCGATGTTGGCGGCCAAAGGTCCGAACGTAAAAAAGTAAAGACATTTCAACAATTGCATATAATTATAAATAAAACAATTAAATGAAAAAATAAATAAATATTTAACAACTTGAGACACAATTAATTAACGGGACAATTAATTAATTAATTAATTAATTAATTAATCCTCCGCTTGTATTATTTGAAGTGGATTCATTGCTTTGACAATGTGAATGCCATCATTTTCATCTCATCCCTGTCGGAATATGATCAAACATTGCGGGAAGACAATTGCACAAATCGGTCAATAAAGGATAATAATTAGGGCTCAAAATTATATGGACCAAAAAACGTAAAATATGGACATAAAATATGGGTTAAAAATGCCCGAAATATGGACTAAAAAGCACAAAAATGGCCAAATATGGACTAAAAACTGCTAAAATATATGTTTTAAACCCTCAAAAATTCCAAAAAATATGTTTATATTTAATATTTGCTTTTAAATAAACTTAAAAGTAGTTTTCATTTAAAAAAAAAAAGAAAAGTTCAAAAAAAATGGCGAAAATATTTATAAATGCCAAAATGACCGACAAAACCCAAATTTTTCGTATTTTTGGGGGTGTAATTTTTAAAAATTTCCACAAAGTCTATCTTTAGTGGTGTATTTTTCGCTTTTTTTTTGCATTTTTCTTATGAAAATTTGCCAAAAATGGCCAAAATATGGACTAAAAACGTGGCGAAATATGGATTTATTCCCGAAAACCCCCAAAATATGGATTTATATGGACTAAAAACCTTCACCAAATCAAAAAATTTGAACGTAGAAATGCTATTTTTGAGACCCTTTCTTCATAGCATATGCGCAAAAAAAAATATATTAATCCATACAATTTCGAGCCCTAATAATAATGAATAATTTACAAAAATGTGTGCGTAAATTGTCAAAAAAAAATGCACGCTCAAAATTATTTCGAAGGCATAAAGCGGACATTTATTTCTTCAAATGGACCTATAATTAATTTAAAAGTGTTGAATATTATTTATGTAATTCTACGCACATTTTGTGAAAAAAAAACAACCGAAATTTGGTCATAAACCGAAATTGTCAAATATTTAAATTAATTAATAGAAATAATTAATTAACTAATTAATTAATTATACCTTTCAGAATGCAAGAATCGTTGAAGCTGTTTGACTCGATTTGCAACAGCCCGTGGTTCGCTGACATTCATTTTATTTGTAAGGGCAAACCAATTAAATTAATTAATTAGTTTAACTAATTAATTAATTTGGTTTTATTTGCCCAGTGTTCCTCAACAAAAAGGACATTTTTGCGGACAAAATTCAGCGTTCCCCGTTGACTGTGTGCTTTCCCGAGTACAAAGGTGGTGTTGCTTTTCTCTACTAGGAAAATTTTTCAAAAAAAAACAAAAATTTTAGGGTCTCAATTTTTGCATTTTGTCTTGAAATCGAAAACCGAAAGAAAAAATTTTGTACCGTCAATGCCAGGGACAGTCCCAGGGGGGAGGACGAGGTCACGGCACGGATGGGTTGTCTAAATGCCGGTTTTTCCACTATTTTTGAAGGCGTTGGCACAAATCTCTGTGGTACACGACGGGCAAATTACCCCACCCCCTGTCCCTAATTTGTAAGGGGAAAATTTTTGTTATGAAATGGACAAAAACAAATTTTTTTTTTCCAGCGATTACCTTTCCCAAATGCCAGAAAATCCTAAATCCAAAGAGCAATATCGCTGCTGAGTCAAAGACAAAATGCCAATTTAATCTACAAAAATCAAAAATCAATTAAAAAATATAATGGCCAATTAATGGGTTTCAGGGCAACAGAATCAAACAGAATGCATAAATTATATCCAGTGGAAGTTTGAGCAGATGAACAGGTCACGGCAACGGGAAATTTATTGCCACCACACATGCGCAACGGACACAAACGTAATTATTTAGTAGTGGACAAATCGGAATCCCGAGACTTGGCATTACTGAAAACCCTAGGGAATTCCCGAGTCGCGGGATTCCGCGATTCCCGGCTGCTGGACATTATTAGAGGGCATTCCGAGGATGTGCGGCATTCCGATTCGCGACATTTTTGGCTAGGAAATCCGGTTGCCGAAATTTTTTGCCGTCGTCAAAATTCCGATGCCGTATTTTTTTTCTAGCCGTCGGAATGCCGATTGTCGTAATTTTTCATCCTTTTGGAAAACGGGACCTGCTGGGAGCCCAGGGATGTGTCGGCGGCATTCCGATTGCCGATTTCCGACAATTTTGGCTCGGAAATCCAATCTCCGATTTTTTTTTTTTTTTTTGAGGCCGTCGGCACACATCCTGTGCTGGTGTAATCCCTAATTTTTAATTTTCAGAATGTCCAATTTGTGTTGGATGCATGTTTAGACATGATAATTGCCAAGGTGTGCCAAATAAATTTAAAAAATAAATCAAAAACGGCATTTTTGAGAATCTCAAATCCATGGGATTGTGTTGATGAATCATCAACAAATGCATCAGCCAATTCATCCAACTGTTCTCGTCACTCGAAGAATGGCATTAAAATGCTACCAAATGCTGTGATCAAATGACAAAAAATTGCCGTATTTCTTCTAATAGTGCCCGCCGGGGGCTCTGTTTTTCAACCACCCTAAGAAATACGGTACTCTCTCTATCTCTCTTTTGAAAAAATACGGTACGGTACTCTCTCATTTTTGATTCGATTTTTTTATATGTACATTTTTATGAACTAATAAACAATTATGTGATCCAATCTATTATGCTGGGACACTTGGGTTTGAAAATGTTTTTTTTTTTGGTAGTAAGTCGTGAAAACTTGTTTCTGGGTATTTTAGTGGTCACTGATAACGAATCTATAAATTTATAAAGGAATTCCATGAAATCGACTCCGGTACTTGTACAGTTTGGGCCACATAAAAAATTTTTTTTTAATTTTTTATGATAAAATTTGTTTTCCAGGGTATTCGGGGTCGCTGATCACGAATATGACCTCCATTCCGGCCTATTTCGAACCCCGGACCCTAATTCGAACAAGTGTCCAAAATTGATTTTTCACAAATCCTCCTTTATTGTCCAAAATCGATTCAAATGCATGAAATGGCAACAAATCCCTGTTTTCTATTCAATTCAGTGCATTTGAATCGATTTTGGACAATAAAGATGGATTTTGGTAATAAAAAAAAAAATTTCGGCTTTGGTTCAAATTCGGGCCCGGGGTTCGAAATTGGTCGAAATGGAAGTCATATTCGTGATTAGCGACCCCGAATACCCCGGAAAATCCATTTTTACTATTAAAAACAAAAAAATGGGTAATAGTGTGCTTTGTCCCCCCCTTTTTGGAATAAAATTTTTTTCTTCTAAAAAGTCGTGAAAACATTTTTACAAGGGTTTTTGGGGTCGCTGTTCACGAATCTGGCATCTGTTTCGGCCAATTTCGAATCCCGGACCCGAATTCGAACAAAAAGTCGAAAATTCAAATTTTCGATTTTGAGATTTTTAGTCTAAAATTAGTTTAAATGATATTTTATTGAAGTAATGAGGACTCTAACTTCGTTTTTATATGTTTAAACAAAGTTAGAACCAAAAATGTGAAAATCGAAAATTTGAGTTTTCGACTTTTTGTTCGAATTCGGGTCCGGGATTCGAAATTGGCCGAAACAGATGCCAGATTCGTGAACAGCGACCCAAAAACCCTTGTAAAAATGTTTTCACGACTTTTTAGAAGAAAAAAATTTTTATTCCAAAAAGGGGGGGGGGGGGACAAAGCACACTATTACCAAAAAATGTTCTATGTGGTCCAAACTGTACAAGTACCTCGACTCCTTTTAAAGGAATTGGCTGAAATAGATGTCAATTTTGTGAACAGAAATCCCGAAAATTGAGACAGATTTTGAGATTGTAAATCAACAGAAATTGGATAATTTTCGCGCTAAATTTAAACGGCACGAAACTCGGTCTACCTCAGTTCGGCCCCCACAGTTCGGCCCCCACGGTTCGGCCCCAGCATGTTTTTCCACTACAACTTTCTATAACTTTTTTCTTTGTCAAACAGAACCCACATTGTTGGTATTATTTGAAAGCTTAAGGTGTTTAGAAGCTTTGGTAATAGTACCGATGGTAGTCCCCCTTTTTCGAAAAACAAAATTTTTGAAATTTTTTTTGAGTGAAGATTATATTAGGGGTTTTAAGGGTCGGAGAATCCGAATCTGACAGTAATTTCGTCCTATGTCGAACCCAGAACCCGGATTCGAGCAAAAAGTAGAAAATTCAAATTTTCGAATTTCTCATTTTTGGTCTAAAAATGGTTGTGATTTTTTTTAGAGGATTTGTTGACTTTTAGTTTTGTTTCCCTACAAGCCCGTAGCCAGAAAAAATTTTCGGGGGGGGGACCCGACCTGAAGACCTTTTTTTTTTTTTTTGCTCCTCCAACTGAAGAGCTTTTTTTTTTTTTGCTATTTACCCAATACAAAAAAGATTTTTCCCCCGCTGCTGGGTAAAAACTGCACTTTTTCACTAAAAATGATCCTATTTTGGTCGTTTTATGGCAAAAAAACTAGTGCAAAATGGAGGTCCGGCGGTGCCGATAGGCGCCGCCGGGAAAATTTTCAAAATTTGAGTGCTATTTGTTACGAAAATTGCCTATAAAATTTAAAAATTTTCGTTTGGGGGGGGGGGAATTCGAAAATTTTTTCCATTATTCGCTGGAGAATTTCTAAAAATTTTCATTTCGGGGGGGGGGGGAATTCCCCCCCCTTCCCCCCCCCTGGCTACGGGCCTGTTTCCCTATATGTAAGCCATTTTAAAACCAAAAATAAAAATTTGAATTTTCGATTTTTTGCTCGAACCCGGGTTCGGGGTTCGACATAGGTCGAAATTACTGTCAGATTCGGATTCTCCAACCCTTAAAACCCCTAATATAATCTTTTCTCGAAAAAAAATTTCAAAAATTTTGTTTTTCGAAAAAGGGGGGCTACCAGCGGTACGAAGCTTTTTCTAAGCTATTGCTTTGCGATTAGACAAATATCAAAAAAGTTATACATGAAAATTGCGAAAAAGTCGAAAATTTCAAGTTTTTTTCTCACTAAAATTTTTTCTAGGCTTGGAAAATTTTTCGCTTTATGTAAGGCTAATAGAGCATGTTAAGAGCTTTCGAATGATACCAAGATTTATGGATTTGGATAACAAATAAAAAAGCTAACATGGAAAAACGAGCTGGGGCCGAATCGTGGGGGCCGAACTGTGGGGGCCGAACTGAGCGGTTCCGACGAAACTCATTAAAACATCAAGAAAAGCGAAGCGCTTCGGCAATTTATACACAGATTTATCAACAAGCCATTAATAGATAATAATAGCATACAGAACAACACACAATAATTATAATACCATACACAACAGAGTAACCACAAGGAAATGAATATGAGCACCGAAAATGGCAGGCAAAAACAATACAATAATTATGCATAATTACACAGCAATTAAATATGAAATCCATCCGATATCATCATCAATAACAATGCCATCATCGTCCGTCCGTCTGCGGCGTTCCGTTCAATGCTTCTGCGTCAGCATGGCATATTTGCTGTCCGGGATGGTTGACGAAGACTTGTCTTTCGCTTTTGATGATGATGCCCTTGGTGGTCGTATGTCCGACTTGAGACTGTCCGGCATTTTGGTCGTAGAGGACGACGACTTCCATAAAGGCAGCTTGGACATCATAAATCCGCTCGGCTTCGACGAATATCCGCCGCCCTTTGACTTTTCGGTGTCGCTCAGTGACGCGGAGGGCCCATCAGTTGCAGAACGGCGAACATATCGTTGACGAAGGCAGCACCACCACACGCAGCAAACAATGCCAATTGCGATGATCATGCTGAAAAGGGGGAACAAATTGAAGACGGACAGACGGAGGAAAATGGCACGGCAAAAAGCAGATAAACTCACCCAACTAAAACTGCGATGGCAATGATGGCCCAAATTGGGAGATTGGGGAAAACATTTTCTTTTTTTGGAGACTTTCCAGTCGTTTTAATTTGGCTGAAAATGGGAAATAAGACTAAAAATAAGCAACAAAAAAAAAAATGGAGGTAAAATGCTTCCGGAAGCTTACCCATGGCAACAGTCGAAGCAGTTCAAAATGAGGACAGCAAAGAGCAACAGACGGATGACAATTTGTGGAATAGTGGAAGCCATCGTGGCAATTGTAAGGCAAATGAATGGGAAATGAGGCGGAAACGCCACTTTTATAATGACGGTGGTGGAAAATGTCAGTATAGACGAAATTTTTTTTTAAATAATTACCGTATTTACTCGATTAGAGCCCACGGGGGCTCTATTGTTCAACCCCCCTCAAAAGGAGGGCTTTATTCGAGAGGGGGGGGGGGGGGGAGATGAATGGCGTATTTGTATTCAGCAAACCCGAAAAATTCTATAGGATTCAATTCTACCGGATTAAGATTTAGAAAATTGGATACCTATTTGGTGTTAAAAAGGCATCAAAATTTTATGCAAAATTCTCTCCCCCATATAAAAGGCTTTCTCTGTGCTCATTTTCGTCATTTTTGTTTTTCGTTTCAACTTCAACTTCAACTACAACAACAAATGATGCCGTCGCGTTCATTTTTCATCAAATTCAAATGGGAATTTGCCTTTGTCGCGTTTCTGCTGCTGCTCAGTGAATGCTTTTGCTCGGTTGACGCGCAACAAATGGAAAAGTAAACAATTTTTTGACGGCAAAATGCCAATTTTTTTACAAAATTTTTTATTTTCAGCAAAATGAGACGACTATCACTTTTAGCAATAATGTGACGACAAACATCGCCAGCAGCAGCAGGACGACAACGACACCGAAGCTGACGACGAACAATTTGAGCGCATCATCGAAAACGACCAAGGCACCGGCTTTTGTTGACGAACATAGAATGCAGATAATCATCATTGGGTGCGTTTGTCCGTTTACCATTCGTCGTTAGGGAGACCATGACGAATGAGGGTTTTTGGAATGTCGGCAATGGCACGAAATTCCGGCATTTTTGGGTCGTTGGGGGACCGACTCTGGCGAATGAGGGTTTTTGGAATGTCGGCAATGGCACGAAATTCCGGCATTTTTGGGTCGTTGGGGGACCGACTCTGGCGAATGAGGGTTTTTGGAATGTCGGCAATGGCACGAAATTCCGGCATTTTTGGGCCCCTGGCTTTCACTCATCATTCCAGCAGCGCATTTAAATATGCAATTTCACATTTTTCACCCATTTTTTTTCTGCAGCGGAGTGATTGCAAGCAATCGTCCTGCTCATCGTTGTTGTGCTGATTGTGCGATGCTGCTGCTGCAAAAAACGCAAACGCCGCCACAGCCACACTTCTGACGACGACAACCACAATGACCAGCCTGAGGAGGAGGAGCATGGGAAAAACAAATTGCCGAAACCAAGCGCGCACACATCGACGATCTCCGCCGTGCCAAGCGACTACAAAACGGACAAACGGCTGGGCGCAACAGATGCGGACGTGGAAGCGGAAGTGGTGCCGAAGACGAAGCCTGTTCCCAAAAAGCCGAAGTCAAAACAAATCAAGCACAAATTGGCCAGTTTCTTTGGGACCAGCAGCAGCACGACGAAACGGCCGAGCGCGGCGGAACATGGCGTTGAAGTGCCGGAAACGATTCGTGATGATGAAGATTGAAGATGCTTGAATGATGGTGTAGTTGTATTCTGTGTGTATATATATATATTGTATCCAATTCTGTGTTTAGCCATGCATATGTTTATGTATTGTATGTGCGTATTATTGTATTATATTTACGGTATTCGAAGCGATGTTTCATTTACACACATTCATTGTTGGTATATAAATTTTATTTGTGTTGTTTTGTATGGTCTGAAAAACTGAATTTTCAAAAAAATTCGCACATTTCTTTTTGGTTTTTGGGATCGACTCCCTCAGCTTGTTTAATTTTGTTGGCCCACATTTTTTGACAATTTCAGCTCCGCCGATTTTTCAGAGAAATTGCACGAATTACAATGACAGTATAAAACCCCGGGGGCACTATTATTCAACTTTGGGCTTTAATGGAGGGGGGGGGGGCTATAAAAGAGATTCACATAAAAAAGAAAAATACCGACGAAATTATACTGTTTTCAAAAAGTCGTCTAATCTCTCCAAATCGAGGCAAGTTAAGCGGCGCTTTACTTCATTTACACAAGACAAATACAATATGTACATACAGAATTGTATACACAGTGAAATCAGTGACAAAAATCAGTCATTTGATCGGATAAATACAATTTATGAAATGATAATGATCAAATTATATAATTCCATCCGATTGTCCATTGTGCTTAGGGCTCATCTGCTGCTGCTACTGCTGTTGATCCGCAGTTTGAAACAATCCCCTTCTCAGTTCTTCTCAGCGAGGCAACGGTCTGAAAACGAAAGGAAAAGCGTAAGAAAAAGCCGAACATAAAAATTTGTCGATTCTCGACTCGTCCCTCATACCCAATTTCGTCATCCGAGAAGCCAATGGTCACCCAATTTGGGTGACGTTCGTTGCTCACGCGCGCCATGCGAAACCAGGACACCATGTCCGCATCACTGAGCTCCGCCGGACAGCGCAGAATCTTCACGTTGGACACAACGCCACCCACAGCTGGATTTGGATGCACATTGCTCATCAGCGTCAGCTTTTCCTCCGTCCCAATGTTGAACATTTCTTCACACCTGGTGTAGTTGAAGTTGAACGAACAGAGCACCATGTAGTTGACCGGAACGGACGCCGCAGTGAATGACTGTGAAAAAGAAGGGGAAATGCGATCAGATCAGATCAGTTGCAGAATAATGATCAAAAAAGGGACTCTATTTGCAGTTCACATGACAGTAAAAACATTGACAGCTTTAATACACCATAACTTTTTCCAGAAGCAACCAAATTGAACATTCTTGGTATCATTCGATAGCTTCAAGAATCCTCTTTAGTCTACGTAGATTTATTAAATTCAAAATTCAAAAAGTAATGGTTAAAAATGTACAAAAAAAAAAAAAATTCATTTTTGAAGTTTTCTGGTCACAATTGTTTTGAAACATAATTAAATTTGTTGAGATTTTGCAGGCTAATAAAGGACACTTTGGGCTATCGAATGACACCAAGAATGTTCAATTTTGATGTTTCTAAAAAAAGTTGTGGCCCATTACATTTGTCAAATTATTTTATCGTCGTATTTTTATGGACGTTGAACTGGAATAGAGCCAAAAAAAAGAGCAATGAAAAACTGAAAAATCCGTCCCCATCGATCGATCAAAATCACCCCACAAATCCCACCGAGAACAAATCGTTGACGAATTGGTCCCATCCATTGTTCCATTTGGTCAATTTGAACACCAGCGGACGACCGTCAGGGCGCGGCATGTGCAGCCACATGTACAGGTCACGGGCCGATGTGTCAGCAGAAGCATAATTCGTGTTGTCGGCGGACGGACGTTCGGGCAAAACTGGGGTGATGATTTCGACAAGGTTCGGACAGTCGAAGAGGACGGTCGGCGACACGGTTTTGCGCAACAGTGCCAGTTGCTTGCGCTTCAGGTTGACCAGCGTGCGGACTCCTCTCCTCAACAGGGGCCAAATGTGCCGTGCCATCGCTTGCCAAGCGCGAAATTCCGTAATCAGATGTTTGAACTGCAGCGAAATGTTGGTGGTGAAGAGGCGGTAACTTTGGCGCAGGAAATTGATCACTTGGACGTCCAAATACCTGCACAAAATGTGGTGGGGTGATCAAAATGCCAGTAAAATTCAAAATTTTGGGGAAATTTGGCCATCACCAAATGTTGAATGTGCCGTTGAAGCCGACGACACTGTACGGCATCGGTGTGATGGCCAATGGCAACGATACGAAGGCGCCGTCACTGTTCAATACCATCGCTTCGGCGCCGCTCCCTCTCGGTCTCCGCTCACAAATGTGCAACTCCTCCAGGCACCAACGTCTCTGCTGCAACTGCGTGTCCACCAGGGCGGCGAAGCGGGCATCGACCAGCGCAAAGTGCCATCCGATCTCTTCACGTCCAAGCCATGCCAAAGTGTCCAGCCAAATTTGGTCGGTGAAAGTGTCCCTTAAAAAACAAATTTTAAAAATTTCAAAAACATTTTCCAAATTTCTCTCACATTTGTTCCATGCGTTGCCGCGGTGGTGCCTGAACTGCTTCGCCCTGTTGCTGGTGTTGTTCCGCTCGCTTTGCTTCTGTTTGTTGCTGCTGTTTGTCAGTTGTCGGCTTCTCCTTCTGCGTCTCTTTTGCTTCTCCTTCTTCCGATGATGATGATGATGATTAAGATTTTGATTGTGTAATGCCCAGTTTTGTTGTTTGTTGTGTCGTCAATTTGTGCACACTTCTGCCTGTGCTCAGCTGCCGTTGATTTGATTTGATTTGATGGCACGGACGGACGGAGAACAGCAGCGGCAATAAAATGCAGGAAGAATTAATTTTATTATTTGGAATGGAATGACCGGAAATACCGAACCTACTCCCTTTTATACTGTTCATTCATTCGAAATTTGGGATCCTTTTTTACCGAATTAGAGCTCCACATCCCTGTAATAAAGCCCCGCCCCCCCCCCCCTCGAGGGAGTTGAAAAACATAGGCTACAAAGGAGGTACTTGAAATTACAAAAAAAAAAAAAAAAAAAAAACCTAAAATTGGAAAACGACAAATTTTCTCTTTATGCAATTTTCTCGTTGTAGAATTGTCTATAAAGAGACAGGGAATTATCACACACAATCCATTTTATTTACAACTTTCACCAAAAAACGAAAATGGCCCATAAAAGGGTAATTAAAATTTTATTTGTTTATTATTATCGTTTTTTAATTTTTTCAATTTTGTAGAAGCGACAAAACAAGGATGCGCAGTGTTCATCAACAAATTCCGACTTGTTTGACCAGTGTTTGTTCCCGCTTGACCAGTTGCCACTTAACACACTCGTCATTGTCGCCTCACAACTCCCGTTCAAGGACTTCAAGCGGGTCGGCATGATTTCCAAGCAGTTCAACCGGGTGCGTGCGGAGCATCGACAGAATCTTTATTTTTTTCCGTCCAAAAAATTCCCCATTTTTTTTTTGTTTTCACAGGCTCAACGAATGACCAGGTTCAGCAGAAAGCACGTCTCCGTCGACCTGTTGCGCAAGCTGTTCCCGGACGAAGTGCTCGACACGGACGTGGACAACAGCAACAACGACGGCGACGACGACAACAACGGCACTGAGCGCAGCGTCGGCATGCTGGAGGTGATGGACCCGCTGCGTCAGCACCTGCGAAGTTCGCCGCCCAGAAACATCCGTGAGGTGGACATGAGCAAGTTCAGCACGTTCCGCGAGTCGCACTTCGTCGAACTGTTCCGTGTCAGTGATTTTTTGTCGTCGTCCGAAATTTTGTTGCCAATTAATGTGGTCTAGAAATGTTCTAATCACGAATATGAACTCAGATTTTGCAAAAGCCATCATTTTGTCTATGATTTTTCATCAATTCTCATAAAAAAATAAACTGCTGCCAAGCGGGCTCGAACCCCAGACCCCATCTCACATGACTCGTAAGGGCCAGTAATTAAATTTCAAAAAACCGTAAAAAATAAATACTTAACTTACTCCAAACATTCAATAGCTCATTCGAAAGCTCTTTCTCAGCTCTACAAATTATCTATATGAGTTTTTTACGCCCGATTAATTTTTTTAAAGTTTTCGAAAAAATCAAGTACTTGATAAAAAACCAAAGATAAAATCAGTGATTTTACAAAATCTGAGCTCAGTTTCGTAATCAGCACATTTTTTCACCCCAGGAAAAACCAAAATAAAATTTTTAAGTTTATTTTCCGTCGGGACCGCAATTCTACACCTTTGCCCATATTCGCGATCAGTGGCCCCGATAACCCCTGAGTCCAACTCAGAATCGTAAAAAAACAACGAATTTGGTATCTAAAAAAAGATTTTGAAAAGTAGAATCGTTTTCCTAAGTGAATGCTAAGCAATGTGACATCTCAGAAAAAAGTTGTAGGAGTTTCAAATTTTCATTAAGTTATAACTCAAGTCCTAGGCAGCTGTTTTTAACCAAAATGCTATAAATTTATTCTTTTGGTATTGATTCTAAAAGGCTAAAGTGATTTTATACCATTTTAGAGAAAATTGTTAGCATTTGTGAATTTCATGCTTTTTCATTGGTTAGAGGCATGAAAATAGTACGTCAAAAGAAGAGAAAAAGAAATGCAAATTTTTTATTATTCAAAAACTTTCCTATTTGACCCATTTTAATATTAACCTGACCTATTAATCGATGTAGAATTTTTTTCTCTATAGTTATGCAAAATTTGGTGTGGATTTAACAAGCAGAAAAAAAGTTAAACAGGATGAAGTAAATGTTGTTTTTACATTGTTAAAATGAAGAGATAGTACATAAAATTGAGAGAAACAGAGATGAAAAGGAAAAGTAACAGAACGCCAATAATTATCCATAAAAATATTTATTGCCGCTTTTTTTTTCTTTTTTACCGTCCATGAGTAAAAGTCAGTATTACCCCTTTTTGCTGGTTTCCGCTATTCTTTTGCCTGTCCCTTTTCACTCACATTTTCTGTCCAATTCATTTCGATACTGTTAGAATTTTGTACCCATTTCTAATAAAACGTGTTTTCAAGTATTTAGATTCAAAAGCATTTCAATTAAATAATGAGTTTATTGGCCAGTAAGAATGCGTCGTCCAATGGGACAAACGCTGCTCCAATGTCGCCGCTAGATTTGTACAAGGTTTGTTTCGGTACTTATGCAGTTTAGGCCACATAAATTTTTTTTCATATAAAACGGTGTTTCCAGAAATATTCGGGGCCGCTAATCACGAATATGACATCCATTTCGACCAATTTCGAACCCCGGACTCGAACAAAGTCGAAAAACAAATTTTTTCAAAATTCGCATTTGATTGGGCTGAATTCTAAGTTTTAAGTTAGGTATTTTATGTTACATGTGAACTTTATAGAATTTACGGCTGTTGCATTTTTATTAGTAGATTTAAACCAATTTCGGGCAATAAATGCGAATTGTAAATTGGCAAAACTGGAGTATTAAGCAAATGCCAAAACAAAAAGATTTATTCATTTAAATTATTATCTTTTAGGAGCAGCAACAGAAGCACAAATTCAAAAAGCCTAACCCACTTGACCGTTTTCTCTACAAGGTATAGTAATTTTAGGGCTTACAATTTTCGGGGCGTACTGTAAAAGTGGTCAAGTTAAAATTACGTTATCCATAGGTGAGTCTCCCCTCTGTAAAAACTGTCGGACTAAAGAGTCCTCACCTTTTTTCATTTGGGCTGCCCCGTCCATAGTTTGAGTTGAGTTATAAGCAAATTCAATATAAGAGACCGCAATTTACCGGTTGTACGGGTAAGGGTTAAGGCCTAAAAGGTACGGGTCACAAACATGCAAAAACCCGTACACATGTCCGACCCACATCCGATCTCAATTCAGTTTTATGGAAATGCCATCAAAACTCTTCCGTTTCTCCAGGTTGTTCCGGCTCAGACGCATCCCTTCACCCAGCTTTGTTACACCACTCTCATCCTTGGCTTATGGGCGCAACTCGGGCGTTTTATGCGATGATTTTACGACGAAAGAAGAAAGAATGGATGACTATTATGACTATTAGGCTTTTGACTGTGTGTGTATGTGTATTATCGCAAACTTTTGAATAAAAGTTAAAAAGTAAAATGTTTATTCGTCAAATTTTACATTTGTTTAAACACAACAATCAATCCTTGACAATTTTGTTTTCTTTTTTTAAATTTGTATCTTCGCTTTGGTCTATGTGTTTATGTACATATATAGTGTGCTTTTTTAACACCCCTTTCCTTTCTGACTTTCTTCATTTTCCACTAATTACATATAAATCAATTGAGAAATTGAGGGAGCGGGTAACAACGAGATGTTAGCGACAAAATGACAAATTTAAAAAAAAAAAACCAAATATCCCTCCTATGGTTTTCTCATCGGAGTATTAATGTTATGTTTTCGTTTCCTTTTTTTCTCATTTCCCATTTAGGATTTTACTGATTTCTTAATTTTGTTCTTCCAAAAAACATGGCGCGTGGACCCAAAAAGCATTTGAAGCGATTGGCTGCACCCAAAAAATGGATGCTGGACAAATTGGGTGGCGTTTTTGCGCCCCGTCCAATGTGCGGTCCGCACAAATTGCGCGAGTCGTTGCCGCTCATTCTCTTCCTGCGTAACCGTCTCAAATACGCCCAGTCGTACAACGAGGCGCGCATGATTTGCAAACAACGGCTGATCAAGGTGGACGGCAAAGTTCGCACTGAAATGCGCTTCCCATGCGGAATCATGGGTATGTGGCGAGGTGGCAGTGGAATGGAATTAGGAAAATTGGGTCGTGTCAAATTGGCAAAAACGAAAAGGGATTAACATTGTAAAAAGCCTGGCTAGCTTTTTCATCCAATGGCATGGCAAAGTGCGGGGACTGGTTATAACCCAAACTTTACCAAGAAATTTTGAAAAATTAGTTGGGGTGAGTCACGGCTTCCGGGAAAGAAAATCTACATATTTTATTGGATTTGCAGTTTCTGTATACCATACAATTTACGAAATCTTATCAAATTTTGTGAGGAATACCGACGAATTTTCTATGTTTGGAAAAGGGCGTTTATTCAGACCACACAAATACTTTTTTCCCTTTATTTCAGATGTCATCTCAATTGAAAAGACCAGCGAAACGTTCCGTTTGTTGTACGACGTGAAGGGACGGTTTGTCATCCACCGAATCCAAAGTCGTGAAGGCCAGTACAAACTGTGCAAGGTGAAGAAGCAGGCGGTCGGTGACAAGCAAGTGCCGTACATTGTGACGCACGACGCGCGCACCATTCGCTACCCGGACCCGCACATCAAGGTTTATTGACCGTTTAGACTTTACCGAGTTTGGGTGCCACCAAATACTATATTGGCATCCAATTCAGTTACAAATAGTAATTAAACAATAAAAGTAAAAACCTAACACAAAATCAGAATGTATGCACTGAATTGGAAAGTGCCGAGAATTCGCTCTAAAATGGGGGGCCGGGTCGGATTCCGAGTCTAAAATTGCCAATTTTCACAAATTCTGCCCAGCAATTGTCAAAATATCATCCAAATTTGTTTTTTTAGGCGGACGACACCGTGGTGATTGACATTGGCACTGGCAAAGTGACGGACTACGTGAAGTTTGATGCTGGCAACATTTGCATGATCACTGGTGGACACAACATTGGTCGTGTGGGCATTGTCGGACATCGCGAACGTCACCCGGGCTCCTTTGACATTGTGCACATCAAAGACTCTGCCGGTCACTCATTTGCCACACGGTTTGTTTCTTGGGATTGGTTGTGCAAAAACACCGACCACATTTTTGGTCCCAAGCGCTGACTAAATACTTAACTGTGTTCCATGACCGTATACATATGGCATTTTTTTTTTCGAAAATTTACTCAGATTCCGTAAATTTTGGTTGTTACTATATATATCTTGGATTGTGTAGCCAAATTATGTGAGACATGGAAAATTGGGCGGCAAATGTCTCCGTTTTTGTGTAATACTCAGTTTTTCTAGACTATAATCCATCTCTTTTAAAGCCGGGATCAGAATTGAATGAGGAAACATGTTTCCGATAATGAGCAAAAACCGTCAGTGATAATCCTTTTTTTCTGTCCAGGATGACCAACGTTTTCATCATTGGCAAGGGTGCCACTCCGTTGATCAGTCTGCCCGCTTCCAAGGGCATCCGTCTGTCCATTGCGGAGGAGCGTGACCGCCGTCTTGCGCAGAAGCAGAAATAAAAAAAATTCGATCCATTTTTTCCGTGGGTGTGTTATTGTTATGTTTGTTGTCATGGATAAAGAAAATTGAGTGTTGCACTTTTCACAGGAGCCCCCAATTAAGGGAGGAAGCATCGAAAATGATGCACATTTTATTGGTTTTTTTTTTCTGAATAATTTAGTGGGGCTGGGCGAGTCAAAAGTAGAGTGAAGCGGGACCGGGACCAAAACACGGACAACTGAGTACCGAGGTCCCGGTTTTGACAAATTTTGACCGGGACCGGGAAGTTCCCGGTGCCTCGCACCGATTTTTGAAATCCGCCAAATCCCACGAAAGTACACTGATTGTGAGTGTACGTGTTTATAAAACGTCGAAATGACAAAAAAAGAGAGGAGCAAAACAAAAGACAAAAGAGAGTGAGGAGGAGAGAGTAGAGAAAAGAGGAAATAACATCCCACACATTCGCAAAACATCCATCAAAAAGTTGTCATCTCATCATCATCATATCCATCCATCAATTGGCAATTAATAAATTTACTGATTTGTTTCGACTTTTATTTTCTGCTGGGTACTACTTATGTGGTTTACCGCCCATAAAAAATTTTTTTTTAGATTGTCTTTAAAAAAACTTTCAGGGGTTTTGATGCTCGCTGAACACGAATCCGACGTCCATTTCACCCTATTTCGAACCCCTAACCCAAATTCGAACAGTAATTTGAAAAAAAAATATTCTACTGCGAGAATTAGCTTTATAACAAACACATGAAATGGTGTGCATAACTGCTGATGATTCGCATAGATACGATTCTGCGTAAATAGCGTTTAATACTACACAATTTAATTAAATAGATTTTTATAAAACTAATTCTCGCAGTAGAATATTTTTTTTTAATTTTTTTTTTCAAATTATTGTTTGAATTTTGGTTCTGGGTTCGAAATAGGGTGAAATGGAGGTCGGATTCGTGTTCAGCAACCATCAGAACCCATGAAAGTTTTTTTAAGGGTAAAAGTGAAGAATACTGACGGGATTGAAAATGTATAAAAATTATATACCAATCGACTCCTCTCGGTCTCTAATGCAAGAATCCGAAAGAATTTTTTGGCGCCAACCAATCCCTGAAGAGTTACAGACCCGGGACTGAAATGGCCAAATGCCTTTGGGACTGAACCGTCCAACGCCTTAAACGCATGGAATTGCGACAAAAAACATATCAATCGATTCCTCTCGGCTTCTAAATTACGAATCCGAAAGAATTTTAGAGCAAAAAAAAAATGAAAAAAGTTATAGGCCCTCAAAAACATCCGAAAATTACTTTGATTAAAATAATAATTTAGGTGAACCAAAAACACTTTTAAACAACTTTCAGGTTTTTGAACTTCGCAAAAGGGAGCATGCGAAGACGGAGCAAGTAGTGGGGCGAGACGGAGGGCGGAGGAAGAAGTCTGACGAGCGCCACAGGCGGTTGACTGCGGGGGCCCGAAGGGCCCCCGCCAATCAGTCAACCGCCTGCGGATCACGCGCGGACTTCTTCCGTAGCCCGTAGTCTCGCCCCACCTACTGGCCGCCGTAGTCGAGTGTGCGGCGGTTTTTTAGCGCAATACTCGATATTCAATTTTTCAGATTTTACGAATTTTTGTTATTTTTTGACTGAACCGGTTTTGAGGACCTATAACTTTTGCCAATTTTTTTTAAATCCAAAAATTCCTTCGGATTCTTGATTAACAGGCGATGAGGAATCGATTGATATGTTTTTTGTCGCAATTCCATGCGTTTTAAGTCAGTGGACGGTTCAGTCCCAAAGGCATTTGGCCATTTCAGTCCCGGGTCTGTAACTCTTCAGGGATTGGTTGCCGCCAAAAAATTCTTTCGGATTCTTTCATTAGAGACCGAGAGGAGTCGAATGGTATATAATTTATATACATTTTCAATCCCGTCAGTATTCTTCACTTTTTCCTTTTTAAGACTCAATCAAAAAAAAAAAAATTTTATGGGCGGTAAACCACATAAGTACCGAAGAATATTCCATCATCCATCAAATACACCATCATCATCATTATCCATCAATCAGATCCATCCATCCTTTCTCAAATCGTGGTGGTCAGTCGGTGGTCGTCTGTCTGTCCCTGGCGCTGTCCCTTGTCTAGAGGAAATAGTCGGGCGTACGGCGTGTCACATGCGGCTCGCCCCGACGCGGGGCCGGGTCAAACTGCAGGAAGGAGTAGTTGAGCTCGTCGTCCAGCTCCGCCATGGCCGCCTGGTTGCCGCACCGGTAGCAATAGTTGGGCGCCGAGAACACTGTGACCACGTTGCGGTCATGGCACCAATTGTAGCCCTTCGGAGAGCAAATAAATAAATTTAAAAAATGTAAGACGGTTGGTATGTATTTTACTAGTGGTTTCTTGGTACCCAATGTTTCACCATTTAGCAACTGCGCGCGTCGTGCGTCACAATGTACGGCACTTGCTTGTCACCGACCGCTTGCTTCTTCACCTTGCACAGTTTGTATTGGCCTTCACGACTTTGGATTCGGTGGATGAAAAACGTCCCTTCACATCGTACAGCAAACGGAACGTTTCGCTGGTCTTTTCAATTGAAAATTAAAATGACATATGATTGTGAGCATAGGAAGAAATAAAAAAAAAAGTTACGAAATTAAGTAAAGAACATAATGTTGTGTTCAAACAAATGAAAATTTTGAGGACATTTTTGCTTTGTAATTTTTATTCAGCAACAAACAAAGTCAAAGGGCAATAATCAATCATCCGTTTTTTTCTTCACTTCGTCTAATTGTCGATCACCACCAACTTCAGCTCCGGGGGCGTTGTACTGAGAAGGTGCTCATCCGGAAGAATTTTGTCTGGACGGAATTGATTTAGTAAAATATTGTATGAAAGAATTGACTCACTCCCAATCATCAACCGCTGTTCTTCGGGAGGAATTTGCAATCTGCCCTCAATGAGAATTTTCAGCTCACGCACACGGTCCGACTTTGAAAAAGTGGCGATCATTTTGATAAACGACCACAAAATTTGGCACATTTTCATTGGCCATTTTCAATTTGGAAAACAATGGATAGGAAAGGAAATGTAATGGACAGGAAAGAAATGAGTTGAAATCTGCTTGTTGGGAAAATGTTTAAAATGGTGCATTTTACCGAAGAAACCTCCCCCCCCCCCTCTCCCGCGCCCGAAATGAACGGATAAAATGATTAATCAATATACACAAGTGAAGAGAAAAGGATTTGTGTGTGGTAAAACTGTGGTAAGTCGGGAACATTAGTCCCATAAAAAGACAGGTAAATGCTCGTTTTTGAGTGATTGTGCCTTGGATTCAAGCATTTTCGGGGTAACTGATGCCAAATCTGACACTCATTTGGACCAATTTCGAATCGCGGAGCCGAATTCAAACAAAAGCGAATTTCAAAATTCCGGAAATGAGCTCCTGTACCAAAAAAGATTTGTATGTGTGGCGAAGTGCTTTTTGTAAGATAGTTAAGTTACAAAGGGAGGAGGAGGGCGAAGGTTCGAGTCCGTTGTGCAACATGAATATTTTTGTTTATTTTTGTCCAAAAAATTAAAAAATGACCATTTTTTGAAAATTATTTTTGAGGGTTTTTCACAACCAAATTCGGCAAACTTGGTATCATTCGAAAACTCATGATAAGGAGAAGCTTTGGTAATAGTTCAGTTTGTCCCCCCCCCTTTTTCGAAAATTTTTTTTATGTTTTCAAAAGTCATGAAAACAGGTTTCCAGTGGTTTTCGGGGTCGCTGATCACGAATCCAGCATCCCTTTCGACCAAATCCGAATCCCGGAACCGAATCCGAACAAAAGTTGGAAAATTCAAATTTTTGATTTTCACGTTTTTGGTTCAAGTTTTGTTTAAATACACTGAAACATTCCCAAAACATAAATATTGCAATAAAAGATCATTTAAGTCATGTTTAGACCAAAAATGCGAAATTCGAAAATTTGAATTTTCGAACTTTTGTTCGAATTCGGGTCCGGAATTGGTCGAAAGGGATGCCGGATTCTTGATCAGCGACCCCGAAAACCACTGGAAACCTGTTTTCATGACTTTTGAAAACATAAAAAAAAATTTTCGAAAAAAGGGGGGGACAAACTGAACTATTACCAAAGCTTTTTGTGTAATGTCAGATGGGTGTGTTAAGTGCAAAAAGTGGGATGAAAACAAGAAATTAACAAAAAAAAAATGGAAAAATTATCATTGCTGCGTTCTGTTCCTCAATTTGTCACTCCTTTTGGCATAAACTCAGATTGTATTTAAGATTTATACCTTCTTGGCAAATTGTGTAAAATGTTCTTCTTCTTCTTCCTTTTATTCAACCATTAAAAAACGGAAAATAAAAAGCCATTCTTTTTGCACAAACGATTTCTTCCCCCCCCCCCCCCCACAAATCATTCGTCTTCGTCGTCCATTCTCTGTCCAAAAATCAACGACGATCGTGGTAGAAATGGTCATCGCCTCGGTCGTCGCGTCCGCGACAGTCGCGTCCACCACCACCGCCGCCTCCTCCTCCTCCCCGGTCACCGCGATCCCTATGAAGAAAAACACAAAGAAAAACACAACAAAAATAATTATACCAAAAATTCAGGCGACACCACCGGACCCTACCCCCTCAAAAAATAATTTGTTTTTTACGAAAGCGCGGCGAAGAGGCCAAAGAGCAAAACGGCCAAAAGAGTCTGGCTCTAAGCTTTTGCCAACGCGACCCATGGCAGAATGCCTCGCACCGATTTTTGAAATCCGACCAAATCCCACGAAAGTACACACTGAATGTGTGTACGTGTTTATAAAACGTCAAAATGACAAAAAAAAAAAAGAGAAAACAAGACAAAAGAGAGTGAGGAGAAAAAAGGAAATAACATCCCACACATTTGCAAATCATCCATAAAAAAGTTAAGTCATCTCATCATCATATCCATCCATCAATTGGTAATTAATAAATTTACTGATTTGTTTCGACTTTTATTTTCTGCTTTTGTTTGTTTGTTGTTGCTTTTCCATGACCAAAAACAAAAAAAAAAAGAACGAAAAAAGTGGGAGAAGAATATTCCATCATCCATCAAATACACCATCATCATCATTATCCATCAATCAGATCCATCCTTTCTCAAATCGTGGTGGTCAGTCGGTGGTCGTCTGTCTGTCCCTGGCGCTGTCCCTTGTCTAGAGGAAATAGTCGGGCGTACGGCGTGTCACATGCGGCTCGCCCCGACGCGGGGCCGGGTCAAACTGCAGGAAGGAGTAGTTGAGCTCGTCGTCCAGCTCCACCATGGCCGCCTGGTTGCCGCACCGGTAGCAATAGTTGGGCGCCGAGAACACGGTGACCACGTTGCGGTCATGGCACCAATTGTAGCCCTTCGGGGAGCAAATAAATTAATGTAAAACGGTCGGCATTTTGCCATATAAAACAGTTAAAGGCTATTACGAGTTCTGTCAGCGTTCGATAGAACCGACGAATTACCACTTTTTTCATGAAAAGTAATTTTTCGGTACCCAATGTTTCACCATTTAGCAATTTTGTTATTTTAAATATCCCCCCTCCCATGAACGCACTTCCATGACGAGCTGATGTGCTCGCGAGATCAGCGAAATGCCGTTGGCATGGTTGAACGTCTCGGAGATGTCTTGGCCAAACGTGTAACCGGCACCACGCGGCGAAATGCCCCAACCGCCGCGATCGTCCGGGTCGGACCACAGCAAGTCGCACATTGGGCCTGAAATTTAAAAAAATTTCGCCGTCGTTTGGGCAACAGACGGAGTGTCGCCGTCTTGATGGCATTGTTTCATTGTACTAAGTGCACAATTACCTTCATGCGGCACTTCCTGAAGACGTTCCAATGATCGAATGTGGTCCAACGAGTCGATGGACGGCGACAGACCGCCGTGAAGACAGAAAATTTGGCCGTCCACCAACGCAGTCAGCGGAAAATAGTCGAACAGATCGGTGAAATAATTCCACACCTGGAAAGTGGGACCATGAAATCAAAAAGTTGGTACTAATACAGTTTGACCCACATAAATTTTTTTTTTTGTTTTTAATGATAAAAATGTGTTTCCAGGGGTTTTCGGGGCTGATGTGATGCTCATATTATATTGACTCGGACCAAGCATTGATGCCATATAATTCAACACATAACTCAAAAAAAAAGCAAATAAAATTAACAAAATTTCTTAAGTTCAACTAAAAAGTTAAATTGAAATTAGAGTCCGGTAGCACTGATGGCTTTTGTATTTCAACCAATTGTACCCAAATGTGAAATTTTGAGTGATCTCTAACCAAAAATGCAACCACGAAACTTTTTGATACACTCGAGATAATCAAACCAATAGAACGCAAACAAAACAAAAAAAAACGGACCTTCGAATTGCCATATTTGCGCAAACACTCGTCATAGAAGCCGTACACTTGGGTGATCTGACGCGACTCGTGGTTGCCCCGCAAGATGGTCACACGTTCGGGATACCGTACCTGAACAAGTGTCATACAGTAATGATTGATGATTGTACAATGGTAGTGCCAAGAAATGTTGGCATTATTTGGTCCAACAATGTGAGTGCGGTGGTGGTACCTTTAAACAAACAAGCAGTGACACTGTCTCAACGGAGTAGTAGCCACGGTCCACATAGTCGCCCATGAACAAATAGTTGGTGTCCGGCGATTTGCCGCCCATTTTGAACAGCTCCATCAGGTCGTGGAACTGCAATGGTGACACAAACATTACCATCAATGTGAACAAAGAATTTGGCAAATTTAGAGACTCCATGTCAGCCCAAGTTAAATGGTACACATTCCAGTGAAAAGGGATCCGTCTGCTAGCATATCCAGTAAAAAGTCGAAAAAATGTATTACGTGCCACGGCCCAAACGGGTATAAACAGTGCCATGAAATTTGGTTCATTTTATAGTGCTATAGAAATGACATCCATGCCAAAATTGGGTATCGAATTTGGTATAATTCCCATATTTTTTTACAAATTCATCCCGACAAAACAGACCTGGCCATGAACGTCGCCGCAAACTGTGACCGGACACTTAACCTCCTGCACATTGGACTCTGTTTTGAGTATCTCTCTGGCCTGAAACAATGAAAAAAAAAGTGTAAAAAATGAATAGATTTATTTGTTGCATAAAATGTACACCATTTCCTGGAATAGGATTTTGGGGGTTCATCATACAACAAACAATAAATGTTGTAGAAGAACAACCACCTTTTGGCATTATGTTTTGGCCCAGCTCTCTAATCCGAAAGCCTATAATTGTGTAAAAGCATTGGATACTATCAACTGGGCATTGTGTTGTGTGACGGGGATGTAATCCACTCGGCCACGTGGAACACATCCAACTCACGACAGTGGGCAAGCCAAAAACATTGCAAAAATGAAACGAAATTGAAACCATTTTAGGGTGGAGTAAAGGCAATTTAAGTGTTTATTATTTTTTTTGTTGAAACAACCATTTTAAACAAGCATTTTGGTACCACTCGATAGCGTTAAAAAAAAAAGATATTTTTGTTAGCCTATGTTTTGTTCGGATTGGGGTCCGAAATTTGTAATCCTATGAAACAGATGTCAATTATTTGTGACCGAACCGAAAAACCCCTAAAAATGTTTTATGGCTTTTAAAAAAACCAAAAAAGATGTGATACCAATGGCAGTAGTATTACGAAATGGTTTTTTTTTGAAATTTTTCATTTCTAATAGAAAAGATTTAGGAGTATCGAACCATACCTCAAAGTATGTTTATTTTGGTTGTCTCTAAGAAAAGTTAGTTGTTCTACACTGTAAACAACTCCAACCCTAAAAAAAAAGGCATTTTGGTAACCCAAATTTTCATTTTGGGACATTACGACCATTTTCCATTCGCCAAATTTGAAATGGCCAACCTTGTCACAGAGCAGTCGCACTTGTGTCTCGCTGAGCTGCTTGCACTCGTACAACTGCGCTATCCATTCGTCTATGTCTTTGATGAACTCTCGGCTTAGTTCATGGCTCATCTTTTTCGGTCCACCACTCTCATCGAGAACGGTGCGCGGATTTGAGGACGAATTGGCTAAAGTGAAGAAATGTGGAGGATTAAACAGATTTATGCAATAATATTTTGGCTAATTTTTGCCCAAATTGTTAAAATTTAATCGGTAAAAAAAGATAAAAATTGGACGGACGAAAATGGGGGGTATATATTAGTAATAACCGTTGTTATTGTTATTCATCGGTTCGCCACCTCCAGATGCTTTGCTGTCAACTTCCATTGCCTCCATTTCACAACAACAATTGATTAAATGAGGAAAGAAAGCTCAAATTAATTAGGTAGATGATCTAAAAACAATTTTTACATTACTATACATTTTAAGAAATTATGATTCTAAAAAAATGATTGAAATTCATTATAGAGGGTAATTGAAGTGAAAAGTGAGAAATCGAAGGCATTTTACGGAAATATCCAAGTTTTCATTAGGAGGAAAAGGAAAAGCGGCTCATCCAGCATCCATTTTAACTAATTTTGAACCCCTGACCCGAATTCGAAGAAAAAGTCTTTTGCTTGTTAAGTGAGAAAAAAATTGTAAAAAAATTAAGGTGCCTAAATTGTTATAAGAGTAGGAAAAGCAAAAGCATTAACTTATAAAAATCCAAGCATTTTTTTAAGCTAATTTAAATGCCTTTGGAAAATTACGAAATTTTTTTTTTTGAAAATTTTAACACAAACACATAAAATTTGGCATAAAAAATACAAAATAAAAATGAATATCCTTCTGATTATGGATTATAAATTAAAAATTTTTAAATTAGCAAATTTTTTGCCCTAAATCAAACAAAAAATTTTCCCGCTTCTTTATTAATAGAAAAACCGAATTTGAAAATTGAGAAACATGCAATTGAATTGGGTATTGATCTTTGCGCTCGGAACATACATAAAACATAATACACACGGACGGACGGACGGACGGAGAAAGGAGTGACGTTGTTGCCACTTCACCCCCACCCAACACGGCGCTCACTCATCTTTTTTCTCCATTTTTTTTTTGAAAAACTCGCCTTTTCCCGTATGAATTACATTCGCACTAATACATAAATAACATAAAAATAGCGTTTTGGGATGGGAGGAGGCGACGGACATATAGAAATGTGAAATTACATATCCATTTGTGACAGCATCATTAATTATGCATGCACTAATTAATGCGACTTAATTAACAATGATAGATAGAATCGGTAAACACCAACAGCCGTCTCATTGCTAATGGGTAATTAATTTATTATATTTGTGTACTTTTTCCACTTGTTTTTGACATGCTTTATAAATGTTGGGGGGGATTGGTTGCCCCAGGTTATTTTATTCGTCGTGTGCCGTGGGGTTGGGCAAACGGCGGCGGACGGCCGGCAGCAGCAGAAGACATACGACAACAGTGTGCCACACTATGCCCTCCCTTCCCCCGTATAAATGGCATAAGCCCTGAGGGGATGGATGCGGGGGATGTCTTAAACACACACACACACTCATCAGTCGATAATGAGTGAGAGTGAGTGGCCTATGCCTACGCTTAGAATGGGTGCCGCCATTGGGCACCCTTTCTTTCCCCTCTTTCTCTCTCTGCCCTACGGCGCACGCACAGTTTCGTTGTCCGTTCGCGTTCGCCTTTCCGGCCCAGCAGCACAGCCCCAATTTTGAAGGGCCACCAGTGAAAGTGACAAAAAATTCAGAGGCAGAGACTCAGAGGGAGGCGTTTCCATCGCTTTTTTTGTGTCTGCTTCTCTCTCGCGTCTAAATTGGGATGCGTCGGAGGAGAGGGATTAACAACTCCAGCAGCAGCAGACACAGCGGACCAAAAACAAATCAATTCTTTTATTTGTCGTCGACGGAAAATTTGGTTTCGTGCCAAAAATGGACTTTGCGTGGCTCATTCATTTAATTTGTGCATATTTAAATGATTAAAAAAATAGCCAATGCCGTTGGTATTTAAAATAAAAGTAAATAGGTAAAACATTTAATTCAAACAATTTAATCAAAAATCTGTGACGAGTTTATGAAGCAGATTGAGCAACTCAAGTAATTTACAACAAAATGAGATACAAACTATTATAAAGCGACTAAAATTCACTGAGTTTGACTAAAAAAAAAACCGGGGACATATAAAAGAATAAAGCACACAAATCTGGGCATCTTGGTAATTGCACATTATACAATTGCAAAATATTCGTCCTACGAAGCAACATGGGCCATTGGTGCAAAAACGAAATTGAACATAAATTTGAAGGCGTAGTGAAAACGGGCCCACACTTTGCGCCGACTGTTCTTCACACTGGTCAAACGGAGGTGTTTATTGGAGCCATTCATCTGAAAACGGATGGATTCATTCAATTTGGACAAATTGCCGGCACTTTTACAGGGTTTTCGGGTCAATTTTGACCAATCTCTAACCCAAACTCGAAAAAAAAACATGAAAATCCAAATTTTTTAAGTTGCGACTTTTTGTTCAAGTTTGGGTTAGGGATTAGAAAATAATTAAATTAACGTCATACATATTCGTGATCAGCGACATCAAAAAACCTTTGCAAACAAGTTTTCAGGACTTATTATGGAAAACCCTTCGGTTTTTAATAAAATTCCAATATTTTTCAGGGGCCTTAAATTGTAAGCATTGGGGGCCAAAGTACCAAATGTCTACAAAAAATGGGACGACCTTTTTGCAGAAAATGCATTCCAATTGGAGCAGACGAAGCCGGGGCGGGTACCGAAAAATTGGGTAGGCGTCGAAAAAGGCCACAAAACGGACAATGTCGCCCTCGCCGAGCAGGGACAAAGTGTCGCCAAAAGAGTGCGCGGCGGCCAAGAAAAGTTGTCCCTTCTTCACGCTGATTTGGAACTTCTCGCCGTAAGGGCCACTGACCTAAAGCGAAAAAAATGAATTATTAAAAAAGAGATTACATAAAGATTGAAACGGACGGAACCGTGACTAAAAGCCCAGTTTTGCCGGTCCCGACCGGTCTCAAAAAGTCGGAAATCAAATCTAACTATTTTTGAATTCAAATTGGTTCCTTCAAAAAAAATTTTATTTTCATTTTTAATTTATTTTTTTACATTGGACATATGCCCATTGACCCAGGCCCGTGAAAAGAAAAATTTTCAGAGAAACTAACACGAGGAGGGAAGAAACCCAAAATCTCGACGAGACAAAATATCGCCGCCGGATTTTTGTTTTTTTTTTTTTGCAAATTTCTCTCCCCCCCTCCCTCTATTTTGCATTGTCACCACACTTTAGCATTCATTGTAACTCACTTCCAATAAGTACGTGTAGTGATTGTGGTGGGTCAACGAGCATCGGTTGTACCGAAGTCCGTCCCTTTTTTGGCCCCCCTCCTCCTCCGTCGTGTCGTAAAAGCAGCGCAACGCCTGCGCCACAGAGTCGGGCAAATAGTCGAGCAGTGTTTCGAAGGGATTGTCAATGTCAATGATGCGAACGGATTGGACAGTGCCCTTCCAATTGATGGCGGTACCTGAGAAAAAAATTTTTGATTTAAAATTATGGAAAATTGGGCGGGGGGGGAGGGAGCAGAACAAAACGTCGCCGCCGAAACGTCGCCGGACAAAACGTCGCCGGCCGAAACGTCGCCGGGACATAACGTCGCCGCAAAATTTTTTTTTTTAAATTTTCAAACCTAAATTTCCTAATTGTAAGAATTTTTTTATGAAAAAATTCTAGGTTTGAAAATTAAAAAAAAATTTTGCGGCGACGTTATGTCCCGGCGACGTTTTGTCCGGCGACGTTTCGGCGGCGACGTTTTGGGGTGTACCCGGGGGGGGGGGGGGCAATTCGTTAAGACTGTTGAGTTTATGGACAATTCATGTACCATTAAATGATCTGAACAATAGCATCGTTAAATTTTCTCTGGAATGTTCATTTTTTGCTCTCCGGAGCTGAAATCTTTTAAATGACGTTGGGTAAAAAAATTTCTGGCACGAAAAGCAAAAAAAACAAATCTTAGGGTTCCCTTGGGTTTGCGCCGTACGACAAAAATTTACACAAAATTTTCTGAAAAACATGACCCATTTGTCAAACTTTGGATTCGTCAATTACAATTTTTTCAGGGTAAAGGCCTGACAATGAGCAATTTTTTTTCATGGTTTAGGGCCCCCCTTTCCCGAACCTTTCAACTGTGAACACTCTCTCTGCGCGTTGACTTGGTTGTCCCCGTTCCGCACACAGTGGTGGTCAAACTGTGCCCATGTCATATTCGTAATCTCTTCAGCGGCGTCATAGGAAGACGGATTTTGGTAGAGAAACGAAATGACCATCAGAGAAGCGAAGAAATATGCGAAGAGAAGGGCCCACACTTTTTTGGAGCCATTTTGGAACACTGACAAAAAAAAATGCGCATTTTTGAAAGAAAATATGTATATTTGCAAATAAATTACTCTATTTACTGAATTAAAGCCCCCGGGGGCTTAATTTTTCAAGCCACCTCAAAAGAAGGATTTTATTTGTGGAGAGGGGCTCGAATTCAGTAAATGCAGAATTTTTGTTGTGCCGTATTACATTTGAAATTGAACTGTTTGGCGATCAGTGAATAGCATTTTCGGACCAGGAAAGGCATGACAAACACGAGCACAGTGGCGAACACTTTCAGCGCGGTTATCTAAATACACAAGAAATCGTAAAAATTAGAAAACGTAATTTTTCGAAAAATTCTGGGCCTGGGTCCGGAAAACTACATGGAATGGAATATCTGGACCCATATCCGGGCACGTTTTCCAACAAGTACCCAGGTCTGTGAAACGGATCCAGGCAAACCCAAACAGGTGCACTTTTATTTCCCCGGTAATCGTTTCCCCATCGCCCGAAATTTTTTAAAAAAATTCTAAGTTGGAAAATTAATTTTCCTGAGGGTAAAATAACGGCACAGAAAAACTGTACCAAGTCAATGGCCGACTTCAGCTGGGAGAAGAGAATGCCGGCGGCGAGAGTGAGGCCAATGTGCGGAGGCAACAACACGACGGAGCACAGTGAGAGGGTCAAAATGAAACTGAGCATGGAGAAATGGCGGAAACCGATCAGCCACATGGTCAACGCGACATGGGACCAGAGCAGACCGACGACATGGGGCAGTACAGTGCGCAGAATGGTGGCCAAATCCAATGGCATCGCCGCTGAACCGGCAAAGTTTGTCGTCGGACGACGGAATGCCATGGCCAGCAAAAGGCAGGGAATGGCGAAAAAGGCGAGTGACGGAAGGCCAAGATGGAAATGAATGGCACCTGACGGGTGGGAGGAGGCATTTTTTAAAAAGTACGGCAAAACCTAAACCTACCAAAACGGACGGAGTAAATGGGCAACCAAATGCGCCAATAAGCGATGGACAGCTTCATTTTGTGCGCCAATGCCGGCACACTGAAAAAAATGGATGAAATATAACGAATAAAATACATCCGTCTCCACTAGGGGTGAAAGCCAATCCTGATCCCAAACCCGATTCTCGACATTTTTGGGTCTCAAAATCTTTTTAGTTTGGCATAGGAATTTCGAGAAATTTTCCAATGACTACACCGCCTATCGACACTACAATGCTAGGCCCACAAAACTTCAAATATCTGACTCAAAATCCCAAAAATTTCATCGGTTTTTTGGTGTCAATCCCGGATTTGGTACAAACCCCGAGAAATCACGAGCAATTCTATGGCATGTATCATCCCAGGCTTACCACGAAACGAAATTGGCGACCAGTGCCATCAAAGCGTAAGCGTAACATTCACGGGCACCACCATCGGTGGCACCAACGAAGCACAACGCGGACACCAACAGTGAAATGACAAAGAAAAACAGCGAATTCGGCACAACTTTGCCGGCAGCACCGACGGAGAACAGAAACAGTGCCAATGCGATGAGAAAATTGACGAACGGAGAGAAGGTGTCCATGAGAAAGGAGGAATTCGTTGCGGAGTCATCGCTGGCACTTTCACTGCCAACGGCATGGCTTGGCCCTTCTCCCGCGATGGCACTTTCACTGCCATGGCTTGGCCCTTCTCCCGTGGTCAGCAGCAATTGGCCATTTTGCGGAGCATTTTCAGTGCCTGATGACGACGAGGACGATGCCGAAGAATGCGCCGCGGTTTGTTGGTTGTCGTTTTGTGAGGGTGGCTCATCATGATGAACCAAATTGATCACTCTCTCCAAGACCGCTCCTTGCTGAAGCAATGAATTGTTGCGCCGGAACATTTTCAGTGTGAAGAACAGCATCATGGCGAAGGACACATAGGCGAGAACAATTGGGACGACATTGAAAATGGTGGAAATTCTGAAAAAATGGGGTGGGAAAATGTCGGATAAATGAAAGAATTATAAAAAGTAATTGGCCAGCCAATACAAAGAATTTGTGAAAATTTGTCAGGGTTTGCACTTTTTTTTGAACTTTTGGGAAAACAAGGCCTCGGTTAGACCATACCCAATGAATTGGACAAAGCAAATGAGCAGCAAAGTCTGCAGTTGTTGGAGAGGAAAAACGGCGTAAATGAGCATTTGCCATTGCTGTTGCAGCTTTGTGAGCAAATAGTCGACCAGAGAATTCATTTACACAAAACAATAGGGAAGAAAAAATCAGAAAAAAGTAAAATTTCAATTAAAATGGAGTTTCAAATACCTATTTATTTGTTAGGTAAAACGAAAAACCCTGAAATTCTTAAAAAATTCAACGACAAAAAAGTTCAATTCAGAATGCCAATTTCACTATTTTTCGTAAAAATTCAAAACTGTTATTTGAAAATTAATTTGAAGGTTTTTCAGTGAATGTTTGCCTAGTCAGGAAACGGGAGAGCGAAATGCGGTCGGGTTGGGTTTGGCGGCCACTTAGTCAATGGTCGATGGACGGAATTATTATTGGAGACGGAAGGAGGACAGATTGGGGAGGGATGGAACATGAGGAAGAAATGGGAAAATAAGACAATAATGAATGAAAATGTGGAAAATTTGGGTATTATATGTGCTGGGGTCAAAGGTGAAATCAATAAATGGGAATGAACATCACAAAAGAATTTTTGCACTGCAAATTTTTCCATTTTTATTTTATAGGTATTTTGGAATTTTTCAGTGTTTTCATAAATATTTAGGCTTTTTTTCGTAAATATTTATTTTAATATTTGGGGATTTTTCATAAACTTAAATCACCGACTTAATTATAATCAATTTTGTATGAATCAAAACCCCGCATTTTCCACTGGTTAATCAAAAAAAATTCCTAGGGGTTGATAAAAGTCGACCGGAAAAAAAAATCAATTATTGGAAATGTAGCCATTTCCCGAAAATTCAGTTTTTTCAGTCACAATTACAAAAAAAAAAAAACAGAATAATTTATATACCAACAGTGAATGTTTGTAGATCAAACTAAATACAATACATAAAATATATATGGCTAAACACAGAATTGGATACAATATAGGTGTAGGTATATACACAGAATACAACACCATCATCTTCAATACACACATCGATTGTTTTACCGCTAAAAGAAAATCACACCACCACGATGCACCTTCGGCTTTCTGGGAACAAGCTTCGTCTTTGGCACTTCCACGCCATGATCCGCTGCGTTCGGCCGTCTCTCCGTGCTGCCGCTGGGACTGAACAAATTGTATTTGCTTCGTTTCTTTCTGGGAATGAGCATCGTGTCGGGCACTTCCACGCCATGTTCCGCTGCGCCCGGCCGTATGTCCATGCTGCCAATTGGCCCGACGGTGACCATCGATTTGTGCCCGCTTCGTTTTGGCCATTTGTCGTCTCTGTATTCCTCTTTCTGTTGATGTTCATTGTGGTTGTCGGCGTCAAAAGTGTGGCGGCGTTTGCGTTTGTTGCAGCAGCAGCATCGCACAATCAGCACAACAACGATGAGCAGGACGATTGTTGCAATCACTCCGCTGCAAAAAGAATGGGGGAAAATGTGAAGTTACTATTGCTTATATCTGCTGGGATGACAATGAAAGGCCAGGGCCCAAAAATGCCGGAATTTCTTGCCATTGTCGCCAAAAACACTCATTCGTCAGGGTCGGTCCCGCAACGACCCAAAAATGCCGGAATTTGGTGCCATTGTCAACATTCCAAAAGCACTCTTTCGTCAGGGTCGGTCCCCCAACAACCAAAAATGCCAGAATTTCTTGCCATTGTCGCCAAAAACACTCATTCGTCAGGGTCGGTCCCGCAACGACCCAAAAATGCCGGAATTTGGTGCCATTGTCAACATTCCAAAAGCACTCTTTCGTCAGGGTCGGTCCCCCAACAACCAAAAATGCCAGAATTTCTTGCCATTGTCAACATTCCAAAAGCACTCTTTCGTCAGGGTCAGTCTCCCAACGACCCAAAATGCCGGAATTTCATGCCATTGTCGCCAAAAACTCTCATTCGTCAAGGTCGGTCCCCCAACGACCCAAAAATGCCGGAATTTCATGCCATTGTCGACATTGCAAAAACCCTCATTCGTCAGGGTCGGACCCCCCAACGACCCAAAAATGCCAGAATTTCGTGCCATTATCAACATTCCAAAAACACTCTTTCGTCAGGGTCGGTCCCCCAACGACCCAAAAATGCCGGAATTTCTTGCCATTGATGGTCTCTCAATGAATGATGATGGAAAAAGGACAAACGCACCCAACGATGATCATCTGCATTTTATGTTCGTCAACAAAAGTCGGTGCCTTGGTCGTATTTGATGATGCGCTCGAATTGTTCGTCGTCAGCTTCGGCGTCGTTGTCGTCCTGCTGCTGGTGGTGATGTTTGTCGTCACAGTATTGCTGAAAATAAAAAATTTTGTAAAAATTTGGCATTTTGCCATCAAAAAATTGTTTACTTTTCCATTTGTTGCGCGTCAACCGAGCAAAAGCATTCACTGAGCACCAGCAGAAACGCGACAAAGGCAAACTCCAATTTGAATTTGATATGAAAAATGGACGCGACGGAATCATTTGTTGTTGTACTTGAAGTTGAAACGAAAGCAAAAAAATGAGGAAAGTGAGCACAGAAGCAGCAGAAAGTCACCTCTTTTATATGGGGGGAGGAGAAAATTTTGCAAATAAAATTTTGACGCCTTTTTTTAAATTTTAACCCGGAAAATGAAAATCATAATATTTTCAGGATCGCTGAATACAAATAGGACATTTATCTTGTCCATTCCTAACCCTTGGCCCATCCGAACAAACACTAAAATAGCTCAAAATTTGTTTTAAAATTATTTAATGTACTCAATTCGTGGCCTGAGCGATATTTTATGGGTCAGCAGCGATCATTGGACATTGTTTTTGATGCTTAACTAAGTGCTTAATTGTCATTTTTTTTTGTGCTTAAAAATCCTGTTCTCAATGATGAATTAAACTTTGTTGATTGGGCGGAAGTGAAATTGTCAAAATAAAAAAATTTGGGCCTACAAAATTAAACAATATTTAGCGATTTAATGGCGGTATTTACATTATGGACAAACCGGAACCCGTCAGTTGGGCCCTCACGATTGGGCCCCCACGTTTGGGCCCTCGCGTTTGGGCCCCACACGTTTGGGCCCCAGCACGTTTGGGCCCCACACGTTTGGGCCCCAGTAAAAATTTTTCAAATTTACAAAAAATTCTTTATTGAAACTAATAAAATTTCCAAAAATAATATCAATATTAAAAAAAACAAAATTAATTACAATTTGAATCAAATTTTGTTCTCAATACGATTTTCAAATTCTAAAAATTTTATGTTCTAACTTTTTTAAAGAATAAAAAACATTTTGTATAATAGCAAAATCTTGACACCAAATGAAATAGACCAAAGCTACAGCATGATTGACATTTCTAGACTTTACCAAGACAACTGCCGATGGAACAACTAAATTTTGGCGATGGGAATTCAAGAACAGCAGTGTCGACAAATGCAAAGGACGAATTTGGACTTCACTTCCAGATGAATTCATCCGCATGGCGATACCACACATATGTGAACGGAATCCAAGTCACATCATTGCGCAAAAAATCACGACAGCCACCAAAAGGCATGCTGTTGAGAAAATGGAAGAGCCTTCTGTAATGCGCTCTTTTGCTCTTCAAAGCATCTGTTCGACTGAACTTTCAAAATTGTCATAAAAAATGCCACAATTTCAGGTTGATGAACGTCCGCGCAAAGATGGGTCGCGAACTGAACCGCTTTTCAAAGCCGAAGATTGGAATGCTACGAGACAACGCTAAGCAATGACGACAGAACAATTATTTTTTTTGAGAAGCTGCCCACAAAAACTTCAGTGATCAAAATTATGTTAACCGTTCCCCGTGTCATTAAGTATTTGAAAGGCATTTCTTGCAATTACCAATGAATCCTTGACAAATGTTTTTTAATATTGATATTAGATACTTGTAGAAAATTTGTTATTTTTTATAAAGAATTTTTGGAAAATAGAAAAATTTTATTTGGGGCCCAAACGAGTGGGGCCCAAACGTGTTGGGGCCCAAACGTGTGGGGCCCAAACGCGAGGGCCCAAACGTGGGGGCCCAATCGTGAGGGCCCAACTGACGTAGACCGGGACAAACATATAGAAAATAGCATCGGATTGATTTGATCGATCACTTTCGTCCGATTTTTTTCCCAAATCCTTTCTCCAGCTTGGCGTACAATTTGCGCATCTGTTCCACGCTGATTGTGAGTGCCAATTTGGACTGATCAATGCTGAAAATTATGGGATGGATGGCCAATTAAATTGATCAGATTGGGGGTTTTATGTGGCCAAGCTTGGACTCTTCAACTCACTCTTCCGGGATGACAAGCGTTTGGGCGGAGCAGCGAATGTACCACACTTTGGGCATCAGTTGGGCCAAAAATTCCATGTCGCACAACTCGATTACACACTTCTGCACATTGAGGCGTCGTACTTCCGTGAACAGTTCTCTGCCGTTGCTGATTGACTGAAATTTTTGGGGCAATAATTCATTAATTGGCAACAAAATTTCGGACGACGACAAAAAATCACTGACACGGAACAGTTCGACGAAGTGCGACTCGCGGAACGTGCTGAACTTGCCCATGTCCATCTCACGGATGTTTCTGGGCGGCGAACTTCGCAGGTGCTGACGCAGCGGGTCCATCACCTCCAGCATGCCAACGCTGCGCTCAGTGCCGTTGTTGTCGTCGTCGCCGTCGTTGTTGCTGTTGTCCATGTCCGTGTCGGGCACTTCGTCCGGGAACAGCTTGCGCAACAGGTTGACGGAGACGTGCTTTCTGCTGAACCTGGTCATTCGTTGAGCCTGTGAAAACAAAAAAAAATGCGGAATTTTTTGGATGGAAAAAATTGAGATTCTGTCGATGCTCCGCACGCACCCGGTTGAACTGCTTGGAAATCGTGCCGACCCGCTTGAAGTCCTTGAACGGGAGTTGTGAGGCGACAATGACGAGTGTGTTCAGTGGCAGCTGGTCAAGCGGGAACGAACACTGGTCGACCAAGTCGGAATTTGTTGATGAACACGGCGCATCCTTGTTTTGTCGCTTCCGTAAATTAAAAATGGCAAAAAATAGTAATTTTCTGGCGAAAAACGGCAAAAAATTTTGTAACATACATCATCCCTTAATTTAGGGATTTCAAAAAACGAAAAAACCTCTAAAAATCGAATGAAATGCCTATTTGTGTGTATATTTCGCCATTTTTGGCGCCTTTTTCAAGAATTTCGGAAAAATCTTTAACAAAAATGCAATAAAACGAAAAATACAACCATAAGAATCGTCCCGAAAATTTTCAGAATATACACCCCTATTTGTAAGAATGAAAAATTTTCCCAAAAATTGATCTCCATTTTGATCAATTTCTAACCTTGAACCCGGAGTGAACAAAAAGTCGAAAATTGATGAAAAAAAAGGATTTTATAATTTTGTTCGAAACCGAGTAATTGATTCGAAATTGGTCGAAATGGAGGTCAGATTGGTGATTAGTACTCGCGAGTACCCGTAGAACTGTTCAAAACAAATAATTATCGGTCCCCCCAAATTTTGTGAGATTGAAAATTTGTTAATTACGTAATTAAACAATGTTAATCAGGGGTGCGATCTGTTCTGATTTATCAGAAATGTTCTGATTTGGAGGGTCCAAATCTGATAAAATAAAAATGTTCTGATTTGTCAGATTTGTTCTGATTTTGGGGTAGAGACCAAAATTTGTTCTGATTTCTTAGATAAACTCATATTTTTTGAAATTTTGTGGCATAATGTCACTTTTGTCAAGAAAATATAACATTTTTGGCAAAAATTGGTCATTTTTTGACAAAAATCTGTTAACAAATCGCATTAAAAATCGCAAAAATTTTCACGGCGGCGCCTATCGGCACCGCCTGACGCCGCTCCCCTCCCCTGTCAATCGGCCAAAATTTTTTGAAAAAAATTTGCGTTTAAAAAAGGCGTTTCTAAACGCAAAAATCGTCGTTTGGCTTTTAATTGCAAAAATTGGCCTTTTGGTGAAAATCTGTTAAAAATCAGAACGAAATTACAAAAAAATTTTCCGGCGGCGCCTATCGGCACCGCCGGACCCCCCCCCCCCCCCCCCCCCCCCGCATTCCCCAGAAGTCTTTTGGAAAAATCCGTCGCAAAAAATTCTTAAAAGTCTGATTTTTTTATCCCGAGTGCACTGAAATCTTCGATTTGCTAATTTCCTCGCCAAAATTTTTAAATATGATAATCGGAGGCCAAAAATATAATTTTTAATTCATTTTTGATTAAATAAATTATAAAAAAACTGATTTGAAGCAATTTTGTAAAATGTTCTGATTTTTGACCCCAAAATCTGATTTTTTGAGCCCGATGTTCTGATTTTGCAAATTTTTCGATCGCACCCCTGATGTTAATGTACTCCAATTTTTTACAGGCTCAAATATGCGAAGCATTCACCAAACCGGAGAAGGCCGCTATTGGACATTTTCGTCCCATGAAAGCACCGGCAGATCTTCTTGATCGCCTTCGGATTTGCACGCAAATACACCAACCCGAACATAAGGTGCGTGGGGGCGGAGTAGGACAAAACGTCGTCAGCCGAAACGTCGTCGGACGAATTTTTCGACCATAACTTTTTTCATTCTCAACCAAATTAAACATTCTTGGTATTATTCGAAAGCATTCGAAAAACGCTATTAGCCTGCAAATTTTCAAAATTTTTTATACATGCATAAAAAACAGAGCAAAAAAAAGGTTCGAAATACTAGGTTTTTGAGTTCCTTCTGGCCATAACTTTTTTGAAAGATTACGAAAATTTTTGGAATTTTGCAAATTAATACTAAACACAGAGAGCTATCGAACAACACCAACAATGTTTAATTTGATTGACAATGAACGAAGTTATGTTTCTAAAAGTCTTCCGACGACGTTTCGGCCGACGACGTTTTGGGGTGCACCGGCGTGTGGGTTGGGGTAATTCGCTTGGCCATTTTTGAGTGCTGTTTTACCGCTCAATTAGGCCCGCCGTTTTAATTTCGCCCACTCTTTTCAGGACGAGTTGAAGTATGTTGCCCGACCCAACTACGAATGGGTCGAGTTGGTTCTGCACAACTACTTCACCGAGAATCGAATTCCGGACACTTACTACGACGACTGGGAAATTGGTCGGGCGGCCGACCTCATCAACTGATTCGCAGGTGACCAGCGATTTATCAATAATTATTGGATTTAATTGTCTGTTCATGTCTATGTCTTTCCTTCCTTCCTTGTTGCTGTACTGTCTGTTCTTTTTGGTTGTTGTATATTGTGAAAATGGGCATTATTTGCGTAGCCAAATTATGTGAGACATAGAAAATTGGGCGGAAAGTCTTCGTTTTTGAGTAATACTCAGTTTGTCTGGAGTATAATAAAGCCGGGATCAGAATTAGAATGAGGAAATGTTTCAGATAATGAGAAAAAACTTGATTTACCCATTCAGTGATAAATATTAAATATTTAGATCGTGTCAAAGCGCGTGGACACATCCTTGGTGGCGATCAGCACCGAAACAGTGTTCGGCCGATGGACCATCATCCGAAAGCTGGGACAGGTGAAGGAGGTGCGGTTTGGGGGAGGTGGGCATTCATTTTGCTGGCAAAATGTTGATTTGTTGAGCAGTTCTGCGCGGTGTACTTTTTTTGGGGGGGGGGGCGATCGAAGTGAATTTATGATATTGAAAATTCCTGTTTTTCGATGAATTCCATTCGTTCATTGATTTTTTTGGGGTTGGTTGGTTGTAAAACACTTACTGACCATGACTTTGGGTTCCAAGCGTTTACCCGACATTAATTGTAAACTGTCACATACATTTTTTTCGGGAATTTACTCAGTTTCCGCAAATTTTGGTCGCGTATGACGGAAGTCAGTGCACCCCAAAACTTAGCCGACCGAAACTCAGCCGAGATATAATTTAGCCGTGAATAAATTTTTAAAAACAGAAATTTTCAAGAAAAAATCTTAGAAAAAATTTTCTTAGAAGGTTCTATGAAAATGTTTAAAAAAAATTTTCGGGCGATTTTTTCAAAATTTAATGACGAATTCTAAGAAATTTCAAATAATTTTCAAAAAAAAAATCGCTGAAAATTTTTTGAAATTTTTTTCTCATAGAATTTTTAAAGAATCTAAGATTTTTTCTTGCATTCTAAGTTTGAAATTTTTCTAAAAATTTATTCACGGCTGAATTAAGTCTCGGCTGAGTTTCGGTCGGCTGAGTTTCGACGGCTGAGTTTTGTCCTGCTCCGGACGGAAATAGGCATCTTTTGTGTAGCCAAATTATGTGAGACAGAAAATTGAAAAACCGATGTATACCCATTCACTGACAAATAATAAATATATAGATGACGAGCGACACTTCTTTGGTGTCGCTGAGCCAAGGAACAAAAGTGGGCGAATGGTGGACCATCATTCGAGAGATTGGACGGGGCACGTATTGCACTGTCTTCTTGTGCCAGAAAACCACCACCCGTGAACAGGCGGCAATGAAAACGGAATCATCCGCGGCCCCCCCCCCCCAACCCTGTGGAAGGAGGTGCGGTTTGGTGAGTTGGCATTCGTTTTGCTGGCAAAATGTTGATTTGTTGAGCAGTTCTGCGCGGTGTACTTTTTTTTGGGGGGGGGCGATCGAAGTGAATTTATGATATTGAAAATTCCTGTTTTTCGATGAATTCCATTCATTTGCCACACGGTTCGTTCGTTCATTTTTTGGGGTTGGTTGGTTGTAAAACACTTACTAACCATGACTTTGGGTTCCAAGCGTTTACCCGACATTAATTGTAAACTGTCACATACATTTTTTTCGGGAATTTACTCAGTTTCCGCAAATTTTGGTCGCGTATGACCGAAATCGGTGCACTCCAAAACTCAGCCACCGAAACTCAGCAGAGACATAATTCAGCCGTGAATAAATTTTTAAAAACTTAGAAATTTTCAAGAAAAAATCTTAGAAAAAATTCTCTTAGTTTTAAAGAATCTATGATTTTTTTCTTGCAAATTTCTAAGTTTGAAAATTTTCTAAAAATTTATTCACGGCTGAATTATGTCTCGGCTGAGTTTCGTTCGGCTGAGTTTCGACGGCTGAGTTTTGTCCTGCTCCGGACGGAAATAGGCATCTTTTGTGTAGCCAAATTATGTGAGACAGAAAATTTAAAAACCGATGTATACCCATTCACTGACAAATAATAAATATATAGATGACGAGCGACACTTCTTTGGTGTCGCTGAGCCAAGGAACAATAGTGGGCGAATGGTGGACCATCATTCGAGAGATTGGACGGGGTGCGTGTGGCACTGACTTCTTATGCCAGGACACCAGCCAACGGTCGACAGGCGGCAATGAAAACAGAGCCAATTGCGGCTCGCCCCACCCTTGGGAAGAGGGTGCGGTTTGGGGGAGGTGGGCATTCATTTTGCTGGCAAAATTTTGATTTGTTGAGCACTTCTGCGCGGTGTACTTTTTTGGGGTGATCGAAGGCAATTTGTGATATTGAAAATTTTCTGTTTTTCGATGAATTCCTTAATTTGTAATTTACCAATGTTATGTACCCCGACTTTTTGCAGGATGAAATTATGCGAAGCGGCGAAGCGTGCACAATAAAAGTGGCGCTGAGCACTTTTGTAAGCGACTTGCGCGTCGATTCGTCAGCTGCACCGTGAGATTATCCCCCTCCCTCTTAATGACTAGGGATGGGATTAACTCAAATACTTTGTGACTTTTTGGGGGTTTATAGCTTTTTCATGACTTTTTAGAGACTTTGCATGACTTAAATTCTCATCTCTAATAATGACTTTTAATTTTTTGCAGGCACACGAAAACGGCGCAAGCATACGCAATTTCGTGGCACACCAATGTACGCATCGATCTCTCACATGAGCAGAGCGACTATTGCCGAGCAGGCCACATCGAAACCTGGTTCTACACGTGGTCGACATGTACACCGGCAAAACGAAGGAACGCCGGGTGAGTTATTGGGGTTAACAGAGATTAGCTAAGATCAGGAGCGTATCTAGAAAAAATTTTCGGGGGGGGGGGGGGGGACGGACCCGAAAACCTTTTTTTTTTTGCTGATGCTGGGCAAAAACTGAACTTTCTTCGTCCGTAATTTGACGGGCCAAGGACATCCAACGGGACACAAAACGGCGGCACATTAGTGTCGTTCAACTACATTGTGTGAGTTGTTGTTTCGACGTCTTCATCTTCGTTATGATGCCAACAAATAATTTTGCCACAACCCCTTTTCAGCACAACATTGGCTACTTTCATCGTAACATCAAACTGGAGAACACTGCAATTGGACATTATGTCCAAAACCAACATGAACACCGCCGCATTTATTGCTCGACTTTGGACAATACACCAATCGACCCGTGAGCTTTTCCTCCCTCCCCACATAATGACTTTTTAACTGGTTTTAATGTTTTTGTGATATTGAAAAATTTCTGTTTTTCGATGAATTCCTTAATTTGTAATTTACCAGAAGGCATTACCAAGTTTATTATCCTGTGGGAGGGATTTCTTGAGTTAAAAAAACGCTGAATGGGTCTGATCAGATTTGTTAAAAATGCAATGATATAACTATATATCTTTTAAATGGAGATTTGGGAGTCAGATCATGTACAATGGGAATTTGTACAGCTACACGCTTTCTCCCAATGAAACGATCTGGTCCTCAAAATTCGTGTCTTTCTTTCAGTTCACGTCCCGACAAACCAATAACGGGTGCTTTACTCTGGTATAATTATTTTTTCATAGAAAGCCAACCGTCAGGACGCTGATAATCTTTGATTCAGTGAATGTCCCCCCAAATCAGCAGCGCATTTTTTATGCTGGTAGAGTCAGTATGTCATAGACAGTCATAATTTTTTCATTTAGGTCAGGTTTTACAAAATAATATGGTCATCATTGGTGATCATATTCACCACGGTGCCATTCTTCAACGTGTATTGGTGCCGCCGGCCGGTGGTCAGCTCAAATGATGCGCCAAGAACAGAGGAGGCGAATAGGAAGTGCTTGATCTCCATTTTTTTCTGTCGATCCGATTTTTTTTTGTTTCTGTTAAAAGAATAGGATCTCTAACTTTTTTTTTTGTTTGTTCATGGCATTTGACGGTCTCTAAATTTTTGCTGTTTCAAATGTTTCTCGTTCTTATTTAAACTGAAGCCAAAGTTCTCAAAAACTTAGCGTCTCCTTGGAAGGGTTTGGGCAATTTTAAAATAAACTAAAAAATTGGTTGGCGACTTGTAGTAGCAAAGACAAAAGGGAGTTGTTTTTTGGTTTTAAGAAATATTCAAGTCTTACAAATTTGTTTTCTTCCTTTCATTCATACCTATGTGCCCCAGACATTTGCGCCTAGTCCAAATCAGGTTAAAACTAGTTTTCTCATTCCCTGATAGCTTAACAAAACACATAAATGATTTTTTTTACGCAGGTTCAATTCGTTTATATTTTTTAAGGTTTTTGTCGAAAAAACACTCAAAAGTTTTTAAATAAAATATCGGTACTTATAATTTGACCCACATAATTTTTTTTTAATGATAAAAACGTTTTTCCAGGGGTTTTGGTGCCGCTGATCATGAATATGAACTCTATTTGACGAATTCCCTAAACCTTAACCCGAAATTCGAACATTTTTTGAACAAAATTTTTTCAGACCAAGCATTGATGCCAATTTTATTTATTTTTTGGAGTATGTGTTGAATTACATGGCACCAATGCTTGGTCTGAATCAATATATTATGAGCATCACACCACGGGAATCATGGAGCACTATTTTAGTACATTTAAAACCATTTTTGGAAAAGAATTTGTTCAAAAAAATGTTCGAATTTCGGGTTCGGAAATTCGTCAAATAGAGTTCATATTTTGTGGGTCAAATTGTATAAGTACCAAAAAATCTTCTTTTATTGACAAATCAGAGCAAATTTTGACAAATTTTTTAAAACTTATTCTTAAAATTCTAAGCTAATTCCAGTTTCAAGAAATCATTAAATTTTATCCTTAAGACATGCATAACACAAATATCTATTAAATGATCATTTCATCAAGAAAAGAGAACAATTTTTATGTGCACGTCGTCAATAATTCCATTATTCAAATTGGTCGATCACTTCTCAGCAAATCATTTGTTCACTTCTGCTGCTGATCAGTGATCACTTTGGCCGATCATTGCGTCAAGAAGCCTAAAAATAGAAACGCAATTAATTTGAATTTTTGTAAAAAGCATTCGCTGACCCATCCCCGATTTCGTCCTCGTTGATAATTTGGATGCTAATTTGATTCGACGGTTGAAAAATTTGCAAATCAGTCACTTCCTCTTCCCATTGTGTCCATTTGCTCTCGTCTCGCACAATTGGACAACGGACCATCAGAAAATATTCGGCGTCAATTCTTTTCAATTCCAATTGTTCACGGGTCAATTCGTTGGTCAAATAAAAGGCCAAAATGGAGTCAGCAATAGGCAAACCAATATAAATGTGGACAATGAAATTGACGGGAGAAGAAGCATAGGAAAATATCTAAAATGTGGGAAATTCATTAAAAAATATTAAATGACAAATGAATGACACTTTTACGATTGAATCTAAAGACCAAAGGGAGAGAGACACTTTCGGTTCGAACTGTAATTAGCGACAAATTATTTTTGTCAAAAAATCCAAAAATCGTAAAAGTGCCAAATAAATCAAGTATGTATTAGTAAGTAAGCACCGCTTTTAAGGTTTCAAGTTTCGACGCCAACACCCAACCATCTATATCCAAAAGGCATTTCAACACTTTCGGCACATTGTCCGGACGGGGAGTGAACAGCCATTTGATCAACGCTTGTCCATCCGATGCCATGGCACTGTCATCGGCCGGAAATTCGTTGAAAGTGAAGAGATTGACGGTACATAAGCTGATAATGCTAAGCGATGGAAGATCGTTGAGAATTGATGGGATCAATTGACGCAAACGGCGGAAAAATGAGGCGGACAATGTCATGACAGGAATGTTTTTTCCGAACATTGGCCAAATGTTGCGCAAAATGAACTCCGCAATGCGATCCTTCCACGTATTGATGTGCAAATTAATTGGACGGGAAGCGAAGAGTTGGCCAAAACGGTGGAGAAAAGTGATGGCATTGCGGTCGATGAAACTAAAAATGGGAAAAATTGTCTAAAAATTTTTACGTAATCGCCAATTTTACGAAATATCGATGCGTTCGAATCCGATGACTTTGTGTGGCAATTGTATTTCCGGGATTGGCATTGGTTTTCCATCGTCAGTGACAATTTGCTCATTGGTAATTTGCATTTGCGTTGTGCCATTCTCTCCAATTTTCTTTCGAATTCCAATAAATTTCAATGCCCATTTGCGCGTTTTGAGGTGTTCGTCCACTCGGCGGTCAAAACGGTGGCTGATCAGTGCAATGCCAAGGCCAAGCTGAACGGGCGGAAGCAAATCGAACACTTTGAGCCAACAGTCGTCGGAGATGAAGCTGAAAACGGAAAAGCAAAATGATTAGCATAGAAAAAATGTTTTAAATTGTTACATCGCTTTTTCCATTTGCTTCTCCGCTTCTTTCGGAATGTCAGACATTTTTTTGAATTGGTAATCAAAATTTTTAAAAATAATAGGCGAACTGAAAAAAGGGTTCGGTACTTATATGGTTCGTACGCCAAAAAAAATTTTTTTTATGCATCTTAGGTTGCTTACAAAGTCATTTGTATGGTTTTCAGGACACGATTATGACATCTATTTAGACCAGTTTTGAACCCCGGAAAAGGATTATATTGTTGAAAAAGTTTGAATTTTCTACTTTTTGGGGATTTCGACTTTAGGTCGAATCCGTTTCTGGACTGGTCTAAATAGATGTCATAATCGTGTTCAGCGTCCCTGAAAACCATATAAATGACTTTCTAAGCAATCTAAGATGCTTAAAAAAAAATTTTTTTTTTAAATTACAACGAGAAAACACGGAGATATCAAGAATGTCGGTAATTGAATAGACTAAAAAATGAGATAAAGGGAAATTGAAAACGTACGAACAACGTACAGAATTTATTTTTGAAGGTATTGTCAGGGAGAAAAAGTCGAAGAAAGAGACGAAAAGAAAGGGTTGGGGGTCAGTTCCCTATGGCCGTTTCCCTATGGCCGTTTCCCTATGGCCAGTTCCCTATTCACGTATTTGGGCCATTTCCATATCAAAAGTATGAATATTAATAGACAGTGAAATTAAAACACCAAAGAAAATTTATTCACTGTTTTTTAGACTAGCTCGTTGAGAGCTTTCGGATGATACTAAATTTGTCAGGATTCGATCGTTTTAAAAAAAGTTAGAAGTGTCAAATCTGAATTTTTCGAATATTACAGGGGCTCGGGGCTCTGATTCGGTAAAAAAAGGATTTCAAATTTCGAATGAATGAACAGTATATAAGGGGAGTAGGTTCGGTATTTCCGGTCATTCCATTCCAAATAATAATATTAATTCTTCCTGCATTTTATTGCCGCTGCTGTTCTCCGTCCGTCCGTGCCATCAAATCAAATCAACGGCAGCTGAGCACAGGCAGAAGTGTGCACAAATTGACGACACAACAAACAACAAAACTGGGCATTACACAATCAAAATCTTAATCATCATCATCGGAAGAAGGAGAAGCAAAAGTGACGCAGAAGGAAGAGCCGACAACTGACAAACAGCAGCAACAAACAGAAGCAAATCGAGCGGAACAACACCAGCAACAGGGCGAAGCAGTTCAGGCACCACCGCGACGACGCATGGAACAAATGTGATAGAAAGCGGAAAATGTTTTTGAAATTTTTAAAATTTGTTTTTTAAGCGGCACTTTCAGCGACCAAATTTGGCTGGACACTTTGGCATGGCTTGGACGTGAAGAGGTCGGATGGAACTTTGCGCTGGTCAATGCCCGTTTCGCCGCCCTGGTGGACACGCAGTTGCAGCAGAGACGTTGGTGCCTGGAGGAGTTGCACATCAGTAAGCGCAAGTCGAGAGGGAGCGGCGCCGAAGTGATGGTCTTGAACAGCGAAGGCGCCTTCTTCTCATTGCCATTGGCCATCACACCGATGCCGGACAGTATCGTCGGCTTCAACGGCACATTCAACATTTGGTGATCGCCAAATTTCCCCAAAATTTTGCATTTTAATGGCATTTTGATCACCCCACCACATTTTGTGCAGGTATTTGGATTCCCAAGTGATCAATTTCCTGCTCCGAAGTCGCCGCCTCTTCACCACCAACATTTCGCTGCAGTTCAACCATCTGATTACGGAATTCCGCGCATGGCAAGCAATGGCACGGCACATTTGGCCCCTGTTGAGGAGAGGAGTCCGCACGCTGGTCAACCTGAAGCGCAAGCAACTGGCACTGATGCGCAAACACGTGTCGCCGACCGTCCTCTTCGACTGTCCGAACCTTGTCGAAATCCTGACCCCAGTTTTGCCCGAACGTCTGTCCGCCGACAACACGAATGATGCTTCTGCTGACACCACATCGGCCCGTGACCTGTACATGTGGCTGCACATGCCGAGCCCTGACGGTCGTCCGAAGGTGTTCAAATTGATCAAATGGAACAAAGGATGGGACGAATTCGTCAACCAATTGTTCTCGGTGGGATTTGTGGGGTGAATTTTGATCGATTGATGGGGACGGATTTCACTTTTTTCTCTGATCTTTTTTGGGCTCTTGCAGTTCAACGTCCATAAAAAGACGACGGTAAAATAATTTGACAAATGTAATGGGCCACAACTTTTTCTAGAAGCATCAAAATTAAACATTCTTAGTATCATTCGATAGCCCAAAATGTCCTTTATTGGCCTGCAAAATTTCAAAGCATTTCATTATATTTCAAAAAAGTTGTGACAAGAAAACTTCAAAAAATAAATTTTTTGACCATTACTTTTTGAATTTTAAATGAGTTTTTTTTAATCTACTTAGACTAATAGAGAGGGCTCATAGGGCTATCAAATGATGCCAATAATGTTGAATTTGAATGCTTCCAAAAAAAGTTATAGTGCATTAAATTGTCAAATTTTTTATGGTTGTGTGAACTGCAATAGAGTCGTCCTCTTTTTTGATCATTATTCTGCAACTGATCGGATCGCATTTCCCATTCTTTTCACAGTCATTCACTGCGGCATCTGTCCCGGTCAACTACATGGTGCTCACTTCGACCGAATTCAACTACACCAGGTGTGAAGAAATGTTCAACATTCGGACGGCGGAAAAGCTGACGCTGATGAGCAATGTGCATCCAAATCGAGTGGGTGGCGTTGTGTCCTTGGTGAAGATTCTGCGCTGTCCGGCGGAGTTCAATGAAGCGGACGTGGTGTCCTGGTTTCGCAGTTCGCGCGTGAACAGCGAACATCCCCCAAATTGGGTGACCATTGGCTTCTCGGATGACGAAATTGGGTATGATGAGGGACGAGTCGAGAATCGACAAATTTTATGTTCGGCTTTTTCTTACGCTTTTCCTCCGTTTTCAGACCGTTGCCTCGCTGAGAAGAACTGAGAAGGGGATTGTTTCAAACTGCGGATCAACCAACAGCAGCAGCAGATGAGCCCTAAGCCCAATGGCCACTCGGATGGAATTATATAATCTGATCATTATCATTTCATAAAATGTATATTTTCCGATCACATGACTGATTTGTTGTACTATTCTGTATATACATATTGTATTAGTCTTGTATAAGGGAAGTAAAGCGTCGCTGAATGTTGTATTTTTTGTGCCTCGATTTTTGAAATTAGACAATTTTTCCATTTTGAAAACAGTACAATTTTGTCGGTATTTTCTTTTTTGTGTGAATCTCTTTTATAGCCCCCCCCCCCTCCATTAAAGCCCAAAGTTGAATAATAGTGCCCCCGGGGTTTTATACTGTCATTGTAATTCGTGCAATTTCTCTGAAAAATCGGCGGAGGTGAAATTGTCAAAAATATGTGGGCCAACAAAATTAACCAAGCTGAGGGGTCGATCCCAAAAACCAATAAGAAATGTGCGAATTTTTTTTGAAAATTCACTTTTTCAGACCAAACAAAACAACACAAATAAAATTTATATAAACCAACAATGAATGTGTTAAATGAAACATCGCTTTGAATACCGTAAATACAATACAATAATACGCACATACAATACCTAAACATATGCATGGCTAAACACAGAATATTGGATACAATATATACACACAGAATACAACACCATCATTCAAGCATCTTCATCATCACGAATCGTTTCCGGCACTTCAACGCCATGTTCCGCCGCGCTCGGCCGTTTCGTCGTGCTGCTGCTGGACCCAAAGAAACTGGCCAATTTGTGCTTGATTTGTTTTGACTTCGGTTTTTTGGGAACAGGCTTCGTCTTCGGCACCACTTCCGCTTCCACGTCCGCATCTGTTGCGCCCAGCCGTTTGTCCGTTTTGTAGTCGCTTGGCACGGCGGAGATCGTCGATGTGTGCGCGCTGGGTTTCGGCAATTTGTGCCCGCTTGGTCTCGGCGATTTGTTTTTCCCATGCTCCTCCTCCTCATGCTGGTCATTGTGGTCCTCCTCGTCAGAAGTGTGGTGGCGGCGTTTGCGTTTTTTGCAGCAGCAGCATCGCACAATCAGCACAACAACGATGAACAGGACGATTGCTGCAATCACTCCGCTGCAGAAAAAAAATGGGTGAAAATGTGAAATTACATATTTAAATGCGCTGCTGGAATGATGAGTGAAAGCCAGGGGCCCAAAAATGCCGGAATTTCGTGCCATTGCCGACATTCCAAAAACCCTCATTCGCCAGAGTCGGTCCCCCAACGACCAAAAAAATGCCGGAATTTCGTGCCATTGTCAACATTCCAAAAACACTCATTCGTCAGGGTCGGTCCCCCAACGACCCAAAAATGCCGGAATTTCGTGCCATTGTCGACATTCCAAAAACACTCATTCGTCAGGGGTCGGTCCCCCAACGACCCAAACATGCCGAATTTCGCCCATTGATGGTCTCCCCAACGACGGATGGTAAAAGGACAAACGCACCCCCCGATGAGCATCTGCGTTGTGTGTTCGTCATCGAGACCAAAAAGCCCTGCCTTAGTCGTATGCGATGGTGCGCTCGGCGTCGTTGTCGTCCTGCTGCTGGCGATGTTTGTCGTCTCATTTTTGCTGAAAATAAAAAATAAAAAAAAAATTTGGCATTTTGCCGTCAAAAAATTGTTTACTTTTCCATTTGTTGCGCGTCAACAGAGCAAAAGCATTCACTGAGCACCAGCAAAAAAGCGACAAAGGCAAATTCCCATTTGAATTTGATGAAAAATGCACGCGACGGCATCATTTGTTGTTGTAGTTGAAGTTGAAATAAAAATAAAAATGACCGAAGTGAGCACAGAGAAAGCCTTTTATATGGGGGAGAGAATTTTGCGTATAAAATTTTGACGCCTTTTTTAAGCGGTCACTTATTTCGCTGACCCACGAAGCCACGAAAATCCAATTTTTTAAATCTTAAGCCGGTAGATGAATCATATAGGATTTTTCGGGATCGCTGAATATAAATATTCTATTCCCTTGAATTAAGTAAATTCGGTAGGGGTCAGTTGCGGCCGGTTGCGTCTTGGGCCAATTGCGTCTGGCAGCCAGTTGCGTCTTAGTACTTAAGGGGCCAGTTGCGTCTCGAAATTTTTAATAGAGTAAAATGGATTAATTAAGTTTTCTGTATGCTATATTTTCATTTTCACAGATACATCGGCAACAAGAAATATTCAAAAATTTATAGAAAATAAAGAAAAGTTTTAACAAAATTAACAAAGTTTCATTTACCCATTTGGTAATTGCTCGAAATCCCCCTAAGCATTTCATTAATCAAATTCCGATTAATTTCGGTCGGGGTCGTTTTCGCGTGGCCGTTTTCGCGTGGCCGTTTTCGCGTGGCTGTTTTCGCGTGAGGGCCATTTTCGCGTGGCCGTTTTCGCGTGGTTGCATATTAAAAATTTCATTACTAGGGATGCGATTTTTAGACACAAAATCGTGAATTCGACCAATTCCGAACCCCTAACCCGAACATTTTTCGAGAATTAAATTTAAAAATTTTTTTATTTCTCTTAAAACATTGTTTATAATGTTTTCGGTGTTGTTAACTTTTGACAAAAACTATTTCAAAGCCAAAAAATGGTCATTCTAAAGATACGAATATAAAAATGAAAATTTGATATTTTGAATTTTCGATTTTTTGTTCGAGTTCGGGTTAGGGATTCGGAATTGGCCGAATTTTGTTCCTTTGTTAAATTAATGAATTTTTATAAAAATTTCATTTATTTTTCCCGTTTGACGCACATTCGAACAAACTGACAAATTATTATAGAAGGTGACCAGCCGCAAGAAAGAAAAAACAAAAAAAAAGTTATGAAAATTGTTCAAGTTCGGGTTCGGGATTCGAAAAATGGATGTTCGGCACATATCCGACCAATTTCAGTCCTAAACAGGCACTCACGCGAAAACGTACCCCACGCGAAAACGGGCCACGCGAAAACGGGCCCCACGCGAAAACGGCCACGCGAAAACGGCCACGCGAAAACGGCCACGCGAAAACGTCCTGGCCCCGATTAATTTGGTTTTGGCAATATTGATGATCATTTTCGATTTGCGGCTGCTCTTTTTCCTGATTGTAGCGCTCCAGAATCCTCAAAATTCGTCTGTCCGCTTCACGGTAACGCTTTGCTTTCTGCGGCCGGATGAAAGATCCGCCAGCGGCACAAACGCCAGCGAAGTGATCATTTTGGCAGCTTGTGCAAAGGCTGCGTCGGTTGTGAAGCGCTATTTTGATTGATTTGCATCTTTTTAAATTTCCCAACAAATTTTTTAAATGCTTCGTTTTTAAGTGACATTTTCCATCCTCGTCACTATAAAAGCTGCTTTACCGCCTCATTTCCCATTCATTTGGCTTACAATTTCCACGATGGCCTCCACTGTTCCACAAATTGTGCTCCGTCTGTTGCTCTTTTCTGTCCTCATTTTGATCTGCTTCGACTGTTGCCATGGGTAAGCTTCGGAATTGGAAGCATTTGGCCTCTTTTTTTTTTTTTTGCTTACATATTTTGTCGTCTTTTATTTTCCCATTTTTCAGCAAACGTCCAATGCCTACAAAGTCCAGCACAGTTCCAACGACTACGACGAAGTCTCTTCCACCTCCAAAAAAAGAAAAAGAAACTGGTGTCTTCAAACTCCTCCCAATGTGGGCCAACATTGTCATCGCCGTTTTAATTGGGTGAGTTTTGTCTGCTGATTTTTGCCGTGCCATTTTCCTCCGTCTGTCCGTCTTCAATTTGTTCCCTCATTTTCAGCATGGTCATCACAATTGGCATTGTTTGCTGCGTGTGGTGGTGCTGCCTTCGTCAACGATATGTTCGTCGTTCTGCAACTGATGGGCCCTCCGCGTCACTGAGCGACACCGAAAAGTCAAAGGGCGGCGGATATTCGTCGAAGCCGAGCGGATTTATGATGTCCAAGATGCTTTTATGGAAGTCGGCGTCCTCTTCGACCAAAACCAAAATGCCGGACAGTCTCAAGTCGGACATACAACCACCAAGGGCATCATCGTCAAAAACGAAAGACAAGTCTTCGTCAACAATCCCCGAAAGCAAATATGCCATGCTGATGCAGAAACATTGAACGGAACGCCGCGGACGGACGGACGATGATGGCATATTGTTATTGATGATATCGGATGGATTTCATATTTAATTGCTGTGTAATTATGCATAATTATTGTATTGTTTTTGCCTGCCATTTTCGATGCTCATATTCATTTCCTTGTGGTTACTCTGTTGTGTATGGTATTATAATTATTGTGTGTTGTTCTGTATGCTATTATTACCTAATTAATGGTGTTGATGAATCTGTATAAATTGCCTTGAATGAAGAAGCTCTTATTGATGATTTAATTACTGTTTTCGTTAATTGATGGTTGTTGCAACTTGAAAAATATGTTTCAGTTCGTTTTTGCTCCAAATTCGGTTTTCTAAAAACCATTACAAATCCGGGGATTATCCAATTTTCGTAGATTAACTGTTTCAAGATTTGTTGTTCCGTTTCCTCAAATTGCGCTTGGCCAATAGTTTTTTCGCATTTTGATCAGTTTTTCGTTCCATAAATGTTAAATGTCGCTAATGAATTGCTGCGTCGATCAATGAACATTAATCTGCGAAAATATTTGCTGCGTCATCATTGTAACTTGTCCCAATTAAAACTATTGAAATGAGAGGCCGAGTCAATTAATTTAGGCCACAAAAACGGTGGTTTTACCGTTTTATGGCAATTTTAAAATTTGGAAATTTGTTTAAATGAATTATTTATGTATTATTTCGGCACTTTGAAAATAATTTTTTTTTTCTCACCAACACAATTTGCATTGTTAGGAGTCCCATTGGGATTTCATTCTGTGGTCTTTTCGGCTGTTCTTCGGCACTTTGGCCACTGAGAAGGCGTCCTTCGCCCTCCGCTGCTGCAATGGGTCGTCCATTTTCGGCACTTTTGTGCCACCCAAATGCCCCTCCTCCATAAATGGGCACATTTGGAGGGGAAGGGTCAAATAATCCGTTATTTATTCCCAATCTTCAAATTCATGGGATAATGGAGCACCCATCCACCACCCTTCTCTGTCTCAATTTACATTTAAACCGCGAAATCCACAACAATTTGAAATCAATTACTGTGCTTGCCGAATTTGAGTCCCCTGTAATAAAGCCCCTCCCCCCTCCTTCGAGAGTTCTTGAAAAATAGGGCCACGAAAGCTTTGTGTATTTCCGGCAAATATGGCACAAATTTTTGTGTTTTAATTCAAATTTAATTGAATTGAATTCCAACAAATTTCAGTCAGACGAATAAAACTGTGTTTTCCAAAGCTTTTTAAACAATGAATAATGAAGAAGGCTCATTAGAATTTGATCTTCGAACCCGGCCAAAAATATGTGATTTTTTGAAAATTAAACAACAAAAATTTTGTGAAAAATTTAAATTATTTGGCACAGACACAACACGGCCCCTGGGGGAGCAAATTTTGACAATTGCACCATATCATCAACAGTTGGCACATGTTACAGCCGGCACTTTTCTGCAAATGTTCGGCCAAGGCGAACTCGTCCAATGCTGCGAATTTAAAGGCGAAACAAAATTTTAAATTTTAAAAATTTCGTCGGATTTTATAAATCCAAATGCATTGGATAAAATTCCTCGAATTTAGCAAATTCAAAGGCTTTAAAAGTTTAGAATTTTAAAAATAAATTCAATTTCAATTGCCCGACAACTTTTAAATTGTTAATTGCAGCCGCTTTTCCATTCGCTTTAATTTTAAATTGTTTTTCCCCCATTTTTTTTAGCATTTTCCCCCCAAATTGCCAATTTGTTCTCTGAAATCCATCACTGAACACAGAAATGTCCAATTTGTTTGGATTAAGCCGGCGCCAAATGCTTTCACAAAGTGCACTTTATTTATTTATTTACTTCCATTTTCTTTCCTTGGCCATTTCCGTCCGTCTCTTTTGGCCATGGACTTTTAAAATTGGATTTTTTCCGTTTTACGGCAAATATTTTTTGATTCTATTATTTTGGGAAGTAAATTTTAATTTAAACATTAATTTGTTATATTGAGATTGATATTAATAGTAATGTTCAAAAGTGATGCTCGAGACCGAAAAGTTTCCGAGACTCGAAGCCGATACATAGAAAAGTAACCGCAAATATTCATTATTAAATAAAATAAATGATAATTATTTTGTTTACCAACAAAAGCCCAATCATTAAGGGTATAAAAAGGTTTCGGTCTCGTCTCGTAAAGTCTCGAAGACTGATGCCGAAAAAACGAGATCGATACTCTCGAGTATCACTGATGTTCAAGACTGTGAAGCACCGATAGGGAAAAAAGACATTTTTAAAAATTTAAAATAAATTTAAACTATATATTTTTTGAGACGGGTCAACATTGGGACTCGGAATTAGAGCTCGGCGTGGGGACGGCGCAGGATTTTGCTGGGGTCCCTGCCTGAAATGCCGTATTTTTTTTGGAAATTGCTGGATTGCCGGATTTTGTGGATTAGTTCAGCGGGGTCATGTTTCGCATAAAATGTTTGTGCCAGTCCCGCAGCGGGACTTAAAAATGAAATTTCCGGACTGACTGTACTTTGGCACCCAATGCCAAAAAATAAAAATGCCATAGCAAATCCAATTTCCTTTCCCTTCCCCGCCGGACATAAAACATATGCATCATTTGTGCACATTTTCGATCAATCACAAAGTCCAGCAGCGGTCGTTGACCTCTAAAACGAGCGGTCGATGGGGCGGACAGACTTTTTAAACACAACGCCAAAGTGTCCCCTTTCTCTCTCTCTCCCCTCCCCTTTCTCTCCCCACCCTCACTCTCTCCTCTCTCTCTCCCTCTCTCTCTCTCTCTTTCTCCCCTCAGCAAATTTCCACCATTTTTTTCACCTGTTTCTCTGCTGTACCCTCTCTTAAACTCTTTTTCGCTCCCATATTTTGCCTCTCTGCCCTCCCATTGATGGGAAACTCTCTGCTTCTCGTCCTCCATACACTATTTTGTCTGTCTGCCATCTCTCTATGTGTCTGTCTTCCTCCCCATTCTCCGCAAAAGCCATTGTATTTCTCCAATTTATGAAGCATAAAAAAGGGTCAGAGATAACATAGGGAAGAGATGGGAGTGGATTTTGTGAACAGCACAAAACAGAACACACGAAGGTCAAAATGGAAAGCCAACAAACGAACAAAAGTGTCCTTTCTTCCTCTCCCTGCTGTTCCCCACTGGAAAAAACAAACAAAAAACACCTAAACTATATATATATATATATATTTATAGATCTATTCTTTATTATAAGGTCTCGGAGTGGGATACTCTCGGGTCTGCTAACTCTCGGTCTCGACTCTCGACTTCATTTTTAGTCTCGACTCTCATTTTTTCTCTTTTTGGCCTCTACTCTTGGGTCTAATTCTCGGTCTCGACTCTCGGGTTCTTTTCTCCGTTCATTTCTTGGCCTCCACTCTTAGGTTCATTTGGTCTCGACTCTCGGGCCTTAATTATCGGTTTCGACCATTTTTAGTCTCGGCTCTCTTTTTTTCTCCTTTTTGGCCTCTGCTCGAGATCATTTTGGTCTCGACTCGGGAATTCTTTTTCTCGGTCTCGATTATATATATTTATAGATCTATTCTTTATTATAAGGTCTCGGAGTGGGATACTCTCGGGTCTGCTAACTCTCGGTCTCGACTCTCGACTTCATTTTTAGTCTCGATTCTCATTTTTTTTTTTGGCCTCTACTCTTGGGCTTTTCTCGGTTCATTTTTGGCCTCTGCTCTCGGGTCTAATTCTCGGTCTCCATTCTTGGGTTCTTTTCTCGGTTCATTTCGGTCTCGATTCTCCGGTCGGTTCATTTCGGTCTCGACTCTCGGGTTCTTTTCTCCGTTTATTTCTTGGCCTCTACTCTTAGGTTCATTTGGTCTCGACTCTCGGGGGTTCCTTTCTCGGTTCATTTTGGTCTCGACTCTTGGGTCTTAATTATCGGTCACAACTCTCGGGTTTTTTTCTCCGTTCATTTCTTGGCTTCTATTCTTGGGTTCATTTTGGTCTCGACTCTCGGGTCTTAATTATCGGTCTCGACTCTCGAGGATGAAATTCCGACGCCCAAAAAACGGAATTCCGTTGCATCCCTCCCTCTGCTGTTGAGCTCCGACTCTCGCGTTTGTGAATAAAATTTTCAACTCTCGAACAGTCAGTCCCATTAAAACATGTTTTCTTTCCTCGTCCAATTTTGATTGACAGATTTACAACTTTCTGCCGTTTCTCTCCCCCCATAAATAATTTTCATTCCTTTGTCCTTTCTTTCCAATTTTTGCGTTTTGTTGTCTTTCGCCTGTCAATTTCAGATTTATTTTTATTATTTTTTTTCATTTGGCCAATGCCAATTTCAAATCCTTGCTTAATGTCCTCGCCTCACATACACTTTCATTTATTATGCATGCATTCATTCCTTTGTTTCTCAAATGGATTTATTTCCCCTCCGGCGGACTTATATATTTTTATATTTTTCCAAATTCATATTCCGAACAATAAAAAATAAAAATTCTTTTGTGGGCCGAAATTGCTAAAACAGGGGTGGTACTGTATAGATAGACAGACACAGGTACTGTAATTTAAATTTAAAAAAAATTGGAACAATCAACCCATTTATTTTCATTCTAGATGAATTTTGTTGTAGCCAAGTCGTCCCACTAAACAGCATCCCGAGACTTTTTTCGAGTCGAAACCAAGATTAAAGAAATCCCGAGACTTTCCCCGGAGTCAAGACCGAAAGTAAAGAAATTCCCTAGACTTTCCCTTAGTCGAGACCGAGACTCTCGAACAGCACCACTCACTACTGATTGGCCAATGGTCAAATGATCGCCGCGTTCAACTGACAAATCACCGCCGCCATTATTTACGGAGTCCGTCCCTGTGCATATTTAAATGGGGCTAGCTAGCCCCAAATGCACACTCATCATTTGCACTTTCGATTATTTCAATCGACGACCGCGGCGAGTGGCGCCGGCGCCTCCGCCGCGCCGTCCTCGACCGCCCATTAAAATGACCGGCGACGGACACGGCGGGCGGCACCCCACACACTCACTCACCTTCTTCACCCTCAACCTCAACCACACAACCGACCCCACAGCCCTCACTCACCTCTTCCCCAACTGCGACCAACACAACTTACTCACACTCTCTCTCTCTCTCCATCACTCTCTTCAATTAGCCTATTCTCTCCCCATTTACTCTCTCTCCCCCTCCTCACTCTCTTCAATTAGCCTCCTATTCTCTTCTCCTTTTACTCACTCTCTTCCCCTCACTCTCTTCATTTTCCCATTCTCTCTTCGTTTACTCACTCTGTTCCTCTCCCTCTCTAAATTGCCCACTCTATCCCACTCACACTCTTCAATTAGCCTATTCTCCGCCCATTTTATTCTTTTCTTCCCCTCTTCCTCTACAAATTACTTACTCTCTCCACCTTACTCTCTTCAAACTGCCCATTCTCTCCCACTCACTCACTCTCTCGCACTTACTCCGCTCTGTCCACTCTCTCTGTTCCCACCACTCTCTCTCCGCATTGATCAAATCCCACCACATTACAATGCTTTGATCATCGTTCAATTCCTTCCCCCCCCCCCCCCCCCCCGCCGTCGCCCAAGGAGGGGGGGGGGGAGATTAATCTGCTCGCCAAACACACACACTTTCAATTTTAATTTAAGCAACAAGCAATCAGCCCAATCTCAGCCCACCAAAATCTTGTTTTCACTTCCACCAAATGCTTTTTCATTGCTTTTTGTGTCAGAATTTGGCGGGCGGCGAGAGGGGGGCGGCACCTTTGGGTATAAATTGGGCTTCAAACCCGGGGGGGGGGGATGGCTTAAGCAGAAAACCCTAAACGGTCCCCCTCCCCCACCCTCACATTTTCGTCAGAGATTGAATTCCCGAAGCCCGAGGCCTGTTGATTGGTAGAGCTCATCCTGATCAAAATTTTTTCACCAGTGTTTCAATTCGGACTTCTCCAAGAAGGCTGTTCGAGCTCGAGGGTGAATAATTGTTCGAGACTCGGGAATCGAGGCCCAAAGAAAATCTAGGTCTAACAAAGCCTATGCCTAGCGCCTAAGCCTAAAGCATAGGCCTAATCTACGCAATTGCCTGAGTTGCCTTTTGTACAACATTGTACCAGAGTTGTTTTTTGTACAAGTTGTTTTGACAGCAAATTTTTCCGTGGGATGAATTTTCTCATTTTATCCCCCTGATTTTTTTTTTGATTTTTTTGTTAAAATTTGGCACTTTTTTGTGGGAATGAACTCTTCTTCATTAACAACATTTTTTTCTTATCATCTCCAATAATTCTAGAGCAGATTACAAGCAACAACATTATGATGGTACAAATCTGTAATAAATAATAATAATAATATTTGTTTTTGGTTTTGCCCTTTTTTTTGCCGTCGCTGTGACTCATTTTTTTCGCCTTTTGCCATTTGGCCAACCCGCAAAAACTAAAACATTCTGTCCGTCCCCATTTGTGTGATGGTGATTCACTGACTCATTTGTATATTTATAAGGGTGTCCTCCTGCTGCTCGGCGGATGCATTCCGTCGCTTTTTTCATTTCAGCAAAAATTGGAAAAAATTAATTTATATGTATTTTTTATTTTGGCTAAAAATTAACGCCCAATGCCATGGCATCATTAAAGGGACGGTTTTTTTTTTGTTGAATTTTTTAGGCCTAAATTTAGTCGATTCTAGGTATGGAAAATGTTGATATGATTGATATCCTGAAGAAAATCAGGGTTTGAACCCAAATTTCTGGAAAAAAATGCTTGGATCCGGACACAGCCCTAGAAAATCTAAAAATATAGGCCCAGAAAAACCATGGATCCCATGCTCATGAAAATCTAGGTTCTGAAAAGAAAAAACCAGGCCTAGGCCCATCAGCAAGCCCTGGTCGAAATTTAGTTTTCACTAGAGCCTGGAACCTTGAAAAAGTTGTGGTCGGGATCCCGGGAAAATCCTGGCGGGATCCGATCCCGTCCTGGCTCTAATTTTCACAGTAACTCTTAAACATTTCGTTTGAAATTTTTAGTGCCTTAATGATGAAAATAAATGTTTAAATCTTCTCCCATTTCACGTTGCATTTTGAATTTCTCGTCGGTTTTATTACTTTTTAATGGGGGGTAATTAGTCGGCGGTCGGTCGGTCATCCGCCGACGACGCCGCCGCCAACGTAATAATAATTATCACTGCTGCTGATCACATGACAACGTTTTTGTCGCTTTATTTACCATATTTATCCATAATAAAATTTCAAATGGGCTCTCTCACCGAAGTTTTGGCGGAAAATGGCGCCCTTTTGGCGTTTTATTTATTTGTTTATTTATTTTGTCCTTTCGTCCCCCGTCCAAAATTCTCAGATTTCTCAGCCCAATCGGTGGACCATGAAACAACACTTTTGTATTATTATTTATGGGGCCCGTTTAAACTTTCAAATGATTCGTCTCTATTTGTTTTAAACGGTCTAATGCCCCTGTGGGAAATAAACAAAATTTTTTTTTTGGGGGGTTTTAATTAATTGGGCAATTAAAATTTGGCCCATTTCTCACGCGCTTTTTTGTCTGTCTATTTTTATGTAATCGGTTTTGTTATATGTTTAATAGATCGAAAATCCAATAACAAAAGCACATTAATATTTGATAAATGATTGTGGAACATAATTAGTAATTTAACCAATTAATTAATTAATTACATCTTTCTTTTAATGTGGCCGTCGAATTTATCAATAATAAAACCCAAATTTTTGTTTTTTTTCGCCCTAATGATCAAAGATCACTTCTCCGAATAAAACAAATTTTTTATTTCCCAGTAGCATATGATTGGCCAACAGCAGGAAAGAATGTTTAATTAACACACATATCCTTTTAGATGAAATGATCAGATTAAATTAACTCCGCCAGCTTTCCCCTCTTTCTCTGGACAACTTTTTTCCCCTCTCTCCCCCTCCATCACGCTCTGATCAGCACTGATCAGATTTTTTTTCACTCTCTCTCCTTTACTCTCTGTCCCCCCTCCTTTGATCAGTAGTGCTGATCAAATCACTTTTCTCCTTTCTCTCCCCTCTTTCTCTGTCCTCCCTATTCTCTCTCCTTCGCGCTCTCTCTCTATGAGCAGCGCTGATCAGTTCACTCCGCTGGGTTATCCAATTCGTACACATTTATGTGCATATATTTATCATTCTAATATTAATTATTGTAGTTCCATGCACAATTATATGCCCCCAGGGGATGCATAGTTTTTATAATTACGCGTTGGGTACGGGTGCACGTCAAATGGACCCACTCACCCGCCAAAATGACGACGAATAAATACAACACAGAATCAATACAACATTCCCAAGCAGTAGCAGCAAAAAATGGGTGTGGTACTAGGACAGCACACAAAATGGGGATAGGAGAGAAGCCAAAAATGGAAGTGTGGCGAAGCATTCGATCAATCATTGATCAGTCCCCTGATAATTTATGGTCTCCTACACAAGAGACTTTTATTAACTGTCCGAGAGTGTGTCCGTTTCTGTGGTGCCGAGATTGGTCTCGAGAGTTTCTGTGCCTTTGTCTCGGCTTTCAGTCTCATGGCTTGGAGCCATTCCTCAATTAGGACCTTTTCCGGCTCTCGGCTCTCGAAAATTTTAAAATCCCATCCCAAAATTACAAATGCACCACACCGATCATGTGATCAGCTGCTGCGATCAGTTTTGGGATGACTTCCCGGATGGATGTGATGGGTCATTTGATTCATCATTAGCTTGATCCACCACATGACAGCCGCCCATTTCAAACTCAACTTTTTTCATGATTTATTCCAAAAAATTGCTGCACCGATCAGCAGCAGAGGCAGCAAAAAACAGCAAATTGTGCGATCAAAAATCGCCGATCACCGCAAAATTTGATCGCTTCTTGCGGCTTTCCTCCGCGCACACACACACACACACACTTTCTTTCTGCTTGCTGTGTTCGTTGATCTCTGATCCATGCTGCGCAAGATTTGCAAAACACACACAAAGCCAACAGCAGCAGCAGCTGAAACTGATCATCATGTGTGTCGTGATACTCTGCTCTGATCATGATCAATGCTCTCTTTCTCTCTTTATCATTGTGTCCTCCCCCCCCCCCGTTAGGTGTGGCGACGGCGGAGGCGGCGATGATGCTATTTTCATGATCGGCGGGGCGAACCGCCCCCCGCCCCCGCCCCCCGCCCCGTCCGCCCCCTAAGAAATGCGTCCGTCGCATCCATCATCGCATCCTCCGTCCCCCCCTCCGCTCCCCCGTCTATAATTTATTCGATTCATCTCATCCTCCCCCCTGCCCCCCCCCCCCCGCCCATCTCATAGTTGCTCACGTAAGGATATATGGATCGACACGGGCGGGTGGTGCTGCTACATCATAAGCAGCAGGAAATGCGCCATGATCCCCCCCCCCCCCGTTTCCCTTGCCCCCGTCACTCCCTTTGACTGTCCTAAATTTCCCCGCCCCCCCCCCCCCCATTTCACCATTTGCATTTGTCCACATTTTGTGCCCGATCTCTCCTCTGTCCCCTTTCCCTTTTGTATCTCCCCTCGTCTCCCCCGTTTCTCCCCTCCCCTCCCCGTCTCCCATTTCCCCCTTTACTTTTACCCCTTCCCCGGTTCCTCCTCTGCCCTTCTCTACCTCTGTCCCCCCATTTTCCCTCTTGTCTCTCCCCTCGTCTCCCGTTCTTCCCCCGATCCGTCTCCCCTTTTTTCGTGTTCCCCGTTTCCCTATTTACTTTTTGCCCCTTCCTCGATTCCTCCTCTGCCCTCCTTCCTCTTCCACTATCCCATTTTCCACCTTTACCCCCATCCCTCCCCCCTTGTCCCGTTTCCTCCCCCGTCCCCCGATTTTGCTGCGCCGCTGTGCTCCTCCCTCCTCTCTCTCTCTCCCTTTTTGCAAAAAGATGGAAGGAGGAGGGAAGAGGAGGAGGAGACCATCTCATCATCATCATCATCTTCATCTCCATCAGCAGCAGCAGCATCATCGATGGTGAGCAGCAGCAGCACAACCTCCGTCCGAGCCGACGACGACGACGATAATACACAACACATTTCTCTCTCTTCCCCCCCCCCCCCCCCTCTCATTGTCTTCCCATTCACCTCTCCTCCCCCCCCCCCATTTATCCCCCGCCATTCAATTTATAATTATGTATTTATTCACCGGCAGTTTTCATTTTCTTTGACCCAACAAATGCCTACTTTGTTTCATCTTTTAAAAAATAATATGCAAATGGTGCCATAGAAAACCCAAAAAAAAAAAAATTCTCAATTAAATTGGGTGGAGGGGGGACAAAAAATGTTTGACAGATCTGAAGACTTTCAGGTCTAAGTGAAAATGAAAAATATCGGTCAAATCCAACACAAAAAAAATAAAATTGGCACAAATGCCGGGTTTCCACGCGCAAAATTTCAAACCCAAAAAATGCCATTAAAAAGAGTCTAAAATTTATTTTAAAAAATTTTTTAGGCCATTTTTATGCCTTTCAAAAGCCATCCTCCGCTTCATTCACGAGCCCATTGAATAGCAAAAACAACAAAAGCAATATCATCAACCACAGCATGGTCATCTCAGGGACTGCTGCTTCTGCTTCTGCTTCTGTTCCGTCTTCCGCCGTCGGCGGCGGCGGCGGCGGTGGGCGTCCGTTGCCGCCAAATTGGGAAATTTCGTACACCGAAAATGGCGAAAAATATTACATTGAGTAAAAAACTCATTAAATTTTAATTTAAAAACAAATTAGCCCATTTAAATTGGCCAGTCACAACACGGGCACCACCACGTGGGACGACCCGCGCGACACGTACCCGCTGCACAACTTCCAGCAGCAACAACGGTTGCCGGACGGATGGGAGCGCATTGAGGACACAATCCACGGCACTTTCTATGTGGAGTGAGTAGGGGAAGGACAAAAACGGGAAAAGTTGAGGGCATTGTCACGGCTGGTGTATGCTGGCAAGCCAAGCACGAAATCCCGGGTGTGCCATCAAAAGTCATTGGATTGGAGATCCCGGAAAACTTTGGCACTTTTCAAGCTGTTGGTCTCGACTAGCACCGTTTTCGAAACGGAAATTGCCGAGACTCTTGACCCGCCTCTGGGTACGAGATCGAGACCCTCAAATGCCTGATAGAGACTTGTTTAGAGTCGAAACTCAGAACAGCAGGGAGCAGCTCACCACACCCCCCCCCCGCCCTCCCTCCGGCATTTTTCCCCGAATTTTTTCAAAATTTTTTTATTTTTTTACAATTTAAAAAATCTTTTCTTTTTTTTTAATTCAAAATCAAAATCCCAGTCCATTGGTCTCCTCTAGGAATTCGTTTATTAACTCTCGAGGTTTGTTGAAACAAATTTATGCAATGTCCCAAGTGATGGAGCACCTCTCTTTTTCGTCAAATCCAATCCCAGCTAATTAGCCCCTGAGGCAAATTGCTTCAAGTGCCCAAAGGCAGGCAATTAAGGCGCCAAACTCAATTTGGCATTCCGTGTACATCCCATCCCACCCATTCTTGACAATGGCTGACAATAAATAAATGCTTGTGGATTGGATGGAGAAGACTGTCAAATCCCGAGGCAAATGAGTCTTGGTATATTACTGTACATTACTGTATACAACTTGGTCTCGGGCCATGTACGTTCGAGAGTCTTGACTATGTAGAGCCCGGAATTGGCATTTTATCCCAACTTTCTTTTTTGCTATGGTATTTAAAGCCATAGGTGTTTAGACCATTATTGTCTTACATATATGCCAAATTCTGTCTCTTATCTCATGTGTCGCGTGTCCCCACAATTGGCGGGGGGGGGGAAGGAATGGCACAACAAAATGTGCCGAGATTGTCAACTGTCCCCCCCCCCTTCCCGTCCCCCCAATTCAAAGAGAGTCCATCAGATTAGGCATGACAGCTTCTCCCCCCCCCCCCCCCCCTCCCCCGCTTCTTCCCCGGGATGAAATTAGTGCTGCTGTGATGGGTTCGAGAGTGAAGAGAGGGAAGGGGAAGAGAAAGAGTTTCTCGTCCCCTCCGGGGGCGGGGGAAGGGCTAAGAATGAAAACCCCGGGGGCGAATTCCCCAAATTTATTGACACTTTGCACGGCACGGCAGGCGGTGCCGGCAAAATGCTGCTGAATTGATTTGTGCCATACCCAAAAACCTATTTTGGCACCTATTTTGGTCATGTCCCGAAAATAGCCGGCGCAGATCACCGGGGAGAAGTTCATCACTAAAAATTGGATTTTTCGAAACGAATAATTTTTGCAAATTACGAAAAATTCCCTGGCAAATTTTAATTATTTTAAACTTGTTTTATTGCCATTTTTATTTTTATGGGTTTTTTTAAACGAATTTTTTGGAAATTACGAAAATTTTCTGGCAAAATTTTTAACATTTTAATATATATTTTATTCCAATTTTTAATTTCGTTTTTTCAACCATTATTCAATTCACATATTATTCCGTCATCATTCAAAAAGGTGAAAAAAAATTCTTCGCCAATTTTCCCACGCTCCGAAAACCCCAAAAAAGGAAAAGAAAAAAAAACCAATGTTTGAACAGCGAATTAATTCTCGAAAATTTATTCATTTTTATTGTCTGAAAATTAAAAAATTTATTTATTTTTTCCTCAGAAAATCGCTTTAAAAATTATGCATTTTTTGATTTGAAAAAAATATGTTCCCCGGCCGGCCCATCTGTGGCCAGTGCGGGTGCCCCCGCTCCTCCAGCACGGCATCATTCCGAAACGGCAGCGAACTGCTTGACCAAGTGGTCTATTTGTAAGGAAGGCATTTGCTAACCTAAAAAAATGTCGAAAATTCTTAAAATGTAAGACTCAAAGAGTACAAAAGTCAATTCGAGAGTGAGACGAAGCCAAAGTCGAGAGTTGAATTGTCGAGATTTTTGGGATTAGTTTCTCGAGTGACCGAAAGTTTTCGAGATCCAAAAAAAACTCGAGACCGAGATTTCACCCGAGACTCAGACGAGACCCACAAATCCCTGGATTTTTATCGAGACCGAGACTCTCGAGAATCACCAATTATAGTCAATGAAGTGAGAGAGAGAGAATTCGTGAAGTAAAAGGCCGGGAATAAGACTGAAAGTCTGTCTCGAAATTTTTTTTGTAAGAGGAAAAATCCCTAAGAAATATAAAAAAACTAATAATTTCCAATTTTTTGGTGTATTTCTTGCCAGGTGTGGACCGGGGCGGGGGACGAGCTGCTCTCCCCAGTACCGAAGGCATTACTGTATCTATCTGAAAACAGCGGCGTACTGTAGTATCCGATTCACAAAAATTACAATTGATTTCTTCTCCAGTCACATCAACAAGCGGACTCAGTATGAGCGCCCAACTTCACTGGTCATGGTGCCGTCCACCAAGCAGCCCATCTACGAGCCGTACCAGCACCAACAGCAGCAGGCGGCGACCACCTCCACGGCACCACCGAACTTCCACCACAACCACCACGAGCGATTGGTGTCCATGGCATCGACGGCGGGTGGTGGCATTCCATCGAACAGTGGTGCCAATAATGGTGGGCGGCACGCCAATTATTACATAAATGCATATTTGTAGAGACTGTTGACATGGACGAGCCCGGAATTTTCAACAAAAAAAACCCAGCTTTAAGCTGAAGCTTTAGGCTGGGCTTAGGCCTAAGTTTTTGGCTAGGCTTAGGCTAAGCTTTAGGCTAGGCTTAGGCCTAAGTTTTTGGCTAGGCTTACTTGGGCCTAGGCTTAGGCTTTGATTTTGTAAATTTTTTATTGTACGAGTTGCCATTGACTCGATTTCAATGGGCCTGGGTTTGTCCCAAGTTAAATAAGAAATCCACTTGTCCAGCCAGTCAGTGTCCATCATGTTTTTCCCAAAATTCCAACCGATTTCTCGAAGTATTGGCATTTTTTACTCGAAACCCGAGAGAAAATATTTCCTAATATATTTATTTACTTTTTTTACATTTGCAGGAATTTATGGCACCGCCGCTTTTCACAACAACGGCACCGGCGCCGCCAATTATTATCTGCCTAATCAGCAGGATCATTATGATAGTGGCAGTGGTGGTGCTGGGCTTGGTTATCAGCGTCAGCAGCAGCAGCAGCGAATTCATTTCACGCGAAATCCCGGCGAACTTTGTGGTCGGTTCAAAAAGCGCGGGATTTTTGGCGAAGTGTTTAAATCCCCATCCAAAAAGGCGACATTTTAAATGCCCGTGTCCAAAAGGGGCCCAAGGGGCTCGGCTTCACACTGATCGGCAACGATGGCACAAACTTGCACGACGAGTTCATCCAGGTGTGGTGGGAGAAGCCGATTTATTGCATTAAAACTAATTAAGGACGGACAGATGGGTGTGTCCTTACTTTTAAGGACGGGGAAGACCCAATTGTCTTAAGGGCCACAATTATTAATTGATTGTCCGTCCTTTTCAAACCTTTTTACAGTCACCTAGGCAATTAAGGACGGGGAATGGGCTGCCCTTCCTTTCAAGGACAAATGATCTGCTTGTCCTTATTTTAGGGACCACAAATCCGTTAGTTATCCTTCCTTTAAATGTTTTAAACCGCCTTTAAACATTTTTGGATCTTTTTTAGATTTACATACAAAAAAAAAAATTTTTAGTTTTAAAGGGCATTTTGCCAGAAACCATTTCAAATGGTTGAGTATGCGGCATCCATCAATGGCCATAAATGTTTTAATTAATTCAAATTTTTAGATCAAAACAATCATTGCCAATGGGCCGGCCGCTGCGGAGGGCACACTGCGCTCGGGCGACGTGCTGGTGATGGTCAACGACCGGTGCATGCTCGGCGCCAGTCAGGACGACGCATGCCAAGTGTTCCGTGCCATCAATGTGCGGGCGGGCGGGCACATTTGGGGGGGGGGCAATTAGGCATTAATTAGTGCTGCTAATTGATTGCTCCCTGACCCAACAAATTATGCAAATTGGCATATTTTATTTGGCATCAATTATAAAAAAATTTCTTCATCTTTTTGAAATTCTAATCTAATGCTACCGTATATCTTTTTGCACATTATGTTACAGTACACCCTAGAAGGATTACAGTATTCGGGAATGAGACTTTTTTGAAAGAAAGTCACCATATACTCAAAAGAAAAAATAATAGATGAGAATATTTAATTGACAGTCATGGGTGATCACTGTAAAATACAGTAATACGCTTGGAAATAAACGGTATTTCCTCCCATAGGTTGGTGAATTTGTCCGAATCCAAGTGTGCCGTGGCTACCCACTTCAAATGGACCCGACAAACAGGGTAAAACACACAACGGCATTTTTTTTGCAATGGATTTTAAATTTAAAAAAAAAATTTAAAAATTTGAATTTTAAAGATTTTCACTGAAAATGTTTACGCCGCCGCTTCGTCCGTCCAACAGCAGCAAAACTGTAGCAACAGTAACCAGCAGCAGTACAACAGCCATCAGAATCACCACCGTTTCCGTGAGCAACACGTGGTCGAGCTGTGCAAGGGCCAAAAGGGTTTCGGCTTTACGGTGTACGATGACGCATTCGGTGGGTACGGTACTGCCCAAGCGGCGGGGACGCCTAATTGCGGTGGAATTGTGAGCCCATGCTCGAGAGCGAAAGAGTCTCATGACTCATGAGACTTAAGACCGAGTCTTGGCTCATTTTTTAGGGCCGAGATAGCCCTTTTTGTTTGGACTCGAGGCCTAGTCTTGGCTCATTTTGACTCGAGACTAAGTTTGGCTCATTTTGATTCGACACTGAGTCTTTGCACATGTTTAAATTGGCACAATTCTTGAAACGAGTCTTGATCCATTTTTTTTTTGATTCGCGACTGAGAATTCCTGCGGGGAAATGCCCAATTTAAATAATTATTCATGCGGCGAATTGTCAAAAATTTAAATAATGTGATTCTCCATTTTTGAAGGCCAACGCGTGAAGAGCATTTTGCATCCGGACCAGTGCCCGAATTTGCTCGAAGGCGACACCATTTTGGAGGTACTGTCAAATGGGTGGAGTGGGTTTAATTCATACTGTATGTATTACTACGATACTTACACACAGGTGAACGGTCACAATGTGCGTGCCCTGCCCCATGCGCAACTCGTCCAAATGCTGCACGACTTCCCGATTGGCAGCCGCTGCAAAATGTTGGTCCACCGGCGAGCGCCCAAACAAAGGTGCCCAAGCAGCAAATTGATACCGTACTCTAGGCATACAGTAGTACTACAGCCTTCTATACAGTACCCCTGTTATTCCAAAAGCTGACAATTTCGGGAATTCAGCAAAAACAATCAGAAATCTCGGCGATTTTTACTTTGTATTTGTCAAGGTCTCGTACACCGACCGCCGGTTTCCGGTACGGGTACGGTAATGGCGGCGACGGTGGGGGAGGTGGCCAACCGCTGAATGGCACCACAACTGCTGGCGTAAGCGGACAACGGCAACAGCAGGCACAACAACAGCACAGAGTGTGTTGGCATGGGTTTTTTGGCATTTTAATTTAAATAATTAATTTAATTAAAAATTTTAATGCCATTTAAGCCGCTGTTCATCCAACGCTCAAAAACGCCGGGGCCAACCAACGGCGGCAGCAAAGCGAATCAGCAACAACAGCAGCAGTTGCAGCGTCAGTCCATGTATCATCAACTGCAACACCAGCAACGGCATGAGCATGAACATGAACAAATGAATTGGCAAAATGGGGGAAGCACAACATTGCCAAGGGTGGGCAAAAAACGGCATTAATTAGGCTGTCATCGATACTCATTTATTGGCACATTCATTCATTTTTCTAATTAGCGGTTGGGTCTCGATGATTGTTGGAAAAGCTCGAGAGTCTCGGCATTTGAGCTTGAGTCTCGGCAAAACTCGAGTGTCAATAGAGAAGCGTCTTGGTGTCGAGTATAGGGAGAAATATATTCACTCTCGGGCATCGCTTTTTATCAATCTATCTCCCTTTCTTTTTTTCTCTCCTCTCTCTCTTTCCCTCCCCCCCCCCCCCCCCTCCCCTCTCTCTCTCTCTCTCTCTCCTCCCCTCTCTTTTTCTCTTTCTTCCCCCCCCCCCCACTCTCTCTCTCTCTCTCGCCACTCTCTCTGTCTTTCTTTCCCCCTCTCCAGACACTCTTTCTCCTCTCCAATCACTCTTTCTCTTTCCTCTTCAATTACTTTCTCTTTCTCTCTCTCTCCTCCAATCTTTCTCTCTCTTTCCTCTCCAATCACTCACTCTCTCCTCTCTGTGTACATTTTTAAAAATTTAAATTTCAGTCTCTCCACCATCGGAACCATACAAATGATGCCACTACCATCACCAACAACTACAACAACAGTTAAACAACTAATTAGACCCCCTAAATAAATACATTTTTCGAATTTGATTCAGGTTATCTCCCGCCGCCGTCCAACGGCGACGCCAACGACGAGTACCGTATGCGCAACTTCACTTCCGCGTCCGCCATCGATACGGTAATGATGGGCCCACCGTCCCAACAACAGCAGATGGGTGCCGCGCGGATGCGTCCCTCCTCCTCCACGCTCGGCTTTTGCCCGACGCCGCCATTTGTGCCAGTTTCGGCGCTGGGCTGCAACAATGGCACCACACAGCAGCAGCAGAACGGCGGAACAATGAATGGCGGCACAAGCAACACAAGGGTGGGTTGGTGGCATCAATTATTGGCATGGCTAGTTATTATGGTCATGCTGGGCTAATTATAGGGCATTTTGGCAAGGTTAATTAAGGTATTATTATAGGACAGAGGGCATTGGCAATGATAATAGGGGTATTATAAGGGCTAATTGGGGCATTGGCAGCATTTAGTAGGGCTAATTAGGGGGCATTAGTAGGGCCCATTAAAGGGAATTGACAAGTTCATTAAATGTCATTGACAGGGTTAATTAGCGGACTTTTGTTTTAAGAAGCAAAGCATTGTGGTCAATCTGATCAGTCAATCAAATGGGTTCGGCTTTCATCTGCTGGGAGGAGCAGAAGTAAATTAATTAAAATTGGAAATTAAATAATTTAAAAAAAAATTCCCAAATTTCAAGGAAAATAAGCCGTTGAGCGTTGGCGAAGTGATCGCCGGAGGGGCGGCCGATTTGGACGGTCGCTTGAGGCTGAACGACCAAATTGTGGAGATCGACTCGCACTCGGTGGTCGGCGCGCAGCACAATCGCGCGGTCGAACTGATCAATCAGGTGGCGGCCAGCAGACATAAAATTTCAATTTTTGCTCTCTAATTAACCAAAGATACGATAATTACAGTATTCATGCATGCAAAAATACTGTAATTACAGTACCTAGTTTGTCAATATATTAACCGGTACAGTGTCCATACCCATTGAGTGCTCTGAAAAACAGGCGGTAATTACAGTACTTTGTACTTTCCCATCTCCATTGAATCCGCAGTAACATTGACGGTAATTACAGTACACTGTATCTCCATTGAGTACAGTAACATTGGCGGTAATTACAGTACTCTGTACTTTCCCATCTCCATTGAATCCACAGTAACATTGACGGTAATTACAGTACACTGTATCTCCATTGAGTACAGTAACATTGGCGGTAATTACAGTACTCTGTACTTTCCCATCTCCATTGAATCCACAGTAACATTGACGGTAATTACAGTACACTGTATCTCCATTGAGTACAGTAACATTGGCGGTAATTACAGTACTCTGTACTTTCCCATCTCCATTGAATCCACAGTAACATTGACGGTAATTACAGTGCCTAGCGAAAAATGTGTGCCCAATTTAATCATATCCATTTTTCACAAAAAACATCATCGCATTTTTCAGGCCTCCATTGTTGGCCACGTCCGATTGATGGTGATGAGGGAATGGCCAACTGCTTCTACTGGGGGTAAAATTTTTGTTTTTTTTCGGGGGGGGGGGGGGGCGGCAAAAACCCTAAATTTGGGTCGAATTTTAATTTTACGAGTTTAAAGAATGCCGCCGCGCAAAAGGCGCCACCGGAAATTTTCTCATAATTTTTGGCTGGGCCATTAAATTGGTAATCAATTCCAGAACTGTTTTCTGCCCATTCTCCGGCGACATCATTGGTTGGAAGCAATGAGTCGAGCAGCAGGGGAAAAGGTAAAAGAAGAAAAAGTAATTGATAAAAAATGATAAAATTGCATGCCCTCGGATGGGAGTCGAACCCATTCCCCCACCCAATCGGTTGGCAAACCATGCCACTGAGCCACCGAATCATTGACATACATTCGACAAAAATTACACTTCATTTATCTTCAGAAACTTTGCCCTACGATGTGACTTTGCTCAAAATGGATTTTGAGCCCGACTTTGGCTGCACAATCATATCGCATAGTCACCGTTATATTGGTCAGTTTTTTCAATCAATTGGAAATGAAAATTACACGCCTAATTAATGGCAATTAAATTTGGCCCCCCCCCCATATTTCCACATTTTGAATTTGGACCATTTTTGGCACATTTTCTTCAGCTGACATTGTGCCCGGAAGTGCTGCGCACCGTTCGGCTCGTCTCCGTGTGGGCGATTGTGTGGTGGCGGTCAATGGGCACTCTGTTGCCAGCATGGGCCACCAGGTGAGGCCAATTAACATGAATTTAAACTAGTAATTAGTGTAAATTTCGAAATCCTCCCCCCCCCCTCATTCAGCAAGTGTTGCAATTCATCCGCTCCACCGGCAACACGTTGACACTGACCATTGAACCGACGCTTCGTCTGATGGACCCGCCGCCGTCCGCCGCTTCTCCGCCATCATTAGCAGCAACTACAGCGACGGACAATGTGCAGCAATCATCATCCTCATTATCATCAAATTATGCACTGTTAAAGCAGCAGCACAGATTGTCAAACGGTGCGGTGGCGGCCGCGGCGGAGTACGGTAATGGAGTCGTCGGCGCTGGTAGCGCCGCTGGTGGTGGTGGGTACGGTGTTGTTGGCGCAAGGAGTACTGTAGTACAGCAGCAGCAGCAGCAACCGTGGCGGCAACAGCAGCAGCAAAATGTACTTTGTTTTTGCCGTTACGGTTCTGTCAGAGAGTGTGGTTACTGTAACAATTAAGCATTTGCCCAATTTGTTCACGGTTGAGTTGGTGCGGGGCGAGCGCGGCTTCGGCTTTTCCATCCGCGGGGGTGCCGAGTTTGGCATGCCATTGTTCATCCTCAAGGTAGGCGGCGGCATTTACAACACTAATCAATGACTAAATGATGGGTGGCCAGCAATTAAAAGGCAGAGTCAAAAATTGAAGAAAAATCAATTGGATAGTTCCCCCGACACTCGGGGAGAGAAAAGATCGGGGGAGGAAATTCCCCGACAAAATATTTGTCCGATTTGGAGTGCGTAGACGAGATAATTAACTCAATTCTATTTTCCCGCTAATCCCACACAAAAAGACTCTGGCCCAAGCCTATCGGTGCCGTGCCGAAAGGCGCCGCCATGGAAAATTTAATAAATTTTGAAATTTGTATGCGCCCAGATTGCCGAGGTTGGCCCAGCAGCGGGCAGTGCCATGCAAATTGGCGATCAATTAGTGGAAATTGACGGCGAAAGTTGCATTGGGATGAGTCACGAGCGAGCCATTGGCATGATCAAGGAGAGGCAACGCGTGAGGCTCACATTGAGCCGACAAAAGCTGTAACATTTGCCGGACAAAGAAAGAAAGGATGGATGGATGAATCGGATCATCAGCATCAATCACGCGAACAACACTCAATTTTAATAATAATTTATATAAATAAATCTTTTAATTTTCATTTTGTTTCAAATCGATTCAAAAAACTGGCAACCTAAGGGGGGGGGGGAGGGGTCCATTTGTCCTGGAATTGTGAAAAGTTGGAATTGTTTAATTGAGGGATTTGGCATTTTTTTAATTTTAACAATTTTTATTACGAGATTTTTAGCCTAAAAAATGTTCATTTTAATGTCAATCAATATCCAATTTAATAGGAAAATATTATTAACTTTTTAAAATATTTTTTGGCATTTTTTTAGAATTTTTTTTACAAAATTTCAATGTAAAAAAACGAATACTATACTGTACACACTTAGAATTGCTTTTTCCAAATCGCATCCCCATGGAATTGTTAGGCTTCAAATGCCGCAATTTGACGCGCAAATTTGGCATTTTTTGATTCGGAATGAATGCATCAGTTTTTTGAATCCGTTTTTGCTACATATACATTACATTTCATCTTCAATTTCAGGGTGGCGATTTGCTCCTATTTTTGAAGGCATTTGGGTCAGGGGTGTGCGAAATTTCGTGTCGTTTTCGTGTCGTCCCCTTTTTTCGTCACTTTTTGAGTTTTGTTTTCGTGTTTTCGTTTTCGTCCGTCAAAAAATTTTCGTTTCGTTTCGTTTTCGAGTTTTAAAATTTTGAATTTTCGTTTCGTTTTCGTTTTCGTCAGACGGAATTTGGACGAAAAATACGAAAAAATTTACACCCTTAAGAATGACCATTTTGTGAAAAAAACAAGCAATCTCGTGGAAGTTTGCTAGAGATTATCATATTTTTCTTTACAAAATTCATTGAAAATTCCAAAATTCTTCCCGGCGGCGCCTGTCGGCACCGCCGACCCCCAAAATTCTTCTAAAATTTTCAGTATTTTTTTAAATGTAGGTTTTTTGCCGGCCAAATTCTTATTTTCGCGCATGAAATTCTTTTAAAAAGACGGAAATTCCTGAAAAATTTGGCTAATTTCTAACAAAATTCAATAGAAATTCTTAATATTTTCTCCCGGCGGCGCCTATCGGCACCGCCGGACACTCTCCCCTCGCCCATTCACCAAAATTTTTTGGAAAAATACGCCACAAAAAATGTTAAAAATCTGATTTTTTGATTCCGGAATACACTGAAATTTATGATTTGCTTATATGTCCTCCCCAAAATTGCTAAAACCGATAATGGGAGACTAATAATATTTAATACATTTTGATCGAATAAATTGTAAAAATAATAGATTTGAAGCAATTTTTTGCAAATGTTCTTATTTTTGAGCCTAAGGATGGATGAATCGGATCATCATCATCATCAATCACGCGAACACTCAATTTTAATAATAATAATTTATATAAATAAATCATTTAATTTTCATTTTATTTCAAATCGATTCAAAAAACTGGCAACCCAAGGGGGGGGGGCATTTGTCCTGGAATTGTCAAAAGTTGGAAGTTTTTTTTTTGAGGGGGGGGGGGAATTGGCATTTTTTAGATTTTACAATTTTTATTACGAGATTTTTAGCCTAAAATGTTCATTTTAATGTCAATATCCATAAATATAAAATAATTTTGGTTTTCATTTAATAGGAAAATATCTTAACTTTTTTTTTAAATATTTTGGCATTTTTTTGAGAAATTTTTTTACAAAATTTCACAGTAAAAATGAATACTAAACTGTACACCCTAAGAATTGCTTTTTCCAAATTGCATCCCAATGGAATTGTTAGGCTTCAAATGCCGCAATTTGACGCGCAAATTTGGCATTTTTTGATTCGGAATGAATGCATCAGTTTTTTGAATCCGTTTTTGCTACAATACATAACATTTCATCTTCAATTTCAGGGTGGCGATTTGCTCCTATTTTTGAAGGCATTTGGGTCAGGGGTGTGCGAAATTTCGTGTCGTTTTCGTGTCGTCCCCTTTTTTCGTCACTTTTTGAGTTTTGTTTTCGTGTTTTCGTTTTCGTCCGTCAAAAAATTTTCGTTTCGTTTCGTTTTCGAGTTTTAAAATTTTGAATTTTCGTTTCGTTTTCGTTTTCGTCAGACGGAATTTGGACGAAAAATACGAAAAAATTTACACCCTTAAGAATGACCATTTTGTGAAAAAAACAAGCAATCTCGTGGAAGTTTGCTAGAGATTATCATATTTTTCTTTACAAAATTCATTGAAAATTCCAAAATTCTTCCCGGCGGCGCCTGTCGGCACCGCCGACCCCCAAAATTCTTCTAAAATTTTCAGTATTTTTTTAAATGTAGGTTTTTTGCCGGCCAAATTCTTATTTTCGCGCATGAAATTCTTTTAAAAAGACGGAAATTCCTGAAAAATTTGGCTAATTTCTAACAAAATTCAATAGAAATTCTTAATATTTTCTCCCGGCGGCGCCTATCGGCACCGCCGGACACTCTCCCCTCGCCCATTCACCAAAATTTTTTGGAAAAATACGCCACAAAAAATGTTAAAAATCTGATTTTTTGATTCCGGAATACACTGAAATTTATGATTTGCTTATATGTCCTCCCCAAAATTGCTAAAACCGATAATGGGAGACTAATAATATTTAATACATTTTGATCGAATAAATTGTAAAAATAATAGATTTGAAGCAATTTTTTGCAAATGTTCTTATTTTTGAGCCTAAAATCTTATTTCTTGGCCTTGGTGTTCTTATTTTGAAAAATTTCCGATCGGCACCCTGAACTAGAGCCACATCAGCTTTTCCATCTACTCGGATCTTCATTACATTAGTTTGAGGATACAATTATAAAATTTTATGTTTCTTAATTTTGGATTAAATTAGTTCAAAAAAATTTTCGTGTTTTTCGTGTCGTTTCGTACGAAAACGGCTATTTTTTCGTTTTCGTGTTTCGTTTCGTCCAAAAAAAAATTTTTCGTTTCGTTTTCGTTTTCGAGTTTTGAAATTTTTAATTTTCGTTTCGTGTTTCGTTTTCGTGAAAAATAAATATTTTCGTTTCGTTTTCGTTTTCGAAAATTATTTTTTTGGTTTTCGCACACCCCTGATTTGGGTAATGGTTACTTTTACTGGTCCCATAAAAAAAAGGAATAAATAAGGCGGTTTTTTACGATTCTGCGTTGCACTTTGGGGTTATCGGGGCCGCTGATCACGAATATGACATCAGATTTGTCATGTGACTTCATCTAATCTTTGATTTTTCATCAAGTCTAAGATTTTTTCAACAAGTGATCTTTCATTTTTTTAAAATTATAGCCATAAAAATGTTTTATGGCCTTATCTGGGTCGCTGGTTATTATTATGACATCCATTTCGAGCAATTCCTAAATTCGGACCTAAATTCGAACAAAAAATCGGAAGTTCAAATTTTAACGAATTTCGAATTTTTCGTCTAAAAAAAGACTTATGTTATCTTTTATTACAAGAGGGATGACTTTCAGTTTGTTTCCGTGCATTTAAGCCGTTTTCGAAATACAAATTTCGAAAATTTGACTTTTGATTCTTAGTTCGAATTCGGTTCAGGGTTTAGGAATTGGTCGAAATGGATGTCATATTCGTGATCGGCGGCCCCAATAACCTCCGAGTGGAGCAAATAATCGTAAAAAATCGCCTTATTTATTCTTTTTTTTATGGGACCAGTAAAAGTAACCATTACCGGCATTTGCCCCATTTTATAAACATTTTTTTCGCCCATTTTTTGCCCCCTTTTTAAACTGACAATTTCTGTCGCTCCCCCCCCCCCCCCAATTTTTTGCCCCCTTTAAACTGACTTTTTCTGTCGCTCCCCCCCCCCATTATGTATTTTTTTCGAAAATCAAATCGCCTTTCTGCTGCTGCTGCTCATTCATTCTTTTTATTCCCCGCCCGTCCCCGTCACAGTGTTCAGCAGCAGCAGCAGCACACACAAACAGTAATTGAGCTGCTGTCTGCTGGCTGTTGTTGGGTGTGTGTCACCCATTGTTTGCTAATTGCTTTTCGTACATTCCCTAACTCTCTTCTCCTCCTCTTCCTCTCTCTATAACTTAACTCTCTCTCACTCTCTCTCTCTCTCCTTGATTTAATTCCCTCGTCTGCTGCTCCTCTGAATTCCCTCTTCCTCCTCTTTCCATCTTCTCCTCCCCGTCTCTTCTTACTAATTAACTCTTCTCTCTCTCTCCTCCTCTAACTCCCTCTCCCTTCTCATCTTTCCCTAACTTAATGCTTTTTCTCTCTCCTTCCCCCCCCCTCTCTTCCTAATTCCCCCTTCTCCTCCTCCTCTCATCCTTCACATTTTACTCGTTTTTCCCTTCTCATCCTCCTCCACTTATGTACTTCCACCATTCATTCATATTCATCCATCCATTAATTCCGTTCGTTCGTTCGTCCGTCTCCCATTGATTTTTTGCATTTTCTGACAAAAAAATGACGCCTTCGCTTTTCCTCCTCCCACTTTTTTATGTTTTGCTGATTTGTCAGTCACAGTGTACACACAACATCATTCCCTCCCTTCTTTATGGATGTGTATTTAATGTCTCATCGCTTTGCATTTCTTTTCATTTCATTTCATTTCCCATTTGATTGGCTGACATTCTCTCTCTCATCATCAGCGACACAAACACAAACAAACATAAATAAAATAACGAATAAAATAACCAATAGCACAATTTATGTATATGTACTTTCCATCTGTTAAAAGACAACAAAGAGCAGAAAGGCAAAATTACCATATTATTTTTACTAGGTAATATCGCCCCGTCTCCATTAATCCCCCCATTTCTGTGGAGATTGAACAATATCCCCCCCCCCCCGTTTCCATTTGTCCCCCGGGGGATCATTAGAGAAAATACGGTATATCAAATCCACTATTAAAACAATGTTCCCAAGTTTTTTTTTCAAAATTCAGGACAAAGAGAGCGTCTCAAATTCTGATTTTATTCAAAAAATTGGGATTTAAAAAGCGATTAAAAAGTTAAAATATTTTCGCAGCACTTTTTATGCCGTGCTAAATTTTCAAAAAGTTTCCGGTTAAGGAAGAGGCCGACGAAAGCACAAGGGCGCCGCTGGGGAAATTTTTTTGCAGATATTTTATCGCATGAGAAGCTCAAAAATAGCAGCATTTTACAAGTTTTCTTTTCAATCCGAGCGAGTTCGAAATTTTCTTTCATTTTTTCCTACTTTTTGGTTTTTTTTTTTTTTGACTTTTCTACTTTTGGGGTGACTTTTTTGCAATTTTTCTGAACTTTTTTTACTTTTTAAGGCAAAATTGAATTTTAACCAAGAATCCCGAAAAATAAGTCAATTTTAGAGAGCGAGAAAAATATTTACGCAAAAGCATTGAAATGCTTTTGATTAGCATTGTGCTAGCGAAATGGATAAAGAATGAGATTTTCTTGAAAAATTCTTCACTTTTTTGAGCAGTTTTGTTTCAATTTTTGGCAAATATTAAATTCATATTCTTGATAATGACCTTAATTCAAATAAATGTGCCAAAGTTTGAAAAATATTTATTCTTTTTGGGTTTACAATATTTTATTTCATTTTTTTCTGATTTGTCTTTTGATGGCACATGGGAATATGTATGTGGAAGGCCGTAATAAATAGTAACAGCACGAAAGCACAATCAGCCAGCAGAATTTTCGAAAATTTCCATTTTTTTTTTTTGCGAGAATGCTGATTAAGCTTTTGGTACTATTACAAACAAAAATATATCTGCGATTTGATTTTGAAGATCATTCATATAAAATTGGAAATGCTTTGAAGAAAACTGGATTTTCACACTTTTGAACAGGCCAAAATGGAAGATAATTTGATTGTGCGAAAATCCATTTCTCAGCACTTTTGCACTGGATGTGGTTTGGTGGTTGAGGATCATAATGAGAGGTGTGGTGGAGAGGAGGGGGAAGGGGTCAACAATTGAAAAATATTTTGAAATTTTCGATTTTTGAAGGCAGAGATGAGAGAGAGGAATGGGGACGGCGGCACGAAAATATCTTTTGATTGATCGAGGAACGGGGACGGCACGGCACGATTGGTCAGTCAACATTGGCAAATGGGGCGTGGGTGTGGTGCGATGGTAACAAAGTGAGGAGAGAATGGGGGACAGAGATGTGCCATAAAGTAGATATAGAGGAGAAGCTAATCTCAGAAACTAATTAGTCTTTTTTTTATTTGAAGGGACATGGCGGCAAGGCTTTCGTCTGTTGGACTTTGGCGAAAACTGCCGCGGCAAATTGGAAAAGTGATTCGGCAATGTGCGGTTGACAAAGTGGATATGCGTCGATGAACTGTTGGACGAGTCGCGCGGCGTCAATGCGTCCGTTCAAAATGGCCGCCTCGTTTTGCAGCACTTTGTACCAGAAGTCCCGGATGATCCACTGTGCTGCTTCATCTGCTTTTGATGTCGTTCTTGGCGGTGTTGGTCGGTTGGCAATGGCGCCGTCGTCAACCGATGATGGCAATTGCCTGTCTGATCGGAAAGGGAACAAAGGATTACGGTAAGAAATGGAAAAATGCCTATTTTTGGTTAAAAATGGCACGACATTTAGGGTTTTTGGCCATTCAAATGCAAAGCTTTTCCCAAGAGCCAACATTTTCACATTTCGGCAAATGTATGTACACTGATCGAAAAGTGCACACTACTCAGAGTTGTCAGTTGTTAATTAGACTAAATGATTTGCAAAATATACAGTAACACAAGTTAAGTCTCATTTGACATATTTCGGCATTTTGCGCCGGATTTTTTTACAAACGGTTTAGAGCGTATTATTTTAGTTGATTGACAACAATGTCGTTATCAAACTTTGGCAGATGAAAGAATGGATGAATACATATAGAGCAATTAAGCCATGGCAGCCTCGAGAAGACAATGGACATTATGACAATGAAGCAGTAACCGGACAATTGGACAGTGGACATTTGGACAGAAACATTGGACTTAGAAGAAAGGAACAAAGATCGAAATGAATTGCTACGGGATGATCCCGTTGTTGGCACTTAGGAAAGGCTTTGCATTCGACCGACAAAGTCAAATTTTGCCATTCAAAAATTAATGTCAAATCCCCAAATGTCGCGCCACATTTAGATGCCACACTCAAGGAGTGACGGTAGCGAATGGCTTACGTCGTCCGTTGTCTTGCGCCGTGACTTTGCTGTTTTCTTTGTCCAAATGGTGAGTCGGACCAATTCTAAAACAAATAATTTAAAATGTTCCTTTTTTTGTTATTAAAAGCGACCTTTTTGCTTCAGGGACGGCATTGGCATCATCATAATTTTCCTCGGACGAACGTCGGCGCTTCACTGGCACCAAATGGTCCTGAATGAATGAAAGCATAAAAGATTTTTGGGAAGCAAATCGGCTTTATTGCAGTTTACACGACCATAAAAGAATTAGACAAGTTTAATACACCATAGCTTTTTCAAGAACCATCCAAATAAAACATACTTGGTATCGTTTGATAACCCAAAGTATCCTTTATTAGCTTGCAAAATTACAAAGGATTTCATTTTGTTTCAAAAAGGTTATGACCAGAAAACAACGAAAAGTTTCATTTTTTGAAACACAAAGAAATTCTTTGAAATTTTGCAGGCTAATAGAGAACTCTTGAGGCTATCGAATGATACCAAGAATGTTTAATTTGGATGCTTCTAGAAAAAGTTATGGTGCATTAAAACTTGACCAAATTATGTGTAAACTGCAACAGTGCCAACAGAAGAACCTTTTCCGGCACTTCAGGCTTCTGTTCGGCTTTCTCCATCTTAATTGACAATGCCAGCGCAAATTGGTTGGCCATTTCCGCTATTTTGGCATCTCTCTGCCCGATGATGCCGGTGAGTTCGTCCACCTTCGCCTGCAACTCTCCCATTTTTATATTTCTTTCTTTCAGAATGTCGTCCATCTGCTGCTGTTGTCCCTGCTCCTCATGGCGCAGCAGCGCTTCCAACTGTTGGTATTTTGTGGTCAGCTCCGTTCTGTCCCGCCTGTGCCGTGCCACCTCTTCCGTCAACTGGGCCTTCTCCTTGGCCATCTGTTCGCATGCGTCTCGGCTTTTGGCCAAATGTCCGTCATAAATGTGCATGGTGCGGTAGTACATGTCCGCGTCGAGGAAACAACGAACGCACAGATCTTTGGTGCATCCCTTCAGCTGGGCCTTCCCCCATTCATTTGTCTTTCGGGTGGCCAATTTGACGTCGTTGCAGTTGCGGAAGTCTTTCGACTTGCTGCCCTGGCCCGGCGATGCAGAAACCTGAAAATGTTCCAAACGATTAATTAGTGTTCTGTATCAGCAAAATCTTACCGATTCGTTCAACGCCTCCCGGTTGATTGCGCTCGGCTTTTTGGTGTTCATCGGTTGATCACTGATCAGTACCTGAAATGAAAAAATCGTTAATTAGTGTTCAAATCATTTTGTTTCTTCGTTTGTTATTTGTGTAGTTCGTAGGGAATAAACGAGCTTGGGCTCATTATGCCGATCGATTGATCATTTTTTTTGCATTTAATATTTTTGCATAATATTTAAATTTAATTTTATGTAATTATTATTTCGAAATTTTGAATCTTACCTTTTGCGATGCTATGAAGATGCGGCACAAACACAATCACAACACTGACAGAGTGACAAAGAAGCTAACCAAGGCGCCGGTCTCGAGCCCTCTCTACAACGAAAATAAAACGAAGAAGACAAATGGCGGAAAGCAAAATTTTGAAAATCTGAAACTAAATTAAAAATTGGTGAGAAACTTGTGCAAGTGCATAGCAAGCAGAAGGACATAATAGCAAAATGGGAGCGAAAGGATAGGAAAAAAGATCGATACAGCGATGGAAAGGAGAGAGATGTTAGGTAAGTGTGGTAGTGAGTATTAAAGCAATGGAAGTGAAAAGGGAGGGGAGGGGAAAAAAGCAAACACATAACATGTTAGGAAGGGAGGGGAGAGAGAGGAAAGCAAATATTAAACGAAGGAAGAGGAGGGGAGAGAGAGAGAAAAGTAATATAAACATTTTAAGGGAGGGAATGGAGAGAAAAGCAAATAAGAGATAAATGGGAGAGAAAAGCATATATAAAAGGAGGCAGGGCTGTGATGGAAGTATATATTAGAGGGGAGCAGAGGAGCGGGAGGAGGAGGGATGAGAGGCAGGAATAGAAGCGGTCCCAGTGAATGAAGAATGAAAATTCTGCTTCGGAGAGCCTCCTTTTAAACACCACCCCAGACGATGAGTGCCACGTTGACAAACGCTGATTGGCCGGCCTTGCAGTTTGGATACGGTAGGCGAGCGAAAAGATCGCATGGTAGAGAAAAAGGGGAAGATGGGCACACGCACGCGCCCTAAATATAGATCAGGCTGGCTGGGCGCCAACTCCCGCAGTGGGGGGACGCGTGCGGCGAGCGAGGGCCGACGCCACACAATTAAATAGGGCAAAGGGCGCCCATTTCAGTCCCTACGATGCGTCACCCCACCCCACCGACAACTGGAGATGACTTAGCTCTGTTTTTATTCAATCAATATCAACCTGACTACTTAATTAGATGTAATAGGCACAGGTTATGATTCTTCCCACATTGATCATTAATATTCTATCAAAAATTTAGGTCTTATTCCTGTCCAGTCCTGAGGAACCAGGCCTGGTAAGAATAATTGTGCCAATGTCTTGTTAATTTCATATTTTAGTTGAATGAGGCGGCCAGCAGGAACGCAAGGCTAAGCTCATGATTATACTATCAACTGGCTTATTTGGTTGGGCCACAAAGGAATGACGACTTTCATCTACTGGAAATTTTGCTTACTGAGGCAAATCAGACGTTTCGCCTACTAACCCAAAATCGGACATTTCGCCTACTAACCCAAAATCGGACGTTTCGCCTACTAACCCAGAATCGGACATTGAACATACGGATATTTGCCTATTAGAAGAAGCGGAAGAAGGATTGGCAAACGCCTTGTTGCATCTTTTTGGACTTGTAATGCAAAGCTTACAAAATTGATCAATTTTGAATAAATATTTGATGAATTTCGTTGTCCAAATATCCATTTTAAGATAGGAAATTAGAAAACCATTTTGGCTAACTTAGGCGAAATATATGATTTTGGGTTATTAGGCGAAACGCCGATTTTTTGGTGAGTGGGCGAAATGTCCGCTTTTAGCTTGCAAATTAGTAGGCAAAATGTCGAGTAGTGAAGTGTCAGCAAGCCAAATGTCCGCACACCACCAAAAAGGTTTAAATTCACCATTGGTTCAAATGGATAAACTACGAAATGATTGCAAAGGTTTTAAACCGCTTACTGGTTCAATATGGATGAAACTGGAAAATGCAGCTGTGTTCTGAGGTTTAAAGCGGTTTAAAATGATGGACCACAAAGGCTTAAAGCCGTCACCGTTAACTGATCAAAAAGGTTGGATGAGATGAAAAGATTCGGCTTGTTTAATTCCTACTGTCAGTGATATCGAACCGTGATTCATTATATTATGGTTCTCGAGTCGAGTGACTTATGACGGAAATAAGCTAGCTCGTACTGGTACCCAGACGTACTAAATCTCCCAGCTCATACCTCGATTTGAGATAAAATTCTTTTGCTGCAAGTACGAGTTGGGAAAACAGTATGAGTCCAGGTACCAGTGAATTCAGGTAGTGAGAGTTGGGCCACTTAAGACCGACCAACTGCTGAACACAAATCCAAGAGAATTTTGGGACTCAAAAATCGAAACAAATTCACAACCGTCATTATTTAAACTAGGTTGGGTCGGGACCGGGAATTTTGGGCAAAACTGGGACTTTTCGTGTTGAAAAACCGGGAATTTCCCGGTCCCGGTCAAAACTGGGATTTCAGTACTCAGTTGTCCGTGTTTTGGTCCCGGTCCCGACCTACCCTTATTTAAACCATGTATTTTCAAACTGATCATAATAATGACAAATGCTAGATAGCTTTGGGTTGGACCCAATCAGCGATTGTGGCAAGACTTTATAGGTTGTCAAACAAAAACGAAACAAAAAAATGAAAAATAATGCCCTTACATAATTTAAAGAAGGCAGTTAGTTGTTATAACCTATAATCAATTTTTGTTGCGAAAGTGGGGCGATTCAATTGTTTCGGAATCAGGGGTTGAAATTTGAAAAGCCCAGTGCTTCGTCGTTTTTTGTCACCATTCTTTGGTGTAGAATTGTCCAATGTTTGTGGCGCGTGATGCCCGAACTCATCCAAACCAAATTCATCCACCACAGCACAATGTGGGGTGGTCGTCATGGCAATTTACTTGAGCGATCGATCGCGGCATTTCTTGTGCATGGATGATGAATTGGGGGTGGTGATCCCGGTTTTGGTGGCCATATATTTTACGTTGCGGAAAATTCGAAAAATTCATTTTTTGCATACCGCAAAATCAACCACCGTAAATATTATTATTGTTACAATAATTCTCTTTATTTGCAAGCAATGAGGAAAGAAAACAAAAAAAAACGAATCTATATATTTGAGTTTGTTTGTTTGTGTGTGTGTTTTTGTGTGCCTTTTCCGTCACCATTTTTTGTGTTCAACGATTTGCCAACGCCGCGCGGCGCACGCAGAGGTTATAAGTTTTTTAAAAACACCGCCTGAAATTTGGGTTTGTTTGAAAAACCGGCGGGTGTTGAAATTGCATAATTTGGCCCCCCAAAAACACTCAAATTGCTCCCAACTTTTTTGGCATTGTTGTGCCGCCAATGTCTCCGCCGCCACCATCCACAACATCTGTTGTTGTTGTTGCTGTTTCGACCCCATTCCGTTTCGAGTGTTGTTGTTGTTGGTGTTGATGGAATGCCATGGCATCGGAATAATCCCAGCATTTTTTCCGCTTTTCTCGCGTTGACGAACACGACACACCTGGCAAATTTATAAAAGTTTCTCTGTTTTTAGACGACGAGCATGGAATATATTACATGGCAATGTAAAACATTAAAGTACAAATTGTAAAACAAATTTAAAAAACGAAAGAAAATACCATTTTTACACCCATTTCCATTCGAAAATGCGTGCAAATTGTGGCAATTCAAATATTTTTGTGGCGTCGTTGTCGTCGTCGTCATCCTCGGCTGCTGCTGAATTTGTTTTGCACTACCACCGCTGTTCCCATTTGTGTTGACCGCCGCCCCCCATTCATCCGTTTCGTCTGAAGAGGAGGAGGAGGACGATGAAGAGCTGGACGAAGAGTCAAATCTGAGAGGAAGAAAACATAAAAGTTAAAAATATTTGTATGAATAGAGAAATGCAATGCCATTTTTTGGTCCCGGAATTATTAATTATGCGTTATTATTTGCCTAATTCGAGCGAAATTTAAGGGACACAAAAACCAAATTGGGCAGTTTTTATACTGTATAATTATGCTAAAGTTTCCCTTAAATTCAATTTTCATCAAATGTTCCAGTTTTGTGCTGCTTCACCTGGTTTTTACCAGGAAGCCAAAAATATGCCTACAAAAAATGAAAAAAAAAATTCAGAAAGGTGCCAAAACAAAATCTTATAAAAATCCCCAAGTGCAAAAATTATTTACGGTTCCCTGAGGTCATCCCATGGGATGGTGAAGCCACGCTCCTTATTGATGCTGCAAATTGTTGCCATCAGTTCGGGCCGCTCGCGCTGCAACGCCTTCAGCCAATGGACGGCCAACGCGCGACGCGTGCGCACCGTTTTTGGCCAAACCTTTCAGGGGGGGGGGGGCACATAAAAAGAGACGGAAAATGGTAAAAACAGAAGAATGGTCCTCAAAATTTAAGGAGTTATTCCATTCCGGGGTGTAATGGCCGCTGATTCTAATTTGTAAGGACATTTTAGGCCAGTTCCCAAGGGCGTCATTGGGTACAAGGACGAATTAATCAGTGTACCAAGTCATATTTCGTACAAGCAAAATTTTTTTTTTTTTTTTTTGCATTAGAAATGCTATTTTTTGGCATTAGCCATGTTTTGTTAAGGGAAGTAAAATGTCCGGATATAGATCGAAAAGTTTTGCCCCCACAAACTTTTGGCAAATTGACGACCGAAGCAAAGTTTTGCGTGACAGCAATTGTCATGTCCAAATTGATGACCACATGCCACCAACCGGAGGGCACAAAAATGACCTAAAAGTGGTGCAAATTTAAACAAACAAAAAAAAAAAAAGTAAAGAAAAGGATGTGACAGGGAATGTTTTTTCGAGATTTTTTTTTTTTTTTTTGTATTTAAATTGAATTTTCAAAACCTCGCCCGCTTTTTGAATCGCGTGAATGACCGGGTAACGGTCTGTGGGCCAATGCGGGGAGATAACACGTCGGTAAACGGTATGGAACCTGAAAAAATAAATTATAGAAAATGTCGAAACATTTTTTTTGGAAAATAAAATGAGATATAATGAATTGGTTACCATGTAATCGCCTCATCCGAGTGGAAATTGCGCTCCTCCTTCAGCGTTTTGACCAACTGTTTGGGCGTGCTTGGATGGATGAGACACCATCTGCAAAAATGGGGTTAATTCAGCAATAAATGTAAGAAAATTTTGGAAAATTTGCACAAGGTTGCCCGAGTGGACAAAATTTGGGCAAAAAAGTTAGTTCGGCTCGAAATTCAGACGAGAAAAATGCAGTGTTCCATGATTTGGATGCCAACCCCAAATTTGGAATGGAACCCTATCAAGTGCAAAATTAAATTTGACAATGCCATTTTATTAAAATTGTTTGATGAAATGTCCAAAATTTCGTCCGTCAATATCAGTAGAAATAGCAGGTCCAAAAACACAAATGTTTGTGCACACAAAACTTTTCACCACCTTTTTTGTCCAACAATCAGTGCGTTCCACGCGGACGTGCCCAGCGGGTCAATGTGAATGGCGGTGCCCGACCGGGCAGGTCCCATCACAAACCAGCTTAAAAAAAACAAATTCAAAAAACGGGAAAATTTTAAATTTTCCGTAAATTTGTACCGGTAGGGGGGCCTGCGTCGTTCGGTCGCGTACCGAAACAAGTCGTCTTTGAACATGGGTGGTACGCTGTAGTCAGACAACAGTTTGCTCGTTTTTGTGCGCTTTAAAAGTGTGTAATAAAATTTGCGTTTGATCCATCAAAGAATTTTTACATTTTGATAGAAATTTTTATTTTTTAATTGGAAATATGGAAATGTAATGCATTTGGTAGTAAAAATTTGTACCAAGGGATGTAATACGGATTCAAATTTCTGAAAGAGTTTTTGGGCGACGAAAATTTTTTTTTTACCGTTATAAAAAACATTTGGTCCAATTTTTTCCGCCAAGGCCCCAATGAATTATTATTTTTTTGGTACAAGAAATGGACAAACTTCGCCAAAGCTGGAATCAAAAATGTAGAGGGGCGAGTCATCCCTGGTGGTGGTAGCATAATCAACATAGTATTTCAATTTTAATTTCACAGAGTATCCGTCGTCGTCCTCGCCACATTTGAACGTTTGATTGCGATAGCCGCGCACCAATTTCTGAATTTTATATGAAAATTACCATTAAATATGCCTTTTTTTTGCAGGTTCACGCCCACCCCCACCCTAACCCAAAATTTGTAAGGAAAAACAGGATTTCGTGACGTAAATTTTTGAAAATTTTAGGTTCATTTTTATTCCACCATAACTTTGTAAGAAAGCATCCAAATTAAACATTCTTAGTATCATTCGATAGCTTTAAGAATTCTCTATTAGTCTGCAAAATTTATACGAATTTGGCTGGGTTTAAAAAAAAGTTATTACTAGAAAACTTCGTTTTTCTGCACCTTTTTGACGAAAATTTCTTTTAATCTTTGGTAAATTTTTATCAGCCTTTGCATACTAATAGAGGACTTTTAGAGGCGTCGAATGATATCATAAATATTTGATTTGGATGTTTTAAAAAAAAGTTATGTTGGATTAAAATTTCTAATTATTTCATGGTCGTTGAAACTGTAAAAGGTTTCGTTTGCGAATTTTTTTTTTCGTTTCGTCACCAAAACTCAAAATTCTGAGTATCTTTTTTTGTAAATTTGCATTTGGTTCGGCTCAAAAAGGACTTCAACCCAACCTCAAGTGTCCATTGATTGCGTGCCGCCCATTCGTCGGTGAGTCCGGTGAGCACCACCGGCTTCCCCGCCTGTTCAATGCGTTCCCGGAACTCGTGCTCACCAAGCGTAGTGCCGTCCACGCGTTCAATGGTGTCCAGGAATGGGGCGGACATGTCCCGCTCCAAACGGTGCTGATACGCGTAGCCAACCGCGTCCCATTCGCTGCTTCGCAACTCTGCAAAAAAGGGACTGACGCATTTATTTTTCACCGAATTTTTATGCCAAAAAAATTCTTGAAATTGGCATTTCCCTAATCGTTTTTTTTTGAATCGTGACCACCTGAGCGTGCTTTACGCTTCACTGTCTCGACTCGTTTGTTGGTGCGCTTGTGGAAGAATTTGGAATTCGTTTGTTTCTTTTCGGACACTTTTCCGTTACCCAAATCCAAAGAATTTGGCGAGTGTTCCATTTTTACAATAAAGAATTAAGGATTAGTAAAAACAACGAAATCTGGAATTGATTGAAATAAGAAAATATTTGTGTAATTTATAGGGCGTTGATGAATTATATTGATATAAATCACAAAATATAGATGGACAACAAATCGCATATTATGGAAATAATATTAGGGACCGGATTTGGGTAATACTGTGCTTTGTCCCCCCTTTTTTCGAAATTTTTTTTTATAAATTCAAAAGTCATGAAAACATGTTTCAAAGGGTTTTCGGGGTCAATGGTCAGGAATTCGGCATCCATTTCGAACAATACAGAACCCCTGACCCGAATTCGAACAAAAAGTTGAAAATTCAAATTAAATGGTTAATTTTTGCGATTTTGAGCCAATTTTTTAAGAAAAATTGGAATTTTTGGGTTCGGCGGCGCGCCAGGCGCCGCCGGGGAAGATTTTTCGGACTTTTTAATTTTCCCGATTTCAAGCCATTTTAGGCTTTTCAGATCATCCTGAAGGAGTGATCTGATCACTTTGGTGCGATTGACTTTTTTGATCAGCACAAAAAGTTGTGATTACATGAATTTTTTCAGATTTTTTCCTGCCCTACAAAAAAAGCTACCTGTCTTCAAAGTTTTGACCTTATAATTTCTTAACGCTTATTTTGGGGCAATTTTCGAAAAAAATTTATAAAAAAATTTTTCTTAAACGATTTCTAATTTTTTTCCGTTGGTCTTAATATTTATAGTGAGGGTATACTTGGTAAAAAATTTCAGCTCGGTTGGTCCATTGAAAGTAGGTGAAGTGGCAAAAAAATTCTTGACCTTATAATTTCTTAACGGAGCATATTAGCCTGCAAAATTCCAAAAAAATTTCGTCAATTTTGAGAAATTTGTTTTTTGAATTCTTCTGGCCATAACTTTCTTTAACCATAACAAAATTTTTCAACAAAAACCCCTTGGGGTTCTTTCTAATCGAGGAATTATGGTATTACCTCTTTTTCCAACCTAACCACAAATGCAAAATGCATGACATTTAAAATTTAATAGTAACCGATTTATGTTTTAATAAGCATTTCATTTTCACATACATATAAATAACATTTCGTCAAAAATGTATAAGAAAAGGCCCAAAAGTGTCATAAATGGGAAAGAAGTGCCAGTTTTTTCTGTCGGTAGAGATCACAAATGCCGTCAATAAATGTTTTGCCGCCGTCGTTCGCCTCGGTGTCATACTCCTCAACTGACTGTCTCATTTGTGCGGCGGCCGGCTGTTGGGAATATTCAAATTAATGAAATTTTAGAAGGGATTGATTCTCCGGACCCAACAAAAATTTAGAGGAGTTTTTCCGATAGAATGGTTCGTTCGTTTATGCTAAAAGTTCCACAGGGGAAGCCGAATGGTCGTACAAATGAACTTTTTACCACTGAAAAACGTTAACCCCTTCCCCCTTACCTAATGTTCCATGCGACAAATTCCATTTCCATATTAACAAATCGTTCAGCAATTCTGTTGAACTTGTCGGACAGTTCGACATAAGAGTTGATAGCGCCAACAATTTCCGGTTTCAATTTTCTCGATCACTTTTGTGAAATTTTCGAAAATTTACCTTCTTCTCCTCTAAAAATAATTGTAGAAATTGACAGAAATTGTAAATGGGAATTTATTCAGCTTTTTATCAATTCGATCCTTCCCCAACACTGGTACAATTTAGCTTTTTAGAATGAGAAGCTGAAATTGTGAACAATTCCACAAATTACTCACGCTAAATAGTAAATTCGAGATTATTGAGCTTATCAACAGAGTTCTTCTGCAACACTGATTCATTTCATGTTTAGTATATAATAAGCCGCAATTCTGAAATTCTCTTGGATTTATTAATTCAATCTCAGCTCATTACTGGCTAAATATTAAACTATATCAGTGGTGCAGGAGAACCGAGTTGATAGCGCCAACAATTTCCGGTTTCAATTTTCTCGATCACTTTTGTGAAATTTTCGAAAATTTAGCTTATTCTCCTCTAAAAATAATTGTAGAAATTGACAGAAATTGTAAATGGGAATTTATTCAGCTTTTTATCAATTCGATCCTTCCCCAACACTGGTACAATTTAGCTTTTTAGAATGAGAAGCTGAAATTGTGAACAATTCCACAAATTACTCACGCTAAATAGTAAATTCGAGATTATTGAGCTTATCAACCGAGTTCTTCTGCAACACTGATTCATTTCATGTTTAGTATATAATAAGCCGCAATTCTGAAATTCTCTTGGATTTATTAATTCAATCTCAGCTCATTACTGGCTAAATATTAAACTATATCAGTGGTGCAGGAGAACCGAGTTGATAGCGCCAACAATTTCCGGTTTCAATTTTCTCGATCACTTTTGTGAAATTTTCGAAAATTTAGCTTATTCTCCTCTAAAAATAATTGTAGAAATTGACAGAAATTGTAAATGGGAATTTATTCAGCTTTTTATCAATTCGATCCTTCCCCAACACTGGTACAATTTAGCTTTTTAGAATGAGAAGCTGAAATTGTGAACAATTCCACAAATTACTCACGCTAAATAGTAAATTGGAGATTATTGAGCTTATCAACCGAGTTCTTCTGCAACACTGATTCATTTCATGTTTAGTATATAATAAGCCGCAATTCTGAAATTCTCTTGGATTTATTAATTCAATCTCAGCTCATTACTGGCTAAATATTAAACTATATCAGTGGTGCAGGAGAACCGAGTTGATAGCGCCAACAATTTCCGGTTTCAATTTTCTCGATCACTTTTGTGAAATTTTCGAAAATTTAGCTTATTCTCCTCTAAAAATAATTGTAGAAATTGACAGAAATTGTAAATGGGAATTTATTCAGCTTTTTATCAATTCGATCCTTCCCCAACACTGGTACAATTTAGCTTTTTAGAATGAGAAGCTGAAATTGTGAACAATTCCACAAATTACTCACGCTAAATAGTAAATTGGAGATTATTGAGCTTATCAACCGAGTTCTTCTGCAACACTGATTCATTTCATGTTTAGTATATAATAAGCCGCAATTCTGAAATTCTCTTGGATTTATTAATTCAATCTCAGCTCATTACTGGCTAAATATTAAACTATATCAGTGGTGCAGGAGAACCGAGTTGATAGCGCCAACAATTTCCGGTTTCAATTTTCTCGATCACTTTTGTGAAATTTTCGAAAATTTAGCTTATTCTCCTCTAAAAATAATTGTAGAAATTGACAGAAATTGTAAATGGGAATTTATTCAGCTTTTTATCAATTCGATCCTTCCCCAACACTGGTACAATTTAGCTTTTTAGAATGAGAAGCTGAAATTGTGAACAATTCCACAAATTACTCACGCTAAATAGTAAATTGGAGATTATTGAGCTTATCAACCGAGTTCTTCTGCAACACTGATTCATTTCATGTTTAGTATATAATAAGCCGCAATTCTGAAATTCTCTTGGATTTATTAATTCAATCTCAGCTCATTACTGGCTAAATATTAAACTATATCAGTGGTGCAGGAGAACCGAGTTGATAGCGCCAACAATTTCCGGTTTCAATTTTCTCGATCACTTTTGTGAAATTTTCGAAAATTTAGCTTATTCTCCTCTAAAAATAATTGTAGAAATTGACAGAAATTGTAAATGGGAATTTATTCAGCTTTTTATCAATTCGATCCTTCCCCAACACTGGTACAATTTAGCTTTTTAGAATGAGAAGCTGAAATTGTGAACAATTCCACAAATTACTCACGCTAAATAGTAAATTGGAGATTATTGAGCTTATCAACCGAGTTCTTCTGCAACACTGATTCATTTCATGTTTAGTATATAATAAGCCGCAATTCTGAAATTCTCTTGGATTTATTAATTCAATCTCAGCTCATTACTGGCTAAATATTAAACTATATCAGTGGTGCAGGAGAACCGAGTTGATAGCGCCAACAATTTCCGGTTTCAATTTTCTCGATCACTTTTGTGAAATTTTCGAAAATTTAGCTTATTCTCCTCTAAAAATAATTGTAGAAATTGACAGAAATTGTAAATGGGAATTTATTCAGCTTTTTATCAATTCGATCCTTCCCCAACACTGGTACAATTTAGCTTTTTAGAATGAGAAGCTGAAATTGTGAACAATTCCACAAATTACTCACGCTAAATAGTAAATTGGAGATTATTGAGCTTATCAACCGAGTTCTTCTGCAACACTGATTCATTTCATGTTTAGTATATAATAAGCCGCAATTCTGAAATTCTCTTGGATTTATTAATTCAATCTCAGCTCATTACTGGCTAAATATTAAACTATATCAGTGGTGCAGGAGAACCGAGTTGATAGCGCCAACAATTTCCGGTTTCAATTTTCTCGATCACTTTTGTGAAATTTTCGAAAATTTAGCTTATTCTCCTCTAAAAATAATTGTAGAAATTGACAGAAATTGTAAATGGGAATTTATTCAGCTTTTTATCAATTCGATCCTTCCCCAACACTGGTACAATTTAGCTTTTTAGAATGAGAAGCTGAAATTGTGAACAATTCCACAAATTACTCACGCTAAATAGTAAATTGGAGATTATTGAGCTTATCAACCGAGTTCTTCTGCAACACTGATTCATTTCATGTTTAGTATATAATAAGCCGCAATTCTGAAATTCTCTTGGATTTATTAATTCAATCTCAGCTCATTACTGGCTAAATATTAAACTATATCAGTGGTGCAGGAGAACCGAGTTGATAGCGCCAACAATTTCCGGTTTCAATTTTCTCGATCACTTTTGTGAAATTTTCGAAAATTTAGCTTATTCTCCTCTAAAAATAATTGTAGAAATTGACGGAAATTGTAAATGGGAATTTATTCAGCTTTTTATCAATTCGATCCTTCCCCAACACTGGTACAATTTAGCTTTTTAGAATGAGAAGCTGAAATTGTGAACAATTCCACAAATTACTCACGCTAAATAGTAAATTGGAGATTATTGAGCTTATCAACCGAGTTCTTCTGCAACACTGATTCATTTCATGTTTAGTATATAATAAGCCGCAATTCTGAAATTCTCTTGGATTTATTAATTCAATCTCAGCTCATTACTGGCTAAATATTAAACTATATCAGTGGTGCAGGAGAACCGAGTTGATAGCGCCAACAATTTCCGGTTTCAATTTTCTCGATCACTTTTGTGAAATTTTCGAAAATTTAGCTTATTCTCCTCTAAAAATAATTGTAGAAATTGACAGAAATTGTAAATGGGAATTTATTCAGCTTTTTATCAATTCGATCCTTCCCCAACACTGGTACAATTTAGCTTTTTAGAATGAGAAGCTGAAATTGTGAACAATTCCACAAATTACTCACGCTAAATAGTAAATTGGAGATTATTGAGCTTATCAACCGAGTTCTTCTGCAACACTGATTCATTTCATGTTTAGTATATATAAGCCGCAATTCTGAAATTCTCTTGGATTTATTAATTCAATCTCAGCTCATTACTGGCTAAATATTAAACTATATCAGTGGTGCAGGAGAACCGAGTTGATAGCGCCAACAATTTCCGGTTTCAATTTTCTCGATCACTTTTGTGAAATTTTCGAAAATTTAGCTTATTCTCCTCTAAAAATAATTGTAGAAATTGACAGAAATTGTAAATGGGAATTTATTCAGCTTTTTATCAATTCGATCCTTCCCCAACACTGGTACAATTTAGCTTTTTAGAATGAGAAGCTGAAATTGTGAACAATTCCACAAATTACTCACGCTAAATAGTAAATTGGAGATTATTGAGCTTATCAACCGAGTTCTTCTGCAACACTGATTCATTTCATGTTTAGTATATAATAAGCCGCAATTCTGAAATTCTCTTGGATTTATTAATTCAATCTCAGCTCATTACTGGCTAAATATTAAACTATATCAGTGGTGCAGGAGAACCGAGTTGATAGCGCCAACAATTTCCGGTTTCAATTTTCTCGATCACTTTTGTGAAATTTTCGAAAATTTAGCTTATTCTCCTCTAAAAATAATTATAGAAATTGACAGAAATTGTAAATGGGAATTTATTCAGCTTTTTATCAATTCGATCCTTCCCCAACACTGGTACAATTTAGCTTTTTAGAATGAGAAGCTGAAATTGTGAACAATTCCACAAATTACTCACGCTAAATAGTAAATTCGAGATTATTGAGCTTAAAGAAATTGCAAATTTTTAAAAAATATGATTTTTAAATGGTAAATGTCAGATTAATTCATTGATATTTTTGAAATTAAAAATGCCGTCCCAAGACCACAAAAACATGTTATTAAACCCATTTGTGGTGACATACTTTTTTGGAGTTAGACATTTTGCAAAAAAGCATGGACTTGGTTTCCATGTTGGGCCAGGAAATTACTAATATTCATAATTGGACTAATAAAAATTTTTAAAAAATATTTCAAAAAACAAAACAAATTTAATTTGTAATTTTTCTATCTTTTGGATATATCAAATCATTTGTTGTTCTTCTCCGGCTGTTCTTCTCCCCCTTCTGTTGGCTGTTTGAATTTTTGCGAAAAACGTGACGGAATTTCCTCTTCATCGAAGAATTTGTCAATCTGTGGAAATTAATCATTTATTAACAAGGGCACCAAAAACTTCGGTTTTTTTTGAGGTTTTGTAAATTTTGGGTCTCGATCTTAAAGTGAAAAAAACTAAAAAAATTCAACAATTTTCCCCAAAAATTTCTCCGATTCAAACCCTTTCATTTTTTAATAATTCATTCATTTGCTCACCTCGCCGGCCTTGTGCATCTGCACAACAATGTCAGAGCCGCCAACGAATTTGCCGTTGACATACACTTGGGGAATTGTCTGGCAAATTTGAATTTTGGCATTTTTTTTTGGCGTTTCGCCAGTGTACCGGCTAATCGCTGAACTCCTTGACGTCGTGGCGAAGTGCTTCGTCCTCGAGGACGTCAAAGTCCCGGAATGTCACATGGTGAAGGTCAAGGACCTGGAAAAATTGGCATAAATTGGTGCCAACATTTTTTTGTAAATTTTTGACTCCACCAATTTGACATTTCGACTGAACCCGCATTTCGGCTCCAGCTGGGAACCCTTCATGAAAACGACCACAGGCGCAGAATTTACCTAAATTTTGTTTAAAATTTTCTGAAAAACCAGGCTGAAAAATTCCTAATTGTAAAGGAGGAGCTCAGCTTTCGATTTATCATCAAAACTGATCAGCGACTCTAGTCTGAAAAAAATGTGTCATCACTGCTGCTCCAATTGTTAAGCAATTTTGGCATTTTCCATCCGATGGAACCGAACTTTGGCAAATTAAAACCAAAACCAGCGGACAACCACTGAGCCACATCAAACTATAAAATAATTCTTCCATTAAAAGTGCCACGGAAGAACTCATTAATCGAAAATGCCATTACAAAACGCAATTGATATGCCAAAAACGACGTGCCAAAACGGCAAAATAATAGAGAATGGGAAATACCGCGTTTTTTATTGCCCTTTTCTTACACATTCGCTGATCCGAGCGCGTGCCGCCTCGTCCGGCGCATTGAATGGTGCCGAAATGTGCAGCGAACGACGGCCAAGCACAGCAAACGCTGTGCCAATTCAAACGGACGAATAAGTGATGTCATAAAATGAATTTCGAAATTTCAACTATAACAAATGGATCTTCATTTTCACTGCAATGGGTACAACCGAATTCTTGGGCTGGCCTATAATCTCTAAATATGCCCATGGGCGGTAAAAAGAAAAAAACGGCAAAAATTCATAGGCGTAAAAAACAAAATGCCAATGCATTCAAATTAAAAAAACAAAGATCTTTATGTTTGATCATTTTCCTAATCAGTGCTCACAGCTACCAATCCATTTCAAATAAGTTATATCAGATGTTTTTTAGAGATAATAAAAATAATAAATTAAATTTATAACATTTACGAAAGTTTCAGTGTCTTATATTTTTTGTTTAGTTTTGATCACACTTGATCAGCCATAACTCGCTTCATTCCCAACTAAACTGAACAAATTTGGTATTTAAAAAGGTTTTTGAAAAGGAGGATTGGTAAAAGTGAAGAATACTGACAACTCCGATTTTCTTGCTGAATGATATATCATTCGATTCCTCTTGGTCTCTAACTAACGAATCCGAAAGAATTTTTTGGCGGAAACAATCCCTTGGAGAGTTACAGACCCGGGACTGAATTGGAAAAATGGCTTAGGGACTGAACCGTCAATGCCTAAAAACGCATAAAAATGCAATAAAATAGATCAGTCGATTCCTCTTTGTTTATAATATGCAGGAATCCATTTCTGAGGGCGCGCAGCGCCCGCCTTAGCGAGCATGCGAAGACGGAGCAAGTAGTGGGGCGAGACGGAGGGCGGAGGAAAAAGTTTGACGAGCGCCACAGGCGGTTGACTGCGGGGGCCCGAAGGGCCCCCGCCAATCAGTCAACCGCCTGCGGATCACGCGCGGACTTCTTCCGTAGCCCGGAGTCTCGCCCCACCTACTGGCCGCCGTAGTCGAGTGTGCGGTGTTATGGCCAAAATACACTCACCAATTCACTTTTAGTTTGTACATTCAGTCCCTTACAAGTTTTTTTTATCAGGGCGGTCATTTTTTGAAGTTTTGAGGACCCATAACTTTTGTCAATTTCCTTTTGGATTAAAAATTCTTTCGGATTCATCCTTTACATGCCGAGAGGAAGCGATAGATATATATTTAGTTGCATTTTATGCGTTTTAAGGCTTTGGACGGTTCAGTCCCTAAGGCATTTGGCCACTTCAGTCCCGGGTCTGTAACTCTTCAGGGATTGGTTGCCGCCAAAAAATTCTTTCGGATTCGTTAGTTAGAGACTAAGAGGAATCGAATGATATATCATTCAACAAGAAAATCGGAGTTGTCAGTATTCTTCACTTTTTCCAAAATTTTTAGAAACAAAAATAAAAGTTATGACAGAACGCCATTTTTTTCAATAATAATTATCCATAAAAAACATTTATTGCCGCTTTTTTTTTCTTTTTTACCGTCCATGTGCCATATTATTATGGTACTAATTGGGTTTGGGTCCCATATTTGGTCAAATTTTTCAAAAAGTGTAGCCAGACAGTCAGACAGCGCACTATTTCCTTCTTTCTTTTTCTCACCCCTTCCTTTTTCCCACACACAATGCTGCTGCACAGCCAGCACACGGCTGCTTACTGTCTACCCTTCCACCCGCCGCAGCCCCACGTAGACAGACAATCAAACAGTGCACTATTTCTTCCTTCTCTCCAGCGGCTATGCGGAAGAAAAGAAGGAAATAGTGCAGGAAATAATGCGCTGTCTGACTGTCTGGCTACACCACGACCTGATGGAGCTGTTCAAAATGGGCGGCAAATCGCCGGACACCAACTATTTGTTCATGGGCGACTATGTGGACCGAGGCTACTACTCCGTTGAGACAGTGTCACTGCTTGTTTGTTTAAAGGTACCACCGCACCGGGACACTTTTTTGTTGGACCAAATAATGCCAACATTTCTTGGCACTACCATTGTACAATCATCAATCATTACTGTATGACACTTGTTCAGGTACGGTATCCCGAACGTGTGACCATCTTGCGGGGCAACCACGAGTCGCGTCAGATCACCCAAGTGTACGGCTTCTATGACGAGTGTTTGCGCAAATATGGCAATTCGAAGGTCCGTTTTTTTTTTGCGTTCTATTGGTTTGATTATCTCGAGTGTATCAAAGAGTTTCGTGGTTGCATTTTTGTTTAGAGATCACTCAAAATTCACATTTGGGTACAATTGGTTGAAATTCAAAAGCCGGCCGGCCGAACTACCGGGCTTTAATTACAATTTAACTTTTGATTTCATGGCCCCACTTTCCAGGTGTGGAATTTTTTCACCGATCTGTTCGACTATTTTCCGCTGACTGCGTTGGTGGACGGCCAAATTTTCTGTCTTCACGGCGGTCTGTCGCCGTCCATCGACTCGTTGGACCACATTCGATCATTGGAACGTCTCCAGGAAGTGCCGCATGAAGGTATTTGAGGCCCAATGTGCGATTTGCTGTGGTCCGACCCGGACGATTGCGGCGGTTGGGGCATTTCGCCGCGTGGTGCCGGTTACACGTTTGGCCAAGACATCTCCGAGACGTTCAACCATGCCAACGGCATTTCGCTGATCTCGCGAGCACATCAGCTCGTCATGGAAGTGCGTTCATGTTTCGGCGTGAGGGGGGTCATTTAAAAAAACAAAACCGAAGCAAAACTCGTAATTGGTTTTGACTGTTTTTATTGGCAAAATGCCAACTGCCTTTACATTTTTTTAAATTTATTTATTTGCTCCCCAAGGGCTACAATTGGTGCCATGACCGCAACGTGGTCACCGTGTTCTCGGCGCCCAACTATTGCTATCGGTGCGGCAACCAGGCGGCCATGGTGGAGCTGGACGACGAGCTCAACTACTCCTTCCTGCAGTTTGACCCGGCCCCGCGTCGGGGCGAGCCGCACGTGACACGCCGTACGCCCGACTATTTCCTCTAGACAAGGGACAGCGCCAGGGACCGACAGACAGACGACCACCGACTGACTGACCACCAAGCGGCCGATTTGTGAATGGACGGATGGATATGATTGATGGATAATGATGATGGTGTATTTGATGGATGATGGAATATTTCTCCAACTTTTTTCGTTTTTTTTTTTTTGTGTTTTTGGTCATGGAAAAGCAACAACAAACAAAAACAACAGCAGAAAATAAATGCCGGACTTCGACGTTTCATAAACACGTACAATCCGAATTCAAATTATGGCCTTTTTTTGAAGACGATGATTTGTTTCGGCTCTCCCACCCCCCCCCCCCCTCCCGCACACTAAGTTTCCTCCCCTTTTCGGCTCTGTGAAAAGCACACACTCATTTTTCTTTATCATGCCACAAAAAAAACAACAAAATCGCACAAAAATTATCGGGAACTTTCATTTTTCTTCTTCTTCAAACGGCGTTCAGTTCTGCTGCTGTCCGTGCCATTGCGCGCCAACTCCGCCGTCAAGGACGAGCACATGCAATTCGACCGGAATGGTACCCTTGCCAATGATGAAAACGTTAGTCATCCTGGTCAAAAAAAGAGGATTATCACTGAGTGATGTACTAAGAAAAATTATCAGGGATATTGGGGGCCCGGTAAGTCAAGAAATTTTCCTGGTTCAATTCTGATCCCAACTTAAACAAATTGGTTTCATAGCCCAACAAACTGAATAGTACTCAAAAACACATTCTGCCCAATTTGTGTGACCAAAAGTTGCGGAAACTGAGTTAAATCTCCGAGAGAAAGTGCCATTTAAACGCTCATGGAACATTTAACAATGTGTCGGGTTAAACTTGAGACCAAAAATATGGGCAAGAAGATTTAACCAACAAAAAAAAAACAATGAACGAACGAACCGTGTAGCGAATGAGTGCCCGGCAGAGTCTTTGATGTGCACAATGTCAAAGGAACCCAGGTGATGCTCGCGATGTCCGACAATGCCCACACGACCAATGTTGTGTCCACCAGTGATCATGCAAATGTTGCCAGCATCAAACTTCACGTAGTCCGTCACTTTGCCAGTGCCAATGTCAATCACCACGGTGTCGTCCGCCTAAAAAAACAAATTTGGATGACATTTTGACAATTGCTGGGCAGAATTTGTGAAAATTGGCAATTTTGGACTCGGAATCCGACTCGGCCCCCATTTTAGAGCGAATTCTCGGCACTTTCCTATTCCGTGCATACATATTTTCATTTTGTGTTACTTTTATTGTTTAATTTGTAAATGAGCTAATTTGTCACTATTACCGAAAATTGTACTGGATGCCAATATTATTTTGTTGGCACTCAAAACTACAATAAAGTCCAAACGGTCAATAAACCTTGATGTGCGGGTCCGGGTAGCGAATGGTGCGCGCGTCGTGCGTCACAATGTACGGCACTTGCTTGTCACCGACCGCCTGCTTCTTCACCTTGCACAGTTTGTACTGGCCTTCACGACTTTGGATTCGGTGGATGACAAACCGTCCCTTCACGTCGTACAGCAAACGGAACGTCTCGCTGGCTTCTGACAATGAGAGGGGAAATAATGTGTGTGTGGTCTTTTGTCTGTTTTTCTACACTCTTTTTGTCATTTCGACGTTTTATAAACATGTACAATCCGGATTCCAATTATCTCTTCCGTTTTTTTGAAAGACAGTGTTACATATTTGTTTCGGCTCTCCCACCCCCCCCCCCCTCCCGCACACTAAGTTTCCTCCCCTTTTCGGCTCTGTGAAAAGCACACACTCATTTTTCTTTATCATGCCACAAAAAAAAACAACAAAATCGCACAAAAATTATCGGGAACTTTCAATTTTCTTCTTCTTCAAACGGCATTCAGTTCTGCTGCTGTCCGTGCCATTGCGCGCCAACTCCGCCGTCAAGGACGAGCACATGCAATTCGACCGACGGCAACGTGCGGAGAAGAACGCCATCGTCCAATACCTGACCTGAACGGAGTTTATGAATTATTAAGTGCATGTAAAGAATTGACTTACCCCAGAATCGCACCTGCTGTTGAGCAATATCGATGTGCCAACGGTTGAACACCCAAAGCTTCAAATGGAGGACGGTGTCGTTGTTGTTAAACGAATGATAATACACATTGTTGAAAAAATACACGGGTAACTGTTGTTGAGCCATTTTTAAAAAAATTGAAGTCTCTGCTTGCTAAAAGATTTCAAAATCATTATTTTACCGAAGAAATTCCCTCCCCCGAAATGCAGAGATACCAATTCTTCAACATTACTAAAGGAAATTAGAAACAGTAAATTTAAAAAGAACAAACAAAAAAAGAGGATTTTTGCGAGGGTAAAACGAAGTTTTATGCATAGTTTGTGACGGACGACACAAATGCAACGGCATTTTACCAAGGTAAATTTTTGAGAAAAACCAAACAAAGGAAGAATTTCGAAATAAAAAAATGAATGTTAATAAAAGACAGACGGCAGTAAAAGGTCATAGACGCATAATTTTTGAACTTGTGATTATTGTCACTTTCAAAAAACGAAAATTCAAGAACATGTAAGTTGTCAAAAGGACACAAATTTAATATCATTTGAAAACTCTTCACTTGTTAAGTCTAAAAATCAAAGAAAAAAGTCGAACCGACGCAATCTAAGCATCGGGACAACTAAGTCCCAACAAAAATAGACATTTCATGGTAATAGTTCAGTTTGTCCCCCCCTTTTTTCGAAAATTTTTTTTTATGTTTTCAAACGTCCTAAAAACACTCTTTATGGGGTTTTCGGGGTCGCTGATCACGAATCCGGCGCCCATTTAGACCAATTCCTAATCCCGGACCCGAATTCGAACAAAAAGTCGAAAATTCAAATTTTCGACTTTCACATTTTTGGTTCAAACTTTGTTTAAAAACACGGATACGAACTGAAATTCAACATTGCTTCAATAAAAGATCATTTGAGCCATTTTTAGACTAAAAATAAAAAATTGAAAAATTATAATTTTCGACTTTTTGTTCGAATTCGGGTCCGGGATTAGGAATTGGCCTAAATGGGCGCCGGATTCGTGATCAGCGACCCCGAAAACCCCATAAAGAATGTTTTTATGACTTTTGAAAACATTAAAAAAATTTTCGAAAAAAGGGGGGGGGGGACAAACTGAGGGTCGGGGTCACTTCGGCGCGGACCATTTCGGCGCCGCAAATTTTGAAATACTATAACTTTTTTATTTGTAAGTCAACTTTAGCCATTCTGGCATCATTTGAAAGCTCTATGTGTGCTCTATATTTACATGCCAAAATAGAAATGAATGATTCAAAAATAAAAAAGTTATGGCACGCGGCGTCAAAAAAGCCAAGAAAAAGTAAATTTTTGATGTTTTTTGGCCATAACTTTTTTGTAAACAGGTGAAATTTTTTGAAATTTTGCAGGCTAATAGAGAATATCAAGAGCTATCGAATGATAATAAAAATATTTAATTTGGTTGATAATGAAAAAAGTTATTTGAATCGGCGCCGAAATGGCCCGCGCCGAAGTGGCCGGTTCCCACAAACTGAACTATTACCCATTTCATTACCAAAGAAAAAATGGATGGACAAAAAATATTTTAAAAAGCAAGCTTCACAAAAGGGAGTATGCGAAAACGGCGGAGCAAATAGTGGAGCGAGGGATTTGACCCCTTTAATTAAGTCTATAATTGCCCAATTTTGTCCATTTCTTTAATAAAAAAAAATAGCATTTCGCCAAGAAATCGTCAGTTTACGCCAAAAATGGTTACCTATTTGCTTTAATTGTAAGCGATTTAAGAAAAAAAGGATTTGTGGGTGACTTAACAAAATGCAAAAATTTTGTTAGAAATTTTTTTTTGTGACAAAAGTATTTAGGTAATATTGTATATTTATTATAAATAATAAAAATGCAAAATTTTTATGGAAAAATCACACATTCAAATTCATCTGATCACAGTTCATTGGGCTTACGCAATTTCAACAAGTCAAGCTCATTCTCCAATTCCCTCAGATTCCGCTCCAAAATTTTCACCTCGTCAAGTCGACCCGCTGACAAAAAAATGGGGAAAAAAATGAAAATGACAAAAAAAAAGCTAACCCAAAGTTGCCTGCTCAAGAAAGTTCTTTGAGATCAAGTACTGTTCCTGGATCTGTGCAAGAATGAGTATAATTATTGGTAATTAATGCAAGTTGTAATCGATGATCGTGGTGCCGTATGGATTTGGCAGTTGAAGCCAAGGGTTTCCATAATGCCCACTATTTGGGGACACTTTTGCCCCTGCTTTTAGGGTCTTTTCCCCATTTTTATGGTTGCCCCAATTTGGACACACAAACACAACTTGTACATGTATATACTTCGTTCCCACCCCCTAGGGTCGTTCCCCTCCCACAAAAATTTAAAAACCAAAATTTCAAAAAAAAACTCGAATTTTTTTTAAAATAAAATTTAACAAAAAATTTTTTTGAAATTTTCAGCATTTTTGGAAAAACCGTTTCTTGAACCCTCTCTAAAACATTTTTAGGATTTTTTGAAAATTTTCTAACCAAAACTTACGGGGTGCAACTCCTCCAGGCCCTCCAGGAATGGGTTCTGCTTTTTGTCCGCAATTGGATTACCAAAGGGCATCCAACTCTCTTCGCCACTGCTTCGGCCAGTGAATGAGGACGACTGACGCATGGGACTGAAAAATGATGTAAAATTAACAAAATTATACAGTAATTGGATAGCAAAAATTAAATTTTTTCAAAAAAAAATTGGGTAGTACCGTTCATTTTGTTGACCAATTGAATTTCCATTGCGTCGTTTGGACACCCCATTATTGTCCGTCAAATGTGCTCCATGTTCACCGGTTGAAGCAGTAGTTTCATCGCCAAACAAAAATTCGGAGAATGAGGAGGATGATGGTCTGTCCCGTGCCATTTTCCGCGTTAGAATTGACGCCGTTTTGATGAAGGAATTTTGAGCATTTCTCTGGAAAATAAAAGCAAAAAATAAAATTTGCGTTTATTTTTTGACTTTGGTCTAACAATAAGATATAAAAAAGGAAAGGATTTTCAAACAAATTAAATCCATATCTTCTCATTTTTTTTTTTGAAATGTCGAGGAAAGTTTTAATTCCGTTTTCCATTAAAAGTAATAATTTTTTATGGTTTCGAGGGTGGAGAGAAGGGATACGACTGTAAATGTCGCAGTAAAAAAAAAACGATTTTCAAAAAAATTTGTTTCAAAAACGAACCCGCCAAACCCCCGGCTACGCCCTTGGGAAAACCTTGATACAATTTCTGATTAATGAATTTGCCTGTTTTTTTCCCATTCCCCACCCACCACCAAATCGTCATGGTCTGCTGTAGGTGTGCCATGTTGTTGTTGCTGCTGCTGTTGACTGTTTGTTGGTGCGATGACAGCGCCGCTGTGCAGTCTCATCGCCCGTTGCTGGTTGTCCAACTTTTTCTGCTCGTACTGCTCAACACTGGGCAAATCGGGGCCAACACTGACCACATCCTGAAGGAAAACAAATAGGGATTAAAAATCATAAAAATTGTAACAAAAAATGCATTAAAAATCCATAAAAGGCAACATAATACCAAATTTAGCATTTATTGGACACTGAACTTGGATACAATAGAGTTCCCTGTCCCCAATTTGTTTTTTATTTTTCAAATTTTATGGCGACTCAAAAAATCCACAAAAATGGCTGACTGTCCCCCCTTACATGGAGCGTGTGCAGGGCAAGCATTTTGATGTTTTTTTGAAGTTGCATTTGTCGTCGTGATGGTGGTTCTCTAACAGTTTCAGCGGGTGAACATTTGTTGTTGTTCTGTTGACTTGGAGAGGAAGACCAAACTTCGATGGAATTGCTTAAAAAATCGCACAAAATTACACATTTTTAAGGGCGGAATTTTTGTTTTTCAATTTTTAAAGGATTTTTTAAATCTTTTTTTTTTAAAAAACTTTTTGATTGTATTGCGTAATAAATCTGTGGATGTTGTTTCCCAATTCTCTGAACCTCAGTCGAATGATTTCCTCTTGGAGCTCTTTGAGTTTGAGTCGGACTGAAGCGGCCGATGAAAGGGAGTACAATGTTTCGCCATCGCTAAATTGTAAAAAAAAAAAAAAAGCAAAATTCATGGTAAAAAACAAAATGCACTTCAAAGAGTCGGCCATATTTTTGTAAGACGAAGCCAAATGAGAGATTTGTGACAACAAATTGCATCTGACAAAACAAAAAAGACATTAAAACCCACGAAAAAACGAAATTATTACAGAAAAATAAAATAAATTTTGAAAAAAATCCAACAATTTTTGGTAGGCGTCCACCAGCGAGTCGTTGGCATTCTCCCACCTCAGTTCCATGGCACGTTCGCGCCTGTCCAACAACTTTTTACATTTTGCACAAATTCGTAACGAATAGGCGGAGGAAGGCGCCGAGTCAGCAGCCGAAATGGCGGCACTCTTTTCGCTACAATCTGAGCGAACTACTTAAATGAATTATTTCCGTCAACACTATGGCACTTATTGACGGGGATTTAGGCAGAAATTTCGGAGTCAATCATGTCGTTTTTGTTCCAAAAAGAGAAAGGTGCGTTTTTGCACTCCTTTTTTTAATTTTGAGGTATAGGCACAAAACGGAAAAGTACCGGGATTTATCTTCGAGTTTTACAAAAATTCAAAATTTTCGTAAATTTTTTTTTTTACAAATGGATCGGCTCTCCTCCCCCGTTTATTTTTAAAAATGAACACACCTCCAATTCCACCGCCACTACTAATTGACCGACCGACGACGGAGCCAAGTTTGTTTTTCATCAACGCAAATGAATTGCCCAAATTGTGCAAAGTCCGATCAACCGCAAAGGCTTGGCCCTGAAAAAGTCCAAATGATCCGATATATTTGAACTAAATTTGGGTTCTGAAAAGCGTGACCAACCAACCATTGGTTTGTCCAATGAAAGCGACAGATTGCCAAACACCGGCACATTGTTGCCAAAATGATTCGGATCGCCATTGGTGATGGCCAACAGAAAGGAGGAGACCAAGGACGAGTCCAACCCGGTCAGTCTTTCTAAATATTGTAATTATGTGCACTTTTTTGTGAAAATTTACAAAGGCATTGACTAATTAGGCATTTAACCCATTTTAACCGAGAATTTTAAATAGATAATTCAATAATAAACAATTTACAAGTTCAACTCTCAATTTCTTTTTTTTTCAAAAAATAGGAAAAAAATTCATAAAGCATTTTATCAGAAAATGGTCACCAAACTCACGCGCTGATTTGATAGTCAAAAATTGGGAGCACGAAGCACAAAGTTGAACACCGCATAACCGACAATCTATAAAAAAATTCACAAAAATTTTATGGTTTGGCACAAAGCCAAAAACTTACGGTGCCTTCGTCGAGTGATTGTAAAGCGTATTTTGCACAGCTCACAATTGTCACTTTTGCTTTCGGACCATGGCACGACATGCTTTTCAAATTCTGTGGTTTTGGCATTGCAAATTTTGCAATTCTTTCACTTTTTTGTGTACCTTTTCTGCTACTCCATTCAGTATTCTGTTGTTGGAAGTCGTTAATTAGCTTGTCCAGGCTTAAAAAGTCGAGATTTTGTTTTTATTTTTAGAAAATAAAACACCGAATAATCAAATTGTTTGTTGGGTCTGAGATTTTTGCGACTGCGTCATTTCGTTCTTTGACAAAATAATCCCAATGGTCGGTGTGCACAATGGAAGAGGATGACATAACCAGCCGGGATGCGATTTTTAAAATTTGATTCAAAAATGACAAAAAAGTATTTTTTTAAATTAATTTTTTATGTTATGCCAATTTTGGAGACATTATGACAACATTTCCTATTACGAAATTTTTTTGCGTCTCTGAACATAAATAAATTCGTTATAGGCTTAATTGGTCAACTCAATTCCAAACGCAACACTTACTTTGTGTAGCTTTAATTCCCTATGTAAATCTGCATTTTGCATACCCATAGAAAACATATAACGCTCGAATTTTTTTACGTTCAGATAACTTAAAATAAAACTATATTTTAGATGCCTAAGCGAAAGTTTAACAAGCTTGCCAATGCCAAAAGTGCGGTTCCACCGAAGAGACAACAACTGATGGCCAAGGCCAATGGCAAAAGCGGGGTTCTACCAAAGAAAGGACAAATTGCCTATGCCAAAAGCGGTGTTTCACCAAAGAAAGGACAAATTGCCAATGCCAAAAGCGGGGTTCCACCAAAGAAAGGACAAATTGCCAATGGCAAAACTACGGTTCCACCGAAGAAAGAACAGCTGAAGTTCGAGGACAGTGAAGAGGAGGACGAAGACTTGGACGACGAAGAGATGGGAGACGAGGAAGAGGACGAATCAGACGAGGAGGAAGAACAGGTTTTGTTTTTTTTTTGCCAAATCCAAGTTTCGTACTTTGTAATATTAAAGATGGTCAAGCCCAAAAAGGGTGGCACGCCAACCGTTGCCCAAACGCAGCAGCAACAGAAGCAGCAGCAAATTGCCAATGCCAAAATTGCGGTTCCACCGAAGAAAGAACAACTTGCCAATGCCAAAAGTGCGGTTCCCCCGAAGAAAGAACAGCTGAAGTTCGAGGAGGACAGTGAAGAGGAGGACGAAGTGACGGATGAAGAGTTAGACGACGAAGAGATGGAGGACGAGGAATTGGAGGACGAGTCGGACGAAGAGGAGGAGGAGGAACAGGTTTTTTTTTTTTTGCCAAGTCCAAGTTTCGTACTTTGTAATTTTAAAGATGGTCAAACCCAAAAAGGGTGTCACGCCAACCGTTGCCCAAACGCAACAGAAGCAGCAGCAAATTGCCAATGCCAAAAGTGCGGTTCCGCCGAAGAAAGAACAACTTGCCAATGCCAAAAGTGCGGTTCCGCCGAAGAAAGAACAACTTGCCAATGCCAAAAGTGCGGTTCCAATGAAGAAAGAACAGCTGAAGTTCGAGGACAGTGAAGAGGAGGACGAAGTGACGGATGAAGAGTTGGACGACGAAGAGATGGATGATGAAGAGATGGAGGACGAGGAATTGGAGGACGAGTCAGACGAAGAGGAGGAGGAGGAACAGGTTTTTTTTTGCCTGACCCAGTTTTCATACATTTACAATATTAAGACGGTCAAGCCCAAAAAGGGTGCCACGCCAACTGTTGCCCAAACGGAACAGCCAAAACAGCAGCAACTTGCCAATGGCAAAAGTGCGGTTCCAACGAAGAAAGAACAGCTCGCCAACGCCAAAACTGCGGTTCCATCGAAGAAGGAGCAGTTGTCCACCCAAACTGACAAATACAAGGGAATTGCTGCTGAAGAGGAGCGTCGTCGTGCTGAGAGGGATAAGGTTGTTCGGTTGTGACCATTTAAATTTCAACATTCTAATATTTATATGTTCCAATTTAAACATTTCTACGTATTTTTAGGTCACTCTTTTTTTGCGGTGTGAAACGTTGCAAAAAATGACCGATGGTATGGCGTTATAATAACAAAACAAAATTTGTTATGTTAACCAAACATTATTAATAGGTGAGATCAAAGCGCTTCATCCCGACACTTTGGCTGTGCGTACCAACAACAGAGTATGTGGTCAAATTGGCAATATTTTTCAAAACAATTTTTGTGGCCATTCCATGGAAATTTTTTATTTTGCCTACAAAATTTGATGATTCTGTCCGAATCAATCGTTTTTGTAAAAAAAAAATCCCATTTGTAGACAATTGTCACCGGTGCCTGGTTATGAAATGTTAAAATTTTCAATTTGTCAGGCTTTTTGTTGGATGGTTTTTGCTTCCGAACCCACTGCGGACAAGGCATTTGCCGTGCTTTCAAAGAAGGGACAAATTGGGGGAAAGGTACGCTCTTTGTTGACAGTTCTTTTGCTTTTTTAATTTCACTTTTTTTGTTTTTTTAGGAATTGTACGTTGACAAATGTGGAACCAAGGCGAAAAATCAGCATCCCCAGAAGGGAACCAAAAAAGGTCGGTTAAATAAATAATCGGATAAATCACCCCTTTTTAAAAAACTACTTTTTCCAAATTTTTCTTTTCTATTTTTGTTTTAGAACATCCCATCAGTCCGACTCAACTCGCAGTTTTCCATTTTCCTCCTTCAACAACTGCTGACCAATTGAAGGTTTTGTTTTTTTGTTAAAGGATTTTTTCTTGCATTTTTTCCGCTGTTTTTAGGTTGTTTTCCCGACGGCGAAAGATGTGAAGATTGACCCGTTCAATTTGAGCAAGAACAGCAACAAGAGCTTCAGACGGTACTTCCTTTTTTTTAATTTTTTGGTTCTGTCAATCAATGTGGACCATTCTGTGCTTTTACATTTACCAATTTAAAACTTTCATGGCAGTTCGTACAATAGGTGATTCATACAATAGTAATGCGTACAACGGCTTATTGTTTGAATAAGCCTTAGGCTTAAGCCTAGGCATAGGCTTGTAAAAAAAAATTTAAGTACGAGCTTTTATTGACCCTTTAAAAAAGTGCCGAGGATAATTTTTATCCTAAAATTTGTTATTTTTTAAGAATTACACGTGCCACCATCACTTTTGGCTCCGAGACGGATGCGAAGAAGGCGTTTGACAAAAGTGCGCAGTTGAAAATTGGCGGGGTGCCCGTGGACGTGTTTTATGGGCGAAATTGATCATTTAATCGCTGCCGGCCCCACATTTCGCTTGCTGAGTTTTTTTGTTTTGTTTTCTTGGATCTTCCATTATGTTGTTACCATTTATTTGTTGAAAAATTTTTCATCAATTTGTTATGATGTTATTTGTGTTTAGTCGGGGTTGGATTGTCAACCCAAGTTTTTTTCGTGATCAAAATCCTGGTTCGAATTGTACAATGCTGGACCAAAAACAGGTGCATGGCTTTTTGTGTCTTGCCATGTTTACACTTTGTGACTTCATGTGCCAATCATCAATGAAAAGAAACTGATGGCTTTTCCTTTTCCCCCCATCCGCCGGCGGGGGGGGGGGGGGGGGGATAACCTTTCTTATCCGCATCGTACAATAATAATAATAATTAATTTGCTTGCCCCTGCTGAGGGTGTGTGTGGATGGGCGGGCTTATTAGGAAGAGAAAAGATATTCCCCGGGTGGCGTGGGGGGGGGGGGCGGCAACACGATGCCATGGCATTTAAGCGTAATAGGATTTGGGCGGAGGAAGAAGCCACCAAACATCATCGCCAAGCAGTGCACACAGCCTGTGTGGTGTTTGTTGCCACAAGTGTACGACGTAACAGCACATCTTCCCTTTACAAGCAAAAGCCTCAATCAATTGGTGTTCATCGGGACTGAAATTGTTGGGCTCCAATTGGCAGCTGAATGGGAAGAGGAAGCGGCTCCTAACTGAGAGCCGAGAACAGAGACTTACTTACTTGTTCGGGAGCAGAAACTCGGGCTCTAATTAGCATTTCATGAGTCCATTCGAGTTCCATCAATTAATCATGCCCGGGTTTAACTTTGTTCATTTTTGAACAAACCCAACTTTTCAAAATCAGTATTCTCGTAATATGTTCAATTTTATGGCCAAGAGACTAAATTGAATAAATTCAAATAAGTATTGTTTTTATTGGAAGTGATTTTTATCATTTTACACAAAATTTTGGAAAATTTAATCAAATTCAGGCAAAAATTAATCAAAAAAATTAATGATTTTTTGTTATTTTTGCTTTTCTTTTCAAAATTTCTCCCTTTTCTTTCTTTTCCATTGTTTGCCATGACATGTGATTTTTTTATTGTTGTGCTCTGCTCGTGTTCCATCAACCAAACAATTATTTCTCCCTTTCACTTTCAAACAAAAAACGCGTGCAAAAAAAAAAGTGATTCGTAACGGAACGCCAATCGAGCGCCCATTTAATTTTAATCCCGAATTCTCTCCTCCCATGGATTCCCCCAAATTTTTGGATTTATGTTAAACTGCAAAACAAAACAAAAAAGCGTGCCTCCGGACGGTGTCCTCTGCTGTTTGTGCTGGCTGTGCTCCTCCATTCCAAATTATTCTCGATTTTCCTTCCTCTTCCCGGCGGGTGGGGGGGGGGGGGGAGGGGTGGGAAACGTGACCACCGCCCCACCACCGCCACCACAAACAGAGACAGACGGAGGACAGACAAAAAGACATCCGACACAGCGCCGCCGGCGGGGCACAGCAGCAGCAACAGCACGGAAAGCGTTCTGTTCCGTCCTCCGTGCCCACCGAGCGACCGACCGACCGACCCCCGTCCGTCCGTGTGTCATCACTCAAAAACCTGTTAAAAATGTTGGCAGAAAGTCGATACTACGACCGATATATATACAACAACAACAGCAGGGACAACAACAGAGTTAGGCGCCACGGACAGACGGCGCGGCCAAGACGGAGGGGTCGGTCTCGTGCCATTCATTCAGTCATTTTATTTGAGAAAACATCGCCGCCGCCTCGTCGTCCCCCCGGGGGTTTCTCCCTTTCTGTGTCCTCTCCGTTCCCCCCATTTTTGTCCGCCCACTCGCAAAAGTTTCCCTACCGCCTTCTCCCGTTCCATGTCAGCAACAGCAGAAGACGAAGAAGAAGAAGAAGAGCATTAGAACCCTCCCCCCCCCCTATTATAAGCCACCACAAAGTGTGGGGTGTCTTATTCCGCTGTTGCTCTCTTATCTTTCCTCTCCCTCCTTCCTTTCCCCCCTCCGTTCACTATTCCCCCCCCCCTTTCCCCTCCATACACTATTTCCTCCCTCCGTTTCCCCTCCATACACTATTTCCTCCCTCCTACACTATTTCCTCGCTCCTTTTCCCCTCTCCGTTCACTATTTCCCCTCCTCCCCGCCCCCCCCCCCCCGCCTCTCCTTCCGCCCGATGCATTTTCATTTCTCTCCTCTCCCTTCCTTCCTTCCTTCCTTCCCCACCCTCTCTTCCTCTCTCTTCTGACTCTCGACTAAACGTAATCCTCTTCCTCCGCCTTCACTCCTCCCGTCATCGCCATTCTCGACCACTTACTTTCCGCCCTCGGGCGGCGAAGGTGGCGGCGAAGCAACACAAACCCCTCCTCCATTATTCTTCTTCCTCCTCCTCCTCTTCCTCGGTGTGTGTGCTTTGCCGCCGCGCCTCCTTGCATATTATTTTGCTTTCACTTCATCGCATCCCTCCTACCTTCCCCATGCTCTTCGGTCTATGAAAATTCATCCCCCCGGGGGAGAGGGGGAAGACGCTCGTGTCGGCCCTTCCTTTATCTCCTCAAGCTAACTGGGGACGACATGACAGCAACAAAAGCAGCAGGGGCCGGGGGGGGGGGGGGGGGAGGGCACCGGGCGGTTGAGGAGCAGCCGATGGCGCCGCCGGCATCGATGTGCCTTCCTTCTTCCTCTCTCCTTCTAGCCAGCTTTTTCTCCCCCCTCCCTTTGTCGGCTTCCCCCTCCCCTCGGGGGCCATTCCATTTTGCTTGCTTGGCGGCGCCTTATACATTTCCCGTCGTTGTTGCTGCTCCGCTCTGCCGCTTCTCATTTTGGCCAGCAGCCCCCGCCGCCCAAGCGCCGACGGGCGGTCGGGGGGCCCGCCTGTTCCACCACCACCACCACCAACCACACTTTCATCACATTTCCTCTGCTTGCTGCTGCTTCTCCGCCGCCCCCCCCCCTCCCCCCACTTTTTGTTGCCTGCTGCCCCCTCTCTCCTAAACGGTGGCGACGGCAGAGCGCCGTCAAAGCCAAAGCCCGAACCGGCCGGCGAGAACAGCAAAAGCAAAAGCACATAGGGCCCTGGGGGGGGGAGAGGCGAGGAAAAGCGGGGACAACGGACTGACGACGGCGGCTTGTGGTCTAACCGATTAATCGATTGGTTTATGTGTGTGTGTGTGTTATATTCCACCCCACTGCTGCTAGTGCTAGGAGGGGAGGCTTTTCACAATCTTTTTTCAAACATAAGCCTCCCCCCCCCTCCGCCCTCCCCCACAAAAAGCGGCGCTCCTTCGGCCCGGCCCATCAATGAATGAATGAATGAGCGCAGTGAGTGAGTGAGTGAAGGAATGTGAGGGGGAAGTGAAGGCGGGGAGAACGGCGCGGGGCACACAACAACGGGGGGAAAATTTGTGCCTAAATTTGTCGTCGTCGTCGTCGCCGTTGCGCTCGGCGCGGCATTACGGCACGGCGCGGCGCACAATGTCAGTGCCAATGCACACTCCCCCCTCCCATTGGCACACACACACCATTATTTTATTATGTAAAAGCAAAAAATGCCAAATGCCGTGGTTGTGGTGATGCTGCTGCTGCTGCTACTCCAAGAAGCCATAAACACACAAAAGCCAAGAAAGCCAAAGGGCGGCACCGATTAGCCGTGCCGTTTTGTCCGATTTTTCATGGCACATTTTTGCTGGGTGATGAATTTTGCCCCAATTTTCCGCTTGATTTGTCGACAATTTGTCCGTCTCTTTAATCCGATTATTTATTGTTCATTATCTGTTCTTGACTTATGGCCCCACAAATTGTGAAGGATTGGCCCCTCCCAATTTGTTGGGGTCTTTTGACTTTTGGCCAATAATTTGTCGTCATTTTGTCTCTTGGGACAGACATTTTGCCTCTAATTGCTGCCAATTAGTATGCGTTTTGTTCCTAATGAGGGTGCTGGTGCGTTTCTTAAATTCCGCCACCCATGCGCGTTTCTTAATTCCGCCAATGGGTTTGAAAACAAATAATGGGTAATATATATAAATTCATAGCCTGGCTCAAATTCAACCAAATTAATATTTGGTGATATCATTCAATAGCCTTAATTGTTCTCTATCAGAATATGATTTTCTAAAATTTTTAACTTAAGTATTAAAAAAGTTATAAAGCATTGAACATGCTATGTCTTTTGCAATGGTCATGCATATATAATAATAAACATTTAAAATTTTAGAGTCTTTAAAATGCAATTGAGCCAAATTAATTTATAAATTCGATAGCCCTAAGAATTCTCTATTTACCTTTAAAATTATTAGAAAATTTCATTGAGTTTCAAAAAAGTTCTGAACAAAAAATGCTGACTTACCACTTTTTGAAATGTTATTACAATAACTTCTTTTTTTTTATACTTAAGTACAATTAAAGCTATTGAATGATACAATAAAGAAGTAATTTGGTTGAATTTGAGCCAAGATATGAATTTTTATGTGTTACCCATTTTTTGTTTTCGAACCCATTTTGGCGGGCTTAAGAAACGCGCCAGCACGCCTAATGAGGCCCATTTAATACACACATTTTGTTCCGCATTGAATCCCAATTAATAAAAACCCGTTTTTCCACATATTTTGAATCGACTAATTGCATTTATTACCCTCCGTTAGTCGATCGATTAACCAATTAATTAATGAATTAGTTGGATGCGCTAATTAACCCATCTTGATAATTATTAACCCTAAAAAACGCAGTGCCAATAGCAAATGACTTCGCCCGGCACCGATTCAGCAGCTACCACAGCAAATGAAAATGATCCGGCACAAACAGATACAACGGGCCAATTAATACTTCGGAATCGCCCTATGCCGACCCATTCGACCACGGAACGCGTGATCAATTGTAAAATGCCGGATTTATCATTTAATGGAAAACCAAAAATTTAAAATTGATTAAAACGGCATTTAAAACCGGAAATTGAAAGCATCGAAACGGATGGGAGGCTTAAAGATACCCCCAAAAAAGTTCATTAGGAATTCCGGGAAATTTTACGGACTAATTACCCCAAGAATTATTGCGATTTTATTAATAAATTGGCTCCTAAAAAGCCAAAAAAAATTATATGAAATAAAAGATTAAAATAACTGTGAAAAAAATTTGGCACTAATTACATAAATGTTAAAAAATAATTAATTTATTTTGCAAAATTTGTGCTCATTTAAGCGGTCCATTTTCCGATCAGTGAAAAACTGTCCATTGAAGACATTTACGACCGGAGAATGGGCAAACCCCGTGCCGAAGTGCTCAAAGAACACTTCATCAAGGTACTCAAATTGGCATTCGCCAATTTTAAAATGGCATTTTTTTTTGATTTCCCAAAAAAGCTCAAAGGGTTTGAAATAAATTTTTATATAAAGATTTATTGCATTATTTGATACAGATAATGGGCATTTTTGAGTAATTATTAATTATGCTAGCATTTTTTCTTACTTTAATCGGGCAAAGTATTGGTACTGAATTGGACGCTTTAAATTTATCGCCTAAGGCAATATTAAATTTCGCTTTAAATCATTCAGTTTAATTTGTCAGCAGTTAATTCAGGATTGGCATCACAAAAATACAATTTGAAATAAAAATAAACAAACCAAAAATTGAATTTTTCATTGGGAAAATATTTAAAATATTTTTTAAATATAAAATTAAATTTTTCATTTTTTAAGGAAGGCCGAATTGAAGAGGACGCCGCACTTCGCATAATAAATGGTGCTTTTTAATCTGCAATTAATACGGATTATAATAATAATAATTTGATGCCACAAATTCTCAAATCCAAAAAAGAAAAAATTGCGAAAAAATTAAAAATTTGTGGAAATTTTGGCGTCACTTTGGCAAATAAAAATGGCAAAAATGGCAATTCAAAAATGTGCCAATGGGGGCGCTTCGCAGAGAGTGCCATTTTTGATGAGCAAGGTTTTGGCATCACGGAAATTTGCTCAAACACTGAATTTCCAAGGACGTCCTTTGAACCAAGGACTAACTGACTAATTTCCTTGAAAATCAGCCAATGCCCTCGAGACAGATTGACAATTTCATTTTTGGCACTCTCCGATAAATTTTTATGGCATTTTATTACCATCCCCCATTTTTGGATAAGTTCCAATTTATATGATTTTCCAAGGACGTCCTTTGAACCAAGGACTGACTGAATTACTTCCCTGTAAATCAGCCACTGCCCTTGAACGATTTGATAATCCATTTTCGGCACTCTCCGATAATTTTTTGTGGCATTTTATTAGCCCTCCCTCACCCATTTTACGGATGAGTTCAATTTTATATAATTTCCAAGGACGTCCTTTGAATCAAGGACTTTCTGACTGACTTTCTTGTAAAACAGCCAGTGCCCTTGATAGATTAATAATCCATTTTCGGCACTCTCAGATAAATTTTTGTGGCATTTTCCCCTCCACCCCCATTTTTGGATGAGTCCAATTTTCATTTTTTTTTTTTTTTGCAGAATGCACCGCACTGTTTCGGCAAGAAAAAACAATGCTGGACATTGAAGCACCAGTGACTGTAAGTGCCGGCGCTCATTTTGCCACAAAATTACGCCCTAAAAAATAATTCAACAAAATTTTCAGCCAAAATTTTATTTTAAAATTATTTTAATTAATTAATTATTTTATTAATCCCATTTTAATTGCTTCTTTCCTTTAATCATTGATAAACTTGTCAGGTTTGTGGTGACATCCATGGCCAATTTTATGACCTCATGAAATTGTTCGAGGTCGGCGGTTCGCCTTCGTCCACAAAATATTTGGTAAATTTATTTTGTGCCTAATTAATTTGGCATTTTGCCATTAATTTCATTTTTGAAAATAGCAATTGTTCCATTCAATTTTTGGCATTTTGCCCGTGCCCTTATGTGTTGGTACATATTCAGATTCCAGGGATTATCATCGGCGAAATTCTATAGATTTAAACAGCTTTATTTTTGATCCCGAATTTTAAAGAATCTAAGCCCTTTAAAAAATCCCCTCAGGGTGCCAAAACCAAAATTTGTGCCAAATTCAGCAATTATATGGCATTTTTTTCAGTTCCTCGGCGACTACGTGGACAGGGGCTACTTCTCCATTGAATGTGTGCTTTATCTGTGGGCCCTCAAAATTTGCCATCCCGCCACGCTGTTTTTGCTGCGCGGGAACCACGAGTGCCGACACCTGACGGAATATTTCACATTCAAACAAGAATGTATGTTTGGATGGCATGGCATGGCACACCGCTAAGCTTGACGAGACTCTCGAGCAGGGAAAGCCCTGACCTTTTGGGGTCCCGAATTCAGAACTGACAGACTCTCGAATAGAGCTTTTCAATCTTAGCATCCATGACAATCTCCTGAGTCTCGACCGGAGAGAGGCCGGCCTTTTGAGTCCCGAACTCGGATATAAGTCTCGAGCCTCAAAAACCCATTGGAAATCTTTGCCGAAAATTGAAAGAAACCTGCCTTCTGACAATCAGTCTCGAATTTTTTGAAAATTCTATGGGTTCGAGATCTTGCCGGTTTTTGAGTGTTGAATCCGGAACAAAATCTGAATCTCGACCAAAAGCGATCAATCGTCGACTATTGAGTCTCGAACCCTGGCAAAAGCGATATCCTCGGGCCGGAGATAAGCTGGCCTTTTTTAAGTTACAGGGTTTCGTCTCGAGAATATTTGAATAATCGCATGCCAAAAATCCCGGCTTTGCCAGACTGAGTGCCAACCGGGTTATTTTTCGGGATTTTCAAACTCGAGATTTTCGTTAATGCATGGTATATACTGTACATGGGTCATTAAAATGGGAATATTTCCCTATTGATCACAACAATCAGCACACACTGATTTTGCCCCGGGCAGATCGGTCCCCATTTCCACCCACTAATTAGTGGGATAATTAGTCAATAATTAACAACTAATTGCTGTTCCTCCCGCATGCAGGCAAAATCAAATATTCCGAGCGTGTGTACGACGCGTGCATGGAATCGTTTGACGCACTGCCACTTGCCGCACTAATGAACCAACAGTTTTTGTGTGTCCACGGCGGACTGTCGCCCGAAATTCAGACGCTGGACGACATCAAAAAGGTGGGGAGGAGGAGGAGGGCAATCAACACAAATGCATTTAGGAAGATCTGTCGGGATTCTTGAGAGGATTTCTCAGGGGATTACCGAGGATTTGAAATCCCTTTATTGACATTTTGAACTAGGGTTAAGCCCCAACCCCGAACCCCCCGGCCCCCGACATTTTGGGTCTATTCCCCGACCCGGCCCCCGACATTTTGGGTCTATTCCCCGACCCGACCCCCGACATTTTGGGTCTATTCCCCGACCCGACCCCCGACATTTTGGGTCTATTCCCCGACCCGGCCCCCGACATTTTGGGTCTATTCCCCGACCCGGCCCCCGACATTTTGGGTCTATTCCCCGACCCGGCCCCCGACATTTTGGGTCTATTCCCCGACCCGGCCCCCGACATTTTGGGTCTATTCCCCGACCCGACCCCCGACATTTTGGGTCTATTCCCCGACCCGGCCCCCCGACATTTTGGGTCTATTCCCCGACCCGGCCCCCGACATTTTGGGTCTATTCCCCGACCCGACCCCCGACATTTTTCCCCCCGAGGGGTCGGTGCTTAACCCTATTTTGAACCATTCCGGGGCCCTTACAAAAGGCCTTGGAACCAAATCTCGAGGAACCCGCCATTAAAATAATTCTCGACAAAGAACCATGAAAACTTAAAATATTTAATAACAATTTTTTGGGAAAATCTATTTAATAAAATATTTTTATAAAAAATAAAAATGCTTTTGAATTCTAATTCTAATTTTATGTTGTTTTTTTTTTGTTGAAGAAAATCGCCTGTTATGCCAGTTTTTGGCATTTTTTCTTCCAATTTTAGCACATTTTGTGGCACTTTTTTGAGGTTTTTAGCAATGCAAAATCCCAGCTGCTGGTGAATTTTAATGTTTAAAGAAAGGAGGGGTTTAAAAAAGAATTTAATTTTTGCTAGGTATTCTTGGCTTTTTTGTGCCATCCAAAGTGTTTCAAACTCCATAAACAACGATCCATTGCATAAATCTCAAATGTTTTGGCGCTGAAATGGCCGCGCTCTAATTAACCTATTCAAAAAATGCCATTTTTAGCTGGACAGATTCAAAGAGCCGCCCGCGTTTGGGCCCATGTGCGATTTGCTGTGGTCCGACCCGCTGGAGGACTTTGGCAACGAGCGCAACTCGGAGTCATTCTCGCACAACTCCGTCCGCGGATGCTCCTACTTTTACAGGTGTGGTTAAATGGCACTAATTAACCAATTAAAATTGGTTAATTGTTTTTCGGTCATTAATGTTAATTAATTAATTAGTATTTTTTTTCTCGAATATTATTGCTATTATTATTTGAGGCAATTTGTCACTCTAAATACATCAAATCTGGCATTTGCATATATCACGCAATTTGGCGTCCCTTTGCGCCAAATTAGGTCTTAATTGGGCAATTAGCGTGTGTCATTAATTGAGTAATTAGCATGTGTCAAATTACCCTCCATAAGAAAAAGCGAAGGTCTTTCAAAGTTTAAAAGGTCAAGATAAGCAATCAAAAAATTGAAAAACATCCAAAATTTTTAATTTATTTTCCCTATTTTTAATTTTCGCGCATTTATTTTAATTAAATTTTATTTTATTTTTGCCGCTTAAATTTTCCAATTTTCAAATTATGCGCCTCTGATTTTGTTCACAGTTATGCTGCCTGCTGTGATTTTCTACAACACAACAACCTTTTGTCCATCATTCGAGCGCACGAAGCGCAAGACGCAGGTGGAAAAATTTGAAAAATTTTTTTGTAAAATTTCAAAAAATTTTCCAACCCTCTAATTACCCCCTGAAGGCTATCGAATGTATCGGAAATCGCAGGCCACCGGCTTCCCGTCACTGATCACCATTTTCAGTGCTCCCAACTATTTGGACGTGTACAACAACAAAGGTGCGTTTCTTTGGGGTTGGCCAGGCGTGCGCAAAATTTTTAAAATTTTTAAATATTTTCCTTGAAAATTTTTGAAATTGGTCACGCCTTTTTTAATTTTTTTTTCTTTTTTTTTCGCGTCTCTCTGATCATTATTATTTTGATCATTCGAAACACTGATCAAATTTGATATCAACATTTGCCATTTTTTGACAATTCAGCACCAATCTCGAGCATTCATTAGTGATTTTCGACATTTCTCGAGCATTGATTAGTTTTTTTTTTTTTTTTTTTGAAATTTCAGAGCCTTTATTTATTAATTTCATTTTTGGCCTTTTCGCTCACGATTCTATGGTCATTTCGGCATTTATTGATTATTTGTTTTATTAAATTCTCACGCACTAAAATTGTCATGATCATTTTCGGCATTTCTCTCGCCTTAATTAGTCATTTTTGGCACATTTTTTCGGTTGATTCGGAATTGCTCGCGCAAATGTCTGTTCAATTGTTTTCGGCATTTCTCGGGCATTTATTTTTGTCATTAAATTTGATTTTTTTTTCAAATTTTAGCTGCAATTTTAAAGTACGAAAACAATGTGATGAACATTCGCCAGTTCAACTGTTCTCCCCACCCGTATTGGTTGCCCAATTTCATGGACGTGTTCACCTGGTCGTTGCCATTTGTCGGCGAAAAAGGTGACCTAATTAATGCAATAGAAATAAATTAATTAATTCATAATTTCATTAATTAATTTAAATACAATCATTTTATTAAATAGATTAATTTTAATTTAATTTATAATAATTTAATTATTTTTTCAAATAATTTATGTTTAAATATAAATAAATTAATTTTTAGGTAATTTATATATTCTTTATTTAAGTAATCAATTTTTTCATTTAATTTTTATTAAATAAATTAACTTTAATTTGACTTTTATCATTAATTTAATTCTTAATTTTGTAATTAATTTAAATTATCCTTTAATTTATCAATGAATAATTTTAATTTATTACAATTATTTAATTTATTTTTTAAGTTCTACAATTCTTAATTTAAGTAATTATTAATCAAAAGATTATTATATATTTTTTTAAATTAATTTTTGCTTTTCAGTCACCGAAATGCTTGTCCACATTTTGAACATCTGTTCCGGTAAGTTGGGTAACAACACCATATTCACATTCATTTTACCACTTGTTCGAATGGTTCGACTTGCATTTTTTCTAAATTTTTACGGCAAAAAATCGAATTAAAATTGAAAAATTCAAAATTTGTCTGGGGTCGGTCGGTTCAGTCCCATTGGAACCATTGAAATTTCATATAAATTTGAATCTTTGTTCCACCTTTTTTCAGATGACGAACTGATGGCTGAAGGCGACGACACTTTTGAAGGTCAGTCAATGCCAGAGTCTCATTAATTAATTAGTGTGTAAATCAATCACCGTTTTTTAATACGCTAATTAAGCCCATCAAAATTATTAAATTTCAACCAAAAAAACCATGTGCATGAAATTGTGTGCAAGATTTTGTGTTGCGTGTGCTGTTTTTGTGTGTTTTTTGCTGCTGCTGCTGCGTGTGTCTTTTGCATCATTTTCCCCCGCATTAATTAGCGCCTCCATCAATTAGCGCATCCAGCATTAATTGGCCCTCCCGATTGGTTATCGCTCGTTCGTTAATTAGCGCGCACTAATCACCTCTTTCCCTCATTAATTTTAACTAGCCTTAGGGCTGACAGTTTTCGGCATAAATAATCGCCCAAAAGATGCTTAAAAAGGCACTAAAATGGCTCTGTTTTTTTTTAAAATTAAGTTCTGATCAGAAAAAGGGGTGGGGGGTTCCGATGTTTTTTTTTTTGAAAAACTCTCCGAAATTTAAATTTTAATCCCTCAAGGGCTGTGTGTTATGTGTGTGTGCTGTTTTTTCTGGCTGTCTGATTCTGCTTTTTTAATGTTAAAGAAAGATCCTGTGTTTGTTGTTTTAAATTTTTCTTAAAAATTTATTTCAAAATTAACATTTTTATGCATTTTAATTTTTTTGTTTCTCGTGCCATTGTTTTTTAACAAACAAAACAAAATTAATTGTTGTGAAAGATGCCGATTTGAGAGCTTAAATAACCCAGCAGTCACAATGCTTTTTAATTTAAAATTGTCCAATTTTTTTTTTTTTGGTTCGTTACAGTAATTTTTCACCCATCAAAGCGCTACAGTATGACACTTTTGTCGCGCAAATTTCCTCTTTCTTTTCTGAAAGATTGCGGTGGTGATCAGTCATTCTTTCCAAAACAATAAAATTTTGGGCGAATTTTGGTGATTTTTTTTAATTTTTGCCTTTTTTCAATCGGCATTTTTCACATTTTTTTCTATTTAAAATTTGAATTAAAATGGGTTTCCCTAATACACCCCCTCCCTAATAAAGCCACCCCACTGGGCCAATTAGAGAATGTATAACAGAAATATGATAAATACAAAAAATAGGAATTTAATTCATTAAATTTATATACTGTTTCGTCCAGGAACAGAAGGTGAGTTGATTGATTAATTAATTAATTAATTATTTTTTCCCTTTAATTACCGTCAAAAAATTCTAAAACATATATAATTTTATTAATTATCACCTTAATTCGCCCATAAATGCTTTTTGTTGTGCGTTTGCTCTGCCTGCAATGCTTTTGTAGAATTAGAAGCATATTTTTCCCGGCTTAAACAAAGTGTCGAGAATAATTAATTAATGGACTTTGTTTCGCTTTCCGCCATTTTTTTGTGAATTGCCCAATTTTGCGGTGCGCTAATTAGACACTAATTAGCATCATCGGTCGGCTAATCAATTGTTCTCGGCTCGGCCCTGCTTCTGCTGCTGCTCATTTTTGAAACCGTCGGCCACAATGGCGGCACCCTTTGATCTGTTCCCGACAATGGACGGCACCCTTTGATCTGTTCCCGACAATGGCGGCACCCTTTGATCTGTTCCCGACAATGGACGGCACCTTTTGATCTGTTCCCGACAATGACGGCACCCTTTGATCTGTTCCCGACAATGGCGGCACCCTTTGATCTGTTCCCGACAATGGCGGCACCTTTTGATCTGTTCCCGACAATGGCGGCACCCTTTGATCTGTTCTCGCATTTCGACACGCCAAATTCAAAATTTGAAATTTTCTTGGCTTTTTGCAGCAATTTTTTTTTAAAAAAAGCTTTTTGCTTTTGGTTGTGGTGTGCTTTTTGTCTGTTTTTGTATGTGTTTACACCCGAATAATTTTTTATTTTTTTTTAAACCAAAAATTTTTTGGCGCTTTTTCTCCGTTTTTTTTTTCACCCTTCCCCCTCCCCTTAGCTTTGGGAATTTTCATAATTTTTTTTTAAATTTCAAAAATGGAGGAGGAAGCTTGAAAAAATACTCATATGTTCGAGAGTCCCGATCGATCTTGAGTCTCGTTTCAGTTCGATAAAGTCTCGGCTTTTCGTTTTGGTTTCAATTTTCGAGACTCAAAATCTCGGGAAATTTTCGAAATCTCGAACATTACTTTTATAATAATTAATTTTATGCATTTTTGTTCAATAATTACCGCTAATTTGCCCCCTTTTTATTTTTGCTTAATTATTTTTCCCCCTCTAATTTTGTGGAAAAATAATTTTCAAAAAATTATTTTCGGCCCTATGCCTCCCCTTATTTTCTCCCAATTTTTCTACAGGTGGCATGCCATCGACGAGGAAGGAAGTGATTCGGCATAAAATCCGTGCAATTGGCAAAATGGCACGCACTTTCTCCGTTTTAAGGTAGTCGAACAAACAAATGGGAAAAAATATGACTGACGACTAATTGACAAAAACAAAACAAACAATAACAAACAATTAATTAATTAATTGCCCCTAATTACCCCCAAACACCAATTACTTAACTGCTCACTTTGTTGTGTATTTACTATAATAATACCTTAGCAATTAAACTGTGTTATAATGTGTGAAAATGGCGAAAATTCTTCGTTACATAGGCTTTTCGTGATATTTAAAAAAAAGAAAAATTTAATTTTAAAATAATGTTTTAGCTCTGAAAATGGCACTTTTTAGGGCATATATAGCTGAAATTTGAATGTTTGGGGTGGGCTTTTTGATCGTTATGGATAAATTTTTGAATTTTTAAAAGTTTGACAGAAAAACGAAGGCATTTTTTCTAGCGGATGCCCACCCCTCCAAGCCCCCCGAAAACTCTGAATCCTATAGAGCACTTCGGTGTAACAGATGCTATTCTGAATTAATTGGGCTGTGCCATTTTTTTTTTTGTTAATTAATTGGTTTCAATTGTAAGCACCTAATTAGCCCCTTAATTAGCGACGCGTGATGCGCTTAATTGCTAACAAAAGCCTCATTCATTTTCCCATGTGCTTCTTCTTCGCTTTCAGAGAGGAAAGTGAAACTGTACTCCAGCTCAAGGGCCTGACACCCACCGGCTCGTTGCCGCTTGGCACGCTGCAGGAGGGCCGCAAGGGACTGCACAACGGTACGGTAGATTTGTAATCATCGCGTACCGTTTACCGTACACCAACACGCGTTACCGTCTCTCTTTCTCTCTCTCTCTCTCTCTGTTCCCCTACTGTATCTTTTTCCGTCTTTCTTTCACTGCTCCTCATTTTAACTGCTATTTTCTTCTTCCATTTTCATGCTTGCTGCTGATTCCTACTAATTGTGCCTCCCATCGTACAAGCGGTTACGGTATTAAAATTACCGTAGTACATTTGTGCATCTTACAGTGACATCCTTACTGTGGCATCCCGGTTGATCATAGTGGTACTATTGTAAAAGTCCTGATAAAACTCAATCCATACGAGTCATCTTTTGTCGAAAATATTTTCAACCAAAAAACGAGAAACCAATTAATTTCCCGGGGGCGTTAATTAGCACGTTAATTATTCCCCCTAATTGCCGCGGAAGTCGCCGCTTCGCTCTCAAACAGACAACCATTTGTTTGTTGCTGTGGATGTGTTTTATGGCATAACAAATAATTACATTTACAATATAACAATCAGCAATAAATCTGTGTTTAACTTTTGTGCGAATTTACAAAAAATTAATTTAAAAAATGAATGTAATTATTTACAAATTTAATGGGCCCTCTAATTAATTTAAATTCTTTAAAAATCTCCCCCCATTTTTGACGTGAGAGCGAAGCAGTGCTCCAGCTGAAGGGATTGAATGTTGGTGGAAAGCTTCCACAAGGCATTCTGTCTGGTGGTAAGCCGGCAATACAGCAGTGTAAGCACATTCTTCTTTTTTTTTTAATTCCATCAATTAAAATGCTAAATTTAATTTTTTGAAATGCCAAAAAATTCGCATTCTCTTTTTCTCACTCTCTCTCTCTCTCTCTTTCTCTCTCTCTCTTTCTCTCTCTCTCTTTCTCTCTCTCTCTCTCTCTCTCGCTCTCTCTCGCTCTCTCTCTCTCTTTCTCTCTCTTTCTCTCTCTTTCTCTCTCTTTCTCTCTCTCTTTCTCTCTCTCTCTCTCTCTCTCTCTCTTTTTCTCTATCTTTCTCGCTCTCTCTCTCTCTCTCTCTCGCTCTCTCTCTCTCTCGTCTCTCTCTCTCGTCTCTCTCTTTTTTGTTTCTCTCACTTTATTTTTCTTAAATAAAATGCCCGGGGGGCTGTGATTTTTGCGAGATTCCCATCAAAATATTATATAATCCCGAAGTATACTCGGCATTTAAATCGCGACATCACAAATCTTTCCAAATCCCCCGTTCAATGAATTGATATATTATATATCACATCATTTCGGCAGGAAGGCGTCGAAAATTTTTAAAAATTTCATTTAAATCCCACTCAAATATGCCCTTGGGCGTTTTGGTTGAGTGACTTTTCCAATTTCTTTCATTTTGGCACTTTGTCTTCCATTCAAATTTGGCATTTTGTCTCTGTCTCTGTCTTTTTTATGCCTTTTTCTGCATCCCTCTGTTCTGTTCTGTATGCCAATTCCTCCATGAACACATCAGTGTGAATTTGTTCAACAATTTCAGCGCTCAAAGGCGGCAACAACGACCCGACCCATCCGATCAAATCGTTTGAGGAGGCCAAAGCGTTGGACAAAATCAACGAGCAACGGTCGGTTGGTCCGTGATTGATTGATTGATAGCACACCACTCTGATCACTGCTGATCAGAAATTGTCAAATTGGGGGCCCGGCAAATTTCCATTCCTTTCGGGCGTCCCTAAAAAGGGAGAATGGATGGTGGACTTGAATCACAATTTGGGATTTCCATGGGATTTTGCCCCCTCCACCGTCCGGAAGGCATGATTAGGGATTAAATTTTCCAATTAGGGATTTCTATGGGACAGGCCCGTGGGGGTCCCCCTCTTTACCGGGATGCGTGTCGGGATTGGAATTTCATTCAGGGATTTCCATGGGATTTCCCCCCCCCCCCCCCCGGAAAGCGGTTCGGGACTGAAATTTCCAATTCGGGATTTCGTCGATGAGATTTCTCTCCCCTAATTACCCTAATTTGTTTTTGCCATTTGTAGGCCTCCGGCCATGGCCTCGCACAACGCCTCGTCCCAAGGCAGCAGCCGCGACGTGTCGCCCCACCAGAGGAGAACAACGGCGACCTCCACCGGCGCCGCATCGTCGGCCGCCAACTCACAAAATTCGGCGGGTGCCGAAAATTCCCATTTCAAATCGTCCGGCAGTTAGTCGATGGGGGAGAGAACCCGGCGGCACACACAAACAATAAAAAGGTGCCGACGAAATTTCCCAAGAATTTTTTGGTTTCCGAATTTTTTCAAAAAATGTTCGGAATATGCCGAAAATTGAGTGTTTTTTTATCCCGGAATTTGCGCTAATTGGGTCGAAATTCTGTATTCCCGAATGATGGGTTTGTCGCGATCATTCCCGAGTCAGGCGGGACAACAAGCAGCAGGTGTACTCGAGACTAGGGATAACTTACGACCTCGACTTCAATCGGACCAAAAATCCTAATCAAGAATCCGAGAACATGGTCATCATCGAGTCGAGACAGCAATTGGATTTTCAAGATCACTAACTCACTGAATCTTGGCAGTAATTAGGGGGGTTGTTAATTAGGGCTCATTGAAACCATCCCCGAGTCGAGACAGCAATTGGATTCCGAGTAACGGTAATTACGAACTCTGACTTAATTCCTCCGACTTCGAGAATGGACCCCCCTAAATTCTCGAGAATGAGTTTTTTTTAGAGTGCCAATGGCAGCCAAGACTGAATTTCTCGCGAAAATAAATTTTAATTTGTGCGCATTTTAAGCCACCAAAAACAACAACGTCGTCGACCAATGTTGAGCAATCAATCTCATGTTGGACCGGTTCTTCTCTTACAAAAACAAATTATTTTTCCACATTTCTTTTTCTTTTTGTAGTCTCTCCCGCACAAATTTTGTTTTGTTTTTTTTGTTTGTTTTTTTTTGAATTGGCACACACAAACCAAAAAATACCTCATTAAAAAACCAATTAAAATCGGCAAAAATAATTGGAAATTTAATGGCAAAAAAAATTTAAGGAATTTGGGCAAAAAGTGTGCTGATGCCCCACTAACATACAAATTTAAAGTGTGTACAATGAATGCCAAATGTTTTTACTTTTTTATGGCATATAATTTCTTTCAACAATTTCAAAATGCTCGTCTTTTGGCACAAAAATGCCAAAATTTGATACGGTATAAAATCATTCATCCACCGTACGCTGAGAACGGTAATTGGCGAGCATTTGTTGCCGATGTATTTAAATGGCACCATGCAATTGTATTAATAAACAAAATCCCATTCACCACCATTCTCTCTCTGATTATAAGCATTATGTCGTACAAATGCCGTGCTATTCGGGGTCGAAAATTTGCCGAATTTCGAAAATTCGAGACCCTAAAATTCGAGACAAGACTTGAAAATCGAGACCCCCCTCACTTAAAAAAGAAAGTTCACGAATTCGATTAATTAGATTCAGCAAATTCGGCTTTCCTGGAACAGGAATTCCCGCTTTCCCAAAATTGGACCGGGAATTAATTCCCCATGGGAAATTTCATGGTTTTTCACGTCTCCGTCTCGACTCTCTTAATTGGTCGAGACTCTCGGACAGCACAGCACAGCAACCCCTAATTAGCCCCCCCCCCCCCCCCGTTTCTCTTTAATTGATCGATTGTCAATTAGCGAATGTTTTTGCGCTGTGTCACTGACTGACGAGATGATCTTGCCCCTGTAAATTCAGCTGATCAGACGCCACTTTCATCAACAAATTACTCAACAAAATCATCAAATAAATTCAATTCATTTTTCCCGCATTTTGTCACACAAAATTAATTAACTAATTAATTAATTAATGCGCAAATTGATTTTCTCCTCCCTTTTGCCTCCTCCTCCTCCTCTTCTTTGTGCATCAATTTTATCACATTATTGTCTCATCATCATTAAGTGGTTAATTAGTATTCGGGATAATTAATTAATGAATTAATTAATTGTTTTCATTTTGTATTGGCGGTTTTTCCCCAAAGTTTGCTTTTTTTTTTTTGTTCTCCCAAAAAAACATTTTTTTGTTTATTTGTTTTGTGTTAGCTTTTCTCTGTTCTTCTTTTTATTATTTTATATTCTCACATTTCCAAAAAGATTCGTATTTTTTCTTCCCTTTTCTTTTTTGAATAAATTTATTTTGAAACAAAAAATTTATTTTGAATTAATTGCAATTAAAATTGGTTCATAATTACTAGAGCACGACTAAAAAGGCACCCCAAAAATCGCGAAAAAGGCACTTTAATAGGCCCCAAAAAATTGAAAAAAAGGCATTTAAAAATTTTTTTATTAAGGATTTTTCGGGAGCAAAACACGTAAAACTTAATCAAAAAACTTATTTTTGGTCATTTAAATAATTAATAAAATATTGTATAGCTTTTTCGAATAAGGAAAATTTTAAACCTAGAAATTTTATCAAGAAAATAAATAAATAAATTATTTTGGAGATGCATTTTTGAGAATTTTTCATTTCTTAGGGGTGTATCTTTTTAAAAATATTTTCAATTCTTAGGGGTGTATTTTCCCGATTTTATTGCATTTTTAATGGATTTTTTTTTCGGAAAAACCGCCAAAAAAAGGCACCAAAATGGCAAAATGCCAAAAAAGGCATTTAAGGCACGAAAATCCCGAAAAAGGCAAAAAAAGGGCATAATAAAAGTCAACGTAGAAGCCCGGACGGAACTAGTGCGCAGAAAAAAAAGGTATATGCCTCAAAAGTCGAGCTCTGATAATTACCTAATTGGGTGTTAATTTTTCCCCATCTTGGGACTGAATTGGCGGCCCTTGTGCTTAATTTTTTTTTACCCAATTCAGTACCACTTGAAAAATGTGACTTTTAAGTTTATTAAAACAGTCCGAAATGCCAAAAAAAAACATTGGCACATTTAACTTCAAAATTTAATTGCATTATTACAATAGTTCATCAAAAAATGGGCGGTTTTACAGTAGTAACTCACATTTTCTCACATTTTACAGTAACCAATCAACAGAAGGGGCCCATAATAATAAATAAACATTTAAATTCAATAATTATTGCGCATTTTTTGGCTTCCAAATTGCCGTCACAATTGCATCACCGCCCAACGGCACTGTCCACCGGCGGCCGTCCGTCTGATCAAAAATGGTCACATTGTGCGCATTCCGATCACTGTTGATCAGCACCAGCACATGGAGGCCTGGGGAAAAGAAAATAGTAATTTACTTTAAAATGACTTTTACAATTAAAATGCCAATTAATGCGCTAATTAATAAATTTTTATGATGAAAATGCCAATTAATATGCTTATTAATTTTACAATGAAAATGCCAATTTAGTGTAAACGCTAATTAATTGATTAATTAATTATGTAATTAATTAATTGTCCAATTGCTACCATTTGGTGTTTGGAAAGCGATATGTTCCACGGCGGTGGATTGTGAGCTGTTGTCAACGGAAGCGACAGTGCTGGCTTTAAAAAAAAATGCAAAATTGTATGAGAAAAATATTTAAATTCTGACCCTATCGGGGCACTAATTATAGCATGTTGATGCTCGGGATTGGCAAAAAGTGCCGGGATTTCTGGATATAATACCCTCGGGATTCAAATTTTTGCGCAATTAAATCATAAAAGTACATTAAAAAACAAATCAGTTACCGTATTTCTTGAAATAGAGCCCCCGAGAGTTCTTTATTTTTCAACCCATCTCAAAAGGGGGGGGGGGGCTTTATTTCAGGGGGAACTCTAACTCGAGGGGAGGGCAGCTGTATTATAGGAAATGCCGGCAACACTGTTTTGGCGAAATGCCAATTTTGGAAATAAAATGGCAAATTTCAGAAGACGGCCCTTTTTCCCCGTCTTTAGTAATTCAATTTCAATTTTCGAAATTGCCCCACCATTTGGCACCACTGGTTTGTCCACTTTTTTCTCGCCCAATTTGTTCACGGCGCCATTCGCGACAAAAAGTGTGGAGCCAATGACGGACGAATTGCGCGGGACAAACCGACTAAAAAAATGAGGGGGGGGGCGGTCAAAATGCCAAACATTCATCAAAGAGAGTGCCAAAAACAAAAATATTCATATTTTCTCGCCTAAAATGTGCCATCGCGTAAAACATTGGCTGCTTGTAGAACTCGCCAGCACTGGCATTCACAATGATCTGCAAAAAAACAAAACAAAAAACAATTAGTGTGCCAATTTCAAATGTGATAATGACCGGCGTTACAGTAATCCGGTGGTGGTTTTTGGGTTACGGTATGTGGGAATCAATCAAATCATTAATAACTAGCACCGACAAATTGGCACTTTTTTTTGATTACACAAATTCCTTAACATTAAAATTTCCAAAGAATTTCCCCGGATGCGCTTTTCGGCAACCCCCATTTTTACCAAATTTTTTGAAAATTTAACCCCAAAATGCCAAAAATTGTATGCCAAAAATCGCTACAAATTCCTGCCTTTTCTCACCGACACTGAAAATTTAGGAAAAAAAAAACAGTAGAGAAAAAATGTTTGGCCCGAATAGAAAAAAAAAAAAAAAAAAAATTCTTGAGGTTCCCCCCCCCCTATAAATTTTTTTTCTGATTACGGGCATGCTCGAGCATTACTATTCGAGAATTATTTATAAATATATATTTGTTGTTTTTAAAACTAATAAGGCGGATAATCGTTCTATTTCACTATTTAAACAATTTTATTTTGAAAATAAATTTTTATTTTTATTTAAAATTATTTTTTCAACAAAATTTTCTGTATAAAATTTAAAATCTTAATACATATCAGGGATGGCATTCCGAGGCCCAAAAAATTTTCGGAAATCGGAACTCCGGGAGTGAAAAAATTTCGGAAATTCGGAATTCCGAGGCCCAAAAATTTTTCGGAAGTCGGAAATCGGAAATTTTTCAAAAACATAAAATAAAAAATAAAAAAAAATTCTTCTCAATATTTTAATAGGCTAAATTTTTAATTCTTAATAAGTAAAAGGTGATTTCAAAAATGTTTTTGGTTACTATTTTAATATTTTGCTTGAAAAATTATTCAACGATTTTATCAAAATCTTTTTTTTATGTCATTTTGCATTATTTTAGAACATTTTTTTGGGAAAAGGAGTGACTATTTACATGTTTTTTACGGCGCGCTTTTTTCAAAAAATTTTTGGGAACATGCCAGGAAATTTTTGTAATTTTAATGCGATTTGTTAACAGATTTTGTCCAAAAAATGACAAAAATTTGCGATTTTGAGCAAATTTTGCAAGAAAATTAAGGATTTTTAGTGTCCGGCGGTGCCGATAGGCGCCGCCGGAAAAAAAAAAATTGAAAATTCAATGCAATATATTAACAGAATTTGTACAAAATTGCTAATTTTTTTTGAAAAAAATTCAAAAAAAAAAGTTTACGAAAATTTCCGACTTTTTATATTTCGGAAATCGGAAGTCGGAAATCAGAATTCCGTGCCATCCCTGATACATATGTATAAATAGAAATTCGACTTTGCATTTCTTACCGGAGAGTCAACAAAATTCCGTGCCAAATTTGGGCCACCCTCCAAATCCAAACCTTGAAAATTTAATTTAAAAAATAATTAAAATTATTATTTTTTATTTTTTTTAAAATGGTTTTACACATATTCCAATCCGTCCATCCGACCACCCAATTGCGCAAATCGTTGAGAATGTCACGGGCATAAGCTCGGCCCCGGGACCAATCGCCCAGCAAAACTTTGTGTTCAAAAGTTTCAAAACCCGTGCACGCCTTAGGGCAAAGGAAATTGGGGGACAATTCAAATTTAATTATTGCAAAAAATAAATTGGCATTCCGTTGTCAAAAAAAAAACAATTTGAAGAATTTTTGAAAATTTGGGAAATTTAATTCACGCTTTGGGCAACGAATTGGGAGCAATTTAAATTTATTAATTGGCATTCCGTAGACAAAAAATTATTTTTTGAAAATTTGGCAATTTAATTTATTTGCCTAACAAAAAGAAGAAAAAGCTCAAAAAATTGAAATTACAAAACTGTAAATTTATATGAATTCATTTGTTGGGTTTGTAAAAGTGCCAAAAGTGGCAAAAAAAAATTAAAAAATTCCCCCTATTTTTTGCAAATTTATTTAAAATATTTAAATGCGTATTTTTGAAAAAATGTTTTTTCACTTCAGAGGCAAAAATGAATTTGTTGGGCCGCAAATTGTGCACTTTTGTCAGCTTATCGTAATCGCCCGGAGAATACCTTTAATAGAAAAACAGATGAATTTAAAAAGCAAAATGTGTTTATAATTAAAATAAGTAAATTTAAAATGAAAAAATTAATTAATTTTCAATTTTTAAAATTATTTTTAATAAAAATTGCTTTTTTCAAAATTTTTAAATTGCTCAATTGTTTTTTACCAATGCACCGCAACACCGTCAATGGTCTGTTCACCGCCTGGTGTTGCGTAAAACTGAAAAATATAAAAATATTTTTATAAAATTGCACCTAAATTAAAAATTAAATTTATTTATTTTTTTATTAAAATTGCATAAATTTAAAATTTAATTTTTAATTATTTTTTAATGAAAATTGAGCAAAAATAATTTTTTTTTATCAAATTTTTGTAGCAACTGGAAAAACATTTTTAATTTAATAATTTTTTTAAATTAAATTTCAAATCCATTTTTAATTTATTATTATTAATTTATTAAATTTGTGCCCTCCTCCCACCGTTTCCGCCTGCTCATAAACATTGCTCCGCTGGTCGTCGTGTGCCATTATTTTCACATTTTTTGATGCCACCGATTTTTTCAGTTCGGGCCCGAGAACGGTGGCGGCGAATTGACTTCAAATTTGACAATTAATTATTAAACTTTTTTGAATTTACAATGCAATTATGTAGAAAAATTTTGTGCTAAAAATTTTAAATTTCCAACAATTTTAATTTTTTAATTTTAATTTATAAATAATTGATGAAAATTTTAATTATTTCATACGATTGTTTCTATTTTTAATTTTTCAAATATTTATTTATCAAATTTTAAAAGTTTAATATTTTTTGATTTTTTTTTAAATTAATCATTTTAAGTTTTGAATATTCGATTTTTTCTTCTTAAATAGAAAATATTTATAATATCATCATAATTAATGTTAATGATTGTTGTATTATTTAAATGCTTTATCTTCAATTAAAGACTGTTTTTGTTTTAATAAATAAATATTTTATTTTTATGATTTAATAAAAATAAAACATTTTTTAATTAATTTATTTTTAATGTTTATTATAATTATTAGGGTTATAATTTGTATGATTTTGCATATTTTTTCTGCGCATATGCTATGAAGAAAGGGGCTCAAAATAGCATTTCTACGTTAAAATTTTTTGATTTGGTGAAGGTTTTTAGTGCATATAAAAGCATATTTTGGGGGTTTTCGAGAATAAATGCATATTTTGCCATTTTTGCTTTTTTAGAGCATATTTCGGCCATTTTTTGCAAATTTTCTTAAGAAAAATTCAAAAAAAAAAGCGAAAAATACACCCCTAAGGATCGACTTTTTGAGAATTTTTATAAAATATATACTTAAAATCGAAAAATTTTGAGCAGTTTGTGAGAATTTTTGAAAAAAATTTGTTCATACAAAAAAATGTAATCTTGTTTTAGCATATAATAAAAATTTAAAAAATTCTAAATTTCATATATAAAGTTTTAAAATTCAAATGTTTTGCAATTGTCTAAAAACGCTCCTTAGTCATTGTTTTGGTGTTTTTAAAGTCAATTCTGAATTTTTACACAATTTTTGGCATTTTTCGAGGGTTAAAGGCCATTTTTTGGCAGTTTTTAATGCATATTTTAGTGCATATTTGGGCATTTTTCGGGTTTTTAGGGCATATTTGAGGGATTTTTAGTGCATATTTTATGCGCATATTTGGCATTTTTTAGTGCATACAACTTATAACCCTAATAATTATATACGTATTTATTTATTTATTTCATTTTATTTTTCCATTTTTGACACCGTTGTGTTGTTGCGGACAAATACATCGCTTGCCAACTCCAAAAGGGCAAAAGTCCGGCACCAAAAATTTAAATAAAAATTTATTAAATTTAATTTTGGTTTTTTTCGCCCACCGGGTTCATTTTCAATTGTCAGTGCCCAAAAAGTGAGATTTTGTTTCGCATATTCTTCAAAAAATCTGTAAATTTGTTTAATTATTAAATTTGAACCAACCAATTAAAATTAATTAATTAGGAATGGCTAATTATTAATTAATTAATAACCGTCGAAAATATTGGGCATAAGTGGCATAATATGGCCCATTGACGGGGCCCTTCATCCATCCCCAGCCAACCATTCTGCCCGTGTTTTTCATCCATGCCGGCGCCGACCTGTCCAATTTGGGGAGGGAGGGGTGGGTAAGGGTTGAAGGGTTTAATTTTTCAAAAATTCTAGGGCAAAAGGGAGGGTTAGGTTTTCAAAAATTGTGAATTTCGAGGATTTTGTTTTTTCAAAGGGTTTGGAATTAGGCGTAAATTTATGGGAGTTTCGAGGTCGAAAATAAATTATGAAAAATTTGAATTTTCGACTTTTAGTTCGAATTCGGGTTCATAGTTCTTCTGAATTACTAGACATGGATGTCAGATTCGAGTAATCAGTATCTCGAAAACCCCAGGAAAAACGGTCTATATGAATTTTCCAAATGTTTATTTTTACTTTTTCAAAAAATGCGGGGAGGGGGGGGGGGGTACCGAATTTTCTTATTGGAAATATTTTTTTAATTTTTTGTTTTTTTTTTCGCTACCATGGCGACGCAAACAGTTGAAGCCCATCATTGCCAACCAACTTTTTGGCTTTTATAATGTGTGGAATCTGAAAAAAAAAATTAGTTTTTGAGAGTGAGGGGTCCGTTTTTTTTTTAAATTTTACGTTTTTTAATTTCCCAAAATTTTTGCCTTAAGTTCAAAGTCCTCCTTGGCCAGCGCAAAAGTTGTTAAATTAAAATCGTCTTTTTTGTCCAAATAGGAATAAGCATGGGTGGAAAAGTCACAGCTCGCAATTGGCACACGGCCAACTGTGTAACGGATGCCTGAAAGTGGTGAAAAAGCGATTGGAAATCGGGCCAAACTTTGGATTTGGGATTTGATCAATTGATTGGTGATAAAAAAAATGGACTGATCAGGTTCAGGATAAGCTCACTGATCAGACAAAAGTGGGACTGAAATCAACACGAATAGCAGAGGGGACTGAACTGGCCGGGATCGGTAAGGCAAAACTAAATGCTCGTTGTGATCAGCTAATAATGATCAGATGCCCTAGTAATACCAAGAGCAAGCAGAAAGAAATTTTGCCGACCAGAGACCGAGAATTTATTCCCCGAGACTTCCCAGCTCGAGAACTAAGATTCTGCACTCACTGATCGAGACCAATTCGTGAATTGGTTGGAGACTGATCGGACCAATTTGTTTTTGTTATTGGTGACTTGTCCGATCAGTTTTGTCCCGGGATTTGAATTGATCGGATCATTATTTCTGATCACAATTGATCAGCAGAAACCTGATGATTCAATGTTTGAAAAATCAACTTTCATCTCTCTCTCTCTCTCTCTGTCTCTTTCTCTCTCTCTCACTCTCTCTCACTGTCTCTCTCACCAATGTCCTTGTCAAAGTACGTCTTGAGCAGCACTTCACGCGTCCGCTCGTCCAACGCGTTCAGGCTGATGCCGGTCGAGTCGGTGAACGCGCCGCCAAAGCCGAAAATGCTTTGGCGCTTCTCCGACGCGTTGACGCTGAGCCCGAGCAGACCGGCGCAGGAATTGGCGGCGTCTGTTCGAGTTGAAAAAAACGCAATAAACGGAAATGGACAAAGTGCCAAAGAGGGTGGTGGACAAAGCATCGACATGAGATCCAATGGGTGGACAAAACATCCAATGATTGTGGAAGGTGGATAAAAAATGTCGACAAACTATCAAACCAAAGTGACGGACAAAGTGTCGACAAATTATCCAATGGTTGGGCAAAATGTATAATCCTATTCAATAGGAATATAAATATGTAAGTGTTGACTAATTGTCCAATAAGGTGGACAAAATGTCGACACACACGACAAAGTGTCGACACAGTAAAAAAAAATGGCAAAAATTTGTGAAATTAATGGTGGATTTTGGCTTCAGTCAACCCAAACATTATGCCAATGTTTTTTTACCGTCCGGCGCCAATTCAAATCGTGCCAAACGCTTCTCCGCCAAATCGCTGACAAAATACACCAATTTGTCCTCGGCATCGCCAAAAGTGCCCAAAGGTTCGGGCGAATCACAATAATCGGATGTGCAAACACAGACAAACGAATCGTGGTCAAATCTGAGAGATATTTGGTAATTGAAAATAAAAAATTAATTAATTTTAATGATATTATTTTATATAATTTAAATAATTTATTTTAATAATTTAAAATTTGATAAATAAATAAAATTGGTTTTAATAAAAATTAATTAAAAATAAATTATTCTATATTCAATAAGTTAATTTATAAAATTTAAAAGTTAATTTAATTTGTTTTTTAATTAAACAAATTAATTAAAAATAAATGATTAATTAAATGATTAATTAAAATAGATTTTTCAAAACCTTAATTAAAAAAAATGCTTTTTAATTTAATAACCAATTACAGACACAATCATATTAAATAATTATAAAACCGAAAAATGCTAATTAATTTTGTTAATTACTTCCGCTTTTTGCACGGCTTCCATTCCGCCGAACAACAACAACAAAAATGCCAAATTAAGAGAAGAATAAAAAGCAATTTATGTGTCAATTTAAGCATCAGAAAATAAAATAAATTAAATTAAATTAAATTAAAATTTGAAATTTTACGATAAAATAAATAATTATTGAATGGAAATTGATGGAAAATTGTATTAATTATAATGCATGTTGTGATCATTCAAGTTTTTTTTTTTTTGACTTTTGGGACCATTTGACGATTTGACTGTCATCAGACAGAAAAAGGGGGCGGGAGGGTAATTAATTAGTTAATGAGGATAATTAACAATTAGCAAATTCCGTTCCAAAAATAACTGACAGGAGCTACAGCAATTGAAAGGGATTTTTACTAAGTTTTTTTGAAAATTATAAAAAATTTTAAGGGAAAAGGGAAAAAAATAATTTGTAAAATTTTAAAATTTACAAAATTTTAAAATTTACAAATTCATCTTATCGTTTAATAAAATTGTTCTATTCCAAAAAACAACTAACAGGAGACAAGAACAATTGAAAAATGGAAAAACGAAAATCTTTGATTTTTACTGTTTTTTGAAAGTTAGAAAAAAAATTTCAAAAAATTTTAAGGGAAACTTTTAATTAAAATAAATAATAAATTTTTATTTTAAAATTTACAAAAATGCCTTTTTTACGCTTAATATAAATAATAATTCTGTTTATTGTACAAATTTTGTAGCTTTAAATGGATGACAAAAAATGAATAATGAATCAATCACAAAAATTTTGGACGGCGAAAAGGCGGCGGCGTACAAAAAAAAAAAAGCGAATTCAAAAAATGTAATCAATCGGTGATTTTTAAAGCCAAAAAAACCTCATTTTACTGGCTGTAAAAATATTGTCATTTGATAAAGGCATAATGAAAGTGAAGCCAAAAATTTTAAAATGAAAGAAATTTAAAAATGCAATTTTTTCATTTTTTAAGAAAAGAATTTTAAATTAATTTAATTTTAATTTTCAACAATATTTTGATAAGTGAGAAGGGTGGGTGGATAATCCATTAAGCACTTTAAAAATTGGTGCTTAAAATTGAATAAACAAAAGTGCGATGAGAGAGAGCAGAGAAGCAAAGAGAGGGAAAAGGGAAATTTTGAAATATTTTAATTAATGAATTCCATTCATTTGAATTTTAAATGATGTCATTAATTAAAATTATAGTCCGGAAAACGGGATGCCGGATCCAGTTCGAATTTTTTAAGACCCCGTACCATGGGTTCCGATTGCCATATTTTAGCCGGAACCCGAGTCTCCAAGATGGACCCTGGATAGGATTCCCGGACTAAAAGCCGGGATTCCCGATCCAGTTCGAATTTTTTAAGACCCCGTACCATGGGTTCCGATTACCATATTTTACCCGGAACCCGAGTCTCCAAGATGGACCCTGGATAGGATTCCCGGACTAAAAGCCGGGATTCCCGATCCAGTTCGAATTTTTAAGACCCCGTACCATGGGTTCCGATTACCATATTTTACCCGGAACCCGAGTCTCCAAGATGGACCCTGGAGAGGATTACCGAACTAAAAGCCCAGTTTTAACGGGATTCCGAGGATCTGTTCGACTTTTCAAGAGACCCTGACTCTGGTCTCCGATTACAATTTTTCGCGGAGCGGATTTCTGAGATGGGCCCTGTTGGACAGGATCCCGGACTAAAAGTTATTATACTTTGACAGAGCTCCTTGCATTTTTCAAAGATATACAGGAAGACTCGGAACATGATCCTGGGATAATTCTGTACAGGATTCTGTTCTGTCCGGGATTTAAAGCACAGAAAAACCAAAAAAAAAAAAAAAATTGAATTAATATTTTTAATAAAATCTTTCAAAAAATAATGAAATTTAAATTATTAAAAAATGTTTAAAAATTCTTTAAAATGCTTTTAATTAGCTGAGAAATGTTGTGCCGTTTTTCCGTGAATTTATATTTTTTGTAAAAATATGATGCGAAGATAAATTAAACGTTTAGCAAGACCAAAGAAGAAAATGGTGGCGTCGTCAATATTTGACACCACCCCACATACTAATTGGGTTTAATTGGGGGCTGATTTTGGTGCGCATTTCCAAATAAATGCCCCAAGGTCATTTTTCCCTCCCCTTCTTATCCCCGCCGGCCCCAAATCAATGGGGCGGGGAAAAGCGTTTTGGAGGGCATTAATCCGTTGTGTGTAGGGGGCGAGCCCGGAATTTTTAAGCACGGAAATTTCACGGAGAATTTTTAAATTTTTTTTCGATTTTTAGGGTTGCCCCCCGACTCGCGGATTCGGGGAATTGGTAATTGATCTGTTACACACATATTATAAAATCGGATGTGGCAATTTCTTTGATTACCGAATTTTAATTTTTTTTTTTTTTACGATTTTATGAAAATTTTCCGTTCCGACAAAGGAATTTTGCTGGCATTTTTCCGTTTGGGGGCGGCCGCACATTCAAATTTTTATTTATAAAAAAAAAAAAACTCTATAAATAGAGGCGTTTGAATTTTCAAAAACAGCGCTTCAGTTAGGTGTATTTGGGAGGCCGAAAGCAAAAAAATTTGGGCAAAAATTTCATCGAATTTGGGTCCGCATTCTTTTTGTTGACGTTTTTTTTTAAAAAAAACATTTGAATGTGGCGGCCCCCAAACGGAAAAGTAAAACACCGAATTGCTCACTTTTTCAGTTTTAAGAGGTAAATGCCATAAAAGCCGGATTTTAATTTGTAAGCTTCCCACAACAAAAACGGAACAGAATAATGAAACAAATTTATAAAATTGGCCAAAACAATTCATAAATTTTTTATCACATGCAATAAAAATGATTAATTTTTATTCAAATGGTTTGTATTTTACGCCGGCATGGATTTTTTTTCCAATATTTTTTTTGTTTCCGATGATTATTTTCCTCATTTTTTTTTACATTTTCACAACCCTTTTCCCAAAAAACTTTTGGCGACCAAGGGGGGTCCGGCGCCGGGAAAATTTTTTTTGGGATTTTTAATGGATTTTCGGAAAATTTTGAATATTTTTTTCTAATGCAGATTTCCAAGGACCTCATTGGAAAAAGGACGCCTTCAATTTTCCAAGACCAGAAGGCCAAATCCAAGGACTTTTCGCAAATCATTTTTAAATTCAATTTTTTATTTGTAGAAAAAACACATACAAAAAAAGGAAAAGCGATTTAATTTATAAATTAGTTTTGGTACATATTATAAATTGAAATATGTATAATACAACACATCAATTTCATTATCATTATCATCGTATTATTTGTCGCATTTGTAAGTGAATAATAATTTGTATTGTACGATCATTTTTCTTTGGTTGTTGAACAAATTAAAATTAAGCGGTGAACACACAACAGAGAAATGGCAAGAGAATTTTGGATGAATTTTAATGTTTTTTTTTGTAAATTTTTTTTACTATTTATATTTTGCAAAAATAGGGTGACGACGACGATTAAAAAGATGGAAAATGATAAACAATGTGATCATCATACTAATCAGTCCAAAAAGATAATAAATTAACAATGGTTGTCCAAAAATAAGATAAGATTCACACAAATTTTCAAATTCGGTTTTTTAAAAGGAATTTGGCTCCGTTAAATTATGCCAAAATATCTTGGCTAATTGCAAAATCTAAATTTAATCGTCGTCGTCAATTAGCGCTAAAAAGCAGCAGGACGGAAAAACAAAACAAAAGCACATTGAAGGGACGGAAGATCATCAAATTTGGATGGAAAGAATTCGCAAAAAAACGAAGCAAAAAACGGACACAGTCAATAATAAATTACTTAATTAATTGGTCAGCAGAGCAATTAGGAAGAGCGAAGGCAAATTAAGGGGGTGCCAAGAAATTTGAAAAAATAAATATATGAATAAAAGAAATATTTTGAACGGAATTTGATGGCACCACCATTTTTCAAGATACAAAAAAGAAGAAGCGTAGCACCTGGAGAGATGGAATTAGTCATTTTTTCATTTTGAAAAAAGAAAGAAATTCGAAAAATGCCGAGACAAATGTTTTTGTTGCTAATTAAAAATGACTTTTTATTTTGGTAAAATGAAAAGCAAATAATGTTGATCAGTTAGATTAGAGCAGGTCAGCAAGCACGGCACATTATTATGCGCATCATTGATTTATTCATCGGCTGTTCTTGAACTCCTTGGAAAGTAAAACAAATTGCAAACCGCACACACTTACTGAACACATCACATCACATACCTTGACAGCCTGAAATTGGGCATAAATTTATTTTAAATTATTTAATTAACAAATTATATCCGTCCGGAATTCCTTCCTCTCCTCTATCGATCGATCCTTCACTTTTTCAGTTTCTCTCTCTCTCTCTTTTCGATGCAAATTGTATCACCAATTTTCGCATGTCTGCACGTCTCTCTCTCTTCTCACCCTCTCTCTCTCCCTCCATCTTTCCCGTCTCTTTCTCTTCCGTCTCTCTTCTCTCCCTCCCTCTTTCCCCGTCTCTGTCTTTTGTCCATATCTTCTCTCTATCTCCCCTTCTCTCTTCCGTTTCGTCTCTCTCTCTCTCCCTTCCTCTTTCCCCGTCTCTGTATTGTCCATTTCTTCTCTCTTCCGTTTCGTCTCTCTCTCTCTCCCTCCCTCTTTCCCGGTCTCTTTCTCTCTTCCATCTCTCTCTCTCTCTCTCTCTTTTTCTTTCCTCGTCTCTGTCTTTTGTCCATCATTTCACTCTCTCTCCCCGTTTTTCGCTTCTCTCCCCCACCATTATGTATGGGATGAGCGTCTCGAGGGGCTTCGCCTTCAGCACAAATGGGTGGTTCAGCAGCTGTTCCGCGTCAGCTCTCTGTTCAGGATCAACACTTAGGCATCGGTCGATCAAATCCACAAATTCGGGAGACTGAAAAAAGTGAATTCAAAAATTAAATTGAGATTTTAAAATCCCGAAAAATCTTACCAATGCCTCTCTTTTCCGAATTTCTGGCTTTCCATTCTAAATGCAAAATTCAAATTAAATTCCAAAACATTTGTAAACAAAAAGAAACGCCATGTGTTACAACCACCAACCTGTGCAATCAGATAAATTGCCTGAAAGATTTTTAATGTAAATATTTAAACACCAGAAAACAAAATGCATTAGGGGTAGAAATGCCAAAGAAATTCAGGATTTGGCCCCGAAAAATTTCCAAAATCCGGATGGTTTCAAGCTGTTCAAAAAAGCAGTTCGGGATTGCCGGAATCCGGTTAAATCCCGGACGGGATTGACCACCCCGTTAAGTGGCAATATGTGCACACCAACTGCTGACCTTCAGTGGTGTTTCGTGCAAATAGGGCGGCTCGCCGTCAATCATTTCCAACGCCATAATGCCTATTCAGTTGAATATTTTTGAAATTAATTTGAACACCAAATAAAAAAATATATATTTTTTTTAATTTGGGACTTACCGAGTGACCAAATGTCCACCTTGTAATTATATCTATTGAAAAAAGAGCATAATCATTTTATGGGTTTTAAATATAAATTAAAGCCACTTTGTTTTTTGCACAATTTCGGGTGCCATCCTAAAAATGAAAAATGTGAATAAATTGAGGGTAATTAGGCAAAGCAATTAAGCAGTTAATTGATTGATTGACCAATATGGAGTGCCGATCATTGTTGCACGTTTGCTGCCCGGTTGAAGCTGTGCACAGAAACTGTTACAAAATGTTAAAAATTATATTACCCAGTAAAAAGGGATGTTTTAAAAAAAAAGAAGTTTAAATGTACCCAAAATCAGTGAGTTTCACGGCACCATCATGGCCTAATTAATGGGAAAATGGAGGAATAATAATTGAAAATAAAAATGGATAAAACAAAACCCAAGAGAATGTTGTCAGATTTGATGTCACGATGAATGATGGAATGTCTGAAGGCAAGAAACCAATCATTATATTATTGTTAATTAATATTAATTAGGCCCATTTTTAATATACCGGTGAAGGAAATGAAGTGCCAACAATGTCTCACGGATAATTGCGGCAATTTGGCCCTCATCTGTGATGGTAGAAAAATTTTTAGGCGGGATTTCGCTATATTTACTGTTCAAATTTATTGTTAGAAATTTAAAAAAAAATGTTTTTTCAGAAATTACATGAAAAATTTTTTGATTCATTTTATGAGGGTTTACAAACTTTTTTTTCTCGAAGTTTCCTCAAAAAAATTCTTTTTTTTGGAGAATTTCTCGACCCGAAAATCTCGATCAGCCCCCTAATTGTCAAAAATTTACAATTTTCTAGCAAAAGCATTACCCAATTCGGTGTTGACAACAACATCGGTCAAGTTGCCGCCCTCCAAATATTCCATGATCACCCACAAATCTTGGGAACCGATTGGCCTCGGAACGGAGGACGGTGCCAAAGGCGAAGGTGGCGGAAAATTGTTGTCACCACCGATCAGAAAGGCATCAATGTAATTGACCAAATTCTGCAAAAAAATGAAAATATTCACCGATGGATCATTAAATCCGATTTTATGTAGACAAAAAGAATTTTAAGAAATCGAATTTTAAAATTTGGTTAGGACTTTAAAGGTTCAAATAAGTGAATCCCTTCCCTCGCAATAATATGGTTCCCTCTGAAAAAACTTGAAATTTTTTAATTTTCTAAAAATAATTATTTTTTTTTAAATAAAAAAACGAAGATTTTTTATAAGAATTTCTCTTCTTCTTGTATTTATCACAATTTATAAAAAAGCCATTTTTTTTCCTCAAAAACGGATTTTTTTTAACCTCTAATTGTAAGAAATTAAAATTTAATGAGTCTCCCAAAATGAAGCCGAGCGATGAATGATTTTCAGCTAATTATTGCTCTTAATTACCCATCAAATTTGTCGTCCTCTCACCTTGTGCTTGTACCGTTGCATGATTTTGATCTCGTTCAACAGCAACTCCTTCTTCGGTTGGTTGGCCAAATTCATGCGTTTCACCGCCACAATTTGTTCCGTCATTTTGCACCGCGCGGTCCAAACAGTGCCTTGGGGAAAAAATATATTAAATATTTAATTTATAAATTACTATTTTATTTTATTTATTTACTCACCGGTGGCACCCACGCCGATTTTCTCCACCAAATTGTACCTCCGCAACGGGTCGCCGCTGGACACAATTTGTTTCAGCTCCGCCAATACCTGTGGTATATGCGTGAACAATGAAAAATTATATTTTACTGTTTTTTTGGATGGAATGCCAAAAATTCAAAAATTTAATGGCCAAAAATTTGGACGTAGGGATTTGTTTTGTTTTTTTTTTGTTTATCATTTATTAATTTTATTAATGTTTTGTTTTGCCTGTGAGTTGGTCAACTTTTGTTGCTGAGATCGTTTCGTCACCGCCGCCGCTTCCTCTTTTGTCGGCTGTTTCGGTTGCCGATGTCGCACCTGTTTTTTTTGTTTATGGTGTTCAATGTAAGCTTTTAAATAGTAAAATTTGTTGAAAAGCATTCAAATTTTCAAAATTTGCAAAAATACTATCAAAATTTTTGTAAAAATTTCCATTTTTCAATTTCGTATTTTTAAATTTTTCTGGGAATTTTAGGTGTTTTGCTGGTTCAATGCGAATTTTTTTTTTTATGTTTTTGGCTTTTCGTCACCTTTCAAAATTAATCATTCAATGAGTCAAAACAAATAAACCGTACCTTTTCCATGGGTACGGTCGTTACAGTCGCTGCTGCTGCTGTCGCCACTACTGTACATGGCGATGTCGTCGCTTTCGGCGTCGTCCTCGGCGGTGATGACAATGGCGGCGGCGGTGAAGCAGTGAATGTCGTCGTCGCCGGCCACCCGCCCTGTTTTTGCTGTACTGCTTGCCGTCGTCGCTGTTACTGTTGGACAACAACAACCGCCGCATTCGTTGTTGCCTTTGTTCAAATCCCGCAACGGTTGACTTTGACTGCTGTTTTTCGGCACTTTGTGTTGGGCATTATTGGCATTGTTATAGTTCATCAAAATGGCATCATTTTTGCTGCTGTTTTTGGCGTTGACCCGTTCATTCTTCCCAGCATGCGATGGTGGTGTTGGCTGTGTTCATTGGTCGTCAATTGGTGGGCATACGCCCGGTGCAATGGTGACGCATATTTGGGAGAGGCAAATGCCTAAAAAAACCCGCAAGTGGTAAATTTCGCAGATTTTCAATTTTCAAGATCCTTTTTTAACAATTTCTAAGATTTTCTCTTCGTTCTTCAAAAGTGCACAAGATGCGTAACGATGGCACAATGGTTTGACTTAAATTTGGTGGCACACAAAAGTGAAACAGTTTTTTTTTTTTTTTGGTCCAATTTCGTTTTATTTTATTCATCCCCAAAAAGAGTAAATTAAAAATGCTTCAATAAAACAGAAAACATAATTTGGTTCAAAAATGTTTGCATGCCATGGCATCCCGCAAAAGTGCCAAAAAACTCACTTTTTTGTTGTTGCTGTTTGCCGTAGTCGTCGCTGTCGTTGTTCGTCCATTTTTGGCGCCGCCACCAATTGTTGACAATTCTTCACTGGACGACACTTCCATCGATGAGGCAGCAGATGATGATGATGAGGAACCATTTGTTGACGCTGTTGAACTGTTAAAAATTGCATCCTAATTAAAAAATGAAAATAAAATAATAATTTAAATGATTTTTGCTCACTCACTCAAAAATGCCATTCGAATTGCAATTCTCCGCCCCATCTTCACGCTTAAGTGTCAGCTGTACTCCTAGCGGAACTGCCACTGCTCCACTGCTGATGCGTCACATAACATTTGTCGTTGTCGCCGGTGTTGTTGGCATTTTTCAAATTCTTAAAATTAAATTTCATTTCGTTTTTTTTTCCATTTTTAATCATTGAATTTCCAAATTTTGTATATAAATAAATCACGCCTTTTTGAATGAAACATAAACCAATATATGTTCAATACTGATCAATTGGCCAAAAAAAAAACTTAAGACTTTTAAAATTAGTCAGATAAATTCACATGGCCAGAGTTCATTAAGTTAGAAATCGTTGCCATCCCTCAACGACACAATTAGACAATATACCAACAAAAAAAAATTCTCAAATTGATAAACATTCAAATTGTTCATATTGCAACTCGAGAGTTAACATTTTCAATGACTCGAGAACTTACAAGGAGCCCGAGAGTTGAGTCTAATTGTGAGATCACAAAAAAAAAAAAATCGCTTCTTGAGAACGAGAAAATCGAAAGCTTATCAACCATTATAATACTGTACAATCCGGTTTACGTCCTTTAGAATTTTCAAGGCTTTTTCCTTCCCAAAATGTTTGATGGGCACATGCATTTTTATTCAGCATCGTCATCATCATCATTATCAGCCTCATTTTCTTCATCAACATTAATTCACACACAACACGAGGGAGGAATGAACTGATTTTGTGAGCGCGACGACGACGGCGGTAACATAAAAGGGGACAGACGGAGGGAAAGACGGACGGATGTGAACACACTAATCAGAAGCCGAAGAAGAAGCGAACGAGAAAAAATCGAAGCGGCGAGAGAGTGCACATACAAAGAAGTAAAGGTCATCAAATCACATCACATCAAATCAATTCGTGCCAATGTTGAGTTGTGAGATGATTACTCATTCATTCCATTTCCGTCGTCCACCCGCCCGAATTTGCGGGACGAGTGAACTTTTTGCGTGTACAAAACAGCACAGAAAACCAATGATTAGCAAATAATTCGCACCATAAAAAACCAATAAAAAGTTGCCATTGAATGCAAAAATTTTGCGAATTGGTGAATTGGTGGTGCTATTTATTTGTTTAATTGATGATGATGACGACAGCGATAATGATGGATGAACGAGACGCATTTTTGATCACAAAATCCGATTCAAATAATCAAATCAGAGAGAAATGGAGCAAAATGGTATTTTATGAGTAATTAATCACATCACATTAGAATAAACGATTGATTAACAGACTGATCAGAGACAAAAATGCGTCGTGAATTGCCAAACAAAAAACCCAAATGATTAGAAAGCACTCATTCTGATCACTTACCACTGATATTTAGTATAGCAACAATAAGAATATCAGGAGGAAAGAAACGGGAAACAATGAAATAATTAAATCGAATTAAAATGGCATTAAAACTGTTTATCAAAAAAGCATTTAAACAATTAACGGCTTCTGTTTTGGTTAAACAAACCGAAATGATATGCTCAATGTAAGCTTTGGTCGACGCCTGGACAGAAATACGCAAAGGGTGGAAAATGGAATCGAAATGAATTTTGGCGGTTTGTTGTTGCTTGGCCTTTTTGAAACAGTTGGATTAAAAATAAATAATTTTCAAATAAGAGAGAAGAGAGTCGCGCAATTTTTTATATTATTACTGATTAAATCTGAAAATTGCTAAAAAAAATTAATAGCAAATTTGGGAAAACGGAGACAAATGGAATAGGAAAAACATTTATTTGATCATGAAATAATCACATTACGTCCCTAATATAAATTTAAAAAATCGTTTGGGTTTTCAGGATCATTATCAAAAACATTGGTAAATTTGGTTTGCCCGATTAAAAACACCACACACAGAGAGAGAGAGAGAGATAGACGACCGCCCATCATGATATGCATACAACAAACACAGACTCTCTGCTTTCGCTTAATTACCCACGGGTTATGCGTCGTCGTCGCCCCGGGCAATAAAGGAACGGAGGGGGGGGGGGGGGGGGGGGAGGGGGAAAAGCAAAAGTATAAGGGAGAAAGCAAGACAAAAAAGAGGGGAAGAGGGGGGGGGGGGGAATGAGATAGGGATAAATAACACAACAGAACACGACAACGAAGACACGGGACGGACGGACCAAGGAGCAATTAGAGAAAATTGGATGTGAGAGATGATGATGATGATGATGGGAAGGGAGGGGGAGGAAGAACGGACAAATCAAACGCCACACAAAACAACAAAGCAAAACGGACGACACGACACGACGACCGTCGCGTCCAACAAGGCCGGCCGACGGTTTATAACAGCACAGTCATCATCATCATTATCATCATCATCCGATCGTTTTTAATAAGTTTTGCAAAATGAAATTAATGTCGCGCGTTGTAAATAAACAAAAAAAAAAAAGAAAGAATGCCCGGCGGGGATAAAATAGCGCCCACTCATCAGTTCATCATATGTAACTACATGAAATATAATCTCAACAGCTAGCCTCAAAGGGTGAGCGAGCGAGCGAATGAGTGAGTAATAAATAATAATTGATGGGATGTCGAATTGTAGGAGAGGGGGGGGGGGCAATGAATGGGGTGGACTGATCAGTCAGAAGTGCAATGGAGTGACTGGGGGGGGGGGGGGAAATGAGTGGCGGTCGGTGGTGAGTGATCTGACTGAACTGATCTCTCTGCTCCGCTACTCTGCTGGGGAATGTGCGCTGGGGGATAAATGGGGGATGAATGTGTGAGGGGGGGGGGGGGCGAATAAATACACTTTTTCGGATGAAAAAATGTCATCGATTTGATCGCTGGCTGCTGCACTGCTTCAAAATGTGTGCTTTTCACACACAAAGAACAAAAGGGCGGAGTAAAAATGGGTGAAGAGGGGAGGGGGGGGGGGGGTGCAAATGAATGATCAATGGACGTCTCGACGCCTTCCGCCTCCCTCACGGCGCTCTTTGTTCTTCATTTTTCTGAAGGATGGCAGCAGCATTTTTTGGCAAAATGTAAATGGCGTGAAACAAAATGGTAGCCAAGCATGGCACTCAAGTTTCAAAGCATAAGACATTTCGAAATTTGAAAGAGTAAGAAAGAGAGAGAGAGAGAGAGAGAGAGAGAGAGAGAGAGAGAGGAGAGAGAGAGAGAGAGAGAGAGAGAGCGAGAGAGAGAGAGCGAGAGAGAGAGAGAGAGAGAGAGAGAGAGAGAGAGAGGAGAGAGAGAGAGAGGAGAGAGAGAGAGAGAGAGAGAGAGAAGAGAGAGAGAGAGAGAGAGAGAGAGAGAAAAACAGCAAAAATGTATGATAAAGCACATGAACCAATGAAAGTCAAGAAATGGGTAAGAGGAAAAGAGTTGCAAATGGATAGTGCACAATAGATAGATTACAATAATATTTACAGAAAAGGTTACTGTAAAAAATGCGAAAAGACGAAGGGATGCATTGCACAGTGTTTAAAGAACCAATTTTAAGTAAGAGAGGAGCAGAGCAGTGCTGGTTGAGATTTTCACGAAATTTATTGGAAAACTGATACAAAAATGCACGCCGGCCCCCGCTTTTCTTCAAATTTAAATTTTCACACTCCTCAACCACCTGGTTACGGAAACCTGCATGGAATTACGCAAACTTGTCCCTTTGTCCCCCAATTTGTAATTTTTTGTAATTCCTCCCCAATTTTGGGCCCACCCCAGCAAAACCGGATCATAGTACATTATTTTTGACCCCTGACAAATTGCTGTTTGAACACATTTATGCCTACCCTCGGCTTTGGCGGAATTGGCGGCGGTGTTGGCTTCGTGCCACTGCCGATGATGATGATGGCGGTGTTGCTGATACTGCTTCGCATCACTGGAGACGACGACGACGACGGCGGCGGCGACCCGGCCGAAGTGATGACAGCGGCGGTTGGCGATGCCGACAAAACATCGCGGCACAATTCTTCATCCAATGAATTGGCACGGCGCGCGACTGGCGGCAGCGGCAACAATTGATGCGGTTGATGTTGTTGTGGTGGTGGTGGTGGAGATAGCACACATCTACAGGGCAAGGTGTTCAAAAAAAATTTTTAGAAAAGAATTTCATTTTTATGTGATTTGTCTCAAAAAACCACCGGAGCAGGTCGTTCCCCCCCCCCCCCCCCCGCCGGTTCCCACCCATATCAGTTCCCCCCCAGCTCGGTTCCCCCCCGCATCGTTTCCCCCCGAGAATTTTTTTTAAAAAAAATTTGCTAACTTACAAATTTTTCAAGAAAAAAATCTTAGAGTTTTTTCATAATAAAATTCTAAGAAAAAAAAAATTTTTTGAGAAATTTTCAGCGATTTTTGGAAATTTTTTTGAAAAATCTTAGTAATTCACCATAAAAATTTCTCAAAAATTTTTTTTTCTTAGAATTTTCCTATGAAAAAATTATCTAAGATTTTTTTCTTGAAAAATTTCTAAGTTAGCAAATTTTTTTTTTTTAAATTTCTCGGGGGCGTGGGGGAAACGGCGGGGGGGGGGGGGGGGGGAAACGAGCTGCTCCCCAAAAAACCACATAGAAATTAAAGAAATATTACAATAAATTCAAAAAATTTTCCTAAAAAACACCTTTGAATGGGCGGCGAATGCAATGGTTGTTGTTGTTGTTGCTGTTGTCGTGGCGGCGCCGGTGGAATTGTTTTCCGTGGTGGCACCGCTGGCACAACACCTTCAACAAATTAATTTTATAAAAAGTTTTTGTGAGTGCGCTGTTTCTGTTGTCGTTTACTACACTGTGTTTGTGGCATACATTTCACTAATTTTAACCCAGTTTTCCAGTTTAAGGCCGGGCACATTCGACCCCCCCCCCCCACCGATGCAATGCTTCCCTCCCCCAGGGCAGGGACGGTCCCAGGATTTCGGCTTGGGGGTACCCTCCCCCAGGGCGAAGGCCTTTTTTTTTTTTTCATTTCACCCCACTTTTTTTTGCGGCGGTTTTTCCAAAAAACTTTTAGGAACGGAGGGGGTCCGGCGGTGCCGACAGGCGCCGGCGGGAAAATTTTTGCATTTTTTAATGCGATTTGTTAACGCATTTTGTCCAAAAAAGTGACGAATTTTGTGATTTTGAGACATTTTTAGGAAATTTTCATCAAAAAGTGTCGATTTTTTGAAAATTTAGTGAATTTTTTGGAAAATTTGGGTGAGAGGCTAGGTTTGGGGGGGGGGGGGGGTACCACCAAGGAAAATCCAAAATTTTCAGCGAAAATACTATTTTTTTTTCCTTAAAAATTTCGGGTTCGGAGGGGCCTTGGGGGGGGGGGGGGGGTACGTACCATACATTAAAAAAGGGGGGGGGTCGGTTCAAAATTTTTGCGAAGGGGGGTCATCCGCCGATTTTTTTTTTGATGACCTTTTTTTTTTTTTTTTGCTTTTCTAAAACCGGTTTATTTTTCGGCGCGGTTTTTCCAAAAAACTTTCGGGAACAGGGGGGCCGGCGGTGCCGCTAGGCGCCGCCGGGGAAAATTTTGAAGTTTTGGGTGTGTTTTGTTAACAGATTTTCACCAAAAAATGGCCAATTTTTGCGATTTTAAGCCAATTTTTTAAGAAAAATTGGGATTTTTGTGGTCCGGCGGTGCCGACAGGCGCCGCCGGGGAAAATTTTTTGGATTTTTAATGAATTTGTTAAGAAAATTTTCAAAATTTGCGACCCCCCCCCTCGCTGCGGACCCCCTCCCCCCACCTCTTTTACACCGGCCCCCCCTTCGCTGCGAACCCCCCCCCCCCCTCGCTGGCCCTCTTTGCGAGCGAGGGGGGGGGGGGGGTCGACCCCCCCCCCCTAAAAAATGTATGGTACGTACCCCGCGTACCCCCCCCCCTGGGACCGTCCCTGCCCCAGGGTCTGTCTGATTGACTGTCTCCGTTATCAGTGACCGATTAATGAGGATTTTATTTTTTAATGGGAATTATTACTAGTAATTCAACAATCATTTACTTTGCCCTCCGTGCCCTGGCCCAACACTGAACAATTGCGCGTCCGCTGAAGGACAACAGCAGTCGGTGCCCTCCTCCGCCTCCTCTTCATTTTGGTCATTCATCACATTTTGCCGTTGTTGATCTTCTCCATCATCATCATCCCGTTCTTGGCCTTCTCCTCCTCCCTCATCCTCCAATTTTGGCACAATTTTATGCCGTTGCTGTCCCTCCTCTTCGGCGCCCATTTGTTGGCTACACTTTTCATTTTCCTGCTCCGTTTCTGCGCCACCTTCGGTCAGTGTCAGTTGCGCAATTTGATTTAACAATTGTTGTTGAACAGCAGCAACAACAGCATCGTCATCGATTTTGGGGTCCAAAAGAGTGACGGCGATGGCATTTGTGCGCGGAAGGTCGGCCAAAATTGGCACGGCAGCAGCGCAATTTGGCATTTGCGTTAGATTTGGTTGTGCTAAATAGAAAAATGAAAGATTAAAATGACTAATTTGCGGATCAATTTGGCAGGTTTGAAGGTTTGAAACTCTTTTTGCAGCGTGCTAATTTTCAAAAAAAAATTCTGAAAATGACGGGCGACGGCGGGGAAAAATGTTGGAATTTTAATGGAATTTTTATCGAAAAATTAGCAGATTTTCCACGATTCGTCGGTGACTTCCCACCCCCCATCGTCCCCTCTTTTACACCGGCCCCTCCTCGGTGCGAAGTGTCTCCCATTTGGAGGGTTTTATAGATACTTGGAAGCCCTCGCAAAAAACAACAAATCCAATAATTTTGGGACATGACACGATCATACCTGTGCAAGGGGGTAGTCAAGGGGGGGGGGGGGGGGTCATGACGTCGAACGTAAGGGGTCAGCGGGTGTCGAACGGAAGAAATCGGGGGGGGGGGGGGGGGGTCAAAAGAGGAAAAAGGGAGAAGAAAAAAGAAAAAGAGGAAGGAAAAAGGAGAAAAAGCGAAAAAAGGGAGCGTAGAAATCAAGGAAAGTGCCGTGAATTACGTTCGATTAACCCTGAGGAGTGGGATTTGTCGAACGTAAAAAATGGAGACTTGAAAATTAACTAATTTCCATTAAGAAATTTCGCTAAATTTTCCAATTCTGCTACGTTCGACACTCTTTCCTTACGTTCGACGAATTCTGCTGAAGAAGATTCGTCGAACGTAAGAGGAGGGGCCGAAAAATTTCTTAAAAAATTGACCCAAATGAGCAAAAAATCGGTCGTTTTTTTAGACAAAATTTGTTAACGAATTACACTCAAATTGTCAAAAAATTTCCCGGCGGCGCCTAGCGGCACCGCCGGACCTCCCCCCTGTCTCCAAAAAGTTTTTTTAAAAGCGTTGCCGCAGAAAAAAGCGTCTTTTAAAAACAAAAAAGTCGTCTCCTGGCTATAAAATTCGCAAAAATTTGTTGAAAATCTGTTAAAAAATGCACTAAATTTTCAAAAAAGTTCCGGCGGCGCCTAGCGGCACCGACGCCCCCTCCAAAGAATTTTTTTGAAAAAACCGCGCCGCAAAAAAATGTGTCTTAATAGCAAAAAAAAAAAAAGGGTCTTCACCGGGAAAAATTTACAAAAATGGTCGAACGTAGGAAAATGGGGCTCTGACCCCCCCATGGGTGGGTCAAAGTCGAACGTAAGCCCCCTTCACTGACCACCCCCTTGCACAGGTATGGACACGATTGCCAAATCCCCGCTTCGCCAGTGTGTGTCCCTTACCACGGTACACCCCAAAACACAGCCGGCCAAAACACAGCGGGCCGAAACACAGCAGAGACATAACACAGCCGGGAATAAATTTTTAAAAACTTTTCTAACTTAGAAATTTTTCAAGAAAAAAATATTAGAAAAATTTTTGTTTGAAATTTTATGAGAAAAAAATTTTTCAAGAAATTTTCAGCGATTTTTTTGGAATTTTTTTTGAAAATTCTTAGTATATTTTAAAAAAATCGCCTGAAAATTCTTGAAAATTTTTTTAAAAATTTATTCCCAGCTGTGTTATGTCTCGGCTGTGTTTCGGCGGCTGTGTTTTGTCCTGTTCCGCCCTTACCATGATCAGCGACGGTTGCTGACTCATCCGTGTCGTAATACCATGTCGCATTGAACTGCTCCAACACTGTTGCCACTGTTGGTGTTGCCGCAACTTTCATTGTTGCATTGGTGCGGAGTGCTGCTGCCGCGGCGCGGAATTGCACCACCATTTGGCGCGGTCGTGGAGGCGGACGCAAATTCAAATTCGTCCGTTTCAATGTCATCCTCGGAGACGGGATAAACCTTAAAAATGTATTTGGAAATAAAACAAAAAAATGCCGGACGAAATTTAACAGTTGAAGGAAGTAGCCCAATTAGGGACTAATTAGAAAAAGGGGTAACAAAATTGGAAGTCCCAAAACTCCTTAATTAGTCCAAAAATTCGGGGACTTTTTAAATTCTAAAATAATGGTCTACTAAATGTTTTGAATTTATGTTTTTGGTTATGTGGCAATTTAAATGGGTTTGGAATGGAAAATCCATGAAAATTGTGAAAAATTTACCGATTTTTGTGGGTACATGAATTTGTCATTTTCCCGTTGTTTGACCGCTGCGGCGTAAAATTTCAATGCACGAACAATTGCGCCCGGGTTCTTCTTTTGATCCGCTTCGGTGAGCCCGCTCACATCCAACATCTTGAAAAAAGGCAATTTATTACAAATTTTATAGGGCCAAATTGGGAATTTTCTGCCGAATTACGAAAAAAAAAGTAAATGAAAATGCAACAATCAGATAATTACCCGGCATTTTGGGTGGAAAAATGGCATCGGACCATGAATGGCTTAACGACACAAAAAATGGATACCAATTCCCTATTTTTGGATACACACACAGATCCCTTTTAAAAAGTGCCAAAAATGGCACATAACCAATTTGAACATTTAGCTATCCATTTAATGAAATTTAATTTGCCCCAAACCAATTTTCACACGCCATTCTATTGACTTTCTAAATGGGGTTTTTGTGTGAGCATAAAAATCCAAAAAAAAAAGAGATTATTTTAGAAACCCAAAAAATAAAAATTTTTATGGGCCGAGCCTTTGTCCACAAAAAAAAAGAGAAAAACCCGAACCCAAAATCAAATTTAGCCACACTCTGAAAACACAAATTAGTTTGCGAAGTGTTGGCACACACCTCAAGCCATGAGGGTGGCAATCCGGTGAACTTTTGGCCATCATAGCCAACATGGATTCGATGGACCACGTCGCTGGGTGCCGAAATTTCGTTGATGCTCTGCTGGTGCCATCCCTTTTCAGTGGACTGTTGCTGAGTTGTGCCATCGTCGGTGGTGGTGTTGCTGTTGGCCACGCCTCCGCTGCTGAAAATTCGGCCAAGAATGTGCCGTAGTCGGACCTTTGAGCTTTTGTCACGCGACGGTGTGCCAATGTTGCTGCTGTTGTCCATTAAGAAAAGTTCTTCGAGAAGATATGTCAATTGGACATTTTGCAAACTCTTAAAAGAGGGAAAAAATTCACTTGGAAATTAATTTTCCCAATTTTTGGGTTGCATTCAACCCTAGAAAGTTTTACTTGTAAATAATAGAAATTAAAAAAAGGAATCCGGCAAATTTTCCAGAAAAACAGCAACGGCAGCAAGAGGATTTTCGTTTTTTTTTTTTTGTAATTTTTAAAAATACGCATTATTGGCATGATGCCCAAATTTGAAATAAAAAAGAGAAAATCCGAAAAAATAAGAGTTTCGGCACAATCCATGAAGAAGCTAGCAAATTCTCTGACCAAATCATATCCCCCTTTGAAGCTACATAAATGAATACATGATTAATAACAATTAGTCCCTCATGGAAAGACGCATCACGCACAAATATTAAAATTAGTAAGAAAATTTAAAATAATAATAATTAGGCAAATTGAAATCAAATCATTATCATTATTACCCAATTTGCTTCTGGCAATATCAAATGGAATAGTGATAGGTATGTGTGTATGTTTATGTAATAAAAGAGCGAGCATAATCACTTTTTGTTTTACGAGTGAGTCATCCCTCACCTCCCTTTTTTCATTCCCCGTTAATTTTGTCTCGCCCCTCGTGTGAAAAAGTATTAAATTTATTTACGTGTTTATGAATTCGTTCGCCGTTTAGCCCCCCTCCCCATCTTTGTTCCGTAACAAATTAATTGAAATGGTCAATTGAAGCATGTCAAATAATTTAAAACCAGAAAATTTCCAAAAAAAAAAAACCTCTGGTGGAAATCTTAAATTTAACAAAAAAAACATTGTTGGTTTGTAGGTTTATTCGTCGTGTACACATGAATTACATTATAATAGGGTTGGGCCCCCGACGTCGGGGTTGGAAAATTCGGGGTTCGGGGTTGTCGGGGTTGGAAGCGTCGGGGTTCGGGTCGGGGTTGCAAAATCGTTCGGGGTTCGGGGTCGGGGTTCGGGGTTTTTCTATTTTTGCCTTAATCCATATAGTCAAAAATTTTCTTGTATTTTTACAAACTTTAAAGATATTTATTAATTTTCATAATAATAATTTTAGGTATTTTTATTTTTATCATATTTTTGTATATAATTAATTATAAAACTCAAATTGCATTTTTTGAAAAATTATTATTTCTTTTATCCGTTATAAATTTAAAAAAATTACTATAAGAAAATTATTGTTGAAATGAAAGGAATTTAGAGAAATTACCTTTCAAAAAAAATTATATGCAATAAAAATAATGGATTTAATAAAAAAAAATCAAAATTTTTTGATTTTTTGTTTTGTTTTGTTTTTCAAACCATCTTTTTTTTCTGGCACGCTTTTTCTAAAGATCTTTAGGGAGAAAGGGTCCGGCGGTGCCGATAGGCGCCGCCGGGAAAAATTTTGAAAATTTGAGTGAGATTTGTTAACAGATTTTCTCCAAAATATTCATAAATTTTTTTGATTTTAAGCAAAACATAAAAAAATCTTATGAATTTCCGGGAAAATTATGTTTTTTTTCTTGATATTTTGTCAAAAATATTTTAAATATATTAAATTTCCATGATTTATTCAAGGAAAAATTTTTAATTTTGACGAAAGGAAAATTGGCTTCAATTCATATGAATTCAACCAAAGCAAATATATTTTTTTAATAAAAATTTGGCAAATGGTTAAAAAAAAATTCAAATTTTGTATAATTTTTTGTCTTTTCTCTCACAAAAATGCCATGCTTAGGGGTGTATATTTAACCCCGACCCCGATCGGGGTTAAGGGTCGGGGTTCGGGGTTGTCGGGGTTGGAAGCGTCGGGGTTCGGGGTCGGGGTTTTCCCCGAAAATGGCCAAAAATGTCGGGGTTCGGGGGCGGGGTCGGGGGCCCAACCCTACATTATAATAAGAGATCAGAAAGGACAAGCAGCACTATAATAATGACAATTTTGGGAGGCATTGAGAAGTAGTATTGGCGAGGCGGTATATTCGTTGACACCCAACAGTCAGGTTCATCAATCTGTACGCAAAGGGAGAGTGATATGATACTGTAGTTATTTGAAAACCAACCAACCAAATGAATGGGAAGTTCATGGGGATAGTCAGGATGGGGTTTTTGTCGCACGCACAATTTGTATAATGAATTGCTTAAAGCTTTATGGGTTTAACGAACTCAGTCATGGCGCCAAAAAACCTTGCAAAGTGATAGATGACCATGACACGTCTTTCCGATTGGGTAGCAAATTCATTTCGATGGATGAGCACCGCCGCGTCGGAGCAATTGTCAGTGGGTGTGAAGCCGACAGTGTCAATTTCGTCCAGGTGAAAGCCAAACAGCACAACGCGCACATCCATGTCCGGCTCAACGATGCTGACGCCCTTATCCCTGTGAAACTTTTTGTTAGATCTTACATCCACATTAATGACATACGCATGTCCGACGAATCCGCCCGCGCTCTGCTCATGTTTAATTCGAATGGTGGACACCTGAATGAAGAGGTCTGAATTGGAGAAAATGTGAGTACAGATTGCTGGACACATCAGCCAAATTTGCAAAACCTTGGCCAGCATCGGTGCTGGCTGTGTTGGCTGTGTGCTCTGTGGTCGGACAGGCAACAGGAAGACCATAATTAGGCCAACACTCACTAGCCCATTTAGAATTCGCATGGTGTGTATTAAAAGCTGAAAAAGCATTTGTTACATACATAGTTGTTTAAGAAATATGTACAAGTTGAGATCACGAATCCGGCATCTATTCCGACCAATTTCGAACCCCGGACCTGAATTCGAACAAAAGTTCAAAAATTCAAATTTTGAAATTTGTATTTTTCCTTTAAAATCGGCTAAATACGCGGAATCAATCAGGAACTCATTAATACTTCAATAAAAAAATTAGTTAAACCATATTGGATCAAAAAAAATGAAATTCGCAAAATTTGAATTTTCGAACTTTTGTTCGAGTTCAGGGTACTTATACAGTTTAGGCCCCATAAATTTTTTTTTTTTTGTTAAAAGGCATAAAAAACAAGTTTCCATGGGTTTTTGGGGTCGCTGATCACGAATCTGACATCCATTTCGACCAATTTCAAACCCCTAACCCGAACTCGAACAAAGGTCGAAAATTCAAAATTTTCACATTTCTTATTTTTAGACTCTAAAATTGATAAACTGCTAATAGAATGCAACAATCCATAAAGTTCAACAAAGTTAAACACGTAATATATAGAAAATAAAGTAAAGTTCAACACAATCAAAAATGAGAAATGTGAAAATTTTGAATTTTCGACCTTTGTTCGAATTCGGGTTAGGGGTTTGAAATTGGTCGAAATGGATGTCAGATTCGTGATCAGCGACCCCAAAAACCACCGGAAACCTGTTTTTTATGCCTTTTAACAAAAAAAAAATTTATGGGGCCTAAACTGTATAAGTACCGAGTTCAGGTCCGGGGTTCGAAATTGGTCGGAATAGATGCCGGATTCGTGATCAGCGACCTCGAAAACCCTAGATGCTTTGATGTCTTTTGAAAACAAAAATAGTTTTTTTCAAAAAAAGGGGGGTACCATCGAGATGATGTATGGCAATCAAATGAGATGGAGATAACAATGGAAAGTTTCTGATGAGAATATGTCTTTTATACACATCTTTTCAATGTTTGCCTTTCAGTTCCAAAACGAGTTGAGTTTTTGTCTCAGTGGTCTATGTGTTAGTCACCAAAAAGAAAAGGAGGAGGAGAGTGGAGGTTCGAGTCCGTTGTGCAACATGCATATTTTATTTATTTTTGTCCACAAAATGAAAAAATGGCTATTTTTGAAAATTATTTTTGAAGTTTTTTGCAAATCAAATTGGACAATCGTGGTATCAGTCGAAAGCTCACGTTGATGAGAAGCTTTTTCTAAGCAAATGCTAAGCGATTATACGAGTTAGAAAAAAGAAAAGCGGCAAAAAATTAATTGGCTTAAATCTTTATATTTGATCATTGATCAAGTTCCTAATCAGAGTTCAAAGCTTCCAACTCACTTAAAATAAGTTAAATAGAAAATTTTCGAAAAAAATGCGTGAGAAATTTTAAATTTAACAAAAAAAAAACATTGTTAGTTTGTAGGTTTATTCATCGTGTACACATGAATTACACATTAATAGTTACGGTACACAAAAACAGTAGTACACTTATACAAATCATCATATTACATAATTGCCATCATACATAGGTGTTTATTTAATCGTCATTAGCTGTTTGTGTGTGTCAAAGTGTGGTGTTGTCATGTAAAAAAAAACGTGAAAATTGTGTGATGATCGGTCAAAAAATTTCTCTCTCATCAGAGGCCTTCCAATTTTTCATTTTCATTCCCTCCCATTTTTCTTCCTTTATGATTTTCTAGCGTTGTTGCTGCTGCTGCTGTTGTTGTTGCTGATGTTGTTGCTGCTGTTTGTTGGCCCCGGTGTTCGGATGTTCCGTCTCCAAATGCCGTTCCAACTTTTGGTAGGACGTGCAACGGTATGAGCACACATCACAGCTTCAAATGAATACATTTATTTCATTTGGTTGTCCATTCGTCGTTTGTCACCCCTCCGTTTTTCAACAAAAAAACCCCTCTGGAAATTCCTTTTCAAAAAACCAAAATTGAATTAATTTTCGACAATTTGTTTGAACAACACAGCCAACCAACCTGTACATTATTTCTGCTGAGCAAAGCTTAAAGGAAGAAAATGTAAATGAAAAAACAACAATTTATTAAAATAAATAATTCAAATCATTTAAATTATTTGAAATTACAAACATGTAATTAGCATACTTTAATCTGGTGATCGGAGACCAAATGTTGCAAAATGTTGAAGGCGTACTGCTTGCTGCACAGCTTGCACCGTCCCGAGTCCGCCTTGCGCTGCGCTTTTGCCAACAAATCGGCGGTGACGAGCCCATGGACCATGACCAAATGGCGTTCCAAACCTAATAATGTGTAGACAGACAATTAATTAAGGGAGCGGGAATTCATGGCACAATAATTCGATTTTTAAACGCGGAGCAGGTATTTACCGCAGAATTAAAAAAAATTAAAATTTTCAAGTTTCGGAGGGAAACGACAGGAGGAAAATGAAGTACAACCCTTTAAATTGTTTATTGACCTTGGGCGTCGGCAAAATTTTCAGGAAACCCCGGCAGCACCAATTGAAAAAAAGGCCTATTTCTCGGAATTTTTTGCTTACATTTTAGATTCGGACTACAAATCACCTAACTAATCAAATTCCTTCCCCAATTTTTCTCTCCCAATTTAAACTGTTCAATTTGGAAGGAATGACTTGTTAGGCCCCCTGGCTGGCTCTGAAAAAAATACCCCTAAATTTAAAAAAAAAAATTCAAAAAAGTGACATCACCTTCGTATGTCCAGAAACGGTCTCGGCACCGTGAGCACGCCAACGGCGCACCGCTGGCCATTTCCGCGTTGTTCTTCCCCAACAGTTGACGATGTGCGGACTGCAAATGCACGCGGTACTGCTCGCGGTCGGTCAACTGTGCCAAGTCGCAAATTTCGCACACATAATGGTGAGGGTGCGGGTGTGGGTGGCTGGACGGAGCACCACCACCACCACCAACGGCGGTGGCAGCCGAATGCGCAGCGGCGGCGGCGGATGTCGTCTTTAACTAAAATTAATTATGTTTTTAATGGCATTAATTACATTCAAAAATTATTGTAATTGGAGTTATGACAAAACACATAAACCAAACAAATATTTGGTTTGACGTTCGAATTAGAGACCGGACACCACGAACAATTTTACTATACAGAATATCAGTGGATATTTTTAACTGTTTATTTTTCACTATTATCCAACTGTGATGACGGAAATTACGGATTTGTTTGTTTTTACAAATTTCTTTTTTTTTTGCTTTTGTTATCTTGGTAAAATTGCTGATTTGTCTCTTTTTTTATTTAAAAAAAACTCAAAAATCTGTCGTTTTTGTCCCAAAAATTGTCAAATCCGCAAACATACAACATACAAACAACCATTTGATTGCCCTTGAGTCTGTGATTTGTTACGAATCCGTTACTCTTTTGATTTTGAATTTGGATGGGAAATACACATTCCCCCCCCCCCATTGGCGTTCGAATTAGAGACCGACACCACTAACAATTTTACTAATACTATACAATATCAGTAGACTTCTATGGTCTATGTTTCAATAACATCGACTTATGATGACCAAACACTGTTTTTCGTTTTTACATTTTCTTTTTGCTAGCATTCTGTTGATAAAGAATTGCTGAATTTTCTCTTTTTTTTATTAAAAAACTCCAAAATCTGTCGTTTTTGTCCCACCAAAAATGTCAAATGCCGCAATTTGGCCATGGCTTGTGCCACACTTTACCATTTGCTGCTGTTGTTGCTGGTGGTGTTGCTGGTGCTGCTGCTGCTGCCTGGCCCCGTTGTTGATCAGTGCCCTCTGTTGGTTGGCCATTGTCGCCGCCGGTGTCAATTTTGCGGCCGCGGCAGCCAAAATTTGATGCGATTTCAGCTTCTGTTGCTGTTGCAACAGTTGCGTTTGCATGGCTAAATTTTTTTAAATTTGTTTTTGACAATGGTCAAAGAATTGGCACACAAACCCGCTTGGATCATCTGTGGCGTTATGTTTTGGCCCTTGTCACGTGCCATCCTCAAAATTTGGCCAACCGATGGGCCCACCTTAAAATTATTTTAATAGTGCCCTTGGAAAACTTCCAAAAATTTGAAATTAATGGGGCAATGTGCTGCATTTCCAATGAAAATCAAAAAAAAAAAAAATTTTTTTAAACAAAAATTCAAGGACTGTACTGGAAAATGAAAGGAAGGCATTTTTGAAAGATTGGATCTACATTTGTAATTGAACGCCTTTTTTAAACAAAGTGGCACAACTTTTTCATAACGGGGAGCCATGGTTTGTTGTTTGGCTAGCCAAACTTTCTTAATTTTTCAAAAAAAAAAAAATTATTCACTTGTGCCGATTGTGCGGACGGGAAACGGTTGTGCACATTGCCGGCACCAATGAGTCGCGTGTGTGCCACCGTTGCCAACGCTGCCGCAGGCGTTGTGCCGCTGCTGAGGAGCCGTTGGTTGCGCAACAGTTGTTGCTGTTGCTGCTTGAGCTGTGGCGTTTTGGTATAAACATTATATAAGAGATATGGTTCACAAGTTCTATGAGAAAGCTTATCATTATTTGAATGATGCAAAATTGTTTGATTTTGGCGTCAGACGTCCAAATCCATAATTTTTCGAAATTTGACCCGAAAACTCATTAAATTCGTAATGTCACCTTTCTATGTTATTTTCAGTTTTTTTTGAAAAAAATGAGTTGAGATCTAATGAACCGTTTTTTGCAGTCGGGACATTTGTCTGTGACCAAAAAATGTCATGTTAAACTTTTTTAGAGTCAAATTTTAGTGTTTTTCTGCCCCAATTTTCAAAATGATGCCCTCCCTCTCCCACTACCTGTTGCTGTTGTCGAAGTACAGATTCCTGCTGTTGCTGCTGCTGTTGTTGTTGGACAAGAATGGACGGTTCCATGGGCGGCTTCTCCCACAGCCATCGGTTGACCATCAAAATGTGTTCAGGCGCATGGCCCGACTGAATGGTGCGCAACTTGTGCAAGTCACGTCGGCACACCTCAAAATTTGTTGAAATTGTTTTTGGCACTTTGCCAATATCCAATTAATTACTGTACTACTTCGATTAATTTGATTACGGTATAATTAATTTTTATTTTATTTTTTTTAAATTACTCTCAAATGCGTGTCCCTCTGTCCCTGAAAAATGTAGAGCATAATTATGGAACAAAAAATTTCGGCAAAAACAAACCAACCTTGTAATTGAATTCCACCTCACAAATTGGACACTGCATTTTTGTGGGCCCGGTCTCTGCCGGCGATGGTCGCACTCCATGCTCTTCGCTGTAAAAGAAAATCATTGAAAAAAAAAATTCGAAAATCAAGACCAGATATTCTGGAATTACATTGGGACTAATTTTCTGTATTGTAATCCTATTTTACAGTTTCCGGATCCCAGATTTGAGTGCATTTTTCAGGAAAAAAAAATCCCAGTTTGAATACATAAGCCTGGAAAAACTTTGACAAAATCCGGAACCCGTTCCAAACTCGGCATTTTCCTTTTTAGAATATGAATCGTATGAATTTGTGTACCAATGTGCTTTTTGTTGTTTTTTTAATTTAGCGCAAGAGGAAAGTACCCCGAAAGGTACAGTAAACTCACATTATGTGTTTGGTGATACGGTACTCGTTGGTGTCAAACTCAGGACAACTGAAAGGGGAATTGGAAACATGTGCATTATGCCAATTTTTATATTTTGGGTATATGAAAAAATGTGCTTACAAAGTGCACTGAAAGCGCCTCCCAATGAAATGGAGGGTGTGCAAATGTTGGTCCAACACCTGAAAACAAAGCATTAAAATGAAAAACAAAATTTTGTTACCGTCCGACTGTCCGTTTTGAAATTGCACACATGGCAAGTGGACAACTTCAGTTTGTACGGCTCATTTTTAGCTGAAAAAAAAATTGCAAAAATGAACGGAAACAAATAGACAAAATCGCAATGCCTTTGAGTCCTTCCCAGACGGGCTTCAGTTGAGCAGCAACCTGAAAATTGGGAAAACAAATTCAAATCCCAAAATGGAATACTAACAAAACATGGCCATTTGGTCAAATACTAAACTTAAAAGAAAAAAACGGGATATTGACCAAGAAAATGTATCGACTGAATTCCCGGAATCATAGGACGAAAATGATATGAAATCATTGTTTTACCAAGATGATAAATCTGTTTTCTGAAAGATTCCTAGTAATTTGAGTTCGATTTCATTGAGTTTTCATATTTTGTTGACAAAAAAAGGCTTTACCTGTTTGTACGTGTCCATGTTCTTCGGCATTTCGGGCAAATTCCGCGCATGGACCTGCAAAAATGTGCATATCAAATTGCTAATGAATGAATGAAAGGTAGTTGAAATGAACGAACAATGTCAAAATAGGTGGATTCCTGGACCAAATCTTGGCCAATTTCCAGCAACAATTTCGTCATGTTCGGCGCTGAAAATGGTGGAAAATGTAAAACAGCTATTAAAGCGGCAAAATCCGTGCCATTTTTAAGCAAAAAATCGGGTCAAAAATGTCCAAATTGGCATGAAAACATGGCATTTTATCTTACCAGGGTGCATCGCCTTCAACAGTTGCTTTTCCTTCTTTTCGTGCTCCGTCAATTTGGGCCTTTCCTCGCCGAACATTCGGTTGACCACTCGGGAGAGTTGGTGATCTACAGGGGTCAAATGTGAGCATAGTTCACCGCATTTTCAAATGAGTTATTCAATAATTGGCTATATAACATTTCTAAATTTCCATAGAAAGAGAAAACTGTTGGGCAAAATCTCATCCTAAAACCAATTAATTCAATGTTATTTATTTATCTTATGACAACCATTTTTGGGCACAGAAAACAATTTTCCGGACCGCAATAAATTCAATTTTTTGTTTTTTTACTCCAAAAAATTCCATAAAATTTCTGACTTTTGGACAATTAATTAGAATTCAATTCGCTGCAGACCCGGGTCATGCTCAATGAGCAGTTCAACAACATGCGACGGTGGCATCGAAATTGTGTTCGGCAGCACCAATTGTTTGTCCAAAATCAACTTGCGCACCGCGTACGGCGCCTTTTGCACTTGCGTATTGATGGCCGAAAGCAGTGCGTCCAACACCTAAAAACAGCGCAATGTTTTTCAGACTCAGTTTCCCGACCCTTACAATCCCTAAAACAAAATGCCACGAGAAAAAAAAATTTTTTTTTTGAATTTTTATTTTAGAAAGGATGGGAAAATGCCTTTCTGTCCACGGCGTCATTTTCGTTGATCGCTGTCCGTACATACAGCTCCAATCGGTCCAACAGGTCGGAGTACGAGTTGATCTCTTGGCTTGGCACGGTCAGTGGCGAGGGTTTGCTGGGCCCAGCAGCGGTGACGGAGGAGGACGAGACGGGCACTGCTGGCTGAATGAATTGTTGTAACATTTGGGGGCATTATAGCATATGACGAGGACATAAAATTAGAAAATTGAACATAGAAAATGAGAGAAAATGGTACCATGGAAGAAAAATTCTTATTTGAACGACACAGTTTTCGTGCATTTGAACCCTTGTTACATTTTTTAAATTTTGTTGAAAATGTTCGAATCCAGGGTTTAAACTGGATGTCCGAATCGTATTCTCTGGCCGGTTCGGAAAAAACTTTTAGAAAAAAATTTTTTTTCGAAAAAGGAGGGTCCAATCGAGATCTACCAATATTCTTTTCTAATTTAGACATGAAAAACATCAAAAAACTAACTTCTCTTGAAGTTTTGGGGTCCTCGGGCACCGGACTTCGGTTGACCGGTGGCTGTGGCACCGGATGTTCAGTGGGCCGTGCCTTTTTCGGCACTGGCTCTTCAATCAGACGAATTTCATCGTCATCATTATTGTTGGCGCCGTTCTCCTCCTCCTCGTCCAACAGAATACAGTCCACGTTTGCTTTGTCTGCAAGAAAAAAGGCACAAAATGAAAATGACTCAAAAATTGAAACAAAAATTCCGATCAGAAAAACCAATTAGTTCAAACAGTTAATTCCCTGGGTTCGCATTTTTTTAAAGACCAAGGCCTCAAATTTAAAATTTTGACGCCAAAATTAAAAGATAATTCATTTTAATAAAAAAACTTTTGGCACTTTTCTAGATGTTTAGGGCACCGAAATAAACAGCAAAAGTGCCAAATAAATTTGTCTGGCGCCGATACTTCAAAATCAAAATTAAGAAACTGATAAAATCTTCAAAAGTTTGTCCAACATGCGAAAATAAAAAACGTAAAAAGGTTTTTTTTTCTGTAAATTCTAATTAAATGAGTCAATTTCCCTGAAGGGCTGAATCATTGGCATTTTCCTCCTCTACCTGTGCCATTTTTCTTGGCATCTTCATTTTGCCCGACAACCATGACATCATCCCCATTTTCATTGTCCTTTCGATCGCCGCTTTTGTTCAAATGTTGCTGGGGAAGAGAGTCCATTTGATCGCCAACAACGGCCAATCCATCGCCAAAACCATTATCACCCTTTGAAATTCATATTTTTAATCTTTTTATCCCCTTTTTTAATCACATTGCTCAGTTCCACCACTTCCATGGTGTTGTTTACGTGGTGATTTTGTGTCTCAAAATGATTGCCCGAGGGCTGACGAAGTTTTGTTGAAGAGGAGGCCGATGAGGCCATATTTTGAAGCAGAATTCTTAGCCTAAATGTGTTGTCCCGATGAAGAACAGAAGTACAAACAAACAAATTATCAAGCCTTCCAATAAAATTATCCAAATTTAAAAAATTGGTTTTAAATTGGATTTTTAGGGTTAATTAAATTTAAATTAAGTAATGCTAATTAACGTGGTTCGGTAAACCGTGCAAACACATATAAATACGAGATTTTAGGCAGGTAAAAATAGCGAATTTTTCACTCAACTATTTGTTGGTGGTGGTGTGAGTCGTGGCTCTTAAAAACACGAGACGGACGCGGAATACCGCCGGTGTTACAGTATGCCACCGCTTGCCAGCAGTAGTAGTAGGGAACAGCGGTTGTGAAAATGGTGGTGGTGGTGGCTTTGATTCCATGGTTTCCATCATACACATACATACATACTCTTCTGCTGCCTCGCAAGCGTTCATCCGCCGTCCGTTGTTATCGATTTGTCTTTCTATTGCTGCCCCACACTCTCTCGTCGCTGGCCCACATTTCTTTTTCTCTCCTTTCTCTCGCCCTCTCTCATTCATTATATTTTTTTCAGCACGAATATAAAAGAGCAGAACAAATCGACTGCAATCGATGGGAGTGCAGCAAAGCACGCCCTCATCCCCCCCGCCACCCTCTCGAAATATAAAATATACGTATAATTATGCGTAGACAATGCTCACACACTATGTAAAACTGGCATATAATTTTCCCTCGTAAATACTCGCAAATATCTCACACAAAAGAATATGTGATGTTGTAGACATGCACTTTGTGAAAAATAAAATGAGAACGATTTTTTTAATTTCAATTTTATGTTTATATGTATGTATTTAGCATTTATCTTTTATTTATAATTTAAAATTGCTTAATTCCATTTTCAATTTAATTTGTAAATAAAATGTAAAAGTAAGCTGATTGATTTAATATGTATATGTGTTTTTGTTAATCTCATACATTTCATTCATTTACCAATTTTGTATTTTTAACACGGATAAATAATTTTAATCATGGATTCAATGAAATAAAAAATTCATATTGGGCATTTCCAGGCTTTTCGTTTTTTGAATCGAGAATTTCGTATTTTTTCAAGCTTTTGATTTTTGAAACTTATACACTCCATCCGAAAATGTGGAATTTGGCAATCCCGCCCCGACAAAATAAATTTGGCAATTTATATTTTTAAAATTTGAATAAAAACACAATGCTAAATATTTGGCGTTGTGTTTTTTGCAAAAATATCGGTCGGTTTTTTTTTCTTCTTTTGTTTGGCTTCAATTTTTGTATCTTTGTCAAACTTTTCATTTGTTTCTTTTTTGTCTTCTGAATTTAATTCAAAAATTTCGACTGAAATTTAGTTAAAAAAACATTTCTGTTGGCAAAATATGATGAAATTGCGCACAAAATCGCAAAATTTGTCACTGTCGGATGAGCAAACACCGTCCACTTCCGCCGCATCCGCCGCCCCATTTGTCCATGCCGGAATGCGGCGACTGAGCACAAATTCCAATGACCAGCACAGCTCACCCGACTCACCAGTGATTGGAAGGATCGCGAAAAGCAATGCGCGAATTTTGAATGGTTATTCAATTTACATAAAGCGAATTTTTATTCCATTTTTGGATCCGAATTTTGAAAAAGTGAAACCAATTTTCTAAAATGGTTCAGGATAAGGTTGATTAATTACATTTCTGTGTTCTATCTTTTACTATGGTGTGACACCAAGAAACCTTGGCATGTCCGGCTTTTTTTTTATTCATTTTTCTAACCCTCTTTAAATTTGTCGCCTCAAAAGTTTATACTCTAATTACAAAAAATCTCCAAATTTTTAATAAAATGCATTCATTTTTAGGACTCGATTTAAATGATGAGAAACGGTCGGGCGTTTGTGTCGATGTGTTCGGCATTTTTCCTGAACTGAAAGTTGACGAGCTCAATGCCGACAAATACCCAAACATTCACAAGTTTCTCTCAAGCACTTCAAGCAGAAAGTCGTTTGACGTTGACAATTTGGTTCGTTTTTCTAATTTTACAATTTTTTCCGGGTTTACAGACCGCCGATTTGCGATCCGACATTTATACATGGACAAAAAAAAGACTTTTTTAAGCAGGCCCTTAACCAATAGAAAACTTACAATTAGAGGGGCAACAGCAGCTACTCTTTTAGTTCTTCGTCGCCCCATTAATTTTTTCAAAAAAGGATGAAACCGGAGAAAAAAAATTTGCCATTTGGCCCTTTTATCCGATTTTTTGTTATTTGGGTCAATTTTTTTTTTATATTAACTAAGGGCATTGACAATTTGTGGTTCGACTCGAAAGCTTGTTGAAATAACCCGAATTTTCACCAATTCCCACAAGTTTTCTTTTTCAAATTTCCCTCGTTGAAATAAATGCTACCCATATTTTCACATTGTTTGGCATTCGTAAAAGAGGGAAAAATGCCAAAAACCGGTTTTCAGCAGTCAGTGCAGCATGAGCTTGAGGAGTTGATTTCGCTGAACGTCGACTGCCAAAAGACAATCCATGGCGAAATCACTTACATGTCGACCGGCGATTATCCGACCATTGACCTGTCCAATCGGCCAATGCCAAAGTATGAGCTCCACTCGAGGCATGGCTATGGCATTCATCGCGAGGCGCGGCTGTGCAGCGGTGAACAGAGCTCGGACGTCGGATCATTTACAAATTTGTATAATTTTATACAAAAATTTTTGAAAAAAAATTGAAAATTTTTGGAGTTTTTTTTTTGGTTGATCGGTTTAACATTATCGGATTGAAAAATTGTTTAACTCAATTTTTGGCATAGGTGCAAAGAATTTTTTAATTTGATTGCTTTTGAGGCCTGAAAATTTGGTCGAAAGAAAATTGCGATTTAATTGTTAAATTAATCCGACCGAAAAATATTTTTAATTTTTGTCATTTTCCAGTCTCATTGATCTTGGTCTTCTGTCATCGCCAGAGGAGGAAGAGCCACCACACATTTTGGACGTGCCAAGCCGATTTTGGACATGGGCAAAAGAGTGAGTAATTTTCTACTAAAAAAATTTAAAAAAAAACCGAGAATTACTTTTTTTTTTCTTTTTTAAGTGCAATTAGGCCGAAACACAAATGAAAACATAAAATTTTGGCTATTAAAAAATAAATAGTTGTCATAATTAACAACACTCCCTGATTTTTTGTACTTTTTCGATCAAATTGTGACAATTTAAATCAAAATTTTTTTCCCTTTCAGTTAATTGTAAGCTTTTTTTGTGCAATTTGTATTAAAACCGCTTAAATTACAAAGGAAAATGCTAAAAATTTATAAAGGGATGTGTGGGGAAATGGTAAAAGCAATAAAAACAAAAAATCTCATATTTTTTAGATATTTGAAACCGATTACCAAGGCAACCATCCGAGAGTTTGAGCAAAAGGTGTTGGACCGTTTTGTGGGTGAACGGTACACGTCCAGAATTGCTGCTGCGCCACCAAAAGCGGCATCAACAACATCAATAACGGCAACGACGACGGCACATTCCGCGGGCCAAAAAAGTCATAAGCGAAAGGCGGCGACAGAGTGCCAACAACAACAACGACAGAACCACCATGCACTGGCGACGGAGCACAATCCGGCAAAAAAGTTGCTCAAGCTGGACAAGTCGCTCTCTGCCGAATCGCCGCTGACAACGCCGGCGGCAAAAAGTGGAGGTGGCATTGCCAAACAGCTGCCGAGCAATGGCATTATTAGCGCCGCAACAAAGAATGGCATCATTTTGGAGACGGTTGTTGTGCCATTGCCACCAGCAACGACGCCCCCAACAGCGGCAGCGGCAGTAGAAAAGGTTTGGTGGCATCATCGTCAACCACGGGTTTTCTGGCCAAAATTTCGGTGCCGAGTTTTTTTCCTTTCGCCATTTCATTTGGTAAGGAAAAGTGCCTATAAAAATGGGCAATTTATGCCGAAAAATTCCAAAAGTTTTATGAATGGAATACGAGAGAGAAAGCAAATTGCATTTAAATGGCACATTTCGCCACAATTTTAATTCGCGGGTTTAAAATTTATATTTTCACAGGACGAAGTGTTGGCCGAATTGGAGCGGAAACAGCAACAACTGAAGACACTGTATGAACAGAACAGACCCGTTGTTGAACAATTGTATGGTCGACTGAGAGAGGAATACGCGGTCCACGAAGTGTTCAAGCGGTTGGACTCGGCTGACAATTCGGTCAAAAAAGAATAATAATTTGATTTTTTACAACAAAAAAGCATTTCATTTTCATGGACAACTGAATTTTAAATATGAAAAATTGCAAATTTTATACCAGAGCCTTAAAAGAAATTCCCACCCTCCCCCCCCCCCCCCCTAAAAAAGTCGGTCGGACTAAAATATTCTAACCAAAGATTTGGTCAATATTTTTTTTTTTGAAAATAATAAAATTAAGTCTAGTGTTCAGAATATGGACAATCTTAAAAAAGACACATTTCATATTTATACTGATATGCAACAAAAGGAGAGAAAATCTTTGTAAAATTCAATATTTTGAAGAAACACAAAACTGAACCTGGGCCTGGATTACATGATAATTTTTTGTGTAAACCCCCAGCAAAGTCCATGTTCAACTCCCTTCCTTTCTGCCTTTGACTTGGTCATGTCCATGTCGTCCCCTCCCCTGTTTCTTCAGCTGATGCAACTTGGCTCCAAGTACAAACGGCTGGCCCTGTTCAACAGCGAACAGCGCCATCAAGCAGCACAGGCACTGAGCACGCACAGCAAAGTGTACAGAACGTTCAACGGACATGGACATGGACAGCAACAACAAAAACAATGAATAAATTAAGACGAAAAATGGACATGGACATGAGAAAGAATAAATATCTCATCGGATTGGGCGGAGGAAACCAGGAGACAGACCCCTTTTTTATCATCACAATTATTATTATTGTTATTTAACATTTAAATGTGTGTAATGCCTTCCTTCCTTTTTAATTTCATTTTTTGCTTTTCCATACATACACAAATCCAATCCGTAGCCTAAATTCTTGTTGTTTTGTATCATCAATCAAATCACCACATTGATTGTATGTGAGATAATAATGTTCATATATCAAATTATCAAAGATGGACCGTTTTTTTACTGTACGCATTTTGGTTACCGTACTCAGGCCATTTTTTTATATATAAATTTGTACCGAAATTTGGCTGGGATCGGACTTGAAAAAGTTGGTGACAGTATTGTATTCAGCCAACCATTTCCTGGTGGTGGCGGATACGGTAATATTTGTTTTTGTCTCTCTGTTTCCATCTCTCTCGACCGTATGTATCAATTTCTCATTCTCTGCTGTTCCCTCTTGAGCACTGCTTCTGCTGCTGTTGCTCGAGCAGTTCATTTAAATTACATATTTTCTTTGGCGGTGTTTTGGCACTGTTTTTTGCTCTTTCACATAGGAAGTGATGAAATCTCTCCTCTCTCATTTTCAATTTTTATTGTTAATTTATTTGCAATACATACACAACACACAATTTAATAAGCACACATAAAGCAAAAAGCCCATGTAAATGTTTTGTAACAGTTTTTTCATAAATATAATTTAAATGATGGTCATTCAATTTTAGAATTCAAAAAATATAAATTAGGAAATTAATTGCAATTTTTAACCTAGAGACGGGAAATTTCAAAATTGTGGGTCCCGTTACGGTATGGAAACTCAAAATTTTGCTGGACGGAGATTCCCGCGGGATTAATCCCGCAATTTCCTAAAAATGCGGGATTGCCGATTGGGATTGCACGCCAGGATCTAAATAGGACTAAGTTCTGTGTACATCTGATTAGATATGGTTTTCATGGTTTGAATGGTATCAATTTTTTTTTATTAAATTAACCAATAAAACTTTAATTGTTTGTCGAGAATCCCTCCCGTGTTTTTTGCTCTCTCTCACTCATTTTCCTCGCTTAACTCTCTCCCATTGCTTTTTCCGCTTCCTTCACTTTTTCTTGGCTTATTGCCAATTCCGTATAAATTCTTCTATTCGTCATTTTCTCTCTCTCACTTCTCTTTACTTTTATGCAACATTTTGTTCTCTACGCAACAACCTTTCTCTCTCTCTCTCTCTCTCTCCCTTCTCCTCTCTCTCTCTTTCTCTCTTTTCTTCTCTCCCCTCTCTTTCACCCTCCCTCCCCTCTCTTCTCTCTCTCACTCTCTTCCCTCACTCTCTCTCCCTTTCTCTCTCTTCCCTCTCCCTCTTACCTTTCTCTCTCTCTCTCTTCTCTCTCCCTTCTCCTCTCTCTCTCTCTTTCTTCTCTCCCTTCTCCTCTCTCTCTCTCTGTCTTTCTCTCTCTCTCTCACCCGTGTCGTCTACATTCGCCGGTCGTCACTTTTTCGCATCCGCAACTGGAAGAAACTGAAAAGAAATATTTAAGAATAAAGATATCCCGCTGCTGGGCATTGATGGCCCACGCACGCGCCCCGCCGGGGGCGACACTTTTTGTTTCTTTCCGTGCGTTCGCTCTTCGCGTGTCGCGCGAGTCGGTCGGTCGCCGGCAGCGACGGCGGCGGTTGGCAGCCCCGACACAAAAGTGGGGGCCATCGCCCGTCGTGTGTCATCGTCGCCGTCGTATTCAGCCAGCAGCAACGGAATCGGCTGCCACCGGCGGGGCTGTCTGCGGACGGCGGCGCGGTTAATTACGCGTACGTAGTAACACACGCAAGCGCAACGCGTACACACCCACAGCAGCAGCAGCTAGTAGGCTATAGCTGATTTGTTGATGCTGCTAATAGGAATATGCTATATGTTTCTTCTCTGCTGACACTGGGGGAGTGGGGGGGGGGCAGAGGCGTAAAGCTGTGGCGGTTGAGAGCCCCGCGCCAATGAAAAAAAATGTGGAGAAGGAATGATCGGCCGACCGACGGTTGGAGATGGGGCATCATCACCAATCGCCAGCAGAAGAGCAGCGCCACACCAATTCACTCGCATATGGAAAACGCGTGAACACTGACGGACGGACGGACGGACGACGAGGGGAGGGAGGGAAGGACCAAAAGGCTGTCGCCGCCGGCGCATGAAATTGAATTGCTTTTAATGGGGGGCAGAGGGCACAAAAGTGGCGGCGGGGTGGGGAGGGGTCCTTTTTGGCGTCTTTTCTACGCCCCCCGAGGGGAGGGACTCTTTGTCCCCCTTAATAGCACAAATGTATGATGTTGGCTCTCGCCTCTGTTTCTGTGTCCAGCAGCAGTTCAGAGAGCAACCAACAAGCAGAGTGTGCTGTTCTTCTCCAACATCTCTCTCTCTCTCTCTCTCTCTCTGTGTCTTTCTCTCTCTCTCTCTCTCTGTTCGTCTGACCCTTTCTACTATTTCACATTCACTCTCATCGCTCTGCATTCCCTCCTTCCTTGTTTGTTCTCTCTGCTATTGAACAAATCATTTATTCTCCCCAGTCTTTCTTCTGTGGTCCATCAAGAAAGCAATGTCTTCTTCCAGTCCTCAGCTCTGTGTCGTGTGTCACTTCAATCTCTCTCGCTCCCTCTCTCTGTTTTCTTCCTCTCTCTCTCTCTCTGTTTTCTTCCTTCCTTCCTCTCCCTCTCTCCTCTCTGTTTTCTTTCCTGTCCCTCCCTCCTCCTCCTCAAAAACTCCTCCCTCTCCACCCATTCCATTCATCCATCAATCCCTCGCTGCTCCTTAACAGTGCGTCGTCCGTCTTCCACTGCTCTTCACCCATTCTTCTCCCTCCTCCTCCTCCGGTCGTTTTCCAACTTCATCATCATCATCTTCATAGTCGTCGTCGTCTTTTCCTTCAACCGGCGCCGCCCCGCCGCCATTATCCGCCAACCGACCGAACGTGGGCAAAGAAGTTGAGCCCGACCCCGAGCATATGAATGAAGGGAAGAAAACGGGAGGAGGGTGGGGCACTCAGTGCCCGTGCCGTGCCCTGCTGTGCTCATTCATTGCTCATGCCCTCCTCCTCCTCCCACTCCGCCGTTTTTACATCCCACGCGTCCGTCCCCCATTTTCGTTATGCTTAGCCCTCCTCCGCGCTTCTTCCACCCGCCTCCTTCCTCCTCCTCCTTCTCCTCCTCCGCCCAATTGTTTAGTTTTTAGTTGTGCCTTTCTTTCTCTCCTTTTCACTCGTAAAAAATAATGATGGCGGCGGCGGCGGTGTCGGCGCGACGGCTCTTTTCTCGCGCTTTTAGCACAGTAATAATTGAAGAAACTGTGTAGTGTAAGCGCCGTTTGCTAATTTTGGCACTTTTGCTGCTGCATACAATACAATTATATCCATTTCTGTGCAATTTTGAAAAGCCATACAGTAATTCTTTGCAAACAAAAATAACATTTTTGGAAATTCAATTCCAGATTGGATTTTTATCTCACAAATCAGCGTACAAATTTAATTGTGAAAAATAATAATAATGACAGGAAAAGTGATGGCACAATTTCCATTTACATATGTACCTCTAGGAATACTTTGTTTACCGGTCCCAATTCTTTAAAACAAAAAATAGATGGTAGTTGAAATTGAGTCTTTGAAATTTATAAAATTGTTTAAATTTACTCAGATTTTAATTTAATCGCATTTAAATTTTTGAAAAAAAAAATTTGTTTCTTTCATTTTCATTTTCGGAAATTAATTTGGTTAATTTTTGTTTGTTTGTTTTTTGCACGGAAAAAGCTGTCCCCTTATGTCAACCTAACACATTGACGTCGGTCGGTCGTCAGTCACTTGGACGCCATCATCATCATTATTATTATTACACTTTTCTTTTGCTACTTATAATCGCCCTTTCCCCATTTTTTCATTTTTTGCCTCCTCCCCATAAATTTCCCGTTTTATTATTATTTCGTCCCCAATTTTCTGCGGTGCACCGGCGGGGCCTTTCCTTCCTTTTGCATTAATTTTTGTGTTCGCTTCGCTCGGTGTGTACAGCGTTTATCAGCTGCTGCTGCTGCTGAAAATTGGTGAAGCTGTTTTTTGAGAAGGTAAACAAAACAAAAAAACAAAATGGGAGAGCCCCGCCGGGCAAAGGGTTGGGATTTGGGATTTTTTGGCATTTATGCGGGAGGAGGGAGAGATTGCCCGGCATTTTTTGAAATCAAAGTCTTCAAGAGTGGTATGACGGCATGACAATGCCATTACATAAATTTTACAGTTTAAGGTTATGCCATAAGACTTTTTTGATCGGAACGGCACGATTTGTTACCGAAAAGTCAAATTTATATTTTTTCCTTGGCGTTCTGTTTCATTTTTAATTTTTTTTTATTGTGAATTGGCATTTTCACAATTTTCCCGGGCTCAAATATTCGCTGACCGCAAATCTGAGCCTTGTGTTTATCTAGGATTTGTCTACCTATGTGTATTTTTTCCCTGTTCCGGTTAAGGAGACCGGGAAAAAAAGGATTTTTAACTCTGAAATTTAATCCGGATGCAATTCCAAGGACTCTGAAATCCGGAGTCTCAAAATTCCCGGCGCTTTAAAAAAATTTTCTACCCCGGAAAAATCCGAAAAAGAGTCAACCCTTTATTAGAGCATTTAAAAAAACTCACCGGGTTACCCATTCTTTAAAAGTGCCAAAAATGTGATTTTTCCCTTTTTTTTTCTGAATTTCCCATTAAAAATTAATTAAAATTCAGGGCGCAAAATAAAATTTGACGATATTGCACCACTAACGACGAGCACAGTGCACAGGGGTCGACAACAACACCAACAACAACAACCACCAGCAACAACAATTACAAAAGTTCGACCAACGACAGTAATGGCGGCCACAGCGGTGACCAGCACCGTAGTCGCGCCGCAGGCGTACTGTAGCGGCGCGTTTGAGCGCCGTCGGCGCCAACCGTCCGGCGTTGTGGTGGCGGCGGCGAGCAGTGCAGCTGCCGGCGCTGTGCTTGAGCAGCAGCGACAGCGACGGACCAGCGGTTGGTTGGCGGGCAAAAAAAAAAATTTTTTTTTTTGGAGGGTGGTGGATTTTAGCGGGTTTTTTAATCCAAAATTTTTTTTGGTCATTAATTTGGTGTTTTTGTACAGATTTTCACTTTAAAACAGCAAAAAGTTAGAGAATGCCATGGAAATAACCATTTTTTTGACAGAATCCAGAGAATTTTTTGGTTTTCGTGTGAAAATTGCAATTTTACATGGGTTTACAAATTTTCATTTTAAAACCCTAAAAAATATATATAAATTACATTGAATTTATACCATTCTTCAAAATTTTTACACAATTAATTTCGGTTGGGTTTTTTCTCTTTTCACCACTTAATTTCAAAAATCTAAAGTTTTTGTTGCCAATTAAATTCGCTTCACTTTTGAGAGAATACAATTAACAACCAAACAATACAAATTTATGGTTGCTAATGGGATACAAAATTCAGCAAATTGTTAGCAAAAAAAGTGTACTTTTCCCTCCATTTTATAGCCCATTGTTTTGGCAAAGTTACAAAAAAATGACAAAATTTTTTTTTTTTTCATTTTCTATGTGACGACAATTTGAGTCTAATTCACTACCATTTTGCATGGAATTGTAGTTGGATAGGCACATTTATATGAACAAATTGGACTGATTTCGGGGAAATGAAGCGATTTAATCCAATTAAAAATGCCAAAAAAATGGGGGAGGAGGGCATGGCATAAAACGGAATTTTTCCATTTTTTTTGTCGCTTGGTTTGTGCCAACTATTTTTTAGTTCATCAAAATTTCAGCGCGGATCAACGGCGTCGCAAAGCGTGCCGCCATTTCAAATGCGGCAGACACACCGTCGGCGCCGAGGCGTTCAATGGTGGCCAGACATCACCGGATCAGTCTGAAACCGTCGCCGGCCGAAGGTTTTTTTTTTTTGGCTTGGCCATGTCACACATAATTTGTTTTATTTTTGGAGTGGAAAATAAAAAAATATTTGATTTCGAATTAGCTAATTACATACCTAAAAGTTTGGTGGGTCAATGTTGAATTTAAATTTACAATAATTTCCTCATATTTTAGCGGAAAAAATGGGGACTTTTTTATATAGTAAATCTACCCTCCCAAGATGTCATAAAAACGGGTATTTTTTGTCAAATTTTTTTTATAAATAATTCATCAAATGTTCAAATTGGTCCTTTAAAATCAGGCCCACATTATATTTCAACCAATTTTTCGATGTTTTTTGTCACTTTTTAATGAAATATTTTGAATTTTGGCTCTTTTTAAGGCACTGTTGACATTCAATTCGATGACAATCAACAGCAAATGCCAACCGCAACAACAGCAACAATTGGTGGTGTTGCTGGTGGTGATCAGAATGAGCAAAGTTGTGCCAATGGTTCTTCCAACACTTCGCCTCCGGCACGGCATGGCCATCAAACTCAGAGCCAACAGCAAAAGATGATGATGACGACGACGAGTCGAAGCAGTACAACGCCAACGCCACCTTCCACGGCGCCGTCGTTGTGCCAATTGAATGGCGTCGGTTGTGACGGAGAAGCGGCGCAACAAAAACAGGACACAATTCAGCCAGCCAATTGTGTTGCTGGTGCATCTTCATCCTCGTCTTTTTCAGTCCCAAATGAGGTATAAAAAATGGGACCTAAATTATGGACGATTTTACTCGTTTTGTGAGAATTTTTTGTGTCTTAATCCGACTCAAATTTGTTTTTTATTACCCAAATGGTTCAAATTTCTTAATGAAAAAACATTAAAATTTTAGCATTTCGCTCAAAAATACTCAAAATTTGCCATTTTTGTATAAATTTGTTAATAAACGGGCTAAAAATGGAAAATTTTGGCTTTTTTTGTGTGCCATTTAACGGTTGTACCCCATTTTCCGGCACAACAATCGTTGCGGACGACGGAATGCCATGGCCAACCGATGGAAGAAGAAGCCATTGCCGACATGCCAATGGATGATGATGAGGATGAAGAAGATGATGACATCGATGTTGAAAACGTGTTGGTCCACCAGAAACAGCAACAACCAAATTGCACCACCACAACCACCACTTATATGCCGTCAATTGACACCGACTCGTAATTCATTTTTTAATTTTTTTTATTTAAATTTTGAATTTTGATCCGCAAAAAACGCGTTTTTTTCAATTAATTTAGCATTTATTAAAGAAAATATGAATGCTGTTTATGGTTTTTGGAATTGGAAGAAAACAAAAAAAAAATTTTTGAGTCCGATTTTGGGCATCGACACAAATAAATGTCTGCACACTTTGTTAATTTGCAGCCTTAAATTTAAAAAAAACCCCGCCGTAAATTGAATTTTTTACTATCATTTATTATATATTTTGAAAAATGAAAACAGCAAATCTCAAAATAGGGAAATCAAAAAATGTTTTGAAAAACACATATATTTATATTTAATTTCCCCATTTTTTTGTCAGGATTTATTTGCTGCAAAATTTGCCTCCGCTCAGCCAAGAAATGCTTTACCGCACGCCGGCACTGCCGCTGAAGACGCGCTCAACGCCGCTCTATTCGCTGGTGCTTGACTTGGTCCGGTTTTGCCACATATTTAAAAAAAAGAATTTTTTTGACAAAAATGGCACCCCGATTTTTGTTTGAATTGCATAGAAAAATTTGCATTTACTAATTTCAAAAAAAAAGAAGTAACATTTCAAATTGCTATGCCAATTAATAAATTTAAAAAAAAATTGACTTAAAAACGCGAAAAATCCTATAAATTCAGGGTTTTTTTTTTCCGTTTTACAATTTTTTTAAATAATTTTTTTCTATGAATTGCCATTGTCCCAATTTTGTCTTGCATAAGTAAATTAACTTAAAAAATTGGGGGAAAAAAAAAACTAATTTTAATATGCCAGGACGAAACGCTGGTGCACTGCAGTCTCAGCGAATTGCCAGATGCGACAATGAAATTTGAGGTGGAATTCCAGGAGACTGTGTATCAGGTGGGCAAGGAAAATGCACTTTTTTCCCGGAAAATGCAAAATTTTTGGATGGGTTTTTTTTGCAGGTGTTCGTCAGAGTCCGTCCCCATCTTCACGAGTTCCTCGAACGCTTGTCCAACCATTTTGAAATCATTTTGTTCACCGCCAGCAAAAGAGTGTACGCGGACAAACTGCTGGTATAAACCATTTTTTTTAGTGATTTTGAATTTTTAAAATTGTATAATTTGACGGCGTAAATTTTTTATTTTATATTACGAATTTTTTAGGGTTTTTTTCCCGAATTTTTTGCTTTATTTTTGGGATGTTGTTGATGAGATTCGTTGTTAATTAGTTTACTTTTTAAAAAATAACACCCAATATGTTTTTGGGGTTAATAAATTCATTAAAAAATAATTTGTTTCCCTTTTTTTTGCTCGAATTTGCCCTGATTTTGAAAATATAAATGAGAAAACATTAAACTTTTAGTGGCCAAACCCCAAAAATTAATCCATCGGAGAACCCTAAATATGGTGGTTATAATTGGTCAATTAATTTGTTGTTTTTGTTATTGGACAATTTCACTTTTGAATTATTCATGTCTTAATTATTAAAATGCCAAATTATATTTTACATTATTTTTTTATTTTTTTGAATTTTTCAGAATTTGTTGGACCCCGGCAAACGGTTCATTCGCCATCGCCTGTTCCGTGAACATTGCGTGTTCGTCTACGGCAATTACATCAAAGACTTGAACATTCTTGGCCGGGATTTGTCTCGTACAGTGATCATTGACAACTGTCTCCAATCATTTGCATATCAGGCAAATACAAATATTTTAAATTATTCAAAAAACATTTTAATTTGTAACATTTTTTCAAACAAAAAAAAGTGCCACAATTTTTCTCATTTTTTATTGAAAACCTGTCAAATTTTGTGTCTTGTTAATACACCGCACCTTTTTTGTACACAGCTTGACAACGGCATTCTCATCGAGAGTTGGTTCTCGGAACAGAGTGACACTGAATTGTTGAAACTGATCCCATTCTTGGAAACGCTTAGTCGTCAGGTCAGTTTTAAATGATTTAATTGCTAATAAAAAAAAAATTGTTGGTATACTGTGCATACCGTATATTTCTTTCTTCCGTATTTTCTATAATGGAGCCTCCAACGACGGTTTGGTGGGGCTCTATTTTCTGGGATCAGTTCGTTTTTTCCGTCGTTTTTTGAAATTTTCAGCGATTTTTTTTTGAAAAATGACAATCCTTTTACAACTCACCATACCTCTACCGTAACCCAGGAGGATGTGCGGCCGGTCATCCGCGAACGCTACCGTATCCACGACTTGTTGTCCGCCGGTGGTGCGACGGCGACAATGGCACCGGCAGCAGAGGCCGTCGCAGCAGTTTCAGCGCCTTCTACCGCCGCAGCTGTTGTTCATACCGCAGACGCATCATTATCATCATTTGCAGCAGCACCACAAACGGGTGCCGGTTGTGGAGATGGTGGTGATGATGGCATTGGCACCGGCTTCACAACCGCTTCATTTTTGTCCGCTTTGCAATTGCCGTGCGAACAACAACAGCAGCATCAACAAGGAGTGTATCTGTTCAACAACAGCAGCAACACCAACACCAATGACATTGGCAGCCAACAAGAGCAGCAGGGACAAGTACAACAGCACCAACAACATGTTGAACAACGACGACGACAACCAATTGGTGGTGGTGGTGGTGGTGGTGGTGGCATGGCGGAGGAAAGTGACGACGAAATGATGATGGTGGTGGTCAGCAGCAGCAACAACAGTGACAACGGTAATGATCATGATCAGCAACAGAGACGAATGACGACGATGATGGTCAACGGAAGTGGTGGGCGTAATGATGATGAGGATAATCATGATGATGGTGGTGGTGATGAGGATGAAGACGACGGCTTTTACGCCATTGATTTGGACCAACCAATTGACCAACAACAACAGCAACAATAACAACAACAAGACCAGTGATTTGAAATATGAGGAGGAGGGGGGAGCAGGTTGAACTAAAATCTCAAACTTTTTTTTTTTTGGAATTTTTTGAAAAGGGTCGGACATAATTTTGGATTATTTTATTGGTTTGAAGTCCAAAAATCCTGTTTTGAACGCCTTCCTCTCCACGCTGTCCAATGAGTAGATTTGATTTAAATTGTCCATTGGAAATTGGCCCAAATTTTACCAATTTGGTAAATTTTATCGAAAAATGCCGACCGCCAAAAGCGCAAATAAATCTTTTTTTGTTCTTCGGTTCTTCCCTTCCTCTCTCCTCCCGCTGCATTTATTACTTATTATTCATTTTGCATATTGCTTATTAGTATTTGTACTTCTTCCTACATTATTCTTTTACTTGAAATGGTACTTAAAATTAAAATCCCATTTTTTCGGTTTCTTTTTTCACAAAATATTAATTTTTTTTTTTCTTCAAAAAAATGGGATTTTTCGGCTCTATTTGAAAGTGTTTACTTATCCACCACCATACTTATATTATATTAAGCAAATTCACTCTGCATTTTTCTCTCTTTTTTTCACATTATTATATTTTTTGTTCCCTCGGTGCATTTCCATTCATTTTATGTCCTTACACACAATTTATTCTGCACTTTATTACATATTATTGCTACCGTATATTCATTACAAAAGGAATACTGTATTTTCATGGCTTCTTTCTCTCTCTCTCCCCGTTTTTATACAAGCTATAATACAAAAAAGTATGTTCCGAAACATTCAGAATACAATATATATTATACAAAATTGTTTTATTATTATTATTCTACATACATCTCAACTATTCGATATTCAAACTTAGAAATTCATGAAAATTGCTATTTTATGGCTATTTATAATATACAAAATAGTTGTTTTACGTATTTTGAAAAGCAATCTCATAAGCATATTAAAATATGGAGGAAAAAAAAATTTGTCTTCATTATTATGAGTCCAATTAACTAATCATTATTCTTAATTAATTTGTTGGACTTAAATTTTTTTTTAATAAATTAGTTAATTTTGGAGTCTATTCAAATGCCAAAATTGAAGAAAGTTGAGTGTATATTATTTATAAAACAATTTTAATTTTGTTTTAAAAAAAGTAAAAAAATAAACTGTTTTTTAAATCAAAAAATAATTTCGACAGTCCAACAAATTTAAAAAATGATTAGTTGATTTGGATGCGCAGAACCAAGAAATTCATCTTTTTGATCAGTTTTTAATCTTTGTCCATGTGTTAGAGATTGCCCAAAAACCACACAAAAATAGATTTAATTGTTTTTTTCGTTTTTATTCACCCAGAGAACTAATTATGCTTAAATCCATCGCCACCACCACAAAAGTCCATATTTGAATTATTAACCGTTTGTTTGCCATTCTCTTCAACAATAATGCCTCTCCTCCATTTCGTAATTTAGAAAATTGGAATAGTTTTCTAGTGAATTTTGTCCTCCCCCAAAAAAGCAGCAAATCCACACATTTATTATTTACACATTACAAAACTCTTCCTCTTTCTCTGATTCGCTTCCAACAAATCGTTTATTTTATAGATGAAAGTATAAATTTTTTTGAATATGATTTTCCGTGTATTTTTATTATTTAAACTATTTAATTAATGAAAATGGGACCAAAAAATTAATGGCAAAAGCTCGCTTTCAAAAATTAATTTTCATAATTTATCGCCACCATAAAAATATATGATATTCCTACATCAAAAGCCATCATAAATTGGGGGTTCAATCTCACGTCCAAAAGAGAATTGTGTCTCAAAAATGTGTCAGCATTTATCTGGATCTGGATGATGAGCTTGGGCCGGGCACAGCCGGCGCCGCCGTTGTTGTCGCTGCTGTGTCGTCAGTGTTGTCGCCCGGTTTTTGCGCCGGCAGACCCTGATTTAATTTAATTAAAATGATTATTTATTTTCAAATTGTTTTTCCCGTGAGCAGGACAAAACAACGCCGCCGAAACGACGCCGCTAAATTTGTAAAAATTTCAAGAAAAAATATCAAAAATTCTTGGTCACCTAAGCCTAATACGAAAATTTTTTTATTAAGAAAACTCATGGAAACAAACAAAAATACAATGTTTTTTTTCCCGGAAAATCGGCAAATATTGTTTTCATTAAACAAAGGCTTTCAAAAAAACTCAAATAATTTTTTAAAACTTTTAAAATTGCGGCGAAATTGTGTCCCGGCAATGTTTTGGGGTGTACCCGTTTTCCTCCATTTTACCAATGTGGTGCGCACGAGTTTGTGCGCAATTCGCTCAAATTGGACACGGTTGTCACGCCACATTTTGGCCGCGTTCACATTGGCCGCACTTTCGTCGTTTGGCTCTGAAAAGGGTGGACAAAATGCCAATGGCAACAGAAAAAATCAAATTGGAAAGGACACGGACCGGCCAGCATGGACACCACCGAGATGAGAATCTTTTCCACCGACTGCACGGGGGACCATCGTTCGGCACTCGTCTCGTAACCCGTCGGGTCGTCGCCCGGGGTGTGCAAAATGCTAAAAAAGCACAGAAAAATTAATTAAACCCATAAAACATGAAATCCCATTCAAATATTCCGCAGTTATGCCAAAGATATTTGCGTCTATATCCAAAATCGGATTCAAAATTACGTTTTTTTTTACTATCTGGATTAAGTTTTAACCCAATTTGACTTACAATCAGGCACAATGTGTCATGTAACAACTCTTCATTTATAAAAAAAAGATAATTAAAACGAATGATGAAATTAATCAAAAATGACAAATTTAAAATGTAATTTTTTGTTAAAAATTACTACAAAAATTTTCATCATAATTCAAATGCTTGTGAACACCGTACAGAACACCACCTTTCCCCTCACCTGATACACACTTTGCCGTCCGCGTAAATGTTCGGGTGGAAAATGTCGCAAAGAAATTGCATTTTGGGCGGACTGAGAGGGTAATCCTGGAAAAGAATTTTTCTTCATTTTCCTTATGTCGGCAAAAATGCCACAAATGACACCTCGGAGAATGTGAGCTTGGCCGGGAAAATGCCGTACTCAAAGCAGGTGCCCTCGGGGCCCGAAATCAGACAGTGCCATTCGAAAAAGTTTTCCTCATCCGCCGGGCCGGCCACAATGCCCTCCGGGGGGTTGTGGCAAAGCTCTGAAAAGTGGGGGGAAATTGACAAATTTTCAGTGCAACTCCTTCAGTTATTTGGTTGAATTTTTCATGGAAAATATTTTTTGGGATTTTCCAATTAGCGGGTGCTAAACCATTAAAAAATGTAATGGGTTTTCGCATTCGTCAAAAATTAGCCAAATTGTTTATTATTACTATACTAATTGTGTGCACAACAAACTCACGTCGGTACTCTGTCAACAAACGGCGCAATGCGACACCGGCCATTTATTTACTGTTCAATTTTAAATAAAATTATTAGTAAAAATTCAAAATAATTAAATCAAAGTGAAAATGAAATTTTGATAAAGCAAATTGTTTTAAATTGAAAAGTCATTTTAAGCTCATAATTGGCAGAATTGGAACAACAAAAAAGCGATTAAAGCCATTGAACAAATAAAACAAATAAAATTGTGTAAAATTAAGAGATCGTAAAAAAGTGATCGATCACCAAAACACTGACCAGCAAACGCAAAAGCATACAATTAATTAATTAATTACTATGGCGAATTAAAAATTTGGAAAAAAAACAATGAATGGAATGCGTGTAAATGAAAAGTTTGGCAATGAAAACAAAAAAAAAGTTTAAGAAAAATGATATGCGACTTAAGAAAAAGTTGGCATTTTTTTGTGGGTGGCACACATTTCACACGAATGGCAACCAGTTCACGTGGGCCATGGTGCCAAAAATGAAGAAGCCGAGCAGGTAGACGAGCAGCAACATGTTCAGCAGTCCCTCCCGCGCGTACACCGTCAGAAAGGGGAGCAGCGGCGAGTGCATCAGTTCCTTTTTTGGTTGGTATAAATTTAATTAAAAAAAAAAAAAAAACTTCCATTATGCCATAAATGGACACCCTGTCCAAAATTTTTTGCATTGACTAATCATTAATAAAAATGGCATTGTGCCAAAATAAACCGCGCCCTCCCATTTTTTGTTGCTTTAATTATCCACCAAAATCTTGGCATTGTGCCAAAAATGGACTGCCCGCCCTATCTTTTTTTTTTCGCTTTAACCGACTTCCGGCTGTTGAATGTGCGGCGTTTGCGCACAAATGAGTTTGGCCAGCACAATGTAAAGGAAGGGAGAGGCGGAGAACAGCAAACGGATGCTCACCTAAAGGAGGGCGAATAATCAGCATCAAATTTTAGGGGAAAATGATTTCATCGGTAAAAATTTTTTAAAAAATTTTCTTTGGAAATATGTACTCCCTTAAAAAATGGGGAAAAGAGTACCAAAAGTTTTAGGAAATGAGGCAAAACTGAAATTTTTGAAAATTTATATATTTGCCAAGCTGCGCTTGCGCACACGCGCACCTCCACATTGTAAAAGAAAAGACCGGACAGCGCCAGGAACAGTGTGTGCAACGCGAACGGCACCAGCGAACGCCGATCACTCAGAATGTCGGGCACAGGGCGCAAATCGGTGACCAACAGACCAACAGTGTGCCTGACAAATGAACAAAATAAAAAATGAAATGAAATGAAGGGGGGAGGGGTAAAAACGAAATTGAATTTGGTTAAAAAAAGCTAATGCCAACAATAGTGAATTGGAATATTAAACAATTAATAAGCTAAAAAAATAGATAGTTTAATTGGATAGGTTTGCGTTTCAGGGAATTGGTCCCCTACTTTTGGACAAAAAATTCAAATTTTTTAAAATTTATTTCCAAAAATTGGATTAATTGAGGAAAATTTCATTGATCAAACTTGTCAGTACACTGTACAGTACAGTACCTGTAAACACCGTACATGGCAATGCACAGTGTGGGGCCGGCAATGACAAACAGAGGGAACTTGCGGAATTGCCAATAGGCGAACAGACCGACCTGAGAGAATGGGAATAGGCAAATTAAGTTATTAATTAGTGTGTGTACAATATCATAATATTAATGAGGGGTAATAAGCGCAATTAATTAGGTGTAATGAGTCGGTAATTAATTAGGGAATGATGCGAAAAAAATTGGAAAAATAATTGTATTCAAAATTGATGCATAATTCACGTCAGTCACCTCCCAGTATTTCTGTTGCACATGAGCGTAGAAGGCGGGCAACAGCAGAGAAGTGGAAAATGGAGAAATGCTGTAAAAGAAAAATGAGAAAAAATTAAAAAAAAATTGGAATTTAATTTTATATGAAAAAACCCCAAAAAAAAAAAAAACCCGAGCACTTTCGACTCACATCATATCAAAAAAAAATTTTTTTTTTTTTTGTATGTAAATTCATATTTTTAGTTGAAATTTTATATAGTGGGGAAGTCATTAAAAATGGACGGTCAGGTAATAAAATTTCGAATTTTGAAACCATGTCACTCCTTGGAAAGTTTTTATGGCCATTCAAATGAAAAATTCAAATCGAAACACTGCTCTGTCAACTTTGGTACTTCTCCGTTGTTTGAAATTTCAGACTTAAAAAATTATTGAAATAAAATAAAAATGATCCCCTAAAATTGGTCCATCGCCGTATTTTCTGTGTGAGCCTTTCCATCATTTTCATGGTCTTCTTTTTTATTTTTGTTCAAATCCCAACTGCAACACCTTTCGTTGCACCACGGCATTTTGGCCAACTCTCCGGGCAACACCAATGCCATGGAAATTGAATTGTTGCGCACAAAATTGCCAAGACGTTCGTCCGTCCAATGCCATTCCGTCGTTGTGCCGTCAAGCGGCGAAATGTGAGAAATTGCGCAGAATTTGTCACGCACAACAAATTCAAACACACGCACCGGCAACGCCATCACACACAGACAGAGCAGAAAGAAGCAAAAGTTGCGGAACAGCTGAACAATGTGAATATGATTAAGAACTTTTAAAAAAAGCAAAAAAACTTTCAAAAAAATTTTGTCAAAAAAAATTAGTTCAAATTTTTTTTTCGAAAAATTTTTGACTGAAACGACCCGCTCCGGGAATAAAAATGATGGGTGGTTTGGTCAACAAACATTTCAATAACATTTCTACATTAAATAGAATTACTACATTGTTTGGGGGATACAAAAAACTCGTTTTGAAATTTGAATTAAAACCGAACTCGTTTGGCCAAGTGTCGAGACCATTCCCGAAACTCGGGCTGTCCATCGGACGGTGAAGCGCAAAGAATGGCATCAAGCAGCAATTGGAAGCCAACAAAGCCGGCATTGACAAGCCCATTGGAACGGGTGAGAAAAGCGAACGCGAAAATGAACGAAGCGATCAGTTGGTTAAGGCGGGAGACGGGCGCGGAGCAGAGAAAGAGCAGACCAAGTTGAGTGAACAGAGTGTACAACGACTCGGAATAGAGGGCGGAGAAGAAAATGCTGGCCGGACACCTTCAAAAAGTTGGGAGAAAATTGGGATATCCATGAAAACTTAAAACTAAAAGAAATTTTTTTTTGGCCCGAAGGCCCCTCTGAATTTTTTTTTCTGGCCTGAAGAGGACACCTTCAAAAGTGAGGGGGGGGGGGGGGGGAACTGAGATATCCATGAAGTTGAAATTAAAAAAAAAAAATTTTTTTTTTTGGCCCAAAGACCCCTCTGAATTTTTTTTTTCTGGCCTGAAGTGGACACCTTCAAAAGTGGAAAAATTGGGTAATATCTATCAAAAATTTGACTGCCTTTATAAAGTAGTGTTGAAAAAACTTAATAAATTTGTATGACATTTCCAGAAAAGTAAGTATAATTCAAAAACGCTGGCCAGACACCTTAAAAATGGTAAAAAAAAAAAAATTTTTTTTTCGGGCTACAATTTTTCCAGTCTCCCTTTTCTGGTGGTTGTCCTACCAGCAGTGCATGTACACCGTGACAATGGCCTCTTTCAGGTTGCCACCGTTCAGCAACAGGGCAAGTCTGAGCAGTACAAGCCCATTTAGGACAAAAAGTGCCTAAAAATTTCATTTTTAATGATTTAAAACGTCTTAAATTTAAAACATTGTTCAATGCCGTGCCGGTAATCAACATGGCGGAAAACAAACTCAGTGTCGAGCCGGTCAGTTGCTGGAGGAGTTGGCCGGTCATGCGTAACAGGGCGGGGAACAGTGGGAAAAATGCCAAATTGGACTCCCATTGGTAACCGAATTCGGCAATGTGCAAAAAGTGCCGGCCATCCCAACAGCTGAGACCGGTTAATGTGCCGTGGACAAGCCGGTCGAGCAGTGTGGCATCTGTGTTCAATGAATTCTTGATATTTTCACAACTTTAAAGCAAATTTAGTTATAAATTTGCCAATCGACATCCGTCGGACCATTTAATTCCCGTAGGTTAATGACAAAAAAATTTGGCACTACTTTTAAATGACGTTTTTTGTATAAAACTCAAAGGAAGACACCACCTTTGGTCTGCAATTATTTTGTTAAATGTCTACTCGTAAAAAATTGTTCAAATAGGCTTTTTCAATGTCGGTGATCATGAATCTGAAACCAATTCGTGACCCGTACCTAAATTAACAAAAAAATGAAACTCAAACTAAATTTTCGACGACTTTTTGTTGAGTTCGGGGTAGGAATTGGTCAAAAGATATCGCATTCCTGATCAATGACCGCGCCGAAAACCCATGCGAACAAATTTTCACAACTTATTACGACAAAATAGTTTTGAAAACCAAAAATACCCCATCGGTTTTTGACAAAATTCAAAAAGCGGCATTTTTAAGTAGCGACAAAACATTTTGTATTGGTTATTTTTGGCCAAATTCTGTTGACAAGTATCGTGAAATGCTAAAATTTTTGGATAAAACAAAATGACTCTACTATTCCAAGACTAATTAAATCTTTTTCGAAAAACCTTTTGTTGGCGGAATGCCTTTGAACGCGTCAGTCGGAGCGTCGACCATAATCCAGTTGATGCAGCATTGGAAAATGAGCAAAAAAACGCGACTGGCAATGAGTTGTAAGAGCAAAAAGTTGACAATTTTCGGTGCCATACAAATGTAATGAGAAACAGTCGAATTGCCATCCTAAAATGCAAAAGAAATCGTTGGCTTTTGAAATCTAAGCCAAAATAGAGTCATGTAATTTTTCCAATGAAAAAAACCGCTGAAATACCATTTTTTAAATAAAAAATTGAGCCGTTTTACCGTAGTGACAAAAAATTCCACGCCATTTTCATCATCGTGGAACTGTTGTTGGATTGAGTGACGGAAATGGGAAGTGTTGGCGTCATCTTTGTCAAAAATGTGGCCATGGTTTTGCTGGTGCTTTTCGGCAGGACGATGATGGCCCCGTTGGCGATAGCGTGCCATATTTTGGAAGATACAAAATAAGATAAAACAGCTCCGAAATTCTTATTATAGGAAACTATAATTTTTTTGGGTCAGACACAAAATGTAGGAAACTAAACTTATTTTAGGTTTTTTCCACCTTATTTCAGTGTCATGAAGTTTATTCGAAAATTTCGATGCATAAGCGACCGTGATTTTAGGTAACTTTAAAATTTAATAGAGAGAACGCCAATGTTTTTTTTTATATTAAATTTTTGTTTGTTTTTCCGTTATTTTTTGTTTTTCGAAGAAAAAATTTTGTCCACTTTTTTTACCAATGCTATTTTTTTGGATACTTGTTTAATATGACTTCAAAATTCTTAATGGCATTATTTTGAATTTGTCTAGACTCGTAGCCAAATAGATTTCGGGAATCGGAATCAGAAGAAAGATTTTTTCGATAGGGCTCAATTCCGTCTGGCCAATTTTTTCCCAGATTCTTTTAATCTATTCCCATTACAATAAAATATCGATTTAACTTCCGAATTGTTTTTTAATCGCCATTTTTCCCAGAGAAATTGTTTGTTTAATTGTCTAAATGTGGATTTAGGGCCGAGTCATGTTGACATTGACCAGTGAGTTCGTCCCCCCCCCCCCAAATTAAATAAATGAATTTTTCAGTTGTCAACACGGCGTTGATCATTGCCACTGTAATTTAATCTATAAACTCCGCGTTTATTTTCTTTGTATAGTGCATTCTGCTCATATACCTCCTCTTTTTTGCGGTGCTGTTTAGCACGTCGAACCACCAGGTATATGTGCAAAGTTAAAGTTGCTTTTTTTTTGTTTTTTTTTAATTGTTAAGTTGGAGGAACTGCGTGGAAAAATCAATACGGTGGATTACTGTTCGGTGTCATGGCACCCTCTGTCGGCCTGTTCTGCAATGTGCCAGGGAGTCGGCGACGACTATCCTACGCGCTCGTCTCTTACATCGACGATGTAACTGGCAAAGTAAGCAATGAAAATCGAAGGCCAACAAAGGAATTCCGAGCTTTTTTTTGAATGAGGGCCGAGTTTCTTTCCTTAATTTCTTCCCAAGAGATCACTTCGGCTGCCCACTTGCTTTTTGCCTTCCGTCAGCGTCATCTGTCCCGTCCCTTCCCCCCTCTTTTTTTTGCTACTCGTCCATGAGATTCTCCACAATGCGTGCTCTTCGTGTCCACCTTTTCCCCCACGTTTGAGCGTCACTTCTGCGAGAAAAGGGGAAGAGCTTGAGTGAGTGGGAAGTGTCTTCCTTTTTAATGTGCTTCGCTCCCGTTCCGCACAGGGACCATGTTGATGACGAGTGAATTTCGTTTCCCCCTCCCACAATTAAATATGAATTTTTCTAAATTCAGTTGTCAATAGAGATGCAGAGGGACTGAGTTTGAATTTCAGACTCAAGCTGTGTGTCGGAGCAGCAGCCGCGTACACTTGAAGGAATCATCTATTGCGATGTGGCAGCTCGCAACACACTTATCTGTTGAAGTGTTAGTGGAAAAAAACAAATTTTCTCGTAGAATAACAAACTGTCCTTTGTTCCGCAGACCAAGATTGCGGACTTTGTTTGGTATGTCGTTCAAAGGGGCAGAGAAGACGGTGCCATCAGACGCGAGCCTTCCATTGCAATAGATGGCGCCCGAATCACTGAGGGGTAACAGCTGCTGCTTCACCTCGAAAAGCGATGTGTGGAGTTTTGGTATTTTATGTTGGGAGATCTTCACGAACTGCGCAATGGCCCCATTCGGATTCACAAACGACATAGAGGCAGTACGGGTAGCGGTGAGTGAAAAGCCAAGGAAGAAGAGGAGCAAACTCATTATCCGCTTTTTTCAGCTGAAGAATGGAAGCACTCAGGAATTCCCTCATCCCCAAAGGACTTCACAGAATTCCGACGCCGTCTTACAAAAAATTGTACTTAAACATGTCCCTAGACGAATCACAAATGCATTTAAAATTATATTTTTTGAATAATCAAATTCATTTTTTATATCAAGAAATAACAGCACCACTCCATCAAAAATATTTGTTAAAAATTAATTGTGTCCACAGAACGTGTGCCTTGTGCTCAGAAAAAATTTAAAAATATGTTTTTTTGAGCCCGATTACACTTAAATACCTATACGATTTGCTAATTTCCTCCCCAAAATAAAAAATGACGATTTTTGAAGTTAATTTTGGAGGGTTTTCCCAACAAAATTGGACAATCTTGGTATCTTTCCAAAGTCCTTGATTAGGAGAAGCTTTTTCTAAGCAAATGCCAAGCAATTTAGTAGATTGGAAAAAAGATGTGGGTGTTCTAAAGTCTTAACTTTTGAGTTTGATCATAGACAAAAATGAATTCATAGACAGATGCAGAATTTTTTTCTCTATCGCTATGCAAAATTAAAAGAAAGTCTGCATGAGGAAGAAAAAGTTATGATGTTCGAAGTAAATTTTGACTCGGTGTGTATAGAAGTTCACTATGGGTCCCTCCACTGTGCAGCGAAAAGCCTAGTACTATATCGTTGTTACTCTTTTTCTTTTTTGTAATTCCTCTCATTTTGGCGTACTATCTCTTCAATTTGATTATGTAAAAAGCAACATTTATTCGTGACGTTTTTTTTTCTACACGTTAAATCCACATCAAATTTTACATATCGATAGAGAAAAAAATTCTGCATTGATTAATAAGGAAATTTAATTTAAAAATAAGGCTCAATCAAAAGTTATTTGGTAAAAAATTTGTGAATTTCTTTTCCCTCTACCTTTGACGTACTATTTTCATGTCTCTAACACATGAAAAAAATGGAATTCGCAAATTCTAATAAATTTGATTTTATGATTACAAATTCATTTTGGACATTTAAAATCAAAAGAAAATGATTAGTTTTAGCATTTTGATTGGAAGCAGTGGGTCAATGACCGGAGTTATAATGTGGTAAAAATTTGAAACCTCCACAACTTTTTATTGAAGGGTCAAATTGCTTAGCATTCGCTTAAAAAAAGATTCTCCTTTTCGAAATCTTTTTTTAGATATCAAATTTATTCAGCTTAATTGGGAATGAAGCGAGTTATGGTTGATCAAAATAAAAAATACAAAAAAGGCATTTAGCAGTGTAAATTTTGAATTAGCGCGCAAAAATTACGCCAAGTGGAAGTTCAAAGTGTTTTAAATATTTTACTAATTGTTCTACACTAGCGGGGTCAGCGCCTTCGGCGCATCCCCCGCTAGGTAGTACGATTGTATGTAGGGTTATGAATGATAAAATCGACTGGCTCGGCCGCTTCGCGGCCTCGCAACCTTTTCTTGGCTTTTTCTCCAATCGCCATGACTCAACCCTCCAGCATTTCAATCACTGGGACTCAATTCTCCGGCATTCAAACACTGGGACTCAACCCGCCAGCGTTCCAAGCACTGGGACTAACCCACCGGCATTCCAATCACTGGGACTCAATCCACCAGCATCCCAATCGCCAGGACTGAAACTACCAGCACTTCAATCACTGCTCACCGGGACTCAATTCTCCTGTATTTCAATCACTCGGACTCAACCCTCCAGCATTTCAATCACTGGGACTCAATTCCCCTGCTTTCCAATCACCGGGACTCAATCCACCAGCATTTCAAATCCTGGGACTCAATACAGCAGCATTACAATAACTGGGACTTAATTCTCCGGCATTCCAATCGCCCCGGGACTCAACCCTCCAGCATTACAATCACTGGGTCAACCCATCGGCATTCCAACCACTGGGACTCAACCCTCCAGCATTCCAATCACTGGGACTAACCCACCGGCATTCCAATCACTGGGACTCACCCATCAACATTCCAATCACTGGGACTCAACCCATCAGCATTCCAATCGCTGGGACTCAGCCCATCAGCATTCCAACCACTGGGACTCAACCCTCCAGCATTTCAATAACCGGGACTCAACCCTCCAGCATTCCAATCACTGGGACTCAATCCACCAGCATTTCAATCACTGGACGATTCAACCCACCAGCATTTCAATCACTGGGACTCAATCCACCAACATTCCAATCACTGGGACTCAATCCACCAGCATTTCAAATCCTGGGACTCAATACAGCAGCATTTCAATAACTGGGACCTAATTCTCCAGCATTCCAATCGCCCCGGGACTCAACCCTCCAGCATTACAATCACTGGGTCAACCCATCGGCATTCCAATCACTGGGACTCAATCCACCAGCATTTCAAATCCTGGGACTCAATACAGCAGCATTTCAATAACTGGGACTTAATTCTCCGGCATTCCAATCACTGGGACACAATTCTCCAGCATTTCATCTCCGGGACTCAACCCACCAGCATTTCAATCACTGGGACTCAATCCACCAGCATTCCAATCACTGGGACTCAACCCACCAGCATTTCAATCACTGGACTCAACTCTCCAGCATTTCATCTCCGGGACTCAACTCTCCAGCATTTCATCTCCGGGACTCAACTCACCAGCATTTCAATCACTGGGACTCAATCCACCAGAATTTCAATCACTGGGACTCAATCCACCAGCATTTCAATCACTGGACTCAACTCTCCAGCATTTCATCTCCGGGACTCAACTCACCAGCATTTCAATCACTGGACTCAACTCTCCAGCATTTCAATCACTGGGACTCAATCCACCAGCATTTCAATCACTGGGACTCAATCCACCAGCATTTCAATCACTGGGACTCAATCCACCAGCATTCCAATCACTGGGACTCAACCCACCAGCATTTCAATCACTGGACTCAACTCTCCAGCATTTCATCTCCGGGACTCAACTCACCAGCCTTCCAATCACTGGACGATTCAACCCACCAGCATTTCAATCACTGGGACTCAATCCACCAACATTCCAATCACTGGGACTCAACCCACCAGCATTTCAATCACTGGACTCAACTCTCCAGCATTTCATCTCCGGGACTCAACCCACCAGCATTTCAATCACTGGGACTCAATCCACCAGCATTTCAATCACTGGACGATTCAACCCACCAGCATTTCAATCACTGGGACTCAATCCACCAACATTCCAATCACTGGGACTCAACTCACCAGCATTTCAATCACTGGACGATTCAACCCACCAGCATTTCAATCACTGGGACTCAATCCACCAACATTCCAATCACTGGGACTCAACTCACCAGCCTTCCAATCACTGGACGATTCAACCCACCAGCATTTCAATCACTGGGACTCAATCCACCAACATTCCAATCACTGGGACTCAACTCACCAGCATTTCAATCACTGGACTCAACTCTCCAGCATTTCAATCACTGGGACTCAATCCACCAGCATTTCAATCACTGGACGATTCAACCCACCAGCATTTCAATCACTGGGACTCAAAACTCCGGCATTCCAATCACTGGGACACAATTCTCCAGCATTTCATCTCCGGGACTCAACCCACCAGCATTTCAATCACTGGGACTCAATCCACCAGCATTCCAATCACTGGGACTCAACCCACCAGCATTTCAATCACTGGACTCAACTCTCCAGCATTTCATCTCCGGGACTCAACTCTCCAGCATTTCATCTCCGGGACTCAACTCACCAGCATTTCAATCACTGGGACTAAATCCACCAGCATTTCAATCACTGGGACTCAATCCACCAGCATTTCAATCACTGGACTCAACTCTCCAGCATTTCATCTCCGGGACTCAACTCACCAGCATTTCAATCACTGGACTCAACTCTCCAGCATTTCAATCACTGGGACTCAATCCACCAGCATTTCAATCACTGGGACTCAATCCACCAGCATTTCAATCACTGGGACTCAATCCACCAGCATTCCAATCACTGGGACTCAACCCACCAGCATTTCAATCACTGGACTCAATTCTCCAGCATTTCATCTCCGGGACTCAACTCACCAGCCTTCCAATCACTGGACGATTCAACCCACCAGCATTTCAATCACTGGGACTCAATCCACCAACATTCCAATCACTGGGACTCAATCCACCAACATTCCAATCACTGGGACTCAACCCACCAGCATTTCAATCACTGGACTCAACTCTCCAGCATTTCATCTCCGGGACTCAACTCACCAGCATTTCAATCACTGGGACTCAATCCACCAGCATTTCAATCACTGGGACTCAATCCACCAGCATTTCAATCATTGGGACTAAACCCACCAGCATTTCAATCACTGGGACTCAATCCACCAGCATTTCAATCACTGGACGATTCAACCCACCAGCATTTCAATCACTGGGACTCAATCCACCAACATTACAATCACTGGGACTCAACTCACCAGCATTTCAATCACTGGGACTCAATCCACCAGCATTTCAATCATTGGGACTAAACCCACCAGCATTTCAATCACTGGGACTCAATCCACCAGCATTTCAATCACTGGACGATTCAACCCACCAGCATTTCAATCACCGGGCTCAATTCTCCGGAATTCCAATCACTGGGACTCAACCCACCAGCATTTCAATCACTGGACTCAACTCTCCAGCATTTCATCTCCGGACTCAACCCACCAGCATTTCAATCACTGGGACTCAATCCACCAACATTCCAATCACTGGGACTCAATTCTAAGACATTCCTGTCGCTGGGACTCAAACCTTCAGCATTCCAGTCACTGGGACTCATTCTCCTGCAGTTCAATTACTGGGACTCAACCCACCAGCAGTTCGATCACTTGGACTGAATCCACCCGCATTTCAATAGCCGGGACTCAATTCTCCGGCATTTCAGTTACTGAGACTCAGTCCACCACCAATCCAATCACTGGGACTCAATTCTAAGACATTCCAGTCGCTGGGACTCAACCCACCACCAATCCAATGACTGGAGTCAATTCTCCGGCATTCCAATCACAGCGACTCAATCCACCGGCATTCCAATCACTGGGACCCAACCAACCACCATTCCAATCACTGGAACACACAACCCACCACCATTCAAATCACTGGGACTCAATTCTCCGGCATTTCAATCACTGGGATTCAACCCTTCAGCATTTCAATCACCGGGAGAATTCCAATCACTGGGACTCAAATCTCCGGCAATTCAATCACCGGGCTCAATTCTCCGGAATTCCAATCACTGGGACTCAACCCACCAGCATTTCAATCACTGGACTCAACTCTCCAGCATTTCATCTCCGGGACTCAACCCACCAGCATTTCAATCACTGGGACTCAAAACTCCGGCATTCCAATCACTGGGACACAATTCTCCAGCATTTCATCTCCGGGACTCAACCCACCAGCATTTCAATCACTGGGACTCAATCCACCAGCATTCCAATCACTGGGACTCAACCCACCAGCATTTCAATCACTGGACTCAACTCTCCAGCATTTCATCTCCGGGACTCAACCCACCAGCATTTCAATCACTGGGACTCAATCCACCAGCATTCCAATCACTGGGACTCAACCCACCAGCATTTCAATCACTGGACTCAACTCTCCAGCATTTCATCTCCGGGACTCAACTCACCAGCATTTCAATCACTGGACGATTCAACCCACCAGCATTTCAATCACTGGACTCAACTCTCCAGCATTTCATCTCCGGGACTCAACTCACCAGCCTTCCAATCACTGGACGATTCAACCCACCAGCATTTCAATCACTGGACTCAACTCTCCAGCATTTCATCTCCGGGACTCAACTCACCAGCATTTCAATCACTGGGACTCAATCCACCAGCATTTCAATCACTGGGACTCAATCCACCAGCATTTCAATCATTGGGACTAAACCCACCAGCATTTCAATCACTGGGACTCAATCCACCAGCATTTCAATCACTGGACGATTCAACCCACCAGCATTTCAATCACTGGGACTCAATCCACCAACATTACAATCACTGGGACTCAACTCACCAGCATTTCAATCACTGGGACTCAATCCACCAGCATTTCAATCATTGGGACTAAACCCACCAGCATTTCAATCACTGGGACTCAATCCACCAGCATTTCAATCACTGGACGATTCAACCCACCAGCATTTCAATCACCGGGCTCAATTCTCCGGAATTCCAATCACTGGGACTCAACCCACCAGCATTTCAATCACTGGACTCAACTCTCCAGCATTTCATCTCCGGGACTCAACCCACCAGCATTTCAATCACTGGGACTCAATCCACCAACATTCCAATCACTGGGACTCAATTCTAAGACATTCCTGTCGCTGGGACTCAAACCTTCAGCATTCCAGTCACTGGGACTCATTCTCCTGCAGTTCAATTACTGGGACTCAACCCACCAGCAGTTCGATCACTTGGACTGAATCCACCCGCATTTCAATAGCCGGGACTCAATTCTCCGGCATTTCAGTTACTGAGACTCAGTCCACCACCAATCCAATCACTGGGACTCAATTCTAAGACATTCCAGTCGCTGGGACTCAACCCACCACCAATCCAATGACTGGAGTCAATTCTCCGGCATTCCAATCACAGCGACTCAATCCACCGGCATTCCAATCACTGGGACCCAACCAACCACCATTCCAATCACTGGAACACACAACCCACCACCATTCAAATCACTGGGACTCAATTCTCCGGCATTTCAATCACTGGGATTCAACCCTTCAGCATTTCAATCACCGGGAGAATTCCAATCACTGGGACTCAAATCTCCGGCAATTCAATCACCGGGCTCAATTCTCCGGAATTCCAATCACTGGGACTCAACCCACCAGCATTTCAATCACTGGACTCAACTCTCCAGCATTTCATCTCCGGGACTCAACCCACCAGCATTTCAATCACTGGGACTCAAAACTCCGGCATTCCAATCACTGGGACACAATTCTCCAGCATTTCATCTCCGGGACTCAACCCACCAGCATTTCAATCACTGGGACTCAATCCACCAGCATTCCAATCACTGGGACTCAACCCACCAGCATTTCAATCACTGGACTCAACTCTCCAGCATTTCATCTCCGGGACTCAACCCACCAGCATTTCAATCACTGGGACTCAATCCACCAGCATTCCAATCACTGGGACTCAACCCACCAGCATTTCAATCACTGGACTCAACTCTCCAGCATTTCATCTCCGGGACTCAACTCACCAGCATTTCAATCACTGGACGATTCAACCCACCAGCATTTCAATCACTGGACTCAACTCTCCAGCATTTCATCTCCGGGACTCAACTCACCAGCCTTCCAATCACTGGACGATTCAACCCACCAGCATTTCAATCACTGGACTCAACTCTCCAGCATTTCATCTCCGGGACTCAACTCACCAGCATTTCAATCACTGGACGATTCAACCCACCAGCATTTCAATCACTGGACTCAACTCTCCAGCATTTCATCTCCGGGACTCAACTCACCAGCCTTCCAATCACTGGACGATTCAACCCACCAGCATTTCAATCACTGGGACTCAATCCACCAACATTCCAATCACTGGGACTCAACCCACCAGCATTTCATCTCCGGGACTCAACTCTCCAGCATTTCATCTCCGGGACTCAACTCACCAGCCTTCCAATCACTGGACGATTAACCCACCAGCATTTCAATCACTGTACTCAACTCTCCAGCATTTCAATCACTGGGACTCAATCCACCAGCATTTCAATCACTGGGACTCAATCCACCAGCATTTCAATCACTGGGACTCAATCCACCAGCATTCCAATCACTGGGACTCAACCCACCAGCATTTCAATCACTGGACTCAACTCTCCAGCATTTCATCTCCGGGACTCAACTCACCAGCCTTCCAATCACTGGACGATTCAACCCACCAGCATTTCAATCACTGGGACTCAATCCACCAGCATTTCAATCACTGGGACTCAATCCACCAGCATTTCAATCACTGGGACTCAATCCACCAGCATTCCAATCACTGGGACTCAACCCACCAGCATTTCAATCACTGGACTCAACTCTCCAGCATTTCATCTCCGGGACTCAACTCACCAGCCTTCCAATCACTGGACGATTCAACCCACCAGCATTTCAATCACTGGGACTCAATCCACCAACATTCCAATCACTGGGACTCAACCCACCAGCATTTCAATCACTGGACTCAACTCTCCAGCATTTCATCTCCGGGACTCAACCCACCAGCATTTCAATCACTGGGACTCAATCCACCAGCATTTCAATCACTGGACGATTCAACCCACCAGCATTTCAATCACTGGGACTCAATCCACCAACATTCCAATCACTGGGACTCAACTCACCAGCATTTCAATCACTGGACGATTCAACCCACCAGCATTTCAATCACTGGGACTCAATCCACCAACATTCCAATCACTGGGACTCAACTCACCAGCCTTCCAATCACTGGACGATTCAACCCACCAGCATTTCAATCACTGGGACTCAATCCACCAACATTCCAATCACTGGGACTCAACTCACCAGCATTTCAATCACTGGACTCAACTCTCCAGCATTTCATCTCCGGGACTCAACCCACCAGCATTTCAATCACTGGGACTCAATCCACCAGCATTTCAATCACTGGACGATTCAACCCACCAGCATTTCAATCACTGGGACTCAACCCACCAGCTTCAAATCACTGGGACTCAATTCTAAGACATTCCAGTCACTTGGACTCAGTTCTAAGACATTCCAGTCGCTGGGACTCAACCCACTACCAATCCAATGACTGGAGTCAATTCTCCGGCATTCCAGTCACTGGGACTCATTCTCCTGCAGTTCAATTACTGGGACTCAACCCACCAGCAGTTCGATCACTTGGACTGAATCCACCCGCATTTTAATAGCCGGGACTCAATTCTCCAGCATTTCATCTCCGGGACTCAAACTCAGCAATCCATCGGCTTCTACGGCATTCTAATCACTGGGACTCAATTCTACGGCATTCCAATCACTGGTACTCAATTCTCCGGCATTTCAGTTACTGAGACTCAGTCCACCAGCATTCCAATCACTGGGACTCAATTCTAAGACATTCCAGTCGCTGGGACTCAACCCACCACCAATCCAATGACTGGAGTCAATTCTCCGGCATTCCAATCACAGCGACTCAATCCACCGGCATTCCAATCACTGGGACCCAACCAACCACCATTCCAATCACTGGAACACACAACCCACCACCATTCAAATCACTGGGACTCAATTCTCCGGCATTTCAATCACTGGGATTCAACCCTTCAGCATTTCAATCACCGGGAGAATTCCAATCACTGGGACTCAAATCTCCGGCAATTCAATCACCGGGCTCAATTTTCCGGAATTCCAATCACTGGGACTCAACCCACCAGCATTTCAATCACTGGACTCAACTCTCCAGCATTTCATCTCCGGGACTCAACCCACCAGCATTTCAATCACTGGGACTCAAAACTCCGGCATTCCAATCACTGGGACACAATTCTCCAGCATTTCATCTCCGGGACTCAACCCACCAGCATTTCAATCACTGGGACTCAATCCACCAGCATTCCAATCACTGGGACTCAACCCACCAGCATTTCAATCACTGGACTCAACTCTCCAGCATTTCATCTCCGGGACTCAACTCTCCAGCATTTCATCTCCGGGACTCAACTCACCAGCATTTCAATCACTGGGACTCAATCCACCAGCATTTCAATCACTGGGACTCAATCCACCAGCATTTCAATCACTGGACTCAACTCTCCAGCATTTCATCTCCGGGACTCAACTCACCAGCATTTCAATCACTGGACTCAACTCTCCAGCATTTCAATCACTGGGACTCAATCCACCAGCATTTCAATCACTGGGACTCAATCCACCAGCATTTCAATCACTGGGACTCAATCCACCAGCATTCCAATCACTGGGACTCAACCCACCAGCATTTCAATCACTGGAACACACAACCCACCACCATTCAAATCACTGGGACTCAATTCTCCGGCATTTCAATCACTGGGATTCAACCCTTCAGCATTTCAATCACCGGGAGAATTCCAATCACTGGGACTCAAATCTCCGGCAATTCAATCACCGGGCTCAATTTTCCGGAATTCCAATCACTGGGACTCAACCCACCAGCATTTCAATCACTGGACTCAACTCTCCAGCATTTCATCTCCGGGACTCAACCCACCAGCATTTCAATCACTGGGACTCAAAACTCCGGCATTCCAATCACTGGGACACAATTCTCCAGCATTTCATCTCCGGGACTCAACCCACCAGCATTTCAATCACTGGGACTCAATCCACCAGCATTCCAATCACTGGGACTCAACCCACCAGCATTTCAATCACTGGACTCAACTCTCCAGCATTTCATCTCCGGGACTCAACTCTCCAGCATTTCATCTCCGGGACTCAACTCACCAGCATTTCAATCACTGGGACTCAATCCACCAGCATTTCAATCACTGGGACTCAATCCACCAGCATTTCAATCACTGGACTCAACTCTCCAGCATTTCATCTCCGGGACTCAACTCACCAGCATTTCAATCACTGGACTCAACTCTCCAGCATTTCAATCACTGGGACTCAATCCACCAGCATTTCAATCACTGGGACTCAATCCACCAGCATTTCAATCACTGGGACTCAATCCACCAGCATTCCAATCACTGGGACTCAACCCACCAGCATTTCAATCACTGGACTCAACTCTCCAGCATTTCATCTCCGGGACTCAACTCACCAGCCTTCCAATCACTGGACGATTCAACCCACCAGCATTTCAATCACTGGGACTCAATCCACCAACATTCCAATCACTGGGACTCAACCCACCAGCATTTCAATCACTGGACTCAACTCTCCAGCATTTCATCTCCGGGACTCAACCCACCAGCATTTCAATCACTGGGACTCAATCCACCAGCATTTCAATCACTGGACGATTCAACCCACCAGCATTTCAATCACTGGGACTCAATCCACCAACATTCCAATCACTGGGACACAATTCTCCAGCATTTCATCTCCGGGACTCAACCCACCAGCATTTCAATCACTGGGACTCAATCCACCAGCATTCCAATCACTGGGACTCAACCCACCAGCATTTCAATCACTGGACTCAACTCTCCAGCATTTCATCTCCGGGACTCAACTCTCCAGCATTTCATCTCCGGGACTCAACTCACCAGCATTTCAATCACTGGGACTCAATCCACCAGCATTTCAATCACTGGGACTCAATCCACCAGCATTTCAATCACTGGACTCAACTCTCCAGCATTTCATCTCCGGGACTCAACTCACCAGCATTTCAATCACTGGACTCAACTCTCCAGCATTTCAATCACTGGGACTCAATCCACCAGCATTTCAATCACTGGGACTCAATCCACCAGCATTTCAATCACTGGGACTCAATCCACCAGCATTCCAATCACTGGGACTCAACCCACCAGCATTTCAATCACTGGAACACACAACCCACCACCATTCAAATCACTGGGACTCAATTCTCCGGCATTTCAATCACTGGGATTCAACCCTTCAGCATTTCAATCACCGGGAGAATTCCAATCACTGGGACTCAAATCTCCGGCAATTCAATCACCGGGCTCAATTTTCCGGAATTCCAATCACTGGGACTCAACCCACCAGCATTTCAATCACTGGACTCAACTCTCCAGCATTTCATCTCCGGGACTCAACCCACCAGCATTTCAATCACTGGGACTCAAAACTCCGGCATTCCAATCACTGGGACACAATTCTCCAGCATTTCATCTCCGGGACTCAACCCACCAGCATTTCAATCACTGGGACTCAATCCACCAGCATTCCAATCACTGGGACTCAACCCACCAGCATTTCAATCACTGGACTCAACTCTCCAGCATTTCATCTCCGGGACTCAACTCTCCAGCATTTCATCTCCGGGACTCAACTCACCAGCATTTCAATCACTGGGACTCAATCCACCAGCATTTCAATCACTGGGACTCAATCCACCAGCATTTCAATCACTGGACTCAACTCTCCAGCATTTCATCTCCGGGACTCAACTCACCAGCATTTCAATCACTGGACTCAACTCTCCAGCATTTCAATCACTGGGACTCAATCCACCAGCATTTCAATCACTGGGACTCAATCCACCAGCATTTCAATCACTGGGACTCAATCCACCAGCATTCCAATCACTGGGACTCAACCCACCAGCATTTCAATCACTGGACTCAACTCTCCAGCATTTCATCTCCGGGACTCAACTCACCAGCCTTCCAATCACTGGACGATTCAACCCACCAGCATTTCAATCACTGGGACTCAATCCACCAACATTCCAATCACTGGGACTCAACCCACCAGCATTTCAATCACTGGACTCAACTCTCCAGCATTTCATCTCCGGGACTCAACCCACCAGCATTTCAATCACTGGGACTCAATCCACCAGCATTTCAATCACTGGACGATTCAACCCACCAGCATTTCAATCACTGGGACTCAATCCACCAACATTCCAATCACTGGGACTCAACTCACCAGCATTTCAATCACTGGACGATTCAACCCACCAGCATTTCAATCACTGGGACTCAATCCACCAACATTCCAATCACTGGGACTCAACTCACCAGCCTTCCAATCACTGGACGATTCAACCCACCAGCATTTCAATCACTGGGACTCAATCCACCAACATTCCAATCACTGGGACTCAACTCACCAGCATTTCAATCACTGGACTCAACTCTCCAGCATTTCATCTCCGGGACTCAACCCACCAGCATTTCAATCACTGGGACTCAATCCACCAGCATTTCAATCACTGGACGATTCAACCCACCAGCATTTCAATCACTGGGACTCAATCCACCAACATTCCAATCACTGGGACTCAACTCACCAGCATTTCATCTCCGGGACTCAACCCACCAGCATTTCAATCACTGGGACTCAATCCACCAACATTCCAATCACTGGGACTCAACTCACCAGCCTTCCAATCACTGGACGATTCAACCCACCAGCATTTCAATCACTGGGACTCAATCCACCAACATTCCAATCACTGGGACTCAACTCACCAGCATTTCAATCACTGGACTCAACTCTCCAGCATTTCATCTCCGGGACTCAACCCACCAGCATTTCAATCACTGGGACTCAATCCACCAGCATTTCAATCACTGGACGATTCAACCCACCAGCATTTCAATCACTGGGACTCAAAACTCCGGCATTCCAATCACTGGGACACAATTCTCCAGCATTTCATCTCCGGGACTCAACCCACCAGCATTTCAATCACTGGGACTCAATCCACCAGCATTCCAATCACTGGGACTCAACCCACCAGCATTTCAATCACTGGACTCAACTCTCCAGCATTTCATCTCCGGGACTCAACTCTCCAGCATTTCATCTCCGGGACTCAACTCACCAGCATTTCAATCACTGGGACTAAATCCACCAGCATTTCAATCACTGGGACTCAATCCACCAGCATTTCAATCACTGGACTCAACTCTCCAGCATTTCAATCACTGGACTCAACTCTCCAGCATTTCATCTCCGGGACTCAACTCACCAGCCTTCCAATCACTGGACGATTCAACCCACCAGCATTTCAATCACTGGGACTCAATCCACCAACATTCCAATCACTGGGACTCAACCCACCAGCATTTCAATCACTGGACTCAACTCTCCAGCATTTCATCTCCGGGACTCAACCCACCAGCATTTCAATCACTGGACTCAACTCTCCAGCATTTCATCTCCGGGACTCAACTCACCAGCATTTCAATCACTGGGACTCAATCCACCAGCATTTCAATCACTGGGACTCAATCCACCAGCATTTCAATCATTGGGACTAAACCCACCAGCATTTCAATCACTGGGACTCAATCCACCAGCATTTCAATCACTGGACGATTCAACCCACCAGCATTTCAATCACTGGGACTCAATCCACCAACATTCCAATCACTGGGACTCAACTCACCAGCATTTCAATCACTGGACTCAACTCTCCAGCATTTCATCTCCGGGACTCAACCCACCAGCATTTCAATCACTGGGACTCAATCCACCAGCATTTCAATCATTGTGACTAAACCCACCAGCATTTCAATCACTGGGACTCAATCCACCAGCATTTCAATCACTGGACGATTCAACCCACCAACATTTCAATCACCGGGCTCAATTCTCCGGAATTCCAATCACTGGGACTCAACCCACCAGCATTTCAATCACTGGACTCAACTCTCCAGCATTTCATCTCCGGGACTCAACCCACCAGCATTTCAATCATTGTGACTAAACCCACCAGCATTTCAATCACTGGGACTCAATCCACCAGCATTTCAATCACTGGACGATTCAACCCACCAGCATTTCAATCACCGGGCTCAATTCTCCGGAATTCCAATCACTGGGACTCAACCCACCAGCATTTCAATCACTGGACTCAACTCTCCAGCATTTCATCTCCGGGACTCAACCCACCAGCATTTCAATCACTGGGACTCAACCCACCAGCATTTCAATCACTGGACTCAACTCTCCAGCATTTCATCTCCGGGACTCAACCCACCAGCATTTCAATCACTGGGACTCAATCCACCAACATTCCAATCACTGGGACTCAACTCACCAGCATTTCAATCACTGGACTCAACTCTCCAGCATTTCATCTCCGGGACTCAACCCACCAGCATTTCAATCACTGGGACTCAATCCACCAGCATTTCAATCACTGGACGATTCAACCCACCAGCATTTCAATCACCGGGCTCAATTCTCCGGAATTCCAATCACTGGGACTCAACCCACCAGCATTTCAATCACTGGACTCAACTCTCCAGCATTTCATCTCCGGGACTCAACCCACCAGCATTTCAATCATTGTGACTAAACCCACCAGCATTTCAATCACTGGGACTCAATCCACCAGCATTTCAATCACTGGACGATTCAACCCACCAGCATTTCAATCACCGGGCTCAATTCTCCGGAATTCCAATCACTGGGACTCAACCCACCAGCATTTCAATCACTGGACTCAACTCTCCAGCATTTCATCTCCGGGACTCAACCCACCAGCATTTCAATCACTGGGACTCAATCCACCAACATTCCAATCACTGGGACTCAATTCTAAGACATTCCTGTCGCTGGGACTCAAACCTTCAGCATTCCAGTCACTGGGACTCATTCTCCTGCAGTTCAATTACTGGGACTCAACCCACCAGCAGTTCGATCACTTGGACTGAATCCACCCGCATTTCAATAGCCGGGACTCAATTCTCCGGCATTTCAGTTACTGAGACTCAGTCCACCACCAATCCAATCACTGGGACTCAATTCTAAGACATTCCAGTCGCTGGGACTCAACCCACCACCAATCCAATGACTGGAGTCAATTCTCCGGCATTCCAATCACAGCGACTCAATCCACCGGCATTCCAATCACTGGGACCCAACCAACCACCATTCCAATCACTGGAACACACAACCCACTACCATTCAAATCACTGGGACTCAATTCTCCGGCATTTCAATCACTGGGATTCAACCCTTCAGCATTTCAATCACCGGGAGAATTCCAATCACTGGGACTCAAATCTCCGGCAATTCAATCACCGGGCTCAATTCTCCGGAATTCCAATCACTGGGACTCAACCCACCAGCATTTCAATCACTGGGACTCAAAACTCCGGCATTCCAATCACTGGGACACAATTCTCCAGCATTTCATCTCCGGGACTCAACCCACCAGCATTTCAATCACTGGGACTCAATCCACCAGCATTCCAATCACTGGGACTCAACCCACCAGCATTTCAATCACTGGACTCAACTCTCCAGCATTTCATCTCCGGGACTCAACTCACCAGCATTTCAATCACTGGGACTCAATCCACCAGCATTTCAATCACTGGGACTCAATCCACCATCATTTCAATCACTGGACTCAACTCTCCAGCATTTCATCTCCGGGACTCAACCCACCAGCATTTCAATCACTGGGACTCAATCCACCAGCATTCCAATCACTGGGACTCAACCCACCAGCATTTCAATCAGTGGACTCAACTCTCCAGCATTTCATCTCCGGGACTCAACTCACCAGCATTTCAATCACTGGACGATTCAACCCACCAGCATTTCAATCACTGGACTCAACTCTCCAGCATTTCATCTCCGGGACTCAACTCACCAGCCTTCCAATCACTGGACGATTCAACCCACCAGCATTTCAATCACTGGACTCAACTCTCCAGCATTTCATCTCCGGGACTCAACTCACCAGCATTTCAATCACTGGGACTCAATCCACCAGCATTTCAATCACTGGGACTCAACCCACCAGCATTTCAATCACTGGACTCAACTCTCCAGCATTTCATCTCCGGGACTCAACTCACCAGCATTTCAATCACTGGACGATTCAACCCACCAGCATTTCAATCACTGGACTCAACTCTCCAGCATTTCATCTCCGGGACTCAACTCACCAGCCTTCCAATCACTGGACGATTCAACCCACCAGCATTTCAATCACTGGACTCAACTCTCCAGCATTTCATCTCCGGGACTCAACCCACCAGCATTTCAATCACTGGGACTCAATCCACCAGCATTCCAATCACTGGGACTCAACCCACCAGCATTTCAATCACTGGACTCAACTCTCCAGCATTTCATCTCCGGGACTCAACTCACCAGCATTTCAATCACTGGGACTCAATCCACCAGCATTTCAATCACTGGGACTCAATCCACCATCATTTCAATCACTGGACTCAACTCTCCAGCATTTCATCTCCGGGACTCAACCCACCAGCATTTCAATCACTGGGACTCAATCCACCAGCATTCCAATCACTGGGACTCAACCCACCAGCATTTCAATCAGTGGACTCAACTCTCCAGCATTTCATCTCCGGGACTCAACTCACCAGCATTTCAATCACTGGACGATTCAACCCACCAGCATTTCAATCACTGGACTCAACTCTCCAGCATTTCATCTCCGGGACTCAACTCACCAGCCTTCCAATCACTGGACGATTCAACCCACCAGCATTTCAATCACTGGACTCAACTCTCCAGCATTTCATCTCCGGGACTCAACTCACCAGCCTTCCAATCACTGGACGATTCAACCCACCAGCATTTCAATCACTGGGACTCAACTCACCAGCCTTCCAATCACTGGACGATTCAACCCACCAGCATTTCAATCACCGGGCTCAATTCTCCGGAATTCCAATCACTGGGACTCAACCCACCAGCATTTCAATCACTGGACTCAACCCACCAGCATTTCAATCACTGGACTCAACTCACCAGCCTTCCAATCACTGGACTCAACCCACCAGCATTTCAATCACTGGGACTCAACTCACCCGCCTTCCAATCACTGGACGATTCAACCCACCAGCATTCCAATCACTGGGACTCAAAACTCCGGCATTTCAATCACCGGGCTCAATTCTCCGGAATTCCAATCACTGGGACTCAACCCACCAGCATTTCAATCACTGGACTCAACTCTCCAGCATTTCATCTCCGGGACTCAACCCACCAGCATTTCAATCACTGGGACTCAAAACTCCGGCATTCCAATCACTGGGACACAATTCTCATTCATTCCAAACTAGGGTTGCACGGGTACCGGGTATTTGGGAAAAACCGGGCCCGGGTATTACCGGGTATTGAAAAGCCGGGTACCGGGTCGGGTAGCAGTTTTGAAACCGGGTACCGGGTCGGGTACCCGGTAAAACCGGGTATTATAAAAATCCAAAAAAAAATCCATTTTTTAAAAAATTTTTCATGAAAATAAAAGCTTATACTTTTAAAAAAGCATGAAAAATATAATGTTTACAAATAAACGCTTTATTATTTGCCAAATTTTTTTATTGCTATTTAAACCACTTTTTTGCGGTGCGCTTTTTCTAAAAACTTTTCGGGGTAGGGGCGGTCCGGCGGTGCCGATAGGCGCCGCCGGGAAAAATTTTAAAAATTTACTTCTGATTTGTTAACATATTTTATTCAAAAAATGACCAAATTTTGTGGTTTTAGCTAGCCTATCGGCACCGCCGGACGCTAAAAACACTTTATTTTCTTTAAAATTGGCTCAAAAATCACCAAAATTGGGGCAATTTTTAGACAAAATCTGTTAAATTTTTTGAATAATTGTCGCAAAAAAAAACTTTTGAGTGTAAAAATGGTCGCCAATTGTCTTAAAATCGCAAAAATTGATAATTTTTGATGAAAATCTGTTAACAAATTAGAAAAAAATTACAAAAAAAATTTTTTGGTTAATTCTTATAAATTTCTTATGAAGATTTTGTAAAAAATTAAGATTTTTTTTATAAAATTCTATTAAAATAAGGATGCTATTATTTAAAAACTTTGGAGCTTTCTTTGTGTATTATAAAAAAACAATTTTAAATAAAATCTTTAAAAATGTTTAAAAGAGTTTGCATTGAGGAGGACTGATTGAACCTAAAAACGAGCGTACAGAATCCAAGAGACTAACCAGTAAGCCATATGAACAATAAATTAACTCTTTTCTAGAGTAAATATTAATTAAATTAAAAAATTTTCTTCCAACTTTGATCAACATTTTGACCCTGACCCCCATTCTTACCAGTGTATTTTTGGTACACGGGTACCCGGACCTACCGGGTCGGGTACCGGGTATTGGATTTTCAAAAAACCGGGTCCGGGTACCGGGTCCGGGTATTAAAAACCGGGTATCCGGGTCGGGTACCCGGTCGGGTACCCGGACCCGTGCAACCCTATTCCAAACACAGCGACTCAATTTTGTAAAATTAACTCCTCTGCTTAATTCATAATTAATAAAATTAATTTAATCCCCAACAAAGGAATCATTTAAAAACAATTTCTTTTCTTTTTTTAAAAAAGAATTAAGACCATTTATTGCCAAATACATATTTACTAATAACAAAAACTTTTTCACTTAACAAATGCAATAGAAAGCATTAATTTCTATTTGATTATGTTAATAAAACATTCAAAATCTATTTTGTCATTAGTAGGGCCGCGATTTTTAGTGAAAAACTATTTTTTTTGCTCAATTGATTTGAAGAAAGGAGCTCAAAAAACGCATTTCTGCATTAAAATTTTTCGATTCTGATGTCATTATCTGTCACTAGAAATCACTATTTTGGCGCTTCGTCACTAAAATAGTGAAAATTCACTATTTTGGCATTTTGTCACTATTTTTTCACTATTTTGACAATTTATGGAAAATTTATTAACAAAAATGCAATAAAAACGAAAAATACACCCCTAAGAATTGACCTAAATTCTTTTTTCAAAAATACCACTACACACCGTCCGAAAAAACGAGATGTGTACCAATAAATAGAGAATGCTAGAGAAAAACATTATCTTTTTTTCTCTAATTTTTTGTCTCCTTTTGGCGTACTATCTAATGTTTTTGTTATTAGGAAAAACAACATTTATTTCGCTATGTTTAGCTTCATTTCTATATGTTAGATCCACAGCAAATTTTGCATATCGATAGAGGAAAAAATTCTGCATCGAATCTTCTATAAGATTTTACGATTTTTCTATCACATTTTTGCATGAGACCATTATGAAAATTTAAAATTCCTGTAACTTTTTTACATAACGCCCAATTTTTTAGCATATGCTTAGAAAAAGCTTATCCTTGTCGAGAGCTTTCGAATGATACCAAGTTTGTCCAATTTGGTTAGCAAAAACCTTCAAAAATAATTTCCCAAAATCGTCATTTTTTAATATTTTGGACAAAAATAAATAAAAATATTCATGTTGCACAGCGGACTCGAACCCCCGCCCTTTGTCCCTTCACTATCTTACAAAAACCACTGAGCCACACATACAAATCTTTTTTGGTACAGCAGCTCAGTTTCCGGACGCTGTGACTAAGAATTGGAAAATTTTCTTAAAAATTCTTCCCCCAAATTTTTTTTTTTGACAAATTGATTTAAAAATGTTCTTATTTGTTATTAAAATAGTTCAAAAGAAATGTAGCTCATTTGCAACTGCAACCAGTGAATAAAAATTATTTTTGCTTAATTTGTGGCTGAAAATTAGATCACTATTTGTCACTATTTCGGACTTTTTGTCACTATTTTGTCACTATTTTGGCATTTTTACTCACTATTTTAGTTAACTATTTTGGGATTTTTCGTCACTAAAAGTCGCGGCCCTAGTCATTAGAAACGAAAAAAAGAGAAATTTATTTTATGCCCATTTTGACCCTTTGTTTCATTTGTATTTCCCTTCTCCCTTCGTTATGTCACGCCCACTTTTCCGCCCATAAATACCCGCGATGTTGACCCTTCCCCATCATTCTTTTGCTTCTTCTCCATTTTATTCATTTATTTGTTCCCTTTGCTCCCAATCAATATATGACCCCATTCGCCCTTGTCCTTTTCTTTTTGAATAAATAATTGTTTTATTCCTCTTCGGACTTTGGGGCGTAACACAAAACATATTAGAGATCTGCTGTCCTCCCCCCCCCCCCGTTCAGTTTAGTTTTTTTGATTTCAAAAATTACCCCACTACTTTAGTAGCGCCAAAAAATGGATGCTTGTTGATTCTAAAAGTTGATTGGTCACCTAAAGTGTAATAGCGCCGATTTTTTGTATTTCATTTCCAGCCATATCAAAATGTATTCACTTTTGCACGAGACCGATGGTGCCACATCAGTGAATTTCAGTGCTTGGGGTAATTTTTTGCCGGGCCCTGGCAAGCAGCTGGTCACTGTTTGTGCAAAAAGCATCAAATTCTATCGACTGAACCCATTTTTTGTGCCAACGGATGGTTTCGCTGGTCAACCACCAACAGTCCGTTTGGAATGCCTTCTTTCATTCACTCTGATGGCACCTCTGCGCAGTTTGGCTGTTGTGCGATTAAAATGTGTGTACTCATTGTCAGAATGACTTGAGAATTGGTCGGGGGAAAAATGCCATAATTTGCGCTAAAGCAACCTGGTTTTACATTTCGAATTATCCAACTCGATTTTAGACATTAGGAATTTCAATTTCATTCATTTTTTTGTTTTTAGTTAGTGCCGATTGTTGCGACTCGTTGGCAATGACTTTTGATGATGCCAAACTGTCAATTGTTGGTGTGAACCCGGCCACAATGGCACTGACAACCATTTCGCTGCATTCCATTGAGGACGAATTTTTGCGCGATGGTTACACCGATGAGAACATTCATCAGCCCGAACTTCGTGCTGACCCTGAACATCGGTGTTGTGCATTTACGGGTGCTTAAATTATCGTGTTTTCTCAGTCTATAGGTCATGGGACAGTAAATTCATAAATGTATCGGAATTCGACCAAGTCGAATTAAATTGTGTGATACTAACTTCTTTATCGGTTTTTAATTGGTTTTGGCTGACAAATTCTACAAAGGTGGCTTTTTTCCATTATCTGAATAAATGGTTTCTTACGAATATAAAATTTTCAATCCAAAATTCATCCGAACTTAGATTTCTAACGGTTTATTTTGTAAAATTACAAATACTAACATTTTTCCAAATTTTGGCGGTGTTCGTTTGTGACATTTTCCCAAATTTTAGGGGTGTGTTTTTGGTGTCATGTCAACCCCCAGTCTCATCCATATAAAATTGCATGGACTAATTGGTTGGACGAACGGTTAGACAATGTGCTGGACACGTGCTTTTTGCATGGTTATTATGAGCCAACATTGTTGTTTCTCTACGAGCCCATACAAACAACAGCGGGACGGTAAGCGACAAATTGGTATGAATTCTAAACTCTGTTTTAGTGCCTGTGTTCGCTACGACACTGTGGCCATCTTGGCCGTGTCCATGAACATCAAGGACCGTGTGCATGCCGTTGTGTGGCACTTTGACGGACTGCCAATGACGGTGGCGCGTTGTGTGCCAATTCGAGTGCCAATTGGCGGTGTTTGTTTGTTTGGTGCAAACGAAATTGTCTACCTCAACCAATCGGTGCCACCGCGTGGGATCAGCCTCAATTCCTGCGCCAATGAGTTCAGCCGTTTCCCACTGAACGACCAGCAACAATTGCGACTGTGTTTAGGTTTTTGTTGGTTCGACGGGAATTGGACCAGGGATTTTAATAGTCGGCAATCAAAAAAATTTTTTTGGCGTTTTCATATACAGGAGAGAGAATAAGGCGACTTTAGCAAATTTGAATTTTAATTACATTTTACTATTGAATCTTTGTTAAAACTTTTGAGTTTCCTTTTATTTCAGGAGAAATAGCACCCATTTTTTGGTTTTTAAATTACAATTTAAAAAAAATGAAATTTAGACGGAAGTGCCATCCAACCAGTTGATTCTCCGCCAAATGACTTTGTGGTGGTGCTGTGAAACGGTGACCTGTACATACTGACACTAGAGACTGATCAGACTAGCATGGTCCAAGGAATACGCCTTACAAAAGCATTTGGTATATTTTTTAGTAAATTTCTAAATTTTACTAATTTATTTACCCCCCCCCCCCCCCTCTTTCGGTTAGAAGCATCAATTCCCTGTTGTTTGACCGTTTGTTCGCACAATTTTTTGTTCGTCGGCTCTCGTCTTGGCGACTCCAAATTGCTCCGTTTTTCGGCCGTCGAAAAACGCCGCAATTCAATGTCTTCTGAAATCGGCGCATCGCAATTGATTAATGATGCCATTATTACTAACAATGACATCATCAACAACGTCGCAGGAGGAGGCTCACATGCCGACGAAAATGGCAACGGTTTGGCCGCTGTACTGTTTGACGAGGATGACATTCATTTGTACGGCAAAGAATTCTGCAACAGTTTCCACATTGATGAGGTTGTTCGTCGAACCTTTTCGTTTTACTTTTCCAACATTTTCAGTCCAAGCCCCAGTGTTCGTCGTCTTCTGGCCGCAATTACCATTTTGAGGTGGTTGACTCAGTCACGAACATTGGCCCCTGTAAATGGCTTCGCACTTGCAGCGCTTCGTTTGTCAGCGACGCCTTTCTGCACAGACCGCGCGACATTTTCTTCGACATGGTCCGCAAATTGGACACTTTTTCCGAATTTTATTTCTTTTAATTTTGCTAGATGACCGTCTCCGGACATGGCAAAGATTCTGCACTTTGTTTTTTCCATTCTTCAATCCGTCCGCAGATCATTGCCAGCACAATGTGCCCGATTTTTGTAATTTTTTTGAATTTTTTCAGCCAATTTTTTTTAGTTTGGACGAGGCTCTCCAAATCTGGACTGTTGGACGCCACCATCAGCATCAGTCAAACAACATAGATGCCAATTCGACAGGGAATGTTGCGCATCGCTTTTTGGTTATTGCACGTGAGCGTTCCAGCGCGGTGTTGGAGCTGGTCAACGAGAACATGGTGGAGCTGGACACTCCGCTGTTGTTCTCCCAAACAGAGACAACCGTAGCGGCTGGCGAATTGGCGGATGGTTCAGTCGTTGTTCAGGTTTCTTTCTAATATCTGGCATGTCCAAACAAAAAAAAAATTTTTTTTTTTGATAACTGACAACGATTTTTCAAAAAATTGCATAGAAAAGTTTGGTTAGTTAAATTCACAAATCCTAAACACATCCTCAAACGAATGGTGCTTCTTTTTTTAATCATCAAACGAATGGTGCTTCTTTTTTTAAACACTGATTGCTCTCATTGATTTGGCATGGCATGTCGACCAACACCATTGCAAGAGGACGACCATCATCACCAACAACAGTAACAAAGTCGAGCCTTTGTATTTGAGCGTCCAGGACAAGACGGATTTGGCACGGAAGTTGGGCACCAGTCGTTACCAAATTATTGATGGTATAATTTTTTAATTTTTTTAATTCGCGAATTTACGGAAAATTTCATAGTTTTCTCCTTCAGATCTCATCGAATTGTGTCGGACAATGTCGCATTATTGATGGAATTTTCACACTCCCCGAAATTGATCAAAACACAAACAAATTCTCATCCTAGTTTTTGTTCGTTGTTATTGTTGTCGTTTTTTTCCACTTCGTACATATTTGTATACAAATGTTTGTTTTGTTTTCATTATTCGTTTTTCGAACGAATTTTCCCTGTTCGCGTCAATCGATCAGTCACATTTCTTTCATTTTTAATTTTGCTTTTAACATTTTTTTTCTTTGTTTACAACTTTTTTTGTCATCAAAATGCTCCGTTTGCGCTGCCCATCGCGCCACTTTGCCACGGCCGCCGCTTCCGCCATGAAAGTGGGACCGACTGTTGAGCTGGTCCAACAAAAAATCTCCCGACTGCCCACCGGTTTCTCTGTTTCGTCGGTGGAACTTCAGGTATGGTGGTTCTCAAATTTTGTCTACATTCGGACTCCAAATTCTTAAAATTTCCGTTTTCACAATCAAATAGTAAACTGAAAGTGAATTTTTCTTTTCTTTTTTTTTGCGAGGTGCAATTCCTGAATCTTTATCAAAACTCTTGGTCTTTAAAAATTTTTTTATGGCCCACCATCATTTTTTCGAATTTTGCATATGACAAAATCCCAAACAGATCGCCAAACGGACTGCGGAAATGCAAACATTGACCACCGCCAACTGTTCGTCATCGTTTGCTGCTGACCAGGCTTGCCAATTGTTGGCCAAAGGCACCGCACTGTTGTCTCCCCACTTTCAAATTGGGAACATCACCAACAAGCGCACTCCACAAATTGTCAATTCGCGCTGGTTGACCAAGGAGGTGGCACTGATCGGCGTCAACATCGAACACGACTTGCTTTTGGACTATGCGGTTAGATGATGCCAATTTTTTTTCTTTTCTTTCGAGTTTTTTGCAAATCAATTCGTTGTCTTTCTTGAAAATGTCTAAACAAATTCTCAAATTTTGTCTACATTCGGACTCCAAATTCTTAAAATTTCCGTTTTCACAATCAAATAGTAAACTGAAAGTGAATGATTTTTTTTTTCGAGTTCTCTGCAAAGCTTTCGTCTTTCAGGGCCCAGTTTCCCAACTGATGTTTGCTTTCCGTTCCGGCGCGTGCTTTGAGCAACATGACGAAGTCGAACTCACCCATCAGTTGCGCAACGCAATCGGCACCGATTCGACCAATTACTGTTCGTTTTTTTTTCATTGTTTTTGTTTTTTCATTTTTCCCTTTGAAGTGGGTGTTCGCCTTCTGTGGGTGACGGGTCAATCGGGCGCAACTCTGCAGGCCAATCTCTCTCGGTTGGTCCAAATGACGAAAGTGTTTGCAATTCACCCAAATATTATTTAAGAAGCGACTCTTTTCGCCACTATTCGACTGTTGGTGTCGTCGATTGGAAAGTTGTTTTAAATGTTTAACTCAATCGAACAAACTCCGTTTAGGACTTGTTCGCCCTTGAAAAGCGGGTACGTAGCGACTGTGATGGAAAGTTCAACGGAATGGCGACGAAATTTCACGAGCTTTCCAAGGAAGTCTCGACTACTTCCACAAACCATTCGAATGTATTCGCGGGATTGGTGGGGGCCTTTGTGCTCGCTGCAGCCGGTCTCACCGTTTCGGCTGTGCTCTACGTCGAATATAAGCTCGAATCCGTCCGGGCCGATCTCAAAGAAGATCTCGCGTCCGTCCGGGCCGATGTCAAAGAAGATCTCGCGTCTGTCCGGGCCAATGTCAAAGAAGATCTCGCGTCCGTCCGGGCCGATGTCAAAGCGCAGCTCGAATCCGTGCGGGCCGATCTCAAATCCATTGAGCGTGGCTTGAACAAGCTGTTGACCAAGAACAAGATTTCCATGGACAATTAATTTTATATTCACATGTTTTAATTGACCTGCACAAAAAGCATAAATTTCTAATTTACAGTTTCTTATAAAAGTTAAATGTAGTTTCAAATTTTAAATATTTTGTGAATTGCATTCTTCTCACTAGTCGCGTCCCTTTTTCCAATGCAAAAAACAACGTATTAAAGTCCCATTCCGTTTTTTGATTTTGGAAATTCACCCCACTACAGCTGAAATAACCCAAAAGAAATGAAAATGGTCATTATTTGTGCGTCTAAAAGTCGATTGGGCACCCAAAGTGCACACAGCGGCCCGATTTTTGGCTTTCAGTGCAAATATTTATTATTTATTTAGTAATCAGAACGCCAAAACTTTGCAAAACTTAAAATTTTTTGCCCAATCAAATAAAACTTAGAATATTCTCCAGAATTTTTCCTTCAAAATGAGCAAAAAATGGTTTTATTTGGTCTATTATTGTCCGAGTTATAAGTCTGGAAAATTTCATAAAATAAGTGATGCTATACGTAATCAACGTCCAGCATAATTGTACTTGGAGCCTAAAATTGGGCCGCTGTGTGCATTAGAGCTGATTTTTTCATTTCCAGCCATAATCAAAAATGTATTCACTTTTGCACGAGACTGATGGTGCCACATCAGTGAATTTCAGTGCGTGGGGTAATTTTTTGCCGGGCCCTGGCAAGCAACTGGTCACTGTTTGTGCAAAATGCATCAAATTCTACCGACTGAACCCATTTTTTGTGCCAACGGATGGTTTCGCTGGTCAACCACCAACAGTCCGTTTGGAATGCCTTCTTTCCTTCACTCTGATGGCACCTGTGCGCAGTTTGGCTGTTGTGAGATTAAAATGTGCGTGCTCAGATGACTTAGGAGAATTGGTCGAGAAATTGTGTTTAAATGACGTCCAATTTCATAAGGACCCTTTCCTTGGGTATTTTTTGGGGAAAAAATGCCATAATTTGCCCTAAAGCACCTGGGTTTACATTTCGAATTATCCGACTCGATTTTAGACATTAGGAATTTCAATTTCATTCATTTTTTCCTGTTTTTAGTTAGTGCCGATTGTTGCGACTCGTTGGCAATGACTTTTGATGATGCCAAACTGTCAATTGTTGGTGTGAACCCGGCCACAATGGCACTGACAACCATTTCGCTGCATTCCATTGAGGACGAATTTTTGCGCGATGGTTACACCGATGAGAACATTCATCAGCCCGAACTTCGTGCTGACCCTGAACATCGGTGTTGTGCATTTACGGGTGCTTAAATTATCGTGTTTTCTCAGTCTATAGGTCATGGGACAGTAAATTCATAAATGTATCGGAATTCGACCAAGTCGAATTAAATTGTGTGATACTAACTTCTTTATCGGTTTTTAATTGGTTTTGGCTGACAAATTCTACAAAGGTGGCTTTTTTCCATTATCTGAATAAATGGTTTCTTACGAATATAAAATTTTCAATCCAAAATTCATCCGAACTTAGATTTCCAATGGTTTATTTTGTAAAATTACAAATACCAACATTTTTCCAAATTTTGGCGGTGTTCGTTTTTGGTGTCTTGTCAACCAACCCAGTCTCATCCATATAAAATTTCATGAACTAATTGGACATTAATTTGATGCGTTTTTTCCGTACTCTTAACTTCCATTCCATCTTTCTCTGTGTTCAGTGTATGGACGTCATTTGGCTGTTGTGCCGTTTAACATCGCCGAATTGGTGCGCCAACAATCGTCCACAGTCAGCACCAGGGAGGAGACCAAGCTGTACAACCAGCAGCAACAACAGCAACAAATGTTGTTGCAAAGTTACACCATCAAACTGCGTTCGTTGGACGAACGGTTAGACAATGTGCTGGACATGTGCTTTTTGCATGGCTATTATGAGCCAACACTGTTGTTCCTCTACGAGCCCATCCAAACAACTGCGGGACGGTAAGCGGCAAAGAAAAAACCGCTCGAAATTTAAAAAAAAATTTTCTTAACTTATAACTGCACTATGCAGGGACGGAGTTAGGGATTGGTAGTTTGTTTGGCGTCATGAGTCATGACACATCACCTCTTGTACAGACAGGCTATGTAAATTGTTGAAAATTCAAAATAGGTATGCCATTCCAAACAAATTTGGAAAACATTGCGCGATTCTTCATTTGGTATGAATTCTAAACTCTGTTTTAGTGCCTGTGTTCGCTACGACACTGTGGCCATCTTGGCCGTGTCCATGAACATCAAAGACCGTGTGCATGCCGTTGTGTGGCACTTTGACGGACTGCCAATGACGGTGGCGCGTTGTGTGCCAATTCGAGTGCCAATTGGCGGTGTTTGTCTGTTTGGTGCCAACGAAATTGTCTACCTCAACCAATCTGTGCCACCGCGTGGGATCAGCCTCAATTCCTGCGCCAATGAGTTCAGCCGTTTCCCACTCAACGACCAGCAACAGTTGCGACTGTGTTTAGGTTTTTTGTTAGGATATTACAATTTTTGGAAAAAAAATAAAAATTTAGACGGAAGTGCCATCCAACCAGTTGATTCTCCGCCAAATGACCTTGTGGTGGTGCTGCGAAACGGTGACCTATACATACTGACACTAGAGACTGATCAGACCAGCATGGTCCAGGGAATACGCCTCACAAAAACATTTGGTATAATTTTTTTTCTTTCCAAATTTTAATTTTTATTTACTCCCTCCCTTTTTGGTTAGAAACATCAATTCCCTGTTGTTTGACCGTTTGTTCGCACAATTTTTTGTTCGTTGGCTCTCGTCTTGGCGACTCCAAATTGCTCCGTTTTTCTGCCGTCGAAAAACGCCGCAATTCAATGTCTTCTGACATCGGCACAAAGCAATTGACTAATGATGCCATTACTACTAACAATGACATCATCAACAACGTCACAGGAGGAGGCTCACATGCCGACGAAAATGGCAACGGTTTGGCCGCTGTACTGTTTGACGAGGACGACATTCATTTGTACGGCAAAGAATTCTGCAACAGTTTCCACATTGATGAGGTTGTTCGTCGTTAACCTTTTTAGGTTTATAATTGGCTTCCTCTTTTTTTCGATCAAAAAATTTGCGGGTTTTTTTTGTCTCGAATTTCGAAAAAAAAAAAAATTTTTTTTTGGGGCCGGGAATGCCGGATGTTACCGGTACTGATTAATGAATATTTCTTTTATTTTTCCAAAATTTTCAGTCCAAGCCCCAGTGTTCGTCGTTTTCTGGCCGCAATTACCATTTTGAGGTGGTTGACTCAGTCACGAACATTGGCCCCTGTAAATGGCTTCGCACTTGCAGCGCTTCGTTTGTCAGCGACGCCTTTCTGCACCGGCCGCGCGACATTTTCTTCGACATGGTCCGCAAATTGGACACTTTCCGAATTTTATTGCCTTTAATTTTGGTAGATGACCGTCTCCGGACATGGCAAAGATTCTGCACTTTGCTTTTTCCATTCTTCAATCCGTCCGCAGGTCATTGCCAGCACAATGTGACTAATTTTTGAAAAAATTTTTCGAACTTTTGCAAATTTTTTTAGTTTGGACGAGGCTCTCCAAATCTGGATTGTTGGACGCCACCATCAGCATCAGGCAAACAACATTGAGATCGATTCCACGGGGAATGGTGCGCATCGCTTTTTGGTGATTGCACGTGAGCGGTCCAGCGCGGTGTTGGAGCTGGTCAACGACAACATGGTTGAGCTGGACACTCCGCTGCTGTTCTGCCAAACAGAGACAACCGTGGCGGCTGGCGAATTGGCCGATGGTTCAGTTGTTGTTCAGGTTTCTTTCTAATATCTGGCATGTACAATCAAACAAAAAATTTTTTTTTTTTTTGATAACTCTGACAACGATTTTTCAAAAAATTGCATAGAAAAGTTTGGTTAGTTAAATTCACAAATCCTAAACACATCCTCAAACGAATGGTGCTTCTTTTTTTAAACACTGATTGCTCTCATTGGTTGGGCATGGCTCTGTTATGACAAAACATGTACAAAGCAAAATTTTATCCATTTAAAAAATGTATATATAATGCCAAATTTTCTTGAAATAGGTAACCCCAACAATGGTGCTGCTGGTGTCCGCAATTGGCGATGCGCCCCAACAATTGGAAGTGTTGACGGTCGATTCGAATTTCCCGGTGGTCAGTGCGTCCATTGTTGACCCGTTTGTTGTGCTGCTGACGCTGAACGGACGTTTTGTGCTTTATCGGTTGCTCACGGCACCGCATGTACACCTTGAACAGGTAGGATTCATGAAAATTGTTTGTTTCTGTCACAGGGTTCAAATGTTGGCCGATTTTTAGGACCATATAATTGTTTTTAGGCCCCAGGGTCCCGATTTTTTTTTTAATGATTATAAATTTTTGTTTTTTGAGGTTCCTATCTTGGAAAGGCTTAAGCATGAGAAGTCGCCCATCACCGCAATTTGTCTGTACCGGGATGAGAGCGGTCTGATGGACCTGTGTATGGAGGAGGAAGAGGCCATGGACCACCAGCAGCAGCAGATGGTCAACAACAATGTTGTCACGGCTCCCATGTCACTGTTGGGCAAAAAGCCATACGATGTGATGGCAAATGGCGGCAGTGTTTTAAAGGCTGCCGGAATTACAAGCTCGTCGTCCGTTATTTACGATGAAAATGTGGACGTCTTTTTATATGGGTATGAGGAGGTGGCGGAAAAGCAACGGAATTCAGGTCGGTCGAAAATAATAGACCAAATTTTTTGCGAATTCCGTTCCTAGGCCAATACCCTCAAAGTCGTCTTTTTTTTATTGGTTACTCTCATCCTAAAGTTTGGCATACCGTCAAAAAATGAGACTTTTTTCCATTTTCAATTGCTTATACAATTTTTCAGTTCGCTCTCCATTTCTCATTGGCAATAACAACAAAAACAACATGCCACCGCCATCAATGTCGACCAGTACACCATTGAACATGTTGAACAATGGGACAGCTGCTGCTCACAGCTTGAATGACGCATTTTTTGGTGTCCAACCGCCGGACCATGTGATGCCCACCTTTTGGCTGTTTTTGGCACGAGAAAATGGCAATTTGTACATCTACAGCGTCCCTGAGCTGCATCTGTGTTATATTGTACGTGTTTGTAGTTTTTATACGCGTTATTGTTTTGTCTAATCCCACGATTTAAAAGAGTATTCCGTTTTTCTGCCCAGGTGAAAAAGTTGTGCCATGCCCACGACGTGCTTTATGGGGACGCACAAACGCTGCAAGAGGACGACCATCATCACCAACAACATCAACAAAGTCGAGCCTCCGCACAGCATCCGTTCATGATGAACACGCCGATGATTTTGCCCCAAATGCATGGCGCTGAGATGGGCAGGTCCAATGTTGGTGCTGGTGCTGACTCACTGATGTTGAAGCCTGAAGAGGTTTTTCAAAAACCATTTTTTATTGTTCGGCTAGTCCAAAGACATTAATGAGTATTTATTTTCAATTTTTGGATCCATTTTTCAAAACATGATAAATGGTGGTTCGGCGTTGCCGTTAAGCGCCGCCGGCAAAAAATTGTCTATATTTTCATATGGTATTAAATATATATGTATTATTTTCTGTACTAATTTTGTGCGACATCATGTCAGCCAAATTTTGTATAAAAAAATATTTTGACACCAACTTTTTTTTTAATTTCCAGGTGATTGTTGAGCTGTTCGTCCAAGGGTTGGGCATCAACAAAGGCCGCCCCGTTCTCAGTGTGTTGGTGGATGACCAAGTGATTTTCTACGAAATGTTCCGTCATGACGACCACATTTTGAGTCAGTGTTTTATCTGTTCAATTCAGGCTCGTACCTTGAAAAATCTAGAATAGGGAAAAGATTAAAAATGATGGATTTGTTCGCAAGTTTAACATCCATTTAAGAAAAAAATTCAAAAAAAAATTACCGGCATTTTTAAATTTATATTTTTCTTTTTTGTTTTAGACCAACTTGCCATTCGTTTCCGTCGACTTCCGTCCGTTGTCGTGGTACGGGAGCAACGCTTTTTGGGCCCAAACGGACGCGCACCCGTGGAGTCGGCACGCGACTCGGAGGAGCGGCATCGGACATACATTTGCCCATTTGAACGGCTTGGACAATTGGTAAGAAAAAAAACATGCCATTCCTTATTGGCACAGCCTTTGGCTTATAATTAATTTCTTCCCCCTCCCCCCCCCCCCCCCCCCCCGAATTTTTAGTCAAATGGGCTGTTCATTGGCGGCGGTTACCCGTGTCTGTTGGTGTGCGAACGGGGCGAGCCCCGCCTTCGTCCGATGACCGTGGATGGTCCGCTGGCTTCATTTGCGCCCTTTCACAACGCGTCCACTTGCAAGCATGGTTTCCTGTATTTGGCACGGCATGAGCACCTGTTGCGCATTGCTACTTTGACCGAAAAGGTGAATCGTAGTGAATAATTTTCATGGAAAATTTCACATTTATAAAATTTTCGAAACTCAAAAAATGCATTTTTGATATTCATTACCATATTCTAAACACAAATTCATTAAATTTTCAAAAATTCTTCCGGCCATTCTAATTTATTTTTCAAAAAGTGTAAAAAAAATTTAATTTTTAGACTTTAAAGATTAGATTTCAAAGACTTGGATTGGCCAATCCGTTTTTATTGCCAATTTTAATTTAATTCAACAGATGGACTACACATTTGACGGCGGTGACTTGGGTTGTGCGCTGCGTAAAATTCCGATTGGTCAAACGGTGCGGCACTGTGTTTATTTGCTGCAGGCCGGCATTTTTGCGCTCGTTCTTTCGCAACAATTGCCCAACCAAAAGCAGTGCACCGTTGTCAATGAGGACAAGCAGATGGACACGTTTGAGCGGGACGACCATTTTATACTGCCCATGTTAGACTCGTACACTTTGAAGGTTTTTGACAAACATTTCCATGCTCTGGTACCATTTATTTATTTTTATTTTTTAGCTCTTTTCCACCGAGGATTGGGCATTTGTGCCCAATGAGCAGTTCCAATTCGACGAGTTCGAGGTGGTTACCTGTTGTGAGGAAGTGTTGCTCAACTCGGAGAGTACGGTCACTGGTGTGCAACCGTATTTGGCTGTTGGCACAGCGATCAACTACGGCGAGGAAGTGTACGTGCGGGGCCGAGTGTTGCTGTTTGAACTTGTTGAAGTTGTGCCGGAAGAGCATTTGCCGACCACAAGGCACCGACTGAAAGCGGTGTATGACAAGGAACAGAAGGGCGCGGTGACCAGCTTGTGCGCGGTCAACGGCTTTTTGTTGACCGGAATGGGACAAAAGGTTTGGATGACATGACGATAGGTCCCAGTGAGTAGCAGCACAAAACATCGCTGCCATAATGTCGCCAGGACAAAACGTCAACCGATATGTCGCCGAAAAAATTTAAAAAATAAATAAGAAAATTTTTAATTACCTTGCCTATGTCCTGGCGACATTTCACTGACAACTTTTTGCGGTGTACCCTTACCATGGATACATTCGGAAATCACCACCCAGTTGCAGATTCTTTTGACAAACTCATTTTTGAAGATTAACCCAGACATTTGCATCATACATGAAAAAGGGGGGGGGGGGTCAACCGAAATTTTTGCGAAGGGGTCTGGGGGGGGGGGTCGAGGGGGGGGGGGGGTCAGCGGCCAATTTTGCGAAGGGGTCCCGGCCATGTAAATCGGTGACCTTTTTTTTTTTTGCTTTTTCAACGCACTTTTTTTGCGGCGGGCTTTTTTCAAGAAAATTTCGCGAAAAGGTGGGCCGGCGGTGCCGGTAGGCGCCGCCGGGGAAAAATTTTGAAAATTTGAGTGCAATTTGTTAACAGATTTTCACCAAAAATTGCCGAATTTTGCGATTTTTTAGCACGTGGACGACTTTTTTTGTTTATAAAAAAACGTGTTTTTTTGCGGCGCGGTTTTGAAAAAACTTTTTGGGGCCGGGGGGGGGGGTTCGGCGGCGCCGATAGGCGCCGCCGAAAATTTTTGTAATTTTAATGTTATTTATTAGCTGATTTTGTCTAAAAAAATGACCAAATTTTGAGATTTTGGGCTAATTTTTTAAGAAAAAATAGGATTTTTTGGGGGGGGGCCGGCGGTGCCGGTAGGCGCCGCCGGGAAAAATTTTCAGAATTTTAATGAATTTTGTTAAGAAAATAGCCAAATTTTTCAAAAATTTCCCTCTTTTCCCCTTCGCCGGCGACCCCCCCCCCCCACCTCTTTTACACCGGCCCCCCCTCGATGCGAAGGGGTCCCCCATTTTGGGGCACTTTGCGGGCGAAGGGGGGGGGGGGGTCGACCCCCCCCCCCTTTTTCATGTATGATTTGCATCCCCCAACTTTTCCAGGTGTTCATTTGGCACTTCCGTGACAATCAGCTGAACGGTGTCTCTTTTCTCGACCTGCACTTTTACGTGCATCACATGACCAATTTTCGGGAATTGGCGTTGGTTTGCGACTTGTACCGTTCAGTGTCCCTGATACGGTACCAGGTAATACAATAAACCAATTTAATAATCCATTCCCTTTTTAATATTCCTTGGTCAGGAAGAATTCAAAGCTCTGTCGCTGGTTTCACGCGATCTTCGGCCAACCGCTCCACCCCCAATGACCGCTCAATTTGTCGTCGATCACCGGTGATTACTAATCGGTTATTAATCAAAATGGTACCAAGTTTTTACATAAGTTCCGCATATTTCGCCATTAATTATGGAACTTTTTTTTGCACAGACAGCTCGGTTTTATGCTCACCGATGAGTTGGCCAATGTGACACTGTTCAACTATTTGCCCGAAACCAAAGAGTCCATTGGCGGTGAACGGCTGATCATCAAAGCGGCGCTGAACATCGGCTCAATGATCAACTCCATTGTACGCGTCCGAGGCCATGGAGCCGAATGTTTGGTTGGTGAACCAAAACGGATGCATAAAACAATGAGAATTATGCCTGCAACTTTTAGGTGGACTCCAAGTTCCAACAGGGCATTCAGACGTGCTTTTTCGCCACTTTGGACGGCTCTTTTGGCTACGTTCGACCATTGACCGAGAAAGGCAATGATCGCAATTTCTAATTTTAATGCATTTTATTTTTGTAAACATTTTAAGTATTCCGTCGCCTGCACATGCTTCAACAGGTACACCAATATAAAAAAATTGGCTGCAACATTGGCTTTTAATTTAAATTTATTTTGATTATTAGGTGATGAATTTGCACGTGCCACAACCTGGCGGGCTGAATCCGCGTGGCTCAAGAGCAGGTATAATTTGAAAAATAATAATTCTCGAGTCGCATTTTATTTTTTTTTATAGCACGGCCTCAGCGTACCGGCACAAATCAGCAAATTTCGTTGGCCAAAAACATTGTGGACGGCCTATTAGTGATGCAATATTTGTATTTGAGCGTCCAGGACAAGACGGATTTGGCACGGAAGTTGGGCACCAGTCGTTACCAAATTATTGATGGTATAATTTTTTAATTTTCGCGAATTTGCGGAAAGTTCAACGTTTTTTCCTTCAGATCTCATCGAATTGTGTCGGACGGTGTCGCATTATTGATGGAATTTTCACATTCATTTGTCAGCTGAAATTGATCAAAAACAAACAAATTCTCCACCGATTCTCATCCCAGTTTTTGTTCGTTGTTTTTGTTGTCGTTTTTTTCCACTTCGTACATATTTGTATACAAATGTTTTTGTTTCTGTTTCCATTATTCGTTTTTCGAACGAATTTTCCCTGTTCGCGTCAATCGATCAGTCACATTTCTTTCTTTTTAATTTTGCTTTTAACATTTTTTTTTCTTTGTTTACAACTTTTTTTTGTGATCAAAATGCTCCGTTTGCGCTGCCCATCGCGGCACTTTGCCACGGCCGCCGCTTCTGCGATGAAAGCGGGACCGACTGTTGAGCTGGTCCAACAAAAAATCTCCCGACTGCCCACCGGTTTCTCTGTTTCGTCGGTGGAACTTCAGGTATGGTGGCATTTGGTTTTCGTTTGGTTTTTTTTTCTATATCGGCATTTGGGCTGCTCGTATCAATTGCATAGTGTTAAAATCAGACCAAATTTGAAAATATCATTAAACAAATTCTCAAATTTTGTCTACATTCGGACTCCAAAATTTCCGCTTTCACGATCAAATTGTAAACTGAAAGTGCATGATTTTTTTTTGATTTTTTTTTTGTGAGTTCTCTGCAAAGCTTTCGTCTTTCAGGGCCCAGTTTCCCAACTGATGTTTGCTTTCCGTTCCGGTGCGCGCTTTGAGCAACATGACGAAGCCGGACTCACCCATCAGTTGCGCAACGCAATCGGCACCGATTCGACTAATTACTGTGCGTTTTTTTCTCATGTTTTTTGTTTTTTCATTTTTCTCTTTGAAGTGGGCGTTCGTCTTCTGTGGGTGACGGGCCAATCGGGCGCAACTCTGCAGGCCAAACTTTCCAAGGATTTGATGTTGGTGCAAATGTCGGTGGTAAGTTACAGTTTATCATGCACAAAAAAAATTTTTTTGCATCAATTTTTAATTAACTATGGGAAGATTTGCCTCAACTGTTGACAGTTTTTGGTCTAAAATTGTCAATTTTGAGGTTTTTGAACCAAATTTTTTTTGTTTTTTTCAAGGAAGTTAGGGTTCCATGATGGATATTATTTATTTGCCACTTTCCCCTGTTACGACATTGAAAAATTTGTATTTTTTCAAATTAAGCCTCGTACAATGTCGCCCGTTGCCATCTCCGTTCTTGGCGAGTTCGTTCAGCCGGCACTGAAGTCCTGGGACGTGTTGAGCGTTCAGGAAGCAATGGAATATGACTTGAGCCAACAGAGTGCGTACGATTTGACCATCGAAGGGGTGTACCGGGCGGCGTTCAGGTGGGCACACAAATTGGAGCATTTATTCCAAAATTACATAATTGGAGCATTTATTCCAAAATTACAATTTTTAATTTTTTCCAAATGTCATGATAAAAACTGTGTTTAGGAACGGGTCATTGTCCAACACGCTGTTGTCTCCTCCTTATCAAATTGGGAACATCACCAACAAGCGCACGCAACAATTTACCAATTCGCGCTGGTTGACCAAGGAGGCGGCACTGATCGGGGTGAACATTGACCACGAGCTGCTGTTGGACTACGCGGTAGGGTGTCATTTTAAAAAAATTATTATGTGCAATTTTTGTGTCAATTTTGAAGAAATCTTGGGGGTTTAAAAAAAATGTGGCGTAATTTTGCCCCGTTTTTCTAGGTCCAACACGAGGTTGTTCCTGAGGGGAAGGGCCAACCGGCGGACGACAGCCCGTACTTGGCCGGCGAGGTTCACCAGGCCGGGCCCACCGACATGGCCCACGTTGCACTTGTTGGCCAGGGCGCAAAATTGACGGACGAGAAGGCGGTTGCAACGCAAGCAGTACTTTGTGCTGTCATTGGTCAAACTGGTTAGTCTAATTTCTAATTTTAAAAGTCAGTTTTTGTAGAAAAAACCATTAAAAATTGAATTAACGAAACATCATTAAATTACCGACTTTCCGAATTTTTTGAAAAAAAAAATCGCAAAATTACCAAACTTTTCCATTGGTTTAGGACAATACACTGACAACTTAAACATTGCTGCGCCGGGCGTTGTTACCCAGCATGTGTTCAAGGCCTCAAACCTCAACCAGTTCCAGCTGAGCCCGATCAATTTGATGCACCCGGACACTGGCGTTGTCGGCGTTTATCTGTCGGCCGAAGGAACCAAAATTCTCCCATTTGTCAAAGCCGCTGCCCAGGGTTTACGCGAAATGGCATCCAAACCGATCAGTGACGAGCTTCTCCAAGTGAGAAAACATTGTTTTTGGAATGGTCTAACTAATTGCGAAACGAATTTGGCATCGAAAATATCAATTAATTCCATTCAATTAAAGGTTTTAGGCCCTTTGTAGTTCCGATTTCACAAAAAAAAAAAGATTGAATCCTGTCAAGATTTCCCTGAATTTTTTCCAACAATGTACCCGGGGTCATGGTCAATAAAACAAGGTTCTATTATATTAGCCCGGAAATCCAATTCGTGTACAATTCCCGAATCCTTATCCAGACCCTTGGTGTTTAGAAATGCTTTCCCTTTATGGCCAACCATCATTTTTTTGAATTTTGCATGTGACAAAATCCCAAACAGATCGCCAAACGGACTGCGGAAATACAAACTTTGACCACCGCCAGCTGTTCGTCATCGTTTGCTGTTGACCAAGCTTGCCAATTGTTGGCCAAAGGCACCGCACTGACACCCGACGAATTCATTGCCCTTTTGAAGACGGTGACTGCGGACGATGTGAAAAAGGTGAATCCAAATTTTCCAATTGGGTTTCATGACTACTTTTTTTGAACTTTGTTACCAAGCCCGCTAAAATTGGGTCCAATTTTCCATTTGAATTTTTTTCAAATTTCATCTTTTCAGGCTGCTTCCCAACTTTGCGCCAAACTGTCCATGTCAGCGTACGGAAAAGTGGACCAAGTGCCTTACCTGGACCAGCTTTAAATGTGACGGACGAAAATTTTAATGAGTGATTGAAAAGGGTCGCGCCGAAAGAGAGGCATATATATAAAAATAGGAATTGCATTCTTCTGCTAATAGTGTTTCATTTTTTGTGTGTTCCCGATTCTTTTGTTATGTGCAGTAAAATCTGAATTAAGCAAGCAAATTGTTTTCATTTTCACGGTTTTTTTTTTCGCGTATTTTAAACAATTTTTTTTCTTATTTTTTCCGATTGTTTGTTTTTAAGCAATTAACAAAACCTTTTTGCATTTGTAATGTTGGTTGGACGTGAGCCGGAATTCATCAAATTGGAGTCGTTGCTGAGCTCGGCACTCGGTGCCTGCGCTGATTGTGACGCTGTAGATGAGCCAAAACCGTTGTCCGTTTACATTTGCGGACCGCCGGGGACCGGCAAAACGGCCACAGTTGGGGCGGTGGTCAAAAAATTGGAGAGCGTGTACAAGGTGAGGCTGTTTTGCAATGTGCTGACCAAGAATCTGACAAAGAGCGGGTTAGTATTTTTTTATTGATTGTGAGTGGTAAAATCCAACAATATGCATTTTGGTGAAAATAGCACCGTTTTTGCATTTTTTTTTTGACTAAAAATTACGAAATTACAGTGAGTTTCAAAAACAATTTTGATTGGCGCCGCAAATACGGATACAATTCCTTGAAATTTCTCAAGTTTCACTTCGTTTCCGTCAACTGCTACTCCGCACAGTCATCGTCCAGTTTGGCAAAGGAAGTGCTCTCCAAATTGGGCCACAACGACGTGACGGCGAACAGAGCGAATCGGAAACTTGGCGAAGTGTTCGACAGCACCAAAAAGCCAATGTATCATTTAAATAAAATGCCATCATACTCAAAGTCTTACCAAGTTTTTTATTTTGGTAGTTTGCGAAATAATATTTTGTAAATCGAATTTTTAGCCTCATTTTGTTGGACGAAGTCGACAATTTGCAGAGTGGCAAGTCAAAACAATTGCTGTACACAGTTTTTGGTTGGCCGGCTCAGTTTAGTGGACGCGTAACCGTGATAGGTGCTCAAATATTCTTTTTATAAATGCTTTAATTTCTTCCCCCCTCCCCCCAAAAAACCCATTTTTAAAAATTTTGCTCCCGAATTGCATTATTACAACTTTTCACTGTTTCCTGTTCTGTTGTAGGCATTGCGAACACTTTGGATTTGACGCAGCGACAAATGTCACTGCTCAAGCTGGGCACTCAACCCCAACTGATCACATTTGCGGCCTACACCAGCGAGCAGTTGATTGCCATTCTGGAACATCGTTTTGCAAATTCGGTGCTCCCGAACTTTTTGCCATTTTTGGGGGGGGGGGCTAATTGAGACAAACCGTGATTCTATTTTTTTTATTTGCTTTCTTATCCACTTAATGATTTCATTTTTTAAAGGAACGATATGATCGCAAGGCCATGGAGTTGTGCGCGCGCAAGGTGTCCGTGCTGAAGGGCGACGTTCGGCTCGCATTTGACATCGCGTCACAAATGTTGGCCAATTTGGAGCCGGACGACGACGACGACGACGATGACAAGGAGAACAACAACAACGGCAGGGATGAAGCGGCTGCTGCTGCGGCCGCCGCTGATGCAAATGCATTGCTCGCCTCGAAGACTGTTGTGCAACAGAAAACGCCGTCAAAATGTGCCGCCGGAGTGTTGGGCAGAACGCCGCAAAAGATGGCGGCGGCACAGGCACTGTTGCGCAAAGGCACACCGACGGCCGCGACACCGCCACGGCAACGTCGCTGTGGCGCAAAATTTGCAGAGGTGGAGAACAGCGGTGGCATCAGCGTCAACAAGGAGGAGAAGGAAGAGGGATTGGTGACACCGAAACGGACCAAATTTGAGGAGGGAAGCGCGTGCCGCGAAGTACTCAAAGCAATCAACAAGGTGAACAAATTGGACAAGGGGGGGGGGGGCAAAAAATTAAATTTACCATGTTTTGGATTGCAAAATTTTCCCAAATTTTTGGACCGGCTGAAATTGGAATGCCTTCTCTTCCCATGCCACATGTTTTGGCACTTGCTTCTTTCCGCAATCCTAGCAATTCATGTTTGGACATTTTGTGAACCCATTTTTTAAGACAATGGCCTCGCCCTGCCAACGCGCCCGATTGCCAGCCCAGACGCGTACACTTCTCGCCACTCTGATGCGTCTGGTATCCTCATCATCCGATGCTTCTGCTTCTGCTACTGCTCGATGTTCCTCCACTTCGTTGCGCACTTTGCTGTTCACAACTCCGCCGAGAACGCCTCGTAGTGGTGCCAAAACGGCCCTGTCCAGTTACTGCTCCAATTCCGCGTCCTCCGCCTCCGCTTCGTTGTCTGTGACGCGTGAACGCCTCCTCAGCGCCTATTTGACTGTGTGTGAACGCCTCAAGTTGGCCACTCCGTGCCCGGATGAAATGGACCAAATGCTCATACTGCTCGAGTCCCAGTCCATGGTCGCATTGCAGCAGCCTCGCGGTGCCAAGGGGGGAGTCGGTGGACAGACGCGCATCTGTTTTACGGTAATAAATAATCACTACTGTATGCCTGATACCATGGAATACTCCTTTCTACTCTATTTCTGAGTGTCTGTAAAATTTGGATAGGCATTTCGGGTTTGTCTTCGAGGGCTTTTGTCCCCAGACCGTTAATTTTTCGATTTTGTCCCCCCTCCATCTTTTGTTTTTAAAAAAAAATTCAGGGTACACATTATGTTTTCCTGGCATTTTTCACTGTGTTATAAATTATCCGCCCGTTATTTTGACACCCATTGATCAAACAAATTCACAGGTGGAGATGAGCATTGCACGTGCACAAATCAACGACAACGCGCTAATCAACGACATTGGCCAAATGGACCTTTGAATGATCTGATCAACAACACTTATTTTTCTGATATTTGACTATTTGACTTACTTCTTTTACTTTGTTTGCATACTTTAGCATCATTTTTTGATTATTTGTTTGTTTATTGCTGTTTTCTTCACTTCAATTCTTCAACTGATTTTAACAATTTGTCTCCCCAAAATTGTTCAATTTTTAACATTTTTGCTCACCATTTTGATCTCTTTCTCTCTCTCTTTTTGGAGCAGGACATTGACAATGAATGGTCAAATGATTTGGCCTCTTAAATGTAATACCAGAAGCAAAAACACGCATTTTCGTAACACAAATTTGTTTACAAATTTTAGTGGTAAACAAAAAACATTTTTTGGCCAATGTCCATGTCCCCTTCACATTTTGCATTTTTTGTGTCGTCTCCTATTTTATTAATTTATGTCATTTTCCCTCTCTTTTCTTCATTCATTCACTCACTCTCTTTTCCCGCTCATTTCTCTCACGAGTCGGCCCCGTTCGTTCTTTCTCTCCTCTCTATCATCATTCTTCGTTTTGATTGTGAGTTGTCCCATTCCTTTCGTCGTCGATCTTTCATCGCCCGCATTTGTGTTCTGCTGCTGCTGCTGGTGGTGGTGGTGGTGGTGGTGGTGGCGATCGCTTTTTCTCCCCCGTCCTCACAATCACTTTTTTTGTGTTAATTGTTTTGTTACATAAAATTGGCTTCCATTTGTGCAAATAAAAACAAACAATTAATGGTTTGTTTATACGCAGATTTCCTTGTAATTTCTGTGTATTTAATTAATTTGTTCCCAGTTCAAAGGACGACTATTATTTTTATTTTTACTATCAATTTGTTTATTATTTAAATTTCATTGAGCGCTTATTAATCGCAGCAATTAGCTCAAATGAATGCCAAGAGTCTCGGCGGGTCCCGGGTGGTGTTGCTCCTCTGCGGCTCGTTCAATCCGCCCACCTTTCTCCACCTGCGCATGTTTGAGCGGGCGCGTGACTTTTTGCAACAGGTGAGGCAATTGGAACGGCAATGCCAGAAAAATCGGCATCCCTATGCCGTTGTTTGAGTTATGGACAGATTTGTTGTAATTTTGGCATGGAAGAAAATTAAACCGAAAATTTAGGGCGGGGGGGGGGGGGGAGACGTTGGAATTTGCAATTATTCCATTTTGAGGTGTCATTTTTAAAACTACAAATCCAATATCATCCAAAAAACATATCTCCCACAAAGGGGGACTCTAATTTTGGTGCATTTAAATTTTCTAGAAAAATTTGGCTGCATAAAATTTATTTAATAAAAAAATTGACTGTTTCAGAACTGCAATTGCCGAGTGCTTGAGGGTCTGATGAGTCCGGTCTCCGACCACTTCCGCAAGCCCGACTTGGCGTCCTCCATGCATCGTGTGCGCATGGCCCAGCTGGCCACCGAGTCCAGCGATTGGATCCGCGCGGACGGGTGGGAGTCGGCCCAGCCCGGGTGGACCCGGACGTTGGAGGTGCTTCGCCACCATCGCCAGGAACTTCGGCGCAAGTCGGTGACGGCACATTTAAAAAATATATATGCAATTTTGGGACTGATTTTTTGGGACCCGATTACCTATTTGCTCTATTTTTTCTTTAATGTTGGTATGGAATTGCTCACAAAATGATTTTTCATTTTGTTATCCTTTTGAATTTGTTTATTGTCAGTTAAATTTGGTTTTGGTCCTCGACTTTTCCAGGGACAAAGTTTTGCCAGAAAAATGAAGCGGATTCAATTTCCAGTACATCACTTGATGATTTTTGGACATAACTTTTAGCGATAACTCTGGTTTTACTATAATTCTGCAATTATTGATGCAAAAAATATAGCAAAAATGGTCAGAAAAAGTTAATTTCTTGGGTGTTTTGACCATTTTTGGTGCATGAATGAAAATTTTTAACTTTTGCAAGTCAGTTCAGTTTGTCAAGCGACTTTAGAACAGTACAAGAATGTTTAATCTGATTGAAACAGGGAAAATATAGTCCAAATTTTCGCTCGATTACATTTTGTGTTGCTCCGCAAACTCCGAGGGCATTGTTTTTTTTGATTTTTTAAAAAATTTTAAATAAATTAGTTTAGTTTCCATTTCCAACTTTTGTTTGCCCAGGTATTCGGATGAACAACTCCGTCTGATCATGCTGTGCGGCGGGGACACTGTGGACTCATTTGTACGCGAGGAGCCATGCTCGCCGGACGGACGCCTTTGGCAGGTGTCCCATCTGCAGGAGATCTTCGAGCAGTTCGGCCTCATCGTCATCCAAAGGGCGGGTGCCAATGCACGGGACACGCTCAACTCGCCGGACCTGCACTTTTTGCAGCAACTTATCGCCAACGCGGCGATCATTGAGGATGTAAGTGCATTTTTTGAAAACAATTTTTTATCATATTTCATTAGAATTTCCAAAAAAAAAAAAATTCGGACGCCCTAACGGCACTGCCGGGCCGCATTGTACCATATTATGTAATGAAAATTTGGTCCTAAAACGGAAATTTTGTTATTTTTGGCGCAACTCGCTATAAATTCCTGCTTTTCGTCCTGGTCCTAAAATTTTGGAAAATAATACGTGAGAAAGAATTTTTTGGTCCGAAAAACAGCTTTTCGTGTTCTCTCCCCCAAATTTTTTCCTGGTTACGAGCCTGGGCATAGGAATGCGCACAAATGAGCCATTGTTTAAAAAATTCTTACAATTTTAGCCGTTATTATCTAATTATTGTGCGCTCATCCACTCATTCTAGGCAACTTTCCCGAACGCAATGGCCAGCTCGCGGTTGCGCGCCGCGCTCAGACATGGCCAATCCATTCGCTATTGTACCCCGGACGCGGTGGTACAATACATCCAGGAGCATCGGCTCTACCAACAACCCGACGGCCTCAACAACAACAGCATCAATAACAACAATTGTGTCCAGCAGGAGAAACAACACCAGCAGAAGGACGCGAACAAAACGGACATTGTTGGTGACGGTGTTGAACACTGAGAGTTGGAGCTGTTCAAAATGCGAGCGAATTTTGATCCCACATTCATTTTGCCTATTATTGTACTTTTGATGTTTGTTTTTTTAATTTCATTGCTTCTGTTTGTCCTTAATTTGTGTGGTGTCAGTCGCCCTGTGAGCTCTTTTTTTGTTTGATTTTTTCAAACTTTAAACACCTAATTAAATTTATGATGTTTAAATTTTTAGCATTTATTGAAAAAATGAACTCAAATGCTAAAGCAGGTTTTAATTGGTTTTCACATTTTTAATCATTTTTTTTTGTCCAAATTTTGTTGACTTCTAATTCATACCAAACTTCATTGTTTTGTCTGTAAACGATCATTGTTATTTACTAATTGCCCATCTCAAAACAGTTCTTTTTCACTCACTTATTGTCGCAACTCCTTTAAAAACATTTGTCTTTTTGAAATACCCTAATTGCTTCTTTTTTGAATCGATCCTCAAAGTGTGTGTGCCTCAACAAAATGACACTTTCTTTCTTTTACATTTTTAATTCGACTTTTATTTTAACATTTTTTTGTCTGATAAAATTTTATGTTTTATTGGACTATCATTCACTCATCCGTCTGTTAATTGATTTCAAATACTATTTATTTAATTTTATTCAAAATAAATATTCATGATTCTTTTTGTTCCCAGGCAAAATGCGACCCCTCACCGACGAAGAGACGGAAATGCTGAACAATGTAAAAAATTTTTAATTTTTATTAAATTCTTTTTTGGTTTTTGCATTTTCATCCGCACTTATTTCCATTCTTAAAATTCAGAAATTGTCCAATTACATCGGCCGTGACAACATTCGGCTGCTGTTGGAACGTGAGGACGGCGCCTACGCGTTCAGAGTGCACAAAGACCGAGTTTACTACTGCAGGTGGGTGAGAGGAGCACACATTGAAATGGCGAACAGACAGAACATTGGGGTGGTCGAGACTCTCGGTGGATTTTTGGGGATTCCAATTTGTTGACTGTTCACGAGAGAAATGATTTTTGATCATCATTTACGCACATCTCATCGGGATTCTCGACGAGGGATTTTTTCGGACAATTCGTTTATGAACAATTGCTCTCGATATTTGACACATTCTGGTGGTCGGAGCTTACCATTTTGCTGTGTGTTGCTCGAGACCAAAAATTTAAAAAAACCAATGTGCCTCGAGACTGAAGACTCAAAAACTTGGGGTCCCGAACATGGCAAAACATTGCTTTTTGTGTCCAAAACCTCTGATTTCTCTCAATACTTGGCACAGTTTGTGCCGCCCATTTTCTGTTACATACCAATACCGTATTTTAATACAATTTTATACTGTTTTTTTGTTGTTGTCACTGTTTCCCAAATTCTTCAGCGAACAGTTGGCACGGCAGGCGGCATGCGTGACGCGGAAGAAGCTGTTCAGTGTCGGCACCTGTTTGGGCAAGTTCACCCATTCCGGCAAGCGCTTCTTCCTGCACATCACTGCGCTTGACTATTTGGCACCGTACGCGGGCGGACGCGTGTGGCTGAAGCCGCAGGCGGAGCAGCAGTTCCTCTACGGCAACAACGTGGTCAAGTCGGGCGTCAGCCGCATGAGCGACGGGGTGGAGGCGAACAAGGTGGGCAAATGCCGGGGAAGTGCGACGCGTCCATTGGCATTTATTTCTCTTGCTTCGTTCTTTTTTCACTCTCCGTCTCTCTCCCCATCTCGCTCTCTCTCTCCTCTCTCTCTTTCACTTCCCTCTCCTCTCTCTCGCTTTCTCCCCCTCTCTTTCTTCTCTCTCTCTCTCTTTCTCTCTCTCTCCCCATCTCTCTCTCTTCTCTCTCTTTCACTTCCCTCTCCTCTCTCTCTCTGTCGTCTCTCTTTCTGTCGTCTTTCTCTCTGTCTCTCCCCCCACTCTTTTTATCTTTTTCTCACTATTCATCAGTCATCTCCCCCCCCCCCCCCCCCTCTTCATTGGGTTTAACTCACTCTCTGATTTGCCGTGGTCCGAGTGGTCACAGTTATCAATCACTCCATCTCACTAATCGCCCTAATCTGCGATGTTTTTCACTATTTATGTGTTCCTCCTTTCTATGCAAATGCACACCCCCCCCCCCATTTTTTGTGTGCCCCCCCCCCAACTTTCCCTTTCCTTCGCCCCTTCCATTTTCTTTACACATATTTGTTAATTTTCACCCCTTTTACATCCTCTTCCCTCCCCCCCCCCTTTTTGTGCTAATTTGCCCGCCCTTTTCTTCTCCTATATTCAAATTCAAATCGTTTTGCTTTTTCCTTTCTTTTGTATTCCTTTGGCCCACCATTTCGCCCGCATTTTTGGCCCTGCTGCTGATCCCTTTCTTTTTTCATTGCATTATCACGCCTATTTTTATGATAATTTTGCTCTCCCATCCCCCTCTCTTTTGGCTATTTAAAGTTTTTGTCTCCCACTCCCAACTTCACTTCTTCATTGTCATCACTTCCAAGCCCTCGGAGCCAGAAATTTTTTTCGGGGCCAAAATTTTTTTCAATGTTTTTTAAAAAATGCGGCGCCAAATGTCAACATCCTTTAAAATGTTTTCTTTCACAATAGGGTGTCATCGTCTACAACATGTCGGACATTCCGCTCGGCTTTGGCATTGTGGCCAAAAACACATCGGACTGTCGACGGGCGGACCCCACCGCGTTGGTGCTGCTCCATCAGTACGTTTAATTTTAAAAAAAAAACAAAAAATCGAAAAAAATAATAAAACAATTTCAGGTCCGATTTGGGCGAGTACATCCGCAACGAGGCGATGCTCACATAAACGCGCGGCGACATTTTTTTCCCCAATTTTTGCTTAAATTTGTGTTGAAACATCATTTTTTAATGCGTGTTCTCATTGATCCTGCTGGGCATTCAGTGCCTAATTTTCTAGGGAAATTTAGCTAAATTTTGTTCAAAAAGCAAGCATTGCTTGTTTATCCATCCCCCCAAAAATGGATTGGGAAATGTGCATTAATAAAGACAAAATGTCAATCCTTCAAACATTCATTTAAACATGGAATGAATGCCCTTTTGTGATTGAATTTGCAAGACAATTCTCTTACTTTCCATCATGGGTTCTTCAACTTTGGCACATTTATTAAACATTGTTTTTCGGTTTTCAACATGGCATTGGGTGGAAAATTATTTGAAAATGTTTCTAAAAATCAAATTGTTCAAAATGCCACGGATTTTGGTCGCGCGCGTGTTCCATCTCCACTTTTGTTATTGTTGTTTTTGTTGTTTTAACATTTGCTACACACATAAAAAAAATTTCTTCAATTCAATTTAGCTCAAGTACAGTTTATGCGTCCATTCGACTTTTATGGGTCCATTCGATTTTTATGCGTCTAATCAAATTTTTCATCCGGGTTGATTGATTGAACGTATAAAAATTTGATTGGACGCTAAAAATTTTTATTGGACGCATAAAAATTTGATTGGACGCACAAACTGTATTTGAGCCCATTTTTTGTGTGAACAATGTCCCTTGATTGACATTTCTATATATGTATATACACATATTTTTTGATCAATTTTATCATTTTTTTTTTAAATTTTTTGAAGAACTGTTACACCTTCCTTCACTTTTCGTCCCAAGTTTTTGTTCAATGAGCGGCGGCAGCAAGTGCAAGCACTGCAATGTGTTCATCGTGGGCTCCAGGAAAAAGGTGGGCGACATGCTGGGTTCGTTCAGAAAAGCGCAATTCGACAGCCTGCTGGGGTTGTCCCAAGATAGAAAATTTTGAATATTTTTCAGTGATTAGCGACAATTTTGGTTTGGATGCGTCCTCTAAAATTTTTTTTGCCTAATTTAAATACATTTTGCAAATGGCCATTGTATAAACATACTAAATGCGTTTTTCATTATTAATATATATTTAAGCCGAATGGTTGAAGCATTGATTTTACAAAATTTTCATTGCAAAAAAGGATGCCATTAGGCAAATGCCACCACATCGATATTAATCATTCATCGATGACCCGTTAATAATTTACCTATGCACACGACCCACACATATCTATCTATCCATCCATTCATTCATTGTGTTAATGGATCTGAAGGTCATTTTCAGCTCCCTCCCGCTTCTCTGTTCAAATTGCATTTTTTGGGTGCTATCGTTATTTATACAGGACCGGGATTCTGTCAAAAGCTGGGACTGCTGGGACCACAATTTTTCATCCAAAATCGAAATACTCGAAAAAAAAAAACCTTATTTTAAATTGAATTAAATCAATGAATTTTTGATTTTTTGGTAATGAACTGCACCCAATGATGGTCAAGGGGTTACTCGAAATTAGTACGCCTCAAACTAAAATTGAACATTTGCGCCCGTTTTATAATTTTTTTTTAATTTCGAAATTTCAAAGTTTTATGATGAATTACTAAGTTATGTATGTATGTCAAAAAGTTATTAAAAAACGCTAGAATTTTTTTTTAATTTAAAATTTATAGAAAATTTTTTACATTTTTCTCGAAAAGTCCCAAAATAATGCGCCCGTCATTGTCTCCCAAACAGATGAACGAGCATTTGGTCCGATGTGAGGCCGAACGTCCGTATGAGTGCGATGCGCTGGTCGGCACGAAGAAGTGCGGACGACGTTTTACCTCCGCCAAGGGCATGGGCGTTCACCGGGGCACGTACCACACCGGTGTTGAAAAGGGGTCCCGCTTCAACTGCATGCACTGCTCGCACGGCACCAACAATGAGCGATCATTTCACGACCACCAACAGCGGTGTGGTCGCGGCGAATTTGTGCGACGGTCGCGCTCCCGCTCGCGTGGGCCCAGCGTGTCGCGGGGGCCCAGCATGGTGCGTGAGCTGAGCGGTGAACCGCGTGACCGAAGCGTGCCGCGTGAGCGAAGCGATGCACCGCGTGATCGGAGCGTGCCGCGCGAGCGAGCCGACGCCAAACCAACACCACGGCAAGTGCCACGCTCGGCACCGTCAACGCCCATTCGCCGGGGTGGTGCACGTGCCGCCGATGACGACGACCTTGACGATGTGCCGCCGGGCAACAGCGGCCGGGGTACGTTTTGTAATGGCACTTTGGGCGGGGTCAGACCCCTAGCAAAAAAAAAATAATTTGAAGGGGTAAATTGGAAAAACCGATGTAAGCTTTAAGAAGCAATAACTTTTTTTTTGGTGTCATGGCAACTCGTACAATTTTCAGTGGGTGTGGCCATAACTTTGTTTTAAGTCAACCAAATTCTTCAAACTTGATATCATTCGAATGCTCTCCAAGTTTAGAAGCGATCATTAAGCAGAAGCTAAGAGATTAAACATCTCACAAAAAAGTTATAATTTATAAATTGCGAAAAAGTCTGCTTTTGTGAATTTTAATGTTGTTGAAATATAACTTTTTTGTGAGATGCTTAATCTCTTAGCTTCTTCTTAATCATCGCTTCTAAACTTGGAGAGCATTCGAATGATATCAAGTTTGAAGAATTTGGTTGACTTTAAAAAAAGTTATGGCCACACCCATTGAAAATTGTACGAGTTGCCATTGACCCCTTTTTTCTTTTCTTCAGTTGACCAATTCTAACAATCTTGGTACCATTCGAAAGCCCATACCAGAAGCTGTTTCTAAGCTATTGCTTGGTGATTAGTCATCAATTACCAAAAAAACTAAAACGAAAAATGCCAAAAAAATCGAAATTTTTAAGTTTTTTCTTACTGTCTTTTTACATGTTGGAGAAAATCAAAATGATTTTTATAGAATAATAGAGCTTGAAAGGGGGCTTTAAAATGACACCATATTTATAGAATTCCCGCACATTTTTTTTCGTTTCGGGGGTCATTCCTAAAATTCGAATCTTTGAGGGATTTCTATAAAAAAAAATCACTTTTTCGCAGGGATGCGATCGAAAAATTTTCAAAATAAGAACACCAAGACCAAAAAATAAGATTTTTGGGTCCAAAATAAGGACATTTTGCAAAATTGCTTTAAATCAGTTATTTTTACGATTTATTAAATCAAAATGTATCAAATATTATATTTTTCACCTCCGATTATTGATTTTAACAATTTTGGGGACGAAATAAGCAAATCGTACATTTTAGCGCATTCGGGATCAAAAAATCAAAATATTAACAATTTTCTTGCGGCACATTTTTCCAAGAAACTTTTGTGAACTGGGCGTGGGGGAGGGTCCGGCGGTGCCGATAGGCGCCGCCGGAAAAAATTTTTGAAAATTTGAGTATATTTTGTTAACAGATTTTGTCCAAAAAAGGCCAATTTTTTCTTTTAAATTAAAAGTCAAGCGACGTGAAATGTCAAAATTGCATGGGATACAGTGCGCGAATTCATCTCCTGTTTTGCTTTTTGTGATACCCTGAAACTCATTGGCATATTCACTTTTAAAAACATTTTTGCGCTTAGGCGGTGCCATTTGTTAGTATTAGTGCAGGTGCTAAATTAGAAACAAAATAGAAAGAAAATAAAGCAATAAAAACAAAAATAATTAGCCAAAATAAACAGCAAAAAGGAAATTATAATGCAAAATTTAAAAATATTTTTCTTAAACAGTGCGCCAATCCAAATTTATAAAGAAAATTGACAGATTTTTCGGACAAGCGACAAATAAGAACAAAATAAGAACAATAGCCCGAAATACAAATAAGGACATTTTTATTTTGTAAGATTTGGACCCTCCAAATAAGGACAAATCTTATAAATAAGGACAGATCGAAACCCTGCTTTTTCGGGGGTAATTAATTTTTAGCCTCCCCCATCTCTTTATGCCTTCACATTTGTTCGGCCTCCTCTCACACAAACACTTCCAGAAATGCCGTCTCCGCCGTGCCGTCGACGCAGTGCCGCCGGTCGTCCTCCTGCTGCTGCTGCCGCTGGTGCCCGCCCTGTTCCGACCACTCCGACTTCAGCGTCGTCCCGTCGTGCCAACGCCGCGCGGGTCAACACCAACAAAAACAGCAACATTTCTGCTGTTGCGGCCGTCGACGACGATGAAGACGTAAATGAACAATTAATTACTAAAAGTAGTGGTGGTTGTGGTAGTGTGCGGGGTCCTCCGACCATTTTTCGTTAGTCCAATTTTTGGTTGAAAATTGCGCACACTGATAATTTCATTTTATTGAACCCCCCCCCCCCCTCGCTCTATGTTTTTTTTAAATAAATAATTTTAGCCTGTAAAATTCCAAAAAATAAAAATTGCTAAACCCACGCGGACTCGAACCATCAGTCACCACTTCGCCATTGTGCACCACTTGACCACCATCACTGAAGGGAAAACACAAGGAAATTTCCGATTTTTGAGGCCCCATAACTTAATTGTTCTTCGCTATCGAACCGTAAAATTAAACAAAAAATGATGCTTGTTTCACAGGATTCGTTCATCGGAAGCGCGGACGAAGACGGCGACCTTTCCTTGACCGGTGCGCCCATTGACAAGCAGGGCATGTACAGCTTGAGCCTGTTGGACCCGGACAAGGCCCGCCTGATCATGTACCAGCAGCACAAGTTGTACGACGACGTCATGGAGGTGGCAGCAATGGGGAAATGTGTTACACGAGGAGAACACTCATTTGGGGAAGCAATTTATTGTAAAGCAGCAAATCGCCTGGGGGAATGAGAAATGCCCCCCCCCCCCCTCAAATTTTTAAATGGGCACCCGCCATGTTTTTGGACTCTTAATTTTTTCTTTGTCCACCAAATCAAACATTGTTGATGTCCTTCGATAGCCAAAAGTGTCCTCTATTTGTCCGCAAAATTCCAAAAAATTACGTTAATTTTTAACAAACTTATGGCCTAGTACATCAGAAACCAGGTTTTCAGTCATTTTGGCCATAAATTTTTTTAAACCTTAACGAAATTTTTCAAAATTTTGCAGGCTAATAGGGGACACTTAGGGCTATCGAATGCTACCAAGAATGTTGGATTTGGTTGGGAAAAAATAAAAGTTAAAAGTCCAAAAACATGGCTGGGGCCCAACTGATTGAGTCCGTTCAAAAAATGAAAAAATTTTAATTGGGGGCTAGGGTTCTTCTCAAAAAATTTTTTGGTTACGAGCCTGGCCTTGGCTTATCAGTCATTCATTCGTCTTTGATCAGTTGCGATTCGGCTTTGACCCCGTGTCTCTTTGTTTTCAAATGCTTTATTTTCCCATTTTAAGCGCATGCGCACACGCTTGGAGGACATCAAGGAAATTGTGCGCACGGAGTTGCCCGACCAGCCCAACCATCTGCATCTCTTGGAAGAGCAGCTCGATTGTGAGTGCCGAAACCAAATAATTAACGGAGAGGGGTCAATGAATGGCGAACCGTGGGGAAAAATGCCGAAAAGTTGATTCAAAACATTTTTTAAAAGAATTTTTCCGCTTTTAATTTGGGGATTCCGTTGGTAAAATTTTGGGGGGAAAAAGTAACTTTGGCAAACCGTAGGAAAAAAATGCCGAAAAAATTGATTCAAAACATTTTTAAATGAATTTCCGCTTTTAATTTGGGGGTTTTTGGTAAAAATTTAAAAAAAAATTAAAATTTTTTTAAATTTTATTAAAAAATAATAGTATTTCTCATGGAAGGGCATCATAAATTGGAGCAGTAATTCTTATTTTGTCACCACTTTTGCAGACTACTTCGCCAACCATTCCGCCGAGGCGTTGGAGGCGAACGGCAAACTGAATCTCGGCATTGCGGAGCGGGCGGCTGCCGCCGCGTTGGCGCCCTCCGTGTCACTGTCCGCGAGCGGGAGCAGCACCAACAGCAACTGGAGCAAGAGAGAGGAGGAGGACAGAAGCCGACGACGTGCCGGTGGAGGAGGGATGGAATGGGAGGAGAATGAGGAGTAGACAGAGTGGCCAATGATCATCGATGGGAAAAAGAGTGTACGGTACGGTACACTTACAATACGATGCGAAATTTGATTTGATATACTGTTTTTTTTTTAAATTTTTTTTTGTATTTCGACGGCATAATGCCACTTCTCTATGCTTTATGTGTAAAGTGCATTGAATTCAGCGGATAAACGAAATAACTGACAGTTGTTTATCCTCGAAAATTTCCAGGACGAGGGGGATCCGTCATTGTGTTTCAAGGACAGTCCTTGAAAAATTGACTCGAATTCATACAATTCTTAAACACTGTTTATTTGCCTTGGAAATTGGGGAAGGACGGACTTCTATGGATATTTCGGTATTCTGTTTTATTGTAATTTTTCTAATCTTTTAATTGAGTAATAATATTTTTCATTAAAAAATAGACACGCAATTCTAATCAAATTTATCCAATTTGTACGTCAAATGATTTGTGGTAATAAAAAAAAGAAAAGAAAAATTCTAACAAATTTTGTGTGCTTTTTTGCTCTCGTCAAAGGTGCTTCTTTCGTAAATATTAAAATTACCCATGCCGTAGAATGAATAAAAATAAGAAAAAACAACAACAAAAACTACATAATTAGTGAGGGGTGACAAAGAAACGACGAAGAAAATGGAAAATTAAAAAAAACGAAAACAAAAAAAAACATTGCCCAATAAAATACATGTGGAAAAGTTTTGGGGGGCCAACACACCGTCAAAAGAAATTCAGTACTGATAAATTTAAATTAATAAAATAGAAATATAAAATACAAAAAAAAAAATAAAATAAACTCGTTCCTTCGGTTCATAGAGCGAAAAATGAAAAAATTGGGTTGGACGAGCATGGGAATCGAACCCACGCCCATTGTGAATCGGAGACTGAAGCGTTACCCACTCGGCCAAGAGTATGGGGAAATCCTTTTTTTAATTTAATCCATCATTTTTCGCTCTTTATTCGAAATTCAATCGATGCTTTTCTGTGGTGAGTTAAGAGAATAGTTTTATAGAAATAAAATTGTGTAATATTGTACACATAAAAACCGGGGTAAAAGAGTAAAGGACCAACGGAGGAGATAGTGTGTGTTGATGTGGAGAGCGAAGAGAGAGACGGAGACAATCACGCGCGCAGAGAGATCGTTTTGGTCATCGGAAAAAGAGAAAGAGAGAAACCACCGCGGAAAGAGAGAGAGAGAGAGAAACAACACATGTGCCAGACAGTCAGAGAGAAGGGTCAGACACCAGGTGGATCGCGTAGGGCAGAGAAAAAGAGAAACCGTAGAGAGCGAAGGAGGGTATGCAGACAGAGAAACAAACAAAAATAAATCGATTCGAAAACAAAAATTGATTTGTACAAATTGTCAAATTACCGGCCCACATTCATCCAAACAATTGATTTTACTTGTATATCATTTCCTAACAAAACTATAGAAAACAGAATTTAAACATTTTGATCGATCGATCGATCGGGGGGGGGGGGGTAAACAATAGTGAACAGTCAGTGAGTAAGAAACAGAGAAAAAGAAAATTGATCGGTCAGACAGTGTGTCTGTGTGTGTCACATGCCCATTTTGACAGTCGCTAATGACGTCACTATTTAATTACAAAGGACTGTGCCGCCCATGATGGCACACGGCTTTCACGCGTGCACAAAGTGTCGTGCCAATGCCGGCCGTTCCAGCAGACGGTCAAACAGACGATGGACACTGAAAAACAAACAAATTGCATTATGCCAAAAGCGGCGGCGGCGGCGCGCGCGAGCGCCAAATTCAAATTTTGAATGAACTCACCGGTCCATACGAATTTCCATGGCACACGGTGAACAGTGCAACAGGGCACCGGTGCCATCATCCTCCTCATCGGTGGCCGATTGGTCACGGCAAACGCCGAACGAAATGCGCACGGTGCACAGGCGTTTCAGCTCGGTGAGCAGTTTCTGGAAAATTTTTTTGAATTAGCGGGTGCCAAGACATTTCGCCAAAACGCCGCAAATTCAATTCACTCACCGCTGGCACATCGTCTGGCGACAACGGCACTTTTTCTTCCTTTCTATTGAAAGCGTCCGCCACCCATTGGCACATCAGCTGAAACGCTTGGTAAGCGTCGAACACCTGCGATGAGAATGAAGAATTGGAAAATGTCCAACATTTTTTCGGAAAAAAAAGCCTGGGCCTCTGGGAAAAATATCCAACAGGATTGGCATTTATCAGAATGCCAAAACATGTCAAAACTCGGCCGGCATTACTCCATTATACGCTATGTTGGCATTTTAAGCATGCCAACGTTTGGACGGGATGGATGAGTTCCCGTGGGTTCCTCTAATTAAGGTTTCGATCCGCCGGACCCCCCCCCCCCCCCCCGCCAAATTGACCCCACAAAGACAAACAAACGCACCTTAATGGTCGCTTTCTGGTAGATTTTGTGCCGTGTGGCGGTGCGCATCGCCTCGCGATCCAAATAGGCACTCTGAACGACCAGCGGACGACGAGCATAGCTAAGAAAAGACGAAAAATTTAAAAAAAATTTTTTAGAAATTTCAAATTTACGAAAATTTCATTCCCCCAACCCCACCTGGTGATGAACAGCTCGCCACTGTCACTGCTCTCCAACACGACGCCAAGTCCAATGGTGCGGCGCGCATCCATCAACTGTTGGGCGCGCAACGGACTCTTAAAAAATTGAAAAAAAATGAAATACATTTCGCCAAATGATCGAATGCCGGTGATCCCCGGGGGTATGACTAACTCAGTCTCTCCTCATGCTCGAGAATATCAAATCTCGGGCCCTGTTGCTGATCTTGTCAATGCTGTTCAGCTTTTTCCCCAGGATCAGTCTTCCTTGCCCCGATTAATCATCGCTTGTCTTATCCGTTCTGGTCCCAGAAATTCCGGGCTCCGATCACTCCAGACCAACGGGTCATGGTTTTCCTGATCAATTTCTCGGGTCCCGATCAGTCTCAGGCCGAATCAGTCGGCCATCCAACCTGATCACTCAGATTAGTACAAATCACATCTCCACAATGGGCTCTATCCACAACATTCCTCTCTCTTCTCCCGTACCTGGCCAATGATTTTGCCGTTGCCAATCTCGAAGAACTCCTTGGAGTCGCCGGCATCCCGGGGCCCGCAATGGACAGTCGGACGATGGAATGGACGCCCGCGTCCGGCGCCGCCATTCTGCGGTTGGCCCCATTCAAAGTACGCGGCCGAGAAGCGGGGTGTATCGCCTGGAATTTTGAACAATGATTTTGAGGGAGGGAGGGGGGGGGAGGTGAATTCGTGTCCCCAAATTATTGATCAGCACCGATCAGTGCATCCTGTCCAAAATTATTGATCAGCACTGATCAGTGCGCCCGGTCCAAAAATTATTGACCAGCACTGATCAGTGCACCCTGCTGGGGCACGGAACGGAATGCCGTCCGTGTCAATGTCACACTAATGACCAAACCCCACCCAAACACGGACCGGCCAGATCGCCGATGATCAGCGGCATCATTGCGCTCAGCATGGCACCCGCGTCCGCCGGCTGTTGCTGGTGCTGCTGCTGTGATTTGGTGGTGCCAAACGCAGTCGCGCACAATGCCGCGCGGCGCAGGCGGCCAAGCGCGGCCCGCGCGCCGCACTCCAAGCACAGATGGAGCAGGTCCAGCAGCGGTGCCAACATTTGCTTCTGTGCCATTGAAATGCTGCGGTCTTGGACCAGCCGGTACATCTCGGAGACGGCCGCTTTGAATGCCGGGCTGGGCTCAGAGCCGCCGTCACGGCCGCCCTTTTGCTTGGCGCCGTCTGTTAGCCAATGCTTTTCCCCGGTGCCATTTTCGATCGGCTTCTTCTCCATCCCGGCATCATCATCATCGTCGGCATCACTTATGTCCGAGTAGATGGTGATTTCCTCTTTGCGCTTCTCCTCCTCCTCCACTTCCGCCGCTTCTTCCAACTTTGCCTTTTTTGCCGACGGCGCAATGCCATTGGTCATTTTGTTGCCAGCCGCTTCATCTCCAAATCCACCATTAGTGCTGTTGGTGTTGTCCGACAACAGCTGGACGGTCAACGAAGCGCTCAGCGGAAAGCGGCGCACAAATTCGGTCAGCGCGTACAACGACACACCTGACGAAGGGGGGGGGGGTAATTAGTAATTAGTGGGTGATTAGTAATTATTGGCCGAAAATGGCATGAAAAGCGACGACTCACTCTCGAGCCAGGGTCGGCTCGAGTTGGCACCCACCGAGTCGAGATAAGAGAGGTGATGGATGCCGGGAATAAGGCAAATTTTCGTGGATTTGAAGTGCCAAAAACAAGGGTGCCATTTTCACTGGGACACGAAAAATGATGGCAATAAAAATGCCAAGACACGACAATGACTAATTGTTTTTTTTATATATATAAATTTCTTTGTTTTTTCCCAGTAAGAAAACTTTTAAATTAAAACTAAAGTTGGGTTTTTTCATTTTTGTAATTTCAAAGAAAAAAACATTAAAAATATTCGAATTTTTTTTTCCAAAAACCGATAACTAAAGCACACAAACACACACACACATAATAAGATCAACAAAAATTCTCGGCATTCATCTCGACTCAATGGGACTACTCAATTCTCGAGCCTGGTGCTGGTGGTCTCGACTGTCCATGAAATGCCAACTCTCGACGGCACTTTTCCCCCTCCTATTGCCGCCATGGCAAAAACGTACGGTGTTGTTGTTGTTGTTCCTGCTGCTGCTGGTCGTCGTCCGTCAACAACAGCAGCTTGTCCAGCTCGTCCATGATGTTGCCAATTGAATGGCACTTTTGTTGTTGGCCACCCATGGTGCCATCATTGTCCACGTCCATGTCGGCATGGTCGTCCCCGTGGTGTTGCTGCTGGAAAATGGCATGCTGCAACTCGGCGAACAGCACACGGCCAAACTGCTGGGCCAACCGGAAGCCGCTGCTGATGATGGCATTTTCTGTAGCGCCATTTTTGGCACCACCGCAACCGATGCCGCCGACGGAACCGTTTAATGACGAAGCAAATGCCGGTGACAAGGACGGCTTTGCACCAGCAAAAGTGCCATTTCCATGAATGACGCCCGCTGCTGTTGCTGCTTCATCTTGGCCCATTGAAATGAGTGCCGCTGCAGCTGCCGCTTCTTCCGGTCGTTGGTGTTCAGCAGCGACAACGGGCAACAGTCGCCGCTTTCGGTCACCGCTCGCCGCCACCGTTGGCGAGCAGTACAACAACTGCTGTTGTTGTTGATGATGCTGGACGAGTGCAGCAGAAATGGCTGCAACTGCAGCAGAAGTTGCCGCCGAGGCCGCCGAACCGCCGGTGGGCGAGCAGGACGCGGACGACGAGGCGGACGACGCGTTCGCCGCTCCTGCCGCGGGCGTTGCGGCACTCGCTGCCAACGACGACAGTGTGCCACCATTCTCGACCATGCCGCCGATGCCATTGTTGACGGATGAAGCCGGCACGCGCTCGTAATGGAACGGGTTGACGCACACCGAGTCGCACTTCATGTCAAACGCGGCGGTGCACTGGGGCAGATGCTTAACCTGTGGAAAGAAAATGGGAATTTACAAAAACAATGCCCGGAGGGCGAAAAGTAAGACAAAATGCCAAATGGGGTAAAATTTGCCAAAGAAAGGGTCAAAATCCCAAATGGTGTAAAAAAAAAGTGCCAAAGAGAGGGTCAAAATGCCAAAAGGGGTAAAAAAAAAAGTGCCAAAGAGAGGGTAAGACGAAATGCCAAGGGAGGAAAACGGGATGTGCCAAAGAAGGGGAAAAAGAAAAGTGCGCTAATTGTGAGCCGAACCGAAAAAAGTGCCAATAATGATAATAAAAATATTTAAATTAATTTAATTATCATTAAAAAAAAATTAAAATAATTATACAAAAAGAAATAAAAACTGTGAATGTTTTCATTTACATACATGTAAATATTTAATATATAAGCATACATAAAAATAATGTTATAGCTAAACAATATTGATTATTTTGGTTGTTTAATTAAATATTACAGTAATTTTTGCTTTTATAACAATTTTTGTAAAAATATTTTTATTTATTATTTTGAGACTCCGTTTTTTTTTAAAGTTCGACTCATTAGCAGCACCAAACGAATTGCCAAAAAAGAAGTAAGCAATGCGCCAAAATTGAATTCAAACCATCCCCGCTTTCCACTCACTTCGTTCTTGTGCAGATCGCCCCAGCGGAAGATGCGCGCGTACACCACGTGCGGAAAGCCTTTGCGACCGGCAACCTGTCAGAGAGAGACAAATTGATCAAAAATGATTAAGCTCGCCCTCTGATCAGTTTAGGTAAGCCCGATTGATCAGTGCCATATTGTTGTGGTGGCTGTTGATCGGCACTGATCAGGATTAGGCTAACAAAACTAATCAACAGAACCAATTGGGAAACCCTGATCAGCTGCTCTCTATATGTGAAGCGAGGAGTTGATTTCTCAAAGTCGAGAAAAATGAATCGGGGAGGGCTAGTGATCAGAAATAAGCCTCCGATTAAATTTGATCGATCAATAATCGGACCGTATGGACAGTCCTGATCAGCGAGTGGATAAACAAAAAGGGGGATGGGGATGCCACCACCAGGCTTTACCTGAAGCCGTCCGTCCAACGTGCGCGGGATGGTAATGCAGTGGGACGGGCGCGTGCCGTCGTCGACCACTGTCTGGATGAACCAGTCCAACTCCTCGCGCTTATCCCGCAACCGTTTGATCAACGACTCGATGGCCTTGCGCGAGAACTCCACATCCGGGGACACGTTGTAGGAGAGCAGGAAGGCGACAATTGTTTGGCACGGGTCCGCACTGGTCGGCACGCGTCGACGGCACGCGGCGGTGCCGGCCGCGGACGGCGAGCGGCGCCCTCCGGCGGTGCCGGCGCCGGCGAGCAGTACCGGCGCGGTGGAGGACGCGGAACGCTGGTGATGCGGCTGCTGCTGATGGTACGAGCCCGGGAGCAACTGCTGCTAATTAAAAGGGGGTAGATGAATGTGATGCCGAATCGCCGGGACGGAAATTGGACGGGGCACAAAAATTTCTCTCGTCGGTACAATTCGTACCCGACTTTTTCAGTCCCCTGCTCCCGAGTGTCCCGAGAAATCCTCATATCCCTAGAACATTCTTGAGTCTCGAGAGCGGGTATCGTCTGGAGATTGACAGATTATGCCGGCATTTTTTGTCCTCCTCTTCCCAAAGCCCATGGTATCCCAATGAATTCCATGTCATAACCACGGTCCCGGATCACTCCTCACCATTGCGGCCGCTTGGCACGACGATGGCATTGCCAATGTTGGCAACGACGGACGATGGTTGTTATTGTTGGTGTTGATGTGGTGGTGTTGCTGGTGGTACTGATGCTGCTGGTTCTTGGGCGGGCGGCCAACGCGGCGCACAGGCGGCGGCGGTGGGGCGGCCGGCGCCAGCAACAACTGCTGCTGCTGCTGATGTTGCTGGTGATGTTCACGTTGCGATCCCGACGATGATGACGACGCGGCCAACTGAGCGCCGCCGCCGCCGCCATTTTGCGGGAAAATGGAGGAGGAGGATGCCGTCGGGGGCGAACACTGTTGTTGCAGCTGATGTGCCGTCATTTGTGCCGAACGTTGTTGCTGCTGCAGCATGAGGGACGGTGACTGAAAAGAGCAACAAATTAATTGCGTGCATTTCGGCTGTCAATTAGAGGGAGAGTCGAGAGTCTCGAGAGAAAAACCATGAAATAAAAAAAGTAAAAAATTTTCAATTTTTTAAATTTTTTGGGGGAAGGGGCGTGCGACGAACTGCTTGCTCCCCTTTTCTGACCAGTTGCAGGGGCGATATTTGACTGCTCCCGTTGCTGCTATTGCTTGTGGTGGTGGTGTTGCTGTTACTGCTTGCCACCGTCCCGGCCATGCGGCCACCAACTGTCGCTGTCGCTGGCGAAATTGCCAACACTGGCGGCGCCACAACCATAAATGGGTTGTTGCTGTAGCTGTTATTGTTCTGGTTGTGTTGCAGCGACGACGGTGGCGAGTACTGTGCCGCTGTCGTCACAGTCGCCGCCGAAGCTGGCACAGTCGCGCCGCGAGCAGTCGCCGCAGCGACCGCCATGGCATTCGCCAGCGTCGCTGCTGCGGTGGTCCCAGTCGCCGCCGTCGCCGCCGCGTTCTGTTGCAGCTGCTGTTGTTGTTGTTGTTGCTGGCGTAACAGTATGTTCTGCAGCAACAGTTGCTGCAATTGCTCACGACTTGTGCTGCTTCCACCGCCAGAAGTTGTGGTGCCAATGCCATTCGCGGCGCTCACCGCTTGCAACAGGTGTGGCGCCGCCGCGGCACTACTCACTGGTGTGGGCGGGGAGATGTTGTTCAACGCGTTCAGATACGTGCTAATGTTGGTGGTGCCGTTGGCACTACTGTTGCCGCTGCTGCTACCGTATGAAGTGGCAACGGTTGCCAATGCCAACAACGAGTTCAAGCCTAGAAAAGTGCACAAAATTACGCATTGAATCATCGTGAACCCGGCATTTGAGTCTCATTCAATATTGCCAAAGAGATCCCCACACGGTCCCAGGCTCAATTGTATCGTAACCCCCCTCCCCCGCCTCAATTTAGCAACCTATCGCATCTCATTACTGTACTGACTAATTACACCGTAATACCGTATCCTCTCCCCCCAATTGTCAGTCCCATTATCAGTTATACCGTGTCCCCCCGAGCATCGATGGAGCAACCAATCGTATCCTAATCACAGTACTACCGTATGAGCACACTGTGATACCGTACCCCTCCCTCTCTCGTAAAAATTTACTCTCTCACCGGATGAGGAAAGTGCCGCGGACTGTTGCAACTGACGGAGTTGTGCCAACTGTTGAACAAGCTGCAACTGCTGCAGTTGTTGCTGGCGCTTGGCCTGTTGCTGCTGTTGTTGTTGCTGCTGCTGTTGCTGCAAAAGTGCCATTGTCGCGGCGGCCGCCGCTGCGGCGCTCGTCGTAGTGCCGCCACGAATTGCGGCGCCGGTGCCGCCGGGCGCAACGGCCACGTGCGGTGCCGCCGCCTGCTGAGCGGCAGCGGCGCACAACAATTGTTGCGCTTGCGTTAGCGCAGCGCCCCCCGCGGGTGTCGATGCGGTCGTTTGATGTGCGGCACCGCCGCCGGCGCCGGCGCCACTTTGGCTGACGAACAGTTGCGCAATTTCGCGCTCGCGCAAGCGCAAATCGGCCAACTGTTGTTGTTGTTGCTGTTGGTGGAATGAGTGATGGTGGTGGTGGTGGTGCTGAAGTTGCTGCTGCGATGCCGTGGCATCCATCTGTGTGTTTAATTTTATTGTTGGCATTCGAACGCAAATTTCAAAAATTTAAATGGATTTCCGGGACAGAAATTTTTGAAAATATATAAACCTCACCCCGCCCCTTGGTCTTGTCTCTGTCTCAGATGCAAAATTTCTCGGCACTGAAAATAGTCTCTGCTAATGTAATTTGAATTTGAATGCATAGTTTCTCTCTCTCTCTCTCTCTCGCTCTCTCTCTCCCCGTTTCTCTCTCTCTCCCCGTTTCTCTCTCTCTCTCTCTCTCTCCCCGTTTCTCTCTCTCTCTCTTCTCTCACTCTCTCACTTCTCTCTCTCTCTCTCTCTCCCCGTTTGTCTCTCTCTCCCTCTCTCTCTCTTTCTTCTCTCTCTTCCGTCTGTGTGTCTCTCCTCTTCTCTCTACCGTACCCAAAAATGCCATACTCCCCCTTGGCCCACACATTTGGACACAAAAGCAATTCCCCTCTCGCACCCAAGGAATGCCTGTGGTTGGCACAATGCCAAAAATAAAAAAAATGCCCATGTCTCACCGCCATTTTTTCGCGCTGCTGCTGCTGCAACATTTGCTGCTGTTGTTGTGCCATCACCGCGTCCTGTTGCTGTTGGTGTTGCTGCTGTTGCTGTCGTGCCACGATCAGTTGTGCCAATGCCGTGATCAACGCCTGCTGCTGTTGCTGTTGTGCCAAAGTGGCGGAAGCAGTACTGGCGTTGATGTCGCCGTCGCCGTCGGCACGGATGCCGCCGTCGCCAATGAGTGCGCCTGGGTTCGCATCTTCATCAGCAGCTGTGCCACCACCACCTGCGGCAATGTTCAACTGTTGCAGCGGTTCCTCTCCATGCTCAAGGGCTGGTAACAATGTGACCGCGGCCGGCTCAGTCTTGATGCCGCCGTTTGCCTGGCGCTGAAATGGCACGCGTGTAATTTTTGGGATGGCATGGAAAAGCCATATAGCGTGAAACAAGCACTTTTTTAGCTAAGCGATAGAAACTCAGTTGCCCGAGTCTCGAGACTCTTGGCCCAGCCAGAAGCCGGACTTTTGAGTCCCATGGACTCTCGACAAATGGGGAGAGTTTAATTTTGTCTCGAGACTCTCTCCCGGCACAAATTCCAATCTCGAATAAATCCATCCACGATGCCCAGCACCAAAATTCGTCCCTGGATTTTTGTGTTTTTGCGCCAGAGAATTCTCCGGGTCCTCTTCAGTCCCCCCTGCGGGCTGAAAATCGGGGAAACCCATTAAAAATGAGAAAAAAAACAACAAATTGTTTTCCCCTCCCGCCCCGGTTCTTGGCAAAATGTGCGACACTTTCGTCTCGTCTCGGGATTCTTGGCAATCTCACGGGTTTTTAAATAAAATTGGTCCCGACTCAGTCCCGCTTTTGGCCCAAATGATGCAAAATTTCTTGAATTTTTCGGCCCGGCCCTCGTGCCGGGAATTTACTCTCAAGAGCAAATGCCAAGGACTCTCGTGCCAGATTTCCCGTGCCGGATTTTGTTCACACAGCAAATGCCAAGGACTCTCGTGCCAGATTTCCCGTGCCGGATTTTGTTCACAAACTCTCGAGAGAAAATGCGAGAGGCTTTCGTGCCGACAAATTGCGAATCCCATTCCCCCTATTCCCGACTCTCGAGAGCAAATGCCAAAATCTCGCACATGCAATCTCGCCCCTGGCGCGTGTGTGTGTCCACCACCACCACCACGATCACCGCACCTGCTCGCTGTTCACGCTGTCCTCCTCCCGCTCCTCTTGCTGCTTGATCTGTTGATTAGCGTCGTCGTCATCGTCCGTCAGCGGTGCCGTCGGCGGATGAAAAGCGCTGGCGGCGGTGCCATTGTTGCCAAAAGGCTGGTGCCGAAGTGGCGGCGGCGATGATGATGGCACGCCCATTGGCTCGCCGGCGGTACCGACAGTGCAGTGCTCACTTGGCGTCGACATTTGTTTTGTTTTTTTTTGTTGCGGCGTCAAATTTTTTTGGTCGGATTTTGGCACTTTTTGGACGAGCAATTTGAACAGGAAAATCACCAAAAAGCAATCATTTGTTGAACAATTAGTAAGTTAATCTGCAAAGAAAGCTGGAATTTAGGCACAATTTGGTCGAGAGTTTTGTGCCGGCATGGTCTCGACTCAGCAAAAGTGCCAAGAATGGCGCAAAACATTTTGCGGGAATGCCAGTCGAGTACATTGGCCTCAAGGTTCAATGGCACGGCATAGAAACTAGGTTGAAAACCACGGGGAGGGGACTTTTTTTCGGAAAATAGGGCAATTAGGCATCCTTAATTAATTGTAGGCATCCTTAATTAATTGTAGTCTAATTGCCCTATAAATAGGGCTTAATTGCCCCCATATAATGTACATTTTAAGATATTATTCCATTAGGTAACATTAAAATGAATGAAATCACCATCATAATTAAATTTTGACAATTGTCATGAGTTCAATTAAAGTGGCAATAATTAACTAATTAATTGTAATTAACACCTAATTAGTGCGTGTGTGTGTTTTTGGGAGAGAGTACAAATTGTACAACGTAATCATATGTGTGTTATTTGTTATGCGAGTAAGATGGTAGACACATGTACATATTGGAGACAAATTGGCGACGAGCATACCTAATTACCAACGGCGGCGGAATGAATTATTTTATTGATGGATTAATTGGGGAGGGGAGGGAGAGAGAGAGAGAGAGAGAGGCGGGTGGATAAATTGGGCTCCGCGGGCGCCGCCGTTTTGGGACTGATTTGGGGGGGGGGGTGGCTGAAAGGTTTCCATCTGTCCGGCGCAGCCGATTGGGATTGATTTTTGAAAGGGATTAAAATTGTGATCGGTGATTTAATTGGACTCCCTTCGTTCGTCCGGCTCAGCCATTTTTGGGACTGATTTTTGGAGGGATTGAAATGCGATCGGTGGATAAACCGTCATTTTGGGACTGATTTTGGGAATGGAAGATTGAAATGTATCCATCCGTCCGGCGCAGCCGATTGGGATTGATTTTGGAAGACTAAAATCGTGATCGGTGCTTTATGAGGGGTTGAAATGCGTCCGTCCGGCGCAACCAATTAGGACTAATTGGCGGAGGGGGGGGGGGGGTAAAAGTGATTGGAATCGTTTAATTGAACCCCTCTCCGTTCGTCCGACTCAGCCGTTTTAAAACTATTTTTTCGGGGGGGGGGGGGGGGGGGGGTGGGACTGAAATGGGCCCGTGCCCATTCGGCTGTTTTGTTATCGTCGCGTCCATTCCCCCGCCGCCGGGGGGCAAAGTGTGTAGTAAGTAATCCATCAACATTTTTTGCTTTTGCTTAGTTTTTTTAACTGATTTTGACTGTGAAATGAATGAATGTGGGCTGATGGGTTTGGTTTGGGGTCGTTGCCGTCGTCCGTCCGTCCGTCGGTCGTCGCCCGCGGGGCGATTTGATGGACAGAAAAACGGCAAAAAAATGGGCGCGCCATTTTCTGGGAAAAACATTTTTTGTTGAAAAGAGCGACGGCTGCTGCAAAAAATTGATGATTTATGCTCTTCGCCCAACCTTTGGATGATCAGAAATAGTCACAGTCTGCCCCGCTTTTTGATCAATGTTTGGTCATAAAAATGCTGATCAGATATGATGATTGATCAGGGGTCATCAGACTCAAAAGGGCGGCAAAAAAGGCGATTTATGTATTTGTTCCTTGGGGATCAAGGCTATCCTTGAAAAGTCATCCGTCCGCTGATCAGTTTTTTTTCTTTTGTCAAAAAGACATTCTGATCAGGTCGACAGATGTTCATGGATCAAAATTCGGAAAATTGTGCCAGTATCTTGCAAGAAATTCCAATTTGCCCTTGAATAGTCCTTGGGAGTTCGGCTTTTGTGATAAATACAATTCGGTGGTCTTCTTCAGCTCTAATCAATTTGTCTTTGATCAGTCAGCCAAGGAAATTCTGATCAGCACAGGGCCTCCACCAAAATGGCAGAAAAATTAATGCGCACGGTCCCTAGTCAAGCAGAACGATCAGCAGGTTGACATTAACAAGAAGTGATCAGGGCAAAAGCCAAAAATTGATCAATTGGAGTGATCTGGTATGGTATCTTTGATCAGGAAAGGGTCAGCGACCAATGGAGAGGGAGGGAGAGAATGCTTGATCAAGCAACAATAAACAAAGCCGAAAAGCCTGAATTTGATCACTGAAGTCTCGTCTCAGCCCTGCTGACTGATCGAAGGCAATTATAAAGTTGGAGACTTTTTTACATATTGCACTAATCAAAAAATGATCAGACAGCCCCAAAACATATGCATAATGATCAAAATTTGATCAGATATCCCAAGTGATTAGACACCCAAAAAATCGGACAATTTCAAAGAAAATTTGAATTTCCTCTAAAAATGAGTTTCATAATTTCAATCATCCCAATAAGAGCGCAACTTTGTTTGTGTTATGAGCAGCTGAGTTGGGGGGGGGGGGGGGGGAAACGGCGGACAGTTTTTTCGAAATTGAAATTTTACTAAAATTTTTGTTTACGGTGACGGGAGGGGGGGGGGGGGCATTGCCACCACCCCCGCCTCGTACCAACAACAAAGTGTTTGCTTAGCGGATGATGGCTTTTTGATGCCAAATGGGGGGGGGGGGGCTAAGTTAATGAATGGGAAAATATGGGGGCGATGGCTTTTCATCGTCATCATCAAAATTGGCGGCGGCGAGTGCCAAAGCGCCGCGGCGGGCGGACGAAACGCTTAAAAGCGGCGGGGCGGCGCGGCTGGGCAAACAGACGGACGGACCGACGGATGGACGGACGGAACACACACACAAAAATGAAAAACGGAAAATTCTCGACAATACACACACAAACACAGAGGAAATTCTCGACCCCGGGGGACGGATGGGTGGCAAAAGTTCACCGGGGAAAATTAGGGGAAAGGGGGAGAGATTTGGGACAGGATTTTAATTGTTTGTTTAATTAGGGGAAATGATGATGATGTAATGGCTTCCGATCAAAGGGATTCTAAGGGGAGAGATCTAGAGACGGGAAATTAATCACTTAATCGGATTGGATTTGATCAAAACACAGGCTACACGGGTTTTATTTGTTAGTTTTGATCAGGGTCGAAATGTCTTTGAGTTTTGGTCAATACGCAGATGGATTTGATCAAAATACAGTCAATCACACGAGACTTAGCTGATCAGTGTCGAGATTTTTGAAATTTTGATCAAGGGAATGTGTCAAATGGCTTGGGCTGATCAGGGCCAAGGTTATTGGCTTAACTCCGTGATCCCCACTGGTTGGTTTAATTTGGGTTTGGTCAAAAGGCGGCCCCAGGGGCTTAAACAGATCAGGGTCGAGAGCTGGGTTGCTTAACCAAAAGCCTATGAGTCCTACGGAGTCTGGGCTGGTCAGTTTTAAGTTTTTGGTAATGACTCAGCGCCTCGCAGTTTAATTTAGTTGGATTGATCAAGAATGGAATTTGGTCGAGAGTTTATCTCAGGATTAGGGTTTATCAATGACAAGAGTTATGATAAAAAATCGCAGCCCACGGGAGCTTGGACTGGTCATTGTCGAGACTTTCAGTCAAGGTCGGTCCCATTGAAGGTTAATTGTAATGCTTTATCCCCCCGGGGGACATGCCATAATTACAATTCAAAAAAAGAGAGAATAATTGGGCTAGAATGGCTTAGACTGAGACCATTTTAAAATAGGCAACGAATAAAAATGCCAGAAATGGAAGATGCACTAAGCATTGTGATGCGATGCGGGGGAGGGGGAGGGGGGGACGTGGCACTCCACGCACAAAACCCAGCCAAAATGCCAAAAAATTCAGCCCCCGCCACCGCTCCCTCCCCGCAAAGGGCACGCGACGACTAAAAATGAAAATGTAAATGTAAATGTAATACAATATTAAAGCACCCAGCCAAAAATGGCCAAGAGCCCCGGGGGATGAAGCAGGTATGGCCAAAAGGGTTGTGGCTGATAGCATTGGGTTTTGGCACTGTTTGGCCAAATCACGTGCCACAATGATTGCCTCCCGGGGAGGCATCCTTTAGCGCCAGGACGGCACTTTCGGGACCCCAGGACTTCGAATCATTCGCAATTTTCACCGGAAACGTCCTGATTTTGGGGCTTGTTTTGACAAATTGAATCCATGGCATGTGTGTTGCAAAAAAAATGAGGTGCCATGCCAAAATTTGTGCCAAAGTTACACATGGCTCTCTCTCTATCCCAGGATTTGTTAGAAACTCGGCTTTAGTGTCTGTCGAGAGTCTCGACTGAGCCCAAAGATGGAAAAATATTTGTCCACTTTTCACACCCAAAATTTTGAGTGGAATTGATGAACAAACAGAAAAGCTAAAGCCGTATATATACAGGATTTTTCATTTATCATTGTTTGAAATTTCAAAAAATTTTCCCCTCCGCCAATTGAGCGTTTGTCGAGAGTCTCGACACGCTCAAAACAAACAAACAAAACAAATTCAAATAAAACAGTCAGTCTAGGCCCTTCGCCCAAATGTTTTGTTGTTTGTTTGACGACCTACCATAATCTATTGCGGTGCGAACGAACATTTTGAATGGAATGGATGAATGAAAATGGGGGCCTTTGAGAGCGAAATTTTCGCGGTCAAAAATCGGCCAACAATCTTTGGCCATCAGACAGAAAAAAAACAAAAAACAGAAAAAATGACGAGAAATTTTTTTATGCCTGAGGGGACAGCAAAAATTGGGGGGGGGGGGGCAAGAATTTGTGTCCCGCCGCCCCCCGCCGGGGGGAATGGACAAATTTTTGAGACGGACGGACGGAGGAAGGCACATTTTAGAGCAATTGTCGTCCTGTCGGCGGCGGACTGAAGAATGAATTTTGGATGGGATGGGACGGGACATAAAAGAGACAGAAAAGTAAGAAAATTGGAAAAAACGAAAATAGAAAAAAAGGGGTGGGGCAAAAGTTGTGACAGACGGCGGGGGAGGGGCCTAAGGGGGGGTCGAGACTCATCAGTCTCGACAGGAGGTGGATGCTGGCAAAATGAGCGAGAGGGGGAGAAAGTGAGAGGGAGAAAGGATGGTGGTGAAGTGTCGAGACTCACTCTCGACCAAGGGCAAGACGAGAGCGAGAGAGAGAGTGAATGAAAAGCGAGGGACAGACAGTCAGAGAGTGCTGAGAGAGTCTTGGGGACTGGCATGAGAAAATCAGGACTAATGGTGAGAGCAAGGCACACAGACAGACAGACAGACAGTCAGGGAGAGAATCGAGAGAGTTCTCAAGATTAATAGAAAGGACGAGACGAAAAAACAGAGGGGCGCAGACAGACAGTCAGAGTGTGTCGAGAGTACTAATACTCGGAGAGAGTGTCGAAACTGTTCCAGCGACTAATAAAAAGGCCGAGACGAGAAAACAGAGGGCAGACAGACAGACAGACAAACAGTCAGAGAAGAGAGAGAGTGTGTTTATGTTTTCGAGAGTCTCGACGGAAAGGGGCAAAAAGTGGGGCAGACACATTCATCAGTGTCTCGACGAGGACAAGCGCATAAATACAGCGGCAGCAGATCAGCACAATCTGACTGAGACTGACTGATGGGGAAGTGATAATGAATGAGAATGCCTTAGTGTGACAGCGAAGCGCCGCGGGCGACGGGCGCAGAGAAAGGCCGACGAACACTTTTTGTGCGTCTGGCCGCCGCCGCCGCCTCCGTCGGCTGGCAGCAAATTGGGGCGACCGGCTGGCAGCAGCCAAAGACATAAAAAAAAAAGACCGGCTGCCCGCCAGCAGCAGCAGCAGCAACGATACCAACCCCACCAGCCCCAACCCCAACCAACCGTTGGCCTTTGGGGCGAGCGACGGCGGCGGCGGCTGGCAACAAAAGGGAAAAAAAAGGGGGGGGGGGGGGCTGGGTGAGCGCGGGAGAGAATTGAGCGCGAGGAAAAGTCAGTAATACGAGGCGGGAATGCAAATTCAGGCGGTGCCAAATGAGCGCTAGGGCCGACCTGAAGACGGGACAAATGAGCGCCAGCAATGCGGTAAGAGAGTTAATGATGCTAAAATGCCATTCCCGGAAGTCTATTCCGGCGGGCATTCGCAGTCCATTTGTGCCCGAATTTTGTGGCGCCATTTGGGGGGCAACAAATCAGTCTGAGAGTGGCCGGCGGAAGAGCACAGCTGCGATTTGTGACAGGGAAAGTTTTAGCGGGTCGACTGAGCGTCCGCCGGCGTGTACAGCCAGCCAAGCGCGCGCGCCAGCGAAAACTCAGTCTCGTCTCCGGCTGGCAGGAAAAGACGGACGATCAGCAACAACAGCAGCACACCAATCACATAAAAACGTGTGTGTTTGAGAGAGAGAGTGAAGCTGTCGCCGTTGTCTCCCTCCTGGCGCTTTTTTACGCAAAATGTCGTCCCATTCTTTCCCCCCCCTCCCCCCGCCCTCCGCGTCCTTTGGCGCGTGGGCCGTCCGTCGTTTCTTCGTCGGTCGTTGTCGTTTTGTCTTGTGACCGGGGGAAGGGGGGGGGGGGCAAAAAATGCGGGGGGGGGGGGGAGGAAGCGGCTGGCAGCAATGAAAAAAGGGGAGGGGAGACAATGGCTGAAGGAGGAAAAGCGGAAAATGAATGTGTGCCAATTTTTGTGGCATTTGCCTATGCTGTGTGTGTGCTCCCAAAATGTTCGTTCGTGACAGCCGCGTGCCGTGCCGTGCCCCCGGCTGCTGACAGCCGACGGCTGGCAACATTATTCATTAGTCGTCTTTTCATTTTTTTTTGTTAAGCCCTATGCTTTGTGCCGTTCATTGCTCTCCCGGGGAGGGCAAAGGCCGGCACATTCGTTGTGCCATCGTCGGGCAAAGGCATGAGCAGTCCCCCGGCCGCCCCCGTGCCCCGCGGGGGACGAAAGAATATTTGTTGGTCTTTGGCCGTTTGGGACGGCGCCGACGGACAAAAAGAAAAAAGTGGCACAAAGGAAGAAAAAGAAGAAGCATTAGCCTGGAAGTGGGGGGGGGGGGGAGGGAATTGTGCCAACCCAGCGACGAGCCGGGCCGTCAACCCCCCCCCCCTCCCAAAATGCCAAAATGTGACGGACGGACGGACGACGACGGCACACACACTCGACAAATGGCGGGACAAAAATGGAAACATTTTTTGTTTGGCCTCGTCGAGAGCGAAGAATGGCACAAAAAGGGGGGGGGGCGGAAGGGAGAAGGAAAAATGGAAATGACAAGGCCCAAGAATGGGCTTTGGTGAAGGATATTTGAATGCTCAGAGAATAAATTATTTTATTGGCATGCCGAAATTATATTTTGTGTCGAGAACGCCGCGGGGGAAATTCGAGAAAATGGGGGATTAATTACCATACCCAAAAAGGAGTTGGGCGAGAGAATTCATCGAGAATGTTCGAGGTTTTGTAGATTAAAAAAATGCATAGACGAGAAAATAAATATTAGAAATTTGTTGGTCAAGAAAATGCCGAGAATTTTTGGTCGAGAAATATTGGAAAAATTTGGCACTGATTTTTAATTTGAGGCCGCCCTTTTGGCGATAATTGGAAAATTGAATAAATTATTGCATAAATGCGTAAATGAAATGCCGAACTTTTTTGGTCGAAAAATGCCTCGGGGCATATTCGAGAAAATTGGAATTAATTACCATAACCCAAGAAGGAGTTGGGCGAGAAATGAGTAATAAATGTGCCAAAAAAATGGCTAAGAAATGAGTAATAAATTTGCCATGAATTTTTTAATTGGGGATATAATCAAATTGGAATAAATGATTTTGGCTCGAAGTAATTGGCCGCGTTTTTTTTTTTGGTCGAGAACGCCTCGGGGGGGGGGGGGGAGGTAAATTTCTCCAAATTGGCATAGCGAAAAGTTTGGTCGAGAATGGCACAAGGTGAAATTTCAAAAATGGTGGAATAATTGAATTATTGTACCAAGAATATGGCGGGAGTTTTTTGGTCAGATGAGTCATTACCTCATAATAATTAGGCAAAAAGATTGGCCGGGCAAGTCGAGAACGCCCCCCGGGGGGTTAATTAAAATTTGAATAAGTTATTACACGGAGGGAGAAATGGGGGACAGTGAACATTTATTGTCATTGGCATGCCAAGTTTTATGGCATTTTCCTCCTTAAAAATGATAATTTTGACATTTTTAATCTCAATAAGCTATTGGAGAGCTGTACTTAATAAAAATTGACTGGATGAGAGCGAAATGCCATTTAAACTTAGTTATTACATTCCCGAAAATGCCAAACATGTCCATTCTTGGCAAAATCATTTTTTCTCGATTTAAATTTTTAAATTTCTAATCCTCATTTGAGCCGAGACTATTGTTCCAATCGCGAGATGGAGGAATTCGAGAAAAAAAGATTGGTTATGGTGATATTAGAATCCTGGAAAAGCACCCATCATAATGCCAAAGCATCTTGCCATTCTTTCTCCAAAAATGCCAATGCCAATTTAAAAAAATGTTGGCACATTTTCAAATTCATTCATTCTCGACTTAATTTATTTCAAGTCGAGAATGGCAATCGGAGACTAAACTGTTGTCCCCCATTCTCGAGACTGTCCTCTCTGTGCACAAAGCGTGCCGAGAGTGAAGTGAAAATGAGAGTCATTAGCGGAGCGGGCGGCCAACAAAACAAATTTTCACTTTTTTGCACTTTTGTGACTGTTTGTCTATGTTCCGTGCCGTGCCGTCGTCCCCTAATTAGTTTTTTGTTTTATTATTCTTACGCGCCGTGCGTGGGAAGGGAACATTAGTGGTGGGGGGAGGGCAATTCTCAGAACACCGGCGGGTTGGCGACTAGGCTTTTTAGCCTTCGCGCTTTACCGCCCGCCAAAATTCTCGGCTAATGTTCGTGCCAAATTACGGGGGGGGGGAGGGCAATTCTCAGATGCCCGGGGGACTGACTGGGCTTTGGGGTCTTCGCGCTTTATCGCCCAAAAATTCTCTCGGCTAATTATTAATTGTTTCTCTCGAGAATGGGGCATTCTCGAGAATGGCATTGGCGCAACGGCTTCATGCCATGGTGCGGGGTCGGGACACAATTTTTTCGCACTTTGGCCCCATTGTTTGGCGCCCTCACTGCCGGCCGACGGTGGCGGTGGCACAAAAAGTGCCGATGACGGACGGACGGACGGCTCAGTGCGCAGCAAACATAATTAATGAATTGCCGATGGGGGCGGCACACCGACACAAACCGGCGGTGCAAAAAGAGTGGCGAAACAATTAAATGGTTTTTATGGCGCTCAATTGGCCGAGATAATGAACACCAATGGGGGGGGGGGGGGAACTCATTAATAAGAATTTTTATGAATCCGAAATTTTGAAATTTTTTCAGAAAAAATTCCAAAAAAATCCAAAAATTTATGGCATTAATGAGAGCCTAAAATGTTAAAATTTGTGAATTAATTGCCAAAATCAACATGTGCTATGCCGAAAGTAAGAATAACAACAATTAAAATGTGGCAAATTAAGGCAAAGTGTCCATTTGTTTGGCATTTAAATTTGCGCGTTGAATGCAAAATGCCAAAGTGTACAAAAAAAATGTAATTGGCAAAGAGCGGAGGGAGGATAAAGCAAAAAAAAAATGTATGTGAAAACAGTGCCGAAATGGTGGCGCATTGCGTGACAAACAAAATGAGAGAAAAATTAAGCGCCGAAAGGGGGCGGAAAAACTAAGCCACGACCAATGAACGGCAGGGCAAAAGCGGTGGCTGGTGGCGGCGTTCACACAAGCGCACACAATGGAAAATGGCATTTTGCCGCCGGAAGAGAAAAAGCGTGGAAGAGAATAGTGTATTGTGAATGGCATTTTGGTGATTAAGAGAGAAAAAGAGGAAAAAATAGTGGAGAAAAGAGAGAGAGAGAGGGGTGATGAAAAGTGAAAAGAGAGAGGGAGGAAGAGAGAGAAGGGTGAGAAATAGTGGAGAGAGGAGAGAGATGAAGAGGGAGAGAAAAAAATGGGGGAGAAAGGAATGGGAAAAAGAAAAAGGCGTGATAGAAAGATAGAAATAATGAACAGAGGTGGAGAGAGAGAGAGAGGGGAAAAAATAAAAAATGAACTGAGTTAGGGAAGTGCAACAGGGCAGAGAGCACAATTGGCACGGAATGCATTTTGCCAGGGGCCACGCCAATTTAAAATTGATGTGTTTGCCCAAGACAAAATAGCAGCAGCAGCATCAGACACAAATGTTCCCTAATGAATGATAATGATGATATACGGCTGATCAGTGAACACTGATCAACATCTATTCTCAACAACAACAATTTCCACCATCTGTCTGTCTGATTGTCTGCCCCCGCTTTTCGTGTCTCTCAATTCGCTGAACACACTCTCTTTGCACATTTACCGTCTCTGCCCCCCGCCCCCCCCCCCTCCGTCTCTGTTGTGCTGTGTCGTCTCCCCCCGGGGCATTTACCCATTCTTTTTTTTTGTCCGTCGTCAACAAACCCCACAATTATTCACATCCATCGCCCCGGGGGCGGGGCGGCGGCGGCACCACGCCCATTATTCTCTTCTCCACAATACATAATAATAATAATGATGATTCACATCAACAAAATTCCAGACCCCCCCCCCCCCAATTGTGTCCATGGGTTCGTCGTCGGTCGTCGCCCAAAATGTCTGGTGAACTGTTTGATTATTTTGGCCCCCCGGGGGTGAGGACCGCCTGCCGCCCCCTCTCACATGACACAGCTTACTCACTTCTCTCTCTCTCTCTCTTTTTTGTTGTTCGGTTTCCTCGAGACTGCCCCACTCTCGAGAGCAATAATTGTCCCCCCCCCCTCTCCCTCTGTCCGTGTTCGCCCCGCCGGGGTCGGCGCAGGTCGGTCTCAGCAGCTGCCGGCCGGCCGACCGCCGCTGGTTTATTGCAGCGCCCGGCGGGAGGCAAAAAAAATTTCGGGTTGGGGTAGGGGGGGGGGGGGGGGAGAGAATGCCGGGGGGGGGGGGGGGGGGGGTCGGGTGGAAAACTTAAAACAATGAATGAAATTGGAAACTGGGAGGGACGAACGTCAACGACAACGGAACATTTTAATAGGCGGTGGGAAGGGGAAGGGGGGGGGGGCGGCAATAAGGGCAGACATTAGAGGGGAGGGGGGCGGCAATTAGGGCAGACATTAGAGGGGAGGGGCTGATCATTGGTCCACTAAATTGGGCGGTTTTTGGCGGCAATTAAATTATCGCCTGCTGTGCTGTGTGTGCGTGTGAGAGACTGATTTTGCTGCAATTTGATGCGTGTGTGCATACATTATTTGCACAGTTTGTGTGAATTTTGTAATCCCAAAAAATAAACGGCGGGAAAATAGGGGGGGGGGGGCATATTTTAATTTGATGATGAAGGTGGTAAAGGGCAACAATTCTTTTGGGGGCGGTCTGATGAAACACGGGGGGGGGGGGGACGAGGACACAAATGTTGGTGCCACAATCAGAAATTGAATACAATGTGCCATCCCCCCCCCCCGGTTGCCCGAGAGTCTCGAAATGGAATTTTTAAGCCCAGTTATTGGGGAGGCAGTCTCGAGTCTCGAGCATCGGTGGGCAAAGGGTTGTTTCGAGATAAAGCTTGGTCTCGAGATAATCAAAAGTTGGGGTTGCCGGCGGTTTGACGACTCCATTTCCGACCCGAATGCCGAAACCTGACTCTCGAAACCAGACACGTCTCCTTTTTCTCGTCCCAAGTCCCGGCCCGCACTATGGCCGTCCCCGAGTCCCTAATCCCGACTCGACATACATTTTTCTCGACATGCTGCAAACCCTATTTCCCGGCCCAAAATTCCAGGGCAAAGTAAGAAATAAGTTTTGAGTCATAATTACCCCTCTTTGGGACAAAAGCTTGGTCTCGAGTTGTGTTATCCGGTTCAAGCTTGTCTCATTCTCGAGCCCCAATAGTAAGACCAAGGCACATACCCTCTGATTTTAAAATTTAAAAAAAAACGGGACCACTAAAAACGGTGTCCCGTGAAAAAAACTACCAAAAATTCATTTTACACACAACAACAAAAAGTTTTGTTGTTTGAAAATTGACACGTCAGAAGAAGAAAGAACACAGCCAAACAAACAGCAGAAGCGATTTGTTTGTTTGTTCCAAACATTAAAAATCACAAAAAAATGTCTTTAAAAAATTAAATTAAAAAATTTTTTTTTTTTTGAAAAAAAAAACTGCAAAAGTAAACAAAATTAATTCTATGTATTCTTTCTTTCCCTTTTCCCTATTTATCATCTTCACACTTTACGAATTTGTATTTATTTATTTTTTTGTTTGCTTGGCGTAGTGTCGGGGCGATGGGCGAAAAAAAAAAGTTTCCAAAAAATGGACGGACGGACCAAAGACTGTCCGTCCGTTCCGTCGGTGGCCCCCCATGCGCCCCCAAAAAATGACAGCCCCCGCGGGGCCATCGTCGTCCGTCGTCCCGTCGTTGGTTGGTTGGTTCGTTCGTTTTGTTTGTTTTGTTGGGCTGTGTGTGTTCGATTCGATAAAAAAAAAATTTTCGTCGCCCGAGGGGCAAAAAAAAAGTAAAAAAAAAAAATGGGGAGAAATGAATGAGAATGGGTGGGGAGGCCGAAGGTGAGCGAACGGGACGAGGCGAGAACGGAGTTTAAATGGCGAGACGAATAATAAATGAATGAATTTGAATTAGTGGACGAAAAAAAAAGGCAAAATTGATGGATGATAAACAAATAAATATATAATGGGGGACGAAGGAATTTCAGGGGATGAACGATGGCGATAATGGGGGAAAGTCTTGAGAGTCTCGAACGAAATCGAGACCGGACGGAACTCAATGAGTTGGATGAATCGACAGACTGGGGGATAAAGTTAGTCTCGAGAGTCTCGAACGAAATCCGAGACTGTCAACGAGTGGACGAGTCGACAGACTGGGCGACAAAGTCAGTCGCGAGAAAGTCTCGAGAGTCTCGAACGAGATTCGAGACAGGGAGGGAGGGACCCGACTGTTTCATGAGCCGACAGACCGGGGGATAAAGTTAGTCTCGAGAGTCTCGAACGAAATCCGAGACTGTCAACGAGTGGACGAGTCGACAGACTGGGCGCCAAAGTCAGTCGCGAGAAAGTCTCGAGAGTCTCGAAGAGATCCGAGACAGGGAGGGACCCGACTGTTTCATGAGCCGACAGACCGGGGGATAAAGTTAGTCTCGAGAAAGTCTCGAGAGTCTCGAAGAGATTCGAGACAGGGAGGGAGGGACCCGACTGTTTCATGAGCCGACAGACCGGGGGATAAAGTTAGTCTCGAGAAAGTCTCGAGAGTCTCGAAGAGATTCGAGACAGGGAGGCAAGCCGAGACTCTCGAGCATAGAGAAAAGAGAGAGAAAGAACATAGTGGAGAAAATGCATAGCTTGGAAAATGGTGGAGAAATTTTGGTGATAAAAAAATTGAGTTTAATAAAATGAAAAAAAAGATAATTCTCGACTCTCGAGCAAAGATTAAAACAACAAAAAAATATATATGAAAAATTCTAATGAATTTTTGTTGGATAAAATTGTGGCTAAGTTTAGGTGAAAATGAGAAAGTTAAATTTTTTTAATGCTATTTTTTAAATACAAAAACTATAATTTAATTTATTTGCAACAAAAACAAAAAATTTTTTATATTTATTTAAAATAATGAAAGAAAACAAAAATACTTGAAATAATTTTTTTTTTGATTAATTTTGCAAAAAAAAAAATTATTATTTTTCGTTTCCATTAATTACGCTTAATGATTTGAAAAATGCATGATGTAAAAAGCCAACACTTATTTTTATTGTCTAGTCTTGGCCAAAATGATGCAAAATTGGTCTGGTGGCAATTATTATGTCTCGAGAATAAGTCGAGAACCAACCAACTTCCGGCCTGATTTTTTTATACAAGGAAAATGCCAATTTTGTCGAGACTAAGGTGCCATCATCGGATCTCGAGTGTAAATAGAGAGCCAACTTCCGGGCCTGGTCTCGAGAGTCCCAAGGGATATGTGCCAAAAATGGAGCTTACTGTATTCAAAATTATGCCAAATTTGGCGTTGTGTTATGCACTAAAACTTGGGGCCCACAGATGCCATCATCAGGTCTCGAGATTAAGTCGAGGACAATTTCCGGCCTGATTTTTATGCCAACTTTGAAATAAATGCCAGATTCATCGAGACTAAGGCGCCATCATCGGGTCTCGAGTTCCGGCCTGGTCTCGAGAGTCCCGAGGGGTGTGTGCCGCAGATGGAAATGGCAATTCGAATTTGTGCCAAATTAGGCTTATGCATTTAAAACTTCGGGCCTATGAACAGCGTGGGGGACTAACACTTTAGCTATGGTTGGACGAGAATTCGAGAATTCTGCTTCTGCTTTTTTGGGTCCCACGAATTTGCGCAACCTTCAAAAATGGGTCCCGTGACATTTTCAAAAATGCCCACCGTTGGCATTATGCCCGGGAAAATGGGAAAGTCCGGCACTTCCACCGCCTGCAATTTTGGCATTTCCATTGTCCCACAATTGGGTAGGGGACAGCAGTTAGGCAGTTTTGAACTGTGGCATTTTCTTTTCTGTTGACGCATTGCCAAGGGAACGCCCCGCGGGGGAATAAATTTTGAAAATGGCATTTTTTTGGCGTTGTGAGAGTGCACAATTTAAATTGTATGAAAATATATTTTAATTAGGGGGATGAATTTGAATTTGAAATTTGAGATTTAAAAAATTTTAAATGGAAAAAATGGAAAGGAAAAAAGTATCCCTTGGCAACATTTTCATCAGTGCTGTTCAAATAATTGTTCTTTGTGGCTTATGTGTAATGTTAGTGCCATTTTGTGTGTTCAATTCGCATGAGAAGCAGCGGTCGGATAAGCTAAATTTGGCACTGCTGCAAAAGAGAGGGGGGAAAGAGTGCAGGAAATGGGGAGAGACGGGAGAGACGGGGGGGGGGGGTGAGAGATAGAAGAGTGTAGAGAAGGGAGGGAAGAGAGAGGGGGAGGGGGAAGAGGAGACGCAAGATGAGTAGAGATATTGAGAGAAGAAAAGAGGAAACCTAGATATGTACATTGGAGAAGAGAGAATCAGAGGAAGAGAGATGGAGAGGAAGAGAGAGCGAGAGAATCAGAGGAAGAGAGAAAACAAGAAGAAAGACGAGGAAAAGAGGAAAAGGAGAGATGAAAGAGAAGAGACGACAGAGAGGGGAGGGGAGGGGGGGGGGGGGAAGAAAAGGAGAGAGAGAGAGAGACGGATGGGGTGAGAGAGACAGAAAGAGAGAGAGAGAGAGAACAGAGAGGAGAGAGAGAGGAGAGGGGGGGGGAGAGATAGAGAGAGAGAGAGAGAGAGAAAGGAGAGATAACAGAGAAGAGAAAGAGAAAGATAAAAGAGAGAGAGAGAGGGAGAGAGAGAAAGAGAAAGGAGAGACAGCAGAGAAGAGAAAGATAAAAGAGAGAGAGAAAGAAGAGAGAGAGAGAGAGAGAGAGAGAGAGAGAGGATAGAAATAGAGAGAAACGTCAGAGATAGAGAAAGATCCCCGTTTCAGTGCCATCTGCTTCTGTGCTTGTGCTAATGGACTCGTCAGCAGCAAAAAAAAAGCAGCAGCCGCCGCTTTTGGCCAAGAACGGCGGCGAAGGAATGCCAAAAGGAAACAAATGGAGGAAAATTGAGAGAGAAAATGGACGACGAAAGATGAGCACAAAGATTTGGGGGCGCTAAATTTGGAAATTTTTTTTTTAAAGAGACAAATTTCTATAAAAAAAAATGTTTTTTTTAGGCAAACAGAAAAAGAAATTAAGCGGAGGGACAAGGGTTAAATTGGGAAAAACTGCTGCTGAACATGGGCCACATTCACATTCCAAATTTGGCATGGCACAAAGGCCAATGGACGGAGTTCAGCCGATGGCCAAAAACGAAGCCATTGGAAAAGGCCAAAGCTTTCGGCATTTTTGAACCGTTTTAAATTGGCATTTTTGATAAGAGGTGTACAAAAATAATTTTTAGGATTTTTTCGGAAAAATTTTTTTAATTACAAAAATAATTGGAAATCTCCAAAATTTCGAGCGGATATTGCACGTAAAATTAAAAGTATTATTATATACATTAGGAGCTGGCACACTCTTAGCCAAAAAAAATAAAGCATTGATTTGGCACTCCCCTAATTGGGTACTCTTATGAGCCGATTATTAATTTGGCATCCCTCCATTTTGGCACCCTTAATGGCCAGATAAAGAAAGCATTGCCTTGGCACTCCCATTTTGGCACTCGCACAAATCACTGACTTAGAATTTGTGGCACTTATCAAATTATGGCACAAAGCACTGGTTTTTGGATTTGGTCTCAGAAAAACAATGCATTGAAAAGCGCTGAGCCCTTGGAGAAAAAGCATTGTGGAAAAGCAGCGAAAGCAACACAAATGTGGCGGCCCAAAAAATTTGTTACATATGAACGCATTTCGGCAACAAAATTTGAGCCCCCCGGGGGGGGGGTGGCACTGTTTTGTGGTGCTGAATGCGTGCCATCAAGCCCATCAGCAGCAGCCACCCTTATGCATCAATGATCTTTCCCACCCACCCCACCCCCACCAGGGGTGGGCGAAACTTCGAGCTTCGTGCTTCGAGCTTCGAAAACTTCGCGTTTTTTGGGCTTCGAACTTCGTGCTTCGAGCTTCGTGAAAATGCTCGAAACTTCGAGAAAAATACACCCCTAAAGATTGAGTTTTCATAGTGAAAAATACACCCTTAATGATTGGCTTATGGTAAATTTAAATTTAAATCTCATTATAACTTTTTGCTTGAAATCGTCATTATATTGATGGTCCAGTGGGTTATGCTCTTGGATACATTCTTGATTTTTCGTTAGATCAGTTCCCCTCCAAGTTTTTTTTTTGTTTTAATTTTTCAAAATTAACATTTTAAAAATAATATGTAAGTGTAGATTTTTAATATATGTTTAAAATTCGCACCTTTTCACCCGCCCGGCAACGCCTATCCCGCACCCAATTTTTATTAAAAATAGGCTTAAAATCGCAAAATTTTTACATTTTTTGCTTAAATTTGTTAACAAGATACGCTCAAATTTCAAAAATTTTCCCGACGGCGCCCACCGGCGCCACTGGCTCACCGTTCACAAAAAAATTTTTTGGAAAAAGCGCGCCGCAAAAAACGTTTTTGAGTTTTTTAAACATGGAATAAATTTACCAAAATGCTGATTTTTTACCGGCCAAATGCTGATTTTGAAAATTTTCAGTTGGTAGCCATAAGCAAAATCAAAAAATGGAAAATTTATTAGGAAAAGCATAAATTATTAATTTTTTAAAATTATAGTTTAATTAATTTTTAGTGAATACGAAATTTTTTGAAAAAAAGTTCTGTTAGGGTAAAATCATTTTTTCAAAAACTTCGTGCTTCGAGCTTCGAGCTTCGAAAACTTCGCGTTTTTTGGGCTTCGAACTTCGAGCTTCGTGCTTCGAAAAAATTGGGCTTCGATTCGAGCTTCGGCTTCGAGTACTAAGCCGAGCTTCGCCCACCCCTGACCCCCACCCCCGCCCCCTCTAGCAGTTCATCGCAAAATTGGACACCCCCGCCGGGGTTTTCCGCCTCCGCTCACTCCCACGCGCCGCCGCCGCCGGGGCCAATTTTAATGAACGGAGGCGGAGGGCGGGACAGCGGTGTGGAGAACGAGGAAGGGCGAAGCGGGGGGACACCACAGCCCGACCGGCGGACGGTGCGGGGGGAGCGGTGTTTTTGTTTCGACGCGAATTCATCAGTCAATTCAAAAATTGGGGCGGGGGGACGGTGGCGGGACGGTTGTTTTCGACTTTGGCCGCGCCTCGGCCCGTCCGCCGCGCCGGCTGTCAATAACAATGGAAACAAACGAACGAAATGAACGAAATGAAGGAAGGAAGGAAGTGACAGACGGACGCCGGACGGACGGGGCCACGGGGACGCGGGGAACGGCCGGGGCGGCGGGGAAACGACGACGAGGGCGGCGACGGCGTAAACAACTCAAATTGGGCTGGGTTGGACTGACGCTGGGGGGTGCATAATTTATTTTGCAAATGTGTTTTCAAAAGAAAAAAACGGGGAATGCCCGCGGGGGACGGATTTGTGGCGGGTCATATGCCGTTTAATAAGAAGGAAGTGCCGGCGGCGCAATGACCCACCGGCTGATTCAGTACCATTTTACTCTGGGACAAAAGCAAAAACAAACAGTAGTAGGATACGAGCCCGAGAAGTTCAAGGCGGATACCCCAAAAATGGGACAATTGTAAGAATTTAGCCCTCGAGACGGACATCCTAAAAATGAGATTTTTCCCGAATTGATATCGAGACTCAAATCCCAAAAAAAAAAGCGAGATTTTTTCTCGAACCAAATAATCGTGGAGACGAATGTAAGACCTTGAGCCCGAGAAGTTCGAGGCGGACACCCTAAAAACCGAGAGACTTTCTGGCATTGGGATTTTGCCCGTACAAGATTAGAGAGTCTCAAAAAGAATTGCATGAAGGGATATGAATTAGAAAATGGTTGCGGAGTCGTCGGCATTCCGTCCACACCACCAGCAGGGGATCTGTGTGTCGACATCCTCAAAAAATTTTGGCAACCCAAAATCGACGACATTCCGAGGGCTAAAAATTTCGGCAATTGGAATTCCAACGGCTCGAAAAATTTCTGCAACAGAAAATCGGAAAGCCGAGCCCAAAAATATCAGAAATCGGCAATCAGAAATCGAAATTTCGGCATTCCGACACATCCCTGGTCCACACCACCCAATTTGGGAGAGCAAATGGTGGCCACACGGAGGGGGGGGGGAACAATTGTTATCATTTATCAGTCAGTAATTACTCTCTCGCTCTCAACAATCAGAGTGGCCCATTAGACGAGCCATTATATGTAATCATGTTTTTTCTTTGTCCGTCCGTCCACGCAAAAGCCAAACAAAAAAATTGTCGCCCGGGGGGGGGGGGGGCTGTGACCCCCGTTTTTCAACGAAAGTTGTAAAATGGGGGGCGGGCGGGGACAGGGCGGCATGAAATGCTAATATATGGTTGAGTGCTGCTGCTGACGGGGGGTAAACACAACAGGACAATGTGCACACATAAACCAGCACCAGCATTAGCAGAAGGGGTGGAAAAAATCTTTCGGATGCCTTAGGCTTAGGGGGGCCTCGGATTATACAAAAATTTAAAAATTTTGGGCCATTGGAATTTCGGTTTCTAAAAAAAAATTGAAACCAACCCCATTAACTGTTTTGGAGCTTCGGATGCGATTTTGCAAAAAATTAAGGAGAGTCGGGATGGATATAAATTTCCATGATTTTGATGACTCAAAAATCTGAGTTTCCAAATTTTTAAATCCATAGGGTTCTCCTGTTTTCGAATTTTTCATGCCACGGAATGCGATTTCCAAAAAATGAAAGCCCAAAATGTTTTTGAAGCCTTCGAAATCCTATTTTCAAACACTTTTGAAAGCCAATAATTGCAATCGCTTGGAATTTTAAGACCCCTAAAAGCATTGCGATTTACAAATTTTTTTTTTAGTCCCTTAAAATTTCCGATTTATTTTTCCCGAATTTTTTCCAATGCCTTATGACCCACACACAAACAAACAGAGTGCAATATGTTTTTTTTTTGTTGTCCTTGTGTTGTTGCTGCTGAATCAGCAATTTGCAGAGACCGAAGACAAACAGTCAGCCGACTCGACTAATGACCGAAAATGAGTTAATTAACGACGAACGAACGGACGGACAATGGTCATAAATTTGGGGGGTGATAAAAAGAGTGATGAGTAAACACAAAAAAAATATCACCAAACCAAAAAATGATGCTCTTATCATTGTCACAATCAAAAAACCCAATCCCATGACCCCTCCACCACCCAACAGTTTCCCGAACTCAAAAAATAGGGGGATGGGGAGCAAAAAGCCGGGATTTTTCGTCGAGACTCAGGAGCCGGGCACCACTTTCCAGGTAAAAATTCTCGATGCAGCATTAGCAATTCTAGGTGTCCTGTTTTCGATCAGATTTTTTAGACAAACAGAAAAATTCAGGAGGAGGTAAAGTTGCCATTTTCCCCCTCTAAATTCCGGCATTTCCCGGAAAAACAGCCCGGCTTAGTCTCCGGGGAAAAATTTCGAAAACTAATTTTGAAAAATGACATACGCACATTAATTCGAGCATAAACTTTCTCGAATCTCGAGTGTTTTGTGCTAGAAAAAAAAAACATTTGGGCAATCCAAAAAAAAAAACAATTTTAAACGAGCTAAAAAAATGCAAAAAATTGGGGATTAATTGCGTTAAAGATAAGATTTGAGCTTTGAAGCTTCAAAATTAAGGGATTAAATGCGCGAAATTAGCGAAGGGAAAAGCATTTGAAAGCAAATGACTTTTTCCAATGGAAAGCGTTGCGAAGGGAGCAAAAAAAAAGAGGAAAAACGGAGGAGGAGGAGAAAATAAATAAATATGGAAAAATTATTTGTTTATTTATTAAAATAATTTTGAAAAACAATGAAAAATAAATAAATTTAAGCATTTTTAAAGTTAATTGGAAAACGTAAATATTAAAAAAAATTATTATGAATAATAAAAAAAAAACTTTATTTCTTACATATTAAAAAAAAATAATAAAACTTTGAAAATAATAAATATCCAATTTTGAATTATTTTATTTTATTAAAATTTGATTTTTTTTTTATATTACATTGTTTTTAATTAATTCTTTCATTAATGGATCGACTATTTTAAAAGTGAAAATTTCACTAAAAATTGCATCATATTTTTTTAAAATGATGTTGCCCATAAAATTTTAAAAAATGAAAAAATGCTAACTTTCGATACACATTCACATCAGTACCTACCTCTCCTTTTAAATCAGCCGGTCTACGTCAGTTGGGCGCCAGCACGTTTGGGCGCCAGCATGTTTTTGGACTATAACTTTTTTCTTTATCAACCAAATCCAACATTATTGGTATCATTCGAAAGCCCTTCAGATGCTCTATTAGCCTGCAAATTTCCAATAAATTTCGTCAATTTTGAACAAATTTATGGCCATAAAAGTTGGAAAATCTGGTTTTTTGAGTTGTTCTGGCCATAATTTTTTTGAACTTTAACGAAATTTTTTAAAATTTTGCAGGCTAATAGAAGGCACTTAGGGCTTTCGAATGTTACCAACAATGTTGAATTGGTTGACAAAGAAAAAAGTTATAGCTGAAAAGGTGCTGGCGCCCAAACGTGGCGGCGCCCAACTGACGGGTTCCGAAATCAGCGCCTTGCCCAAGAAATTTTTAAAAATTTAATTATTTTGTTTCCAATAAATTAAAAAAATGAAATTCTCTGACACAGAAACAGATGGGGGGGGGCAATGACGAAACGGAAGGAACAAAAAAAGGGGGGGGGGGGGCCCAATTTGTGTGTCCAGTCCAATTTTACGTAAAATAATAATAATTAAACAAAAAAAAGGGTCCAATTTTTGTAATTAAAAAAGGCATTTTCAACCGGACGGGACACAGCAAAAAGCATTTTTCATCAGCACACATTTTGCAAATTGAATTGTGCATGACGTATTGCCCCCTCCCATTTGGTGGTACAGCGCCAAAAGCAGCACAAAAAGAGAAAAAAAAATTTTTTAATTTTATTATAAATTATAAAAGTCTGCCATAATTTAAAAAAAATGAAATTTTGACACAAACAAAGGCGGGAGGGGGGGGGGGGGGGGGAAGGCAATGACGAAACAGAATGAACAAAAAAAACAGAAAATTTTTTTGAAAAAGTAAAAAAGTTAAAAATATAAATGAATATTCAGGCGGCATTTCGACACCTAGTTTTTTTGGTTGTTTTTTTTTTGACATTTCTAACTTAGCAATTTTTCAAGAAAAAATCTTTGAACAGTTTTAAATGAAAGCTATAAGAAAAAAAAAATCTACAAAAAAGAGTGGCGAGGGGGAGGGGGGAGAGGGGTCCAATTTGTGTGTCCAATTTTACGTAAAATAAATGTAAATTAAAAAAATGCAGCAATTTTAATCGGGACATTATACAAATTAGGAGGCATGACGTGTGCCCTCCCCCGGTTTGGGTGGTACAGCGCCAAAAGCAGCTCAAACAGAAGGAGAAGAAGCTCTGCGCCTGCCGCTGCTGGTGGGGGTGGGCATGGAAATGAATGAATGAACGAATGAATGGAAACGGAGCGGCGGCGGTGGCGCGACGTAAAAATGGAAAAAGAAAAATGGGGGGGGGGAGGGGAGGGAGGGGAGACGCGACGGGGGGAGACGACGGACCAACGACAGAAAAAAGCCATGCAAAATGCACGTGAGCACAGAGCGCAATGCATGCAAAAGTTGAGGAGAAAAAGAAGAAGCAATCGGCAGAGGGGGAGCACACCCCGCCGCCCAAAATTTGGGCAGTTGCGGGAGGCGGGGGGGGGGGGCGGGGAATGGCGGAGAGTGGGGGGGGGGGGGGGGGTAGCGCGGCGGCGGTGCGGGAAGTGAGGGAGGGGGGAGGGACAACGCGGGGACTGAGCGGGGGGGGGGGGGGAAGAGCGGTAATTGAAAGGGGAAGGGGGAGAGACAGCGCGGGGGTGGGCGGGTGCAGCGGGGAACAACGCGGGGACTGAGCGGGGGGGGGGGGAAGAGCGGTAATTAAAAGGGGAAGGGGGAGAGACAGCGCGGGGGTGGGCGGGTGCAGCGGGGAGTGAGGCGAGCGGGGAAAGGGGAGGGGGGAAACAGATGCAGTGAGACTGCGCCACACATAGGGTCGGAGCGGGGGGGGGGGGCGGCGAATCTCCGCCCCGCCGCTGCCGTCGTCGCCGCGAGCCCCCCCCCCCCTACCGCCCCCCGCGCGAGCAGTCCATCAATGGCGCAGCAAAAAGGGAGGAAAAGCAGAAGAAGCGATTGGCGGAGGGAGGGGGGGGGGGGGGTGCACATCCTCCTTCCTTCCCACCTCCGTCCCCCCGGCGGGGGCGCAAAACGACGACGTTTTTGCGCACCAGGCGCGACGCGGGTGGGCGGAGGAATGGACGAGGGACGGCGACGACTTTTTACCCCCCTCCCCCTCGCGTCGCCGCTGCGCCGGGGGGTCCACGCCTTTGTCGCCATCATTTGTCGGCGAGTAATGACCAAGCACAAAGCCTCGCCGCCGCCCAATTCATTCCCGTTGGATGGTCGACGGACGCCGGTCGGCCGCCGCGCCACGGACAGCGGAGGGCGACAACGACGGGGAAAAGGAAACAAATTTTTCCAATTGTCCGCCAGGGTACACCTCCAACCCGCCCCCAACCCCCTTTTTTGTCTGTCTGTCTACCGCACTGCTTACTCTTCTGCATTTCCCATTGTGTTTTGTTGCCCTAATTGCCTTTTTCCTCCCCACCCCTTTGGAGATGTACTGTCTCGCTCCCTGTGCTTGTCTGGTGGCTCTCCATAAATCCAATTACATAGTCTTTTTCCTCTGTCAGGCTGTCTCTCTAAAGTACTCTCCGCTTCTCTCTCATTATGTTTTTCCTCTACCATTTAACTCCTGTTCTCCGTCCATTAGTATACTATTTCTACCTATCTTTGCTTGTCTGTTCGGCTCTTCACAAATGCCATTATTAGTCTTTCTCTCTCTCTCTCTCTCAATCTGTCTGTCCAGTGCACTCTATGCTTTTCCTCTGCTCTTTCTTCAAACTCTGTCCTCCTTCACCACCCTCTTGGGCTATGTACTCTCTCTCTCTCTCTTTCGCCCCTCTATGCTCGTCTGGGTGCTCTCTTCAAATTGACCGACCACTCTCTCTCCCCGCTCTGTCAATTTGCAGAACTGTCTCAGTGTTCATCATCAACACAACCAATAAATAACTTTTACAACTCCTCCGACGTGTGTCCGTCCTCTGTCCCCCACCCGCCCAATCCGTGTCCATTTTTCACTTTATTGCATCGCCAGCGTTAAGCTTTTAGTGCCCTCCCCCCTCCGGTCGCTTACCCTCCGTCGACAACGACCACCCCACCGCCGACGATTGGATGTGTGTGTGTCAGCGACGGGGAAGCGGAGGACGACGACAGCGCCACTTCCGACGACGACGAGGAATTGGTGGGTGGTTGTCATCCACCTCCTCCTTCTCCTCCCCCTCCGTCTAGACTGGACTGGATTTTGGCGGCGCTGCTGTTGCTCTCTGTGTGTGTGGCGGGGGGAGGGGGCGGGGGGCGGCGATGGTTCTGCTAAATGGGGGCGAGTCCGTCCGTCCGTCCTCCGCCACTCTCCCCCCCCCCCCCCCACCCTTTTTGCTTGTCTAGACAATGTGAGGGAGGAGGAGTGGACAGCGGCAGGCAGCAGCTTCAACGACTCTCCACGGATTCGGGGGGGGGGGGGGGCGTTGGATGTGCGGCGGAGATGGGGAAGGAAGAGATGAAGATGAACACGAAATTGGGGTGCCCAGGGGATGAGACTGACGGGGAACGTCCCGCCGCCGTCGTCGTTTTGTCGCGTTTCCTCCGTCGGTCGTCCGTCCCCCACTCGTCGTTCTCTGCTAGCGGCTGTGATGACTGACTGCTCGGAGATGTGTGCGTGGATTTTGTTGGGGGGGGGGGGGGAGGGATTTGTCGGTGATTTGGGAGATTTTGGCGGATGGGTGGGCACCGACGAAAACGACGACGGTGCACCACCACCCACACGGCGGATCAGTCAGTCAGTCGTCGTTGTCTCTTCCCCCGCCCCCGGCGGATCGGACGGATTGATCAGTCAGTGTATAATAGTCGTAGTCAGTGGTGGTGGTGTCCCCCTCTCCCTGATGATGATGATGATGATGAAAAAACAGGTCTTTGCACTTTTATTCGTCGTCCCCCCCCCCCCCCCCCCGGGGCGTCTCCCCCCCCCCCCCCACTTTTTTCTGCTGTTTTGGCGGTCGTCGTCTGCTGCTGCTTGTAGCAGAGCAAAGTACAGACAGCAGCCGATGAAGCAGCAGCGTAGGGAAAGGGCACAAATCCGTGCAAAATAAAAAAAAAAGAGAAGATAATTCGTTGTTTTGTATTTGTTTTTGTTGCACTTTTTGTCGTCCCGTCGTTGTCGGTGTGTGATATATAGGGCTATAAATTATATATGCTTTTGCATATTTTTTCTGCGCATATGCTATGAAGAAAGCAGCTCAAAAATAGGATTTCTACGTTAAAATTTTTTGATTTGGAGAAGGTTTTTAGTAGAGACCGGACAAGAGGGTCGGTCGAACGGTTTCGGTTAAAAACCGAAAAAAACCGAAACCGAAAAAAACCGAAAAACCCAAAAAATTCTCGGTCGAACGGTTTCGGTTAAAAAACCGAAAAAAACCGAACCGAAAAAAACCGAAGAAAAATTTTCGGTATATCGTTTCGGTTTCGGTTTTTTTTGAATTTTTATATTTTTTCCAAAAAAAGCAATAAAACATTTTTATTAACAGAAAAAGCTAAAGATCACCTCTGAACTAAATTGTAAAGCTATTGAAGCTCTATTGAATGGTGTACTAAAGTTTGGAAAATGACAGAAAAGGCAGTCAAAAAAACATGTTTTTGCTCCTTGATTCTAAAAAAACCACAGATTAGTTTTAGCGATTTGGTGCCCTTTTTGACGTTTTTTTCCCGAAAAATTCAAAATTCAAAAAAATCTCAAAAATACACCCCTAAGAAATGATCTAAAAAAATTCAGAGAATATACCTTTATGAATTGAAAAATTTTCACAAAAATTGTTCGCCAAAATTCATTTTTTTCGGGACCCACGCGTTTGGGCGCTGGCGTTTGGGCGCGGCCGTTTGGGCGCTGGCCTATAAACATATTAAGATTTCGAATGTTACCAAAAATTTGGATTTGGATGACATAGAAAAAAGTTATAGAAAGTTATAGTTGAAAAACATGCTGGCGCCCAAACGGCCGCGCCCAAACGCCAGCGCCCAAAATTAAGTTTTTTGAATTAGTTTTACGTGTTTTGCTCCCTAAAAATCATTATAAAAAAATTTAAATGCCTTTTTTCGTGCCTTATTCGTGATGTTTGTGCCTTTTTTCAGTGCCATTTTGCGCTTTTTGGTGCCTTAATTGCCAGCTCTAGCCATAACTTTAGGGCCGGCGGTGCTGATAAGCGCCGCCGGGAAATTTTTTTGTAATTTTAATGCTATTTGTTAGCAGATTTTGTCTAAAAATACCAAATTTTGAGATTTTGCACTAATTTTTTAAGAAAAGATAGCTTTTTGGGGGGGTCGGCGGTGCCGATAGGCACCGCCGGAGGAAAATTTTAAGAATTTTTAATGAATTTTGTTAAAAAAATGGCCAACTGATTGTCAAAAAAGTCGGTCGATTGTTTCGGTTTTTTAATTATTTCGGTCGAACGGTTTCGGTTAAAAAACCGAAAAAAACCGAAACCGAAAAAAACCGAAAAACTCAAAAATTTCTCGGTCGGTTTTTTTCGGTTAAAAACCGAAACCGAAAATCGAAAAATACCGAAAAAAACCGAAAAAAAAACCGACCGGTCCGATCTCTAGTTTTTAGTGCATATAAAGGTGCTGTTAGTTTTCGACAGTGTTGGTTTCGACAGTGATTGATTTCGACAGTAAAGTTTGAAACATGGTTCTTAGTGTTTTTGAGTTCTCTGATTACGAATCTGACATTTATTTTGACCTATTTCGAGTACCGGACGCAGACTCGAACAAAAAGTCGAAAATTCACAATTATCAATTCATTTTTTTGTTCCTATATTTATAGAAGGGCGATTTTTAAATTTTATTTTGATTAATTTGGGAATAAAACAAAGAAATATTAAATTTCTTAATTTCGTCTTTTTGTTCGAATTCGGGATTAGGAATTCGCCAAAACGTAGGCCGGATTCGTACTCAGATACATAGAAGAGTTTTTTCGGTTTTTGAATTCTATTAGAGCCTGCAGATTTGCTCCTTGGCACACAAACTCGGGATTAGTTAATAGATTTTTTTTGTATATGCTAATTGTATATTAATTTCAATTCATATGTATGTACAATAAATTTGTATAAAACTAATTAAAAAGTACTGTCGAAACCAATCACTGTCGAAATCAATCACTGTCGAAAACACCTGGTACGCATATAAAAGCATATTTTTGGGGGTTTTCGAGAACAAATGCATATTTTGCCATTTTTGCGTTTTTAGAGCATATTTCGGTCATTTTTGATAAGAAAGATGCGAAAAAAGCGAAAAATACACCCCGAAGGATCGACCTTTTTGGGAATTTTAAAAAATACACCCGTAAACATCGAAAAATTTTGAACTTTTTATAAAATTTTGAACACAAAAGTTGTTTATGTAAAAAATGCAATACCGTTTTAGCATATGATAAAAATTTAAAAAATTCGAAATTGCATATTAAATTTTGAAATTCAAAATTTTTTGCAATTGTCGAAAAAAACGTTCATTAGCCAGTGTTTTGGAGTTTTTAAAGTCAATTCTGAATTTTTACACAATTTTTGGCATTTTTTGGGGGTTAAAAAGCCTATTTTTGGCAGTTTTTAATGCATATTTTATGCGCATATTTGACTAAATTTTGAGAGTGTGTGGGGGATGGCGGGATTGAGATGACTGTACAAAAATCAGGCTTAAAAACCTCATTTTTCACGAGGTCCCAGAAAAATATGCCAAATCCATGCGGGAGATATAATAATAGCCAATTATATAATTAGTTAATTATTTACTAAACCGCAACACATCATTTATGTTTTATCCAAACATTCTCTAACAAGAAGACACATTTTCATGAACCCTAACTGTGCCGCTCCACCATAATTTTCTACATCGTAGGGGGGAAGCGCCTAAATTAGCCGACAGATAAAAAAAAATCGTGTGCCATTCATTCATTTCATCATCCATCGGTCAGTGGCGCGCCGCTCAGTGCTTCTTCCCCTCGCCGCCGCTGTCCCCCTCCTTTTTGTGCGCATCGCCGGGCCACGGGGCTTCGTAGCCAACGCCAGGCACCTGAACAGCAAAACGATAATTAGCCTTTTTTTAAATGGCAGTTGAAGAAGCCATCATCCTTTTGTTGCCCGAGGGTGGGGGGCGGGGGCATTTAAGGAATTTTGTTTGTTTTGTTTTTTCACATTTAAATTAAATTTTTGCCGTTGCTGGTGGTGGGTCTATCTTTGGAGGCATTTACAAAAATATAATTAAACATAAAAATGGAGTTTTGAGCAGTCACAAAAAGCACGAAGCAACAGACATTTTTTCGAGGGAAAAAAAGAGAGTAAGGCATTTTCCGGTTTTAGAAAAAAACAAACAAAAAACAACCCCAAATAGAATGAAAATTTCTGTAAAAATTTTTGGAACGCACCGATACAAAAAAAAAAAGATTGAAAAGTGCAAAAAACAGAAAAAGAAAAAAAATACATGGCAGGCATCTTATTCCTTTGCCGTTTTTTAAAAATTATAATTATCGTAAAGACTAAGTAAATTAATAAATATACACACTCACCCAATTAGTGGCCGGGTTGTGCAATAAAGTCTGTAAATAATCATAAAGAAAATTAGTAAAAAATAAAATAATAAATAAAAATGAGCAAATTTTACGTGGTTGCCGTCGCCCCAGGGGAAAGGCTAAAAAGATTTAAAATAAAATTTAATTTTGAAAAAAGGAGAAAACAATTTGAGAGCAAAACGACCTTTCGACGCGTGGCCAAATATTCGTATGCGACGTACTCAGGGCGTGGAGAATGGTGCTACGAAATGGGAACAAAAACAATTATAATTATATAATGAAAAATAATATAAGCAAATTAATGGGTCATTAATTAATTACTTTAATTTTATTTTTTGTTTCAAAATTCGTGAAAACAAATTTCTTAGTGTTTTTGTAGCTGAGCTCGATTGTGGCATTGATTTTGAATACCGGGACAACCCGAATTCGAAGAAAAGTCGAAAAATTAAATCTTTCAAATTTTGTTGTAAATTTGGCTTAAATAATCTTTTTTTTTGCTGTATCGCTGAGTACCCAAGTCATTTTAAATGTGTATGAACAGGTTTAAAGCAAAAAAAAAAAAAATGAATTCAAAATTCGGGTTTTAAAATGTTTTCAGGAATTTTTAAACGAAAAAAATCATGGCAACAAATTCCTATGCAGATTAAAAAAATTTAAATTGTGCGTCACACCCACCACATTCTGATGGTCCTTCCATCCGCAACTGAAAAAGAATTTCGTTTTTTTTTTAAATTTAAATAATTTGCTTGGCGTTGTGTGCACTCACTAGCCCGCGAATATCAACAGTGGCATCATGACGAAAGCGGAGAACTTCTTCCAGAAGGCGGCAATCTGCAAATTTTGTAGTATAGACTCAAACATGTCCGCTGTTAAAATTGGGAGTGGGTGTGGGGAGTGGGCGGCAAAAAATGCCGTGAAATTTGTGTGCCAAGCAATGGAACGTGTCGGCCGGCACCAATCAGTCACCAAACCAGTCACACACCGGCACGGCGTCACGCAGTCCGGTCTTGTAGTGCTTGTCAAAGTCCTCAAAATCGTTGCCAATCCAATGCGTGCCGCTGCCCACGCCGCGTGCCGACACCGCGCGCAGTGCCACCGGCGACGGGACGCCCACTGGAACAAATAATCATGTAGTTGAAATGTTATGCATAGTGATTTGGTATTGGCAACTTGGATAATCTGGGGTTCGGAGAAATGTAAATTTATTTTTTTTTATCGGATTCGGTCATGTAAAAACCCGGCAAATGGGAATTTGTTTTGCATTTTTTTAGACTCTCGGACCAGGGCTTTTTCACCAGAAAAGGCAACCGCTGTTTTGCTACACTTAATAAATTCAAATAAGAAATTCTCTCAAAATTTGACGACAGGAAGTCGGCAGTTTCGAAAATTGTCACATTCAAAAAATTTAAACAAAATTTAAAATTCGGATTTTTTTCCGATGTCAGAAAATAGACACTCATTATTCAAGACTTAATTAGACAAAAAAGGTTTGTCCATCGATCCCAGTTTCTTGCCCCTAAATTCCGGGCCATGGACATAAATGCCAAACGAACAAATGGCATAAACAATTTTAAACGAACTCACCCGTCGCCTTGACGAGCTTGATGAGCATTACGTGTAACGAGGGTATTGTTGTTGTTTTTTGCTGAAAAAAATCAAAAAAAAAAAATGTGTAAAGGCGATAAATTGGACGAAAGATAAATAAATAATTGGCACTTTAAAGACAAATCAATTAAACAAAAGGAAATGTAATGGCATAACAGGAAAAAATAATATATGATGGAGTCACAAAATGACACAATCAAACAAAATGCATGCAAATAAATCCAAAATAAATAAAAAAAAACAAAACAAAATCAGATCAGATCAGATGAATGGAAAAACTGACAGAAGACCGGATGATATTTGCAAAAGAAAGGAGGGCATAAAAAGAGTTACTGACCAAATGAAAATTGGATGGAATTTGATTTGATCGGACGCGGATTGGTCAATTTTTGGCTGTTAAATTCTTATACAAGTCCAATAAAAATGGGACATTTGATCATCGTTTATTCGAAAATGGAATTCTGTTCATTTTAAAATTGGGGGTTCCGTGTCTAAAAAAATAGGAAATTCGACCAAAAATGCAAGGAGAATCAATGTATATCCGAGGATGGGGATTTGTTGCTTGCTTTTTTCAGGATATCCGACAGGGGTTCAGATTTTCGATTCAAAAATTGGAGTCCTATCCGGTCAAAAGGCTGCGTGGCATACAAATTTCAAAAAAAAAAACAAATTAAAATTCCCCGTCCCGAAAATTCAGTCCCGGACGGAATGCAGTGTGGCGGTCAGCCGGTCAAGCTGTTTGCTGCCCTCGATGAGCGTGGCACGGGCACAACAAATTTCCATGCGTGTCAAATTGTCCAGTTGGGCATGGCCAATTTCGTACTGAAAAATGCCCAGTTTATTTAGTACATGATTTACATAGTAAGAAACGGCCCCCCAAATCGCACCAAATTTGACCACCTAGAAATGTCCAACCCAAAAAATTGGGGCAAAAACTTGGAATTTAAAAGCAATTTTAGAAATTTTTTCACAAAACTTGCCTGGCCAAGAAATTTGATGGTCGAAGTGCGCATTTTGGCCTCCCGTTTGTCCCACAAGTCCTTGACAAGTGTTTTCAACTAAAATGGAAAATTTATTTAATTTGCGTTTTCAAAATGTAAATTTGGCAACGAAAAATGTTTAACTTCTTCGGATTCAAGTTCCTATTTTCTGTCTTCATTAAAAACCTTGGGGAAAATTCACACAAAAAATTCGAATGGATGGGTACGACTGTAGGAGGAGTAGGAAAAAGACGAATTTTTCGAACAAAATTTTTTTTTCCGGGTGTTCGAGACAGCACTAATGCACCAAACATTTAATTTTGTGTCCGGCGCAAACTCTCGCGTTTCGTCCCCCTTTCGCGGGGGGTTCGCTTTTCCATCCACGTAACACAAACATTGCACACAAATGCATAAAAGGGCCACTCGGCGTGAGCAACACCTTTTAACACACAGTGTCTGCTGACTAGTGAATGGACTCTCTCTCTCTCTCTCTGTGTTAGAGAAAATGTTTTTGTGTTTTGTTTCGAGTTTTTGGCGCCCTCTAATGGTATTTGAACCACCGACGGGTGGCAAAGAATGTGACGAGAGACGGTTGTGCACCACTACGCCACGGCGGTAAATGGAAACCAATTTTGGAATTATTGTATAAAGATTTGTTAGGAGTGCACACAAACGCGAGCCTTTTTGAGTATTGAAAACACGGCAAGCTGACTACCCGAAACGGTTATTAACATTTTTAACCTATTCTTGTAAAATGTGGCACCCTAGACAAAAAGTTTCGGGTCAATTAATTTGTAAATGAAAAATTTCTCGTTTATAAAACGGAAATGTATCAAAATTTCGGTAGATTCTGCAACGGATTTGCCTATTTTTTACCTTTACTGTTTTGGGGTACCGCTCAATCGGTACAGTTACACAAATGAACCCCTGTAAGTAATGTTGAAAAAAAAACCTGCTCATACTGCTCGACGTCCTCCCGTGCGTTGAGCATCAACAGGTTGGACAGCTCGAAAAAGCACTCCGGAATGGGCGCAAATGCTCTCTGTTCCGCCTCGGCAACAATCATCCGTTTCAGCTCGTCCACACTCAGCCAATCGGGGGGCTGAAATGGCAAAATTTATGAAAATTTAGGAGAACACGTTAAACACATTTTTAATAATTTTACTACTTGGAGACCCGAAAACATCGATTAAAATGTGTTTTAAAATGTCAATTGAATCATTTAAGAAAAATTTCTTGGAGTGAATTAGGGCTATCAAATGATATCAAACTGAATCAATTTGGACAACACCCATTTTAAGTTTTGTTACAAATCGGAAACAGAAAAAAATGGTACAATAATTGTGCATTTACGGCGTCTCTTCAACAGCATGGCCAACCAAAATGGGACGGTCACCGGCGCGCCGGCCTCAAATGGGCCAAAATCGCCACAGAACAAATGGACGGTTCGGTCATTGAAATTGGGCACTATCTGACTGAGTTTAAATGTGGAACGAGAGATACGAAACAAATGAATCCCCCTCACCCTGATCAGTTCATTTTCGGCAAAGAATTCACACAAGGATGGGTCCATTCAAGGAGTATTCAGCAATAAAAGATTAACAGACGACAAATGAAATTACAACAAACTACCTAAATGAGAAGAACGGTTGATAATGTGGTTCTGGCTCAAGATTGGGAACGCGTTTTTTTTTTTTTTTTGTTAATAAATTCGCAAAAGATGACAATTTACAATGCTAATAAATGTGTTTTTTAAATTAATGAAAATAAGTTTTGAGGGGTTTTTGAGGTCGCTGACCACGAATCCGGGCTCAGATCAGCGCTACCCTTCACTACATGAACTGTACAGGGACAAATAATTGATAGGCTTCCTGTACCAATAATATCCTCATTGGCAAGATGCTAATGAGGGTATCATCCATACAAATTTTCTAATTTTATTTTTGTTCGAGTTCGGGTCAGGGGTTCGAAATTGGCAAAAATGGGTGCTGTATTCGTGATGAGCGACCTCAAAAACCACTTAAAACTTATTTTTATTAATTTTAAAAACACATTATTGGCATTTGAAAATGTATGTGAAATCTGTCCCTTAAACTTAATAAGTACCGGAAAAAGCACAGGCCTCTGGGTCCACAGGCTAAGGTCGCTTTCGCTTTATTCCCGAACCTATCAATTTCGGGCCAGGCCGTTTTCGTACGAACACATGTTTTTGGACTATAACTTTTTTCTTTGCCAACCAAATCCAAAACTGTTGGTATCATTCGAAAGCCCTTCAGATGCTCTATTAGCATGCAAAATTCCAAAAAATCTCGCCAAGTTTAAAAAAAGTTCGAGCCAAAAAAAGTTGGGAAATCTGGTTTTTTGAGTTCTTCAGGCCATAATTTTTTTGAACCTTTACAAAATTTTTCGAAATTTTCCAGGCTAATAGAGGACACTTAGGGCTATCGAATGATACCAACAATGTTAAATTTGGTTGGCAAAGAAAAAAGTTATAGCCAAAAACTTGCGCTCGTACGAAAACGGCCCGTACGAAAACGACCCTGACCGTATCAATTTGCAATTGTTCAATACGCCAATAGTTATGTTTTGCGCGCTAATTCAAAAATTTTAGAATTGTATAATTCATCATCTTCAGGCGCATATTTTGTGTCTTTATTAGAAATGTTTTTTTAATTTACTCTACACAGCACTAGGTTTAGAGTTTTAAATTATGCAGCAAGAGCCGAGCCCACCGGACAGCGGTAGCAGCAGCGACAGTGACTCGGCGCCCCATCCTATTCTGATCAGTCATGGCTCCCTGACCCTTTCCCAGCTGGTTGCCGCAATCGAATCGGAGCAGGCCCAAACGATTGTAGAAGTATGATTTTTTGCTTTTATTATATTTTTATTCTTAAATATCATATTGTTAGATGTTTGGCATACTGAGTAATGTCCAGTACAAAATGCCAGTCGGGCCGCCCGTTCCAAACATGGACCGTTTTTACGGTCGTGGGAATCTTCGGTAAGCAATTTGCTGTTTTAAATTGTATACCTACCTAACCATGTCTAAAGTGCGGAAGACGTCGTCTATGATTTGGCGGCTACAATTCTGACTACCAATCACGGCATTATCCCGCTTAAGGTAACCGTCGACTCTAACGAAGCCACTAATAATAATTGATTTAAGGTGCTGTATCTGGGGGAATCGCCGTTTTTGCCGTTATTTGACGTTAACTACCAATTTTGATGTTGTTAGAGATCTCTTAAAATGGCCTTTGTTTTCCAAATCACTTAATTTGGCAATAAATTTCGTCTCTATTTTTTGTTGCTTTTGTGTAAAAATAAAGGATCAACCTCAGGGCAAATTAAAGGCAAAAATGGGAATTGGAGTCCAATTTTTACTGCGCTACGAGACCACGGCAATCGTAATGAGTTAGCATTTCTAATTGCAAAAATTCAATTTCAAAATGTCGAGCTCTAACTATTACCGAAGGAGTTAGGGAGGTTCACAAAAAATGTTGAAAACCCCATTTTTGGGATCCGTGAATAAATGTAATCGTAATTTTCAACATTCTGGGTAATAACTAACTCAACAAATGGTCAGAAACGGGAAAGCAGTGACAATTTGTGATTAAATGAATATACGAAAGCGTAATAAATCACTGGCAGACAATCAATCAATCATTCTCCCTCTTCTCATTTGTCGTCGATGGTGGCGGCCTCGTATTTCGTCAACACATCATTCATCTCCTTGCGCAAATGGAAGGCGTCCTTGTCCGACATTTTCCCGAGAAGTGTTTCAACCATTTCGGCGCAGTATTGTGCTATAATGTAAAAAGGGAAAACTAATGACCTATTGACATTCTCACTCAAAACAAAAAAAAATTATTGGCGGATGAAACGTAATATTGGAATTCTGTCGGACTTTGCAAAATTTATTTAATTTTATGATCGTTTTTAAAAACTAAATCTGAGAAAAAACATTGTAAATTTTAGACATACATTATAAATTCCGCTGGGTGTGTAAGAAAACCGATACTTGTACAAATAAATTTTAAGGGGTTTTTAGGGTCATTGATCACGAAAACCACACCCATTTTTGCCAATTTCGAACCCTTGACCTGAACATGGAATATCCTCATAGGCATCTTGCCCATGCGGGTACTCTTGGTCAATTTCAAAACATATTATAGGCATCTGAAAATGTATGTGAAATCTGTCCCGTAAACTGCACAAAAACCAGAAAACAAAAACACCGGGCCAACAAACTGGAAAATTTCTCGATTATTTTTTTCATTTTTACATCCGGGGGTAATCGGTAAAAGAATTTTTTTAAATTTTTCTTTTACAGATTGAACCATTACTCTTTTGGGGTACCACTCAACCCGGTACAATTAGTTACACACATGGGTTTCATATAAATGAAAATAAAACCTATTTATACTGCTCGACGTCCTCCCGAGCGTTGAGCATCAACAGGTTGGACAGCTCGAAAAAGCACTCCGGAATGGGGCGCAAATGCTCTCTGTTCTGCCTCGGCAACAATCATCCGTTTCAGCTCGTCCACACTCAGCCAATCGGGGGGCTGAAATGGCAAAAAATGATTCATGAAAATTTTCGAGCATCCGTTAAATACATTATTATAGTAATAATTTTACGTTTTGGAGACCCGAAAACCCCATTAATTTCGAGTTTATCTTAGAAAGATCAATTGAATATGAAAAAATAAATAAATTGTCGACTCCCATGACTAAAACGGTTTGTTAATTCTTTAGGGAGCCTTAGAAAAAACATTAAAAATTGGTAGTTTCCACTGTGAGGCTCTAAGAAAGTTAAAGCCAAAGGTAAAAGGAAAGCATGGGTTTTTGAAAATTCGTGGAGTGAATTAGGGCTATCAAATGATATCAAAACTGAATCAATTTGGACAACACCCATTTTAAGTTTTGTTACAAATTGAAAACAGAAAAAATGGTACAATAATTGTGCATTTACGGCGTCTCTTCAACAGCATGGCCAACCAAAATGGGACGGTCACCGGCGCGCCGGCCTCAAATGGGCCAAAATCGCCACAGAACAAATGGACGGTTCGGTCATTGAAATTGGGCACTATCTGACTGAGTTTAATTAAAAATGGATTAAAAACAAATTAAAATGAGATGTAAAACAATGAATCACCCTCACCCTGATCAATTCATTTTCGGCAAAAAAAAATTAGCTATTACGCGCTCCCTAGACAGAAAACCTTGGTCGTTCCTTTAATGTTTTTGAAAACCCTTATTAGTCCGTATGGTGAAACTTCGCTACCCTGGGGATGCGTTACGACTCTCTGATGCAGCGAGTGTGCACCATAAGACTAATAAGGGTTTTTGCCAGCGGCGAGAGAATATGCGTCTCTGCCCTACGAGAGAGCGTGCGCGTCTGAAGAGAACATGTAAACCCGTACAGACAGAAAAGTTCCGATCTCTACTTTTAGTCAATTTTTAAATAGGTATTTGAGAAAATATTTGGCATTCTGTCTTTGAAATTTCAATCACTTTTGCGAGTCCCGCTGCGGGATAAGCACTCATAATTTTTGTGGTTCGGGATCCCGCGGGATTAATACCACCCGCGCGACTGTTCAATTCCCCCCCCCCCCGCCGATTTAAAAATGCTATATTTTCATAGTCAAATCAATAAACTCATCATTTGAAAAGGGAATATAATCCAAGGATCATCATCAATCTAATCTTTTCCTTATGGGCGTTGATTCTGCTAATGATGACTCGGTGCCTGACCCACTTGTGATTAAGCAGGGGGAGTCATTGAGCCTTTCTCAGCTGGTGCAAAAAATCGAACAATTACAAAACCGAACTGTTCAAGAGGTGTGGTTTTTTGGTAAATATTGATCATAGTCCCCAAACTCAAAAATGCATAAAAACGGTCAGAATCGATGTAAAAAGGTTCGAAATGGGTTGGAAAAATAGAATTATGGGCGCGCTTGCCCTTTTTCAGAATGAAAAGTGCCGAAAATGGAGTGCCAAACTCAGCTGGGACTCAATTGGCCGTGCTATAAAAAGCACTCAAAAAAATTTTAAATAATTTTCTAGGGTAATTTGTGGCGCTGATCATGAATATGACCTTTATTTTGCAAAATTCCGAACCCCGAACCCTAATTAGAACAAAATTTAAAATTTATAAATTAAATGAAAAACAAATTTTTAGGGGTTTTCGAGGTTGCTGAACACTGTTATGAACATTTTCGCAAAAGGGAGCATGCGAAGACGGAGCAAGTAGTGGGGCGAGACGGAGGGCGGAGGAAAAAGTCTGACGAGCGCCACAGGCGGTTGACTGCGGGGGCCCGAAGGGCCCCCGCCAATCAGTCAACCGCCTGCGGATCACGCGCGGACTTCTTCCGTAGCCCGTAGTCTCGCCCCACCTACTGGCCGCCGTAGTCGAGTGTGCGGCGGTTTTTTAGCGCAATAAGCTAAATTCAATCTTTTATATTTGACGTTCTTTTAAAAACCCCTAAAAATTTGTTTTTCTTTAATTTATAAATTTGAAATTTTGTTCGAATTAGGGTTCGGGGTTCGGAATTTCGCAAAATAAAGGTCATATTCGTGATCAGCGCCACAAATTACCCTAGAAAATTATTTAAAATGTCTTTTGAGTGCTTTTTATAGCACGGCCAATTGAGTCCCAGCTGAGTTTGGCACTCCATTTTCGGCACTTTTCATCCTGAAAAAGGGCAAGCGCGCCCCTAATTCTATTTTTCCAACCCATTTAGAACCTTTTTACATCGATTCTGACCGTTTTTATGCATTTTTGAGTTTGGGGACTATGATCAATATTTTCCGGTTTTTTTCCCACCATTAATTTATTATATTCCTAGCTTTAAATGCTTCAGGTGCTTGTTACCCTACGTCGTCGCACGTACAAAATGCCTGTTGGGCCTCCCGACCAAAATGGAGATCGCTTTTTCCAAAATGGGCATCTCCTGTAAGCAATTTACTCTTTTTGAACATGATAGTAATTTGTATCCAATTAAGGGTGGAAGATGTTGTGTACAATTGGTTAAGAAAAACTCGTAACTCCATCCACGGCATTATCCAGCTTCATGTAACCAGCAACTCCTAATTCCATAATAATCATTGCTTTTTAAAGGTGTTATATGAGGGGATTGCAATGCTTGATGAAGTCAATTATCACTTTTAGCGGTTGGATAAAGAAAATTTTTGTAAATTATTGCCTCATGTTTTGTATTATTTGCGAATTTGACAATAAATTTGTTCCAATGTGTGATTTGGATAAAATAGCTAGATTCCGCATGTTTTGTGTTAAATAGGCTTTTCTTTTTTGCAATTTAATTTTTTGAACGAGCATCATGCCAAAAATTTGCATCCCCCATCTCTTCAATCTTCGGAGCTTGCGAATCCCGCTGAGGAATTAGCACTCCAAATTTTTCGCAGTTCGGGATCCCGCGCGACGGTTCAATCATCTCCCAATTTAAAATTCTATATTTTCATGATCAAAACAATAAAAACGCATCATTTAAAAGGGAATAAAATACTCCAAGGATCATCATCAATCCAATCTTTTCCTTATGAGCGTTGATTCTGCTGATGATGACTCGGTGCCTGAGCCACTTGTGATTAAGCAGGGCGAGTCATTAAGCCTTTCTCAGCTCGTGCAAAAAATAGAACAGTTACAAAACCGAACTGTTCGAGAGGTGTTGTTTTTCCCCATGGTTATTCCTAGTTTTAAATGCTTCAGTTGCTTGTTACCCTACGTCGTCGCACGTACGAAATGCCTGTTGGGCCTCCCGACCCCAATGGAGATCGCTTTTCCCAAAATGGTCATCTCCTGTAAGCAATTTGCTGTTTTTGAACTGTATGATCATGATCACTCTCCAATTAAGGGTGGAAGATGTTGTGTACAATTTGGTAAGAAAAACGCGTAACTCCATCCACGGCATTATCCAGCTTCATGTAACCAGCAACTCCTAATCCCATAATAATCATTGCTTTTTAAAGGTGTTATATGAGGGGATTTCAATGCTTGATGAAGTCAATTATCACTTTTAGTGATTGGATAAAGAAAATCTTTGTAAATTTGTTTGTCTTAATCTTTTGTACTATTTGCGAATTTGACAATAAATTTTTTCCAATGTGTAATTTGTGAATTGCTAGATTTTGAATGGTCTGTGCCGAGTCTCTGTTTGAAAGGGTTTTCTTTTTTCAATTTTAATATCAGAAAGAGCGTTCGAATGAGCTATTTAATGCCTGGAAAACTCAGTTTTTAGGTTTTCTGAAATTTAATTACTTAACCCTAGGGGCCATATGAGACGGGCGTCTGGGGTTCGAGCCCGCTTGGCTGCAGTACATTTTTATGATAGTTGATGAAAAATCACAGACCAAAACCAATGATTTGCAAGATCTGAGCTTAGATTCATAACCAGCAGCATCTTTTTCACCCCAGAAAAAGCAAAAACGAAATTTATTTTCCGTCAGGACCTCAATCCGAACAAATTCCAAAAATATTTAATTTTCCAAAAAACCCTCAAAATATATTTTGTTTTACTGACGAAATTGACGTTCAAATGAAAAAAAATCCAAGCGCAGAAACCCATAAAAATCACTGGCAGACAATCAATCAATCATTCTCCCTCTTCTCATTTGTCGTCGATGGTGGCGGCCTCGTATTTCGTCAACACATCATTCATCTCCTTGCGCAAATGGAAGGCGTCCTTGTCCGACATTTTCCCGAGAAGTGTTTCAACCATTTCGGCGCAGTATTGTGCTGTAAAAGCACAATTTTTTTTATTGAAAAACAATTGGCACATTGATGACACTCATTCATTCTCATTCGCACCAAAAAAGTGATTGGCAGACGAAACGTGAGTGGATTCCATGGCACAAGAGTTCAAGTCCGAGTTGTGTTGGTTCGGCACCACTTCCTTCTCCAACAAAAGCGGATTCGGCACATTTTCCTCCGCGTTCTGCTGGTTCGGCACCACTTCCTTCTCCAACAAATGCGGATTTGGCACACTTTCTTCCGAATTCAGATCCAAAATCTGGTTCGGCACTTCCTCCTCCAACAAAATCTGGTTCGGCACATTTTCCTCCGAGTCCTGTTGGTTCGGCACTTCCTTCTCCAACAAAAGCGGATTCGGCACATTTGCCTCCGAACTCAGATCCAAAATCTGGTTCTGCGCTTCCTTCTCCGAACACAACTCCAAAATTTGTTTCGGCACTTTCTCCACTGACACCCAATTCTTTCCGTTCGGCACATTTTCCTCCGCGTTCTGTTGGTTCGGCACCACTTCCTTCTCCAACAAAAGCTGATTCAGCACATTTTCCTCCGAGTTCTGTTGGCTTGGCACAGTCTTCTCGCCTTCCGACCGATAAAGTTTGTGCACCTGTGCCCGAGGAAAAGCGTATATTTATGGCACTTTTGATTTTGGGTGTCGAGCAGTGTGATACATAGGTATTTAAAAATTAAATGGGAAAGAACTCTGGGTCATTTTTGAGAAAAGTTTGTAAAAAGGGATCATCTGTACCTTTTTTGGTTTTTTGATGAAAAAAATGCCAAAATTATTGCCCCCCCCCCTTTACCTCCGTCTTCATTTTGCTAGCGAAAATGCCATCCATCCCCTCTTTTTTGCCTTTCCAAAATTTCTCCGCTCCGATGGACGCATCCGAAACAATCGCTGCCTTAAAGAGCAAATGGAATTCATTAATCATATTGCTATTCATGTATAATTTAATTAGAGGTAATAGTGCCGATGGTAGCCCCACTTTTTCAAAAAAAAAATTTTTTGAATTTTTTTTTTGAAAAAGAAAGGCTACCAACGGCACTATTACCTAATTAGACACCTTTTGATTGCTGTAATGTGAAAACGTTACTATAAAAATCTCTAATTTAACGGCTAAATTTCTTAAACATGCAGCCAGGGTCAAAGCGGTTTTCCGCGGGTGACGAAAAAAAAACCGCTTTGGATCGACCGAAAGTTTGGTTTGGATTTCTGGTCGGGACAAAAAGCCGGATTTTGGGCTTAAACCAAAAGTCGAGATTTGGTGGACTTTAAAAAAAAAGCAAAAGGTGGCCTATTTTGGCAGGTTTTTTTTTGAAATTTGAAATCATTCAAACCAAACTGCAAAGTGCCAAAATTTTAAAGGGTTTGCCAATGTTGTTCTTTTTGTTTGTTTTGCAAATTGCAATTAACCACCAACCACGCGAACAATTAGTAATTGAAAATTGCAAACCATGATCAAAAATTTGTGCTTGTTTTCCTCAATCTCGTCCAACTTTGCCAGACTGTCATCGTGCAATTGGATGACCACCTTCACGCGCCCGTACGCCCCAATCACACCGGTGTTTGGACGAACGGAATAGAAATGGTTGGCATTTGACTTGACTTTGAAGTAAACGGAGCACATCTCACAGTTTTTGATGTCCAAAGAGACGGAACCGACGTGGCCGAGTTTGCCTGTTTTTGGGAAAAAATTTTGTATGTGTCAATTTCTTAACGAACACATGCCAGGGGATGTAACCAAATTGCCGGTTTCCGAGAAATTTAGACCTCGAAGTTCACAGATTTCCGATTTTTCTTAGTGGACCTCGAAAATCAGGCTTCTTGCTTTCGGCGGGGTTACATCCCCGGAACCCAAATGGCCCAGTCCTCACAATACCACGGAAAGTTAATGCATTCTTTGGCGTCAATTCCAAAAGCGGTGGCTTGGTTTCTGAGCAAATGGAATTTCCGTTGCGTTTCATTTTTGTTTTTTGCTGCAAGTTTGTAAATGAACAAATTTCTTCTGAAAGCAAAGTTTATGTATGATGAATCATTAATTCAACATCATTTTGGATGAATCCAACTAACAAAGAATAGAAATGTGAAAATGTAAATGCAATTTTTGTAATGATTCATTTTTATGTATATGTAGATGTGTGGTCGTCCTTCTTGTGTGGTCAGAATTGAAACAGGTAAACAAATAAAATAAAATAAAAAAATTCTGGCGTTTTGAAACTTTGGTTGCTAAATTTAAAAATGATTGAAATTTTAGGGAACTGTGTTAAATTACTTGTTTGGAACGGATCCTGTCAGGTTTTTTTCACGATCTTGAACTGGAAAGTTTTTGAAAAATTTACCCGAATCCGTAGGTCCGGAATAACACGACTTTGAATGTCCGGGTGCAGCCCTAACCAGACAAAACCCGTCTTCAAAATACCGGGCTCTAGCTCGAGTTTGACACACCTTAAACAATACTGCACCATCTCCATTTTAGGAAGCTAGCCTAAATTGGATTAATGGGAGATGGATGCCGAACTAATAATGGTAAAATTGAAGAATACTACCAATTTTGATTTTGCATATAAATTTTATACCATTCGATTCGTCTCGATGAGAGAAATCGAATGGTGCAATTTTTAGGCGTCGGCAACCAATCCCTGAAGAGTTACAGACCCGGGACTGAAGTGGCCAAATGGCTTTGGGACTGAACCGTCCAATGTCAAAAAACATATGAATCTCCAAAAAAAACATACAGAAATAGATTATTTTCGTCTCTAATGTAAGAATATGTGAAAATTTTGACAAAATACAAACAAGGGATCCCTTTTTGAGGGCGCGCAGCGCCCGCCTTAGCGAGCATGCGAAGACGGAGCAAGTAGTGGGGCGAGACGGAGGGCGGAGGAAGCAGTCTGACGAGCGCCACAGGCGGTTGACTGCGGGGGCCCGAAGGGCCCCCGCCAATCAGTCAACCGCCTGCGGATCACGCGCGGACTTCTTCCGTAGCCCGTAGTCTCGCCCCACCTACTGGCCGCCGTAGTCGAGTGTGCGGTGTTTTGGCGAAAATACGCTCACCAATTTAACAAAACCGATTATATCAAAGGCATAATAATATGACTAAACATGATTTGCTATTTATTAAGAAAATTATTCCTTTTCTTGCGATTTTTGATGGATGATTCAGTCCCAAAGCCATTTTTCCACTTCAGTCCCGGGTCTGTAACTCTTCAGGGATTGGTTGCCGACGCCTAAAAATTGCACCATTCGATTTCTCTCATCGAGACGAATCGAATGGTATATAATTTATATGCAAAATCAAAATTGGTAGTATTCTTCAATTTTTCCCTAATAATTGTAAGCCTCGGCTTTTCACCCTGATTTAAAACAATGAAAATTGCAATACAAAAAGGATGAATTGATGCAGGGTTTACTGATGATGAACCACGTTTTAAAAAAACAAATAAAGCAAATCCATATTAAGGAAATAAACAAAAATGAAAAAATGTAATGAAAAAAACGCATGGACAAATTTTTATGTATGACAAAATAAAATGTGTGCGTTTGTGTATAACTTTTGAAGATCAATTAGGCAATTATTTATAAATGATCAGATTCAGTTTGTTTGAACTGCTGGTACTGCTCGGGACCGCGGTTGTTGCTGCTGCTGTGGTCGTCGGCGGCTCCCCTGGGGGCAGTTCGGCATGCCTCGCAACACCGACGGTGCCCTCGATGAGCTGGTCGCGCAGTGTCCACAACGCTTGTACCAACTCATCCTCCCGATGCTTCGAACCGTTTGAAGACAACTGAATAAACAAAATGTTTTTGATATGTAGAAATATCAAATGTCATTTTAAATTTGAATGATTTTGGTATTTCTAATTAAATTCCTTTTTTTCCTAAAATGTTTTATTGAAAAAGGGTGTAGCACCCCAAAAATCTCGCCGCTATTTGTCCTTGAAATTTCTTTAAAAATTGTTTAAGACTTTTTTCCTTGAAAAATTTCTAAATTTGAAAATTTTTAAAAAGGTTTCGGCGGCGAGATTTTGTCCCATCCCAAAAAATGAATCAGTACTACATACACTTTTTGTCCGAGTTCAATTAATGTGTCTATCCCAAACCAAATGAATTTAAATGCGTTTTCTCATCGTTTTTTTTGTTTAAATATTTGTTGCTGATTTGCCATGCCTCACCGCCGCCATTCCCCCATCCCTTACCCGTATCCATTGTTGTGCCAACTGCTTCCTGTTGTTGTTGTTGTTGATGGTATCGAAGAACACCGAAGCTGTTGTTGTTGCTGTCGTTGCCGCCGATGATGAGGCGGAGGATGATGATGGCATTGCCGTCGTGTTCCGTTGCGTCGCCTGCAAATTCTTGTCCCATTTGCTGACCGTCCGTTGCACTTTGTTGCTGTACATGGACTCAATGTACCTTGAAAATTTAATTTTTTTTTAAATTTATATTAGAGACCGGACGACTGGGGTCGGAGGGATCCCGAGTCGGGATCCCGACTGAATCCCGATCCCGATCAATCCCGAACATTTTGGAAAAACGATCGGGACGGATCCCGAATCGGGATCCCGATCGAATCCCGATCCCGATCAATCCCGAAGATTTTTTTTCGGGATCCCGCGGGATTATCGGGATTTGCTAAAATCCTATTTTTTTTTTTACGTTTTGTGCCAAATTTTGTTCAAATGCTTATCTAATATTCCTAATTGATCAATTCGATTGAAGAAAAATAGGGATGGGAATTATAGCAGGTTTTTAGAAAATTTTCAAAATTTGAGTATCATTCATGCCTAAAAATCAGATTTTTGACCAAAAATTAGAACATTTAACAACATAACTTTAAATAGTTTTTTATAATTTAATTAATATCAATTTTTGTATTTTCGCCTCCTATGATCAGTTTTAACAATTTGAGGATAATTAGCAAATCGTTATGTGCATCGGAATCAAAAAATCAGATTTTAAAGAATTTTTTGCTGAGAATTTTTCAAAAACTTTAGGGGAACAAGGTGGAGGCCGGCGGTGCCGATAGGCACCGACGGGAAAAATTTTGTAATTTTAGATGCGATTTGTTAACAGATTTTGTCCAAAAAACCCCAATTTTTTTTAGCGATTTTGAGCAAATTTTTCAGGAAAATTAAGGATTTTTAGAGTTCGGCGGTGCCGTTATGCACCGAAGGAAAAATACTTAGACAAGAATTTCTAATCTAATTTATTAGACAAAATTCTTAGAAATTGTTGTGCATGAAACTACCTAATAAGATTTAAAATATTATTTAAGGAATTAAAAACAATAATTTTTGATAATCCTTTTTTTAAAGGAATAAAAGTCACAAAATGGCCAACCTTTGCGTCAAATTTTGAAAAATTTCACAAGTATTTTGAGACTCATGAAAATTTTTTGGGATTTTAAGGGATTTTTAAAGAAAAATAAGCAAATTTTTAATTTAAAATTCCAAGGTCTTAATTTAAAAAAATGAGATTTTTCCAAAAATTATCGTGACTTCAATCCCGCGGGATCCCGCGGGATTGGTAAAATGGTCGGGAGGGATCCCGATTCGGGATCCCGATGAAATCCCGATCCCGATCAATCCCGATGAATTTAAAAAATCGTTCGGGACGGATCCCGAGGTCGGGATCCCGAATTTAATCCCGCGGGGTCCCGAAGAAATCCCGCGGGATCCCGATCCCGTCCGGTCTCTAATTTATATTAAAATGCCAATGCCATCGCCCCTCCACCGCTGGCTGACCTTACATAAGCCTCGGAATGAAGCACCCGTTGGACCTTCACCGAAGTGGACGGCTCAACAAACACGGGCTCAACTGTTTTGGGCGTCGCGTTGACCACCGTTCGGCCCGGATCGATGACCACCTAATTAACATTAATGCAACATTTCTCTCCCCAGAGAAAACAAAAAATGGACTCGATGTTAAATGTTAGCAGATAAATTTTCATTAAAATTAAACCGAATAAAAAAATTAGTCCCAAAATCAATTTTATCTCAAAATCATAGACATTCACGAGGTTTATGCCTCCCATTCCTCTCGAACGAGCAGATAGGCCGGGCCGTTAAACTTTTGATTTCAAAAACCTGTTGCGTTTGCTGAACCATTGCTGTGGTGGCGGTTGACGCGATCGGCACGGCACCGCCGGCCATGGCATGCGCAGCAGTGCCGCTCATCCCGGGAGGCAATTGATGCGACGGAACAGAAACGATGCCTGCCGAATAGGGCGGTGGTGGTGGTGACTGAACAACAACAGCAGTAGCCGTCAAATCCGCATTTGTTGTCCCATGGTGCTGATGTTGAACGTATTGCTGTTGTTGCTGAACTGCTTGAGCATGATGTTGTTGCTGTTGTTGTAAATGGGACACCACCATGGAACCAACCGTTGACGACGACGACGCAGCGGCACCGGAGCACGAAGCAACTACTAAAAAATTGCAATAATTGGTGCCGAAAATGCGAGATTTCCATATTGGACCCAATTTTCAGTGCCGATTTTCCGGTTCCTCCCCACTTTCCCGTGCCGAACCTTCCATATTTCCAGGGCTTTCCTCCCTCCTTCCCCCAGTCAAATCAATCACCTGAAGCAATTGCCCCACTGTGCAGCACTTGTTGCACAGTCGCGTTTGGCGGTATGCCGCCCCCGTTGATCAGTGCCGACGTTGCGGCACCCGCAGTTGACGACGAGAAATACTGTTGCTGTTGCGATTGATGGTGTTGGTACTGTGGTTGTTGCTGCTGCAATTGCTTGGCAGATGCCGACGACGACGATGCCATCATCGGTTGCTGTTGATGAGGGTATTGTTGCTGTTGAACATGGACAACCGAATGGGGCGCAGGCGGTGCCAATTGTTGAGGCGGTTGCGCGGCGGGCGCCGCCGCCGTCGGCGTGGCGGTGTGCAAAATGATTTGCTGTGTCTGTTGCGGGCCCAAATAGCCGGGCGGCAAAATCACGGTTTGCGCGTTGGCCGGTATCATCACGGTGACCCCGTTGACCACGATGGCTTTCTGTGCCGTCGACTGCGCTGCCGGCGCCGCAGGGGGCGGCTGCATCTGTTGCTGTTGTTGGTAATGTTGAGGGGACATAACGCCGGCACGATTCTCCTGGAATAAATTGAACCCTATTAGCTGCATTTGCATGAAGAAGCTACCGCAAAAAATTAGTTTATCTGTTTTTCGGGAAGGGCACCCGAAAGAATTTTCCAGTGTTATTTTTCATTTTTAGCGGCGGACGAACAAAGGAATTTGTATAAATGTTACGCTAAAAATGACAAATTTTTTTTGTGGCTATTTTGGGGTCTCATTTCCGAAAAAATAATATATATATAATAAATAGAGTCCGGCAGTGCCGATAGGGTCGTCCAGGAAAAGTTTTGGAACTTTCAAATGAAATATGTTTTAAGAAAATTATGCAAAATCCCCAAATTTGGCCTATTTTTGCCTTGAAATTTTCATTTCTCACACCCAACCTGTTGGTATCTTCCGTTTCCGTCACACCCTGCTCCTCCAGCATTGGCCTGTTGCTGCACCACATAGTGATGCTGCTGCTGCTGGTGGTGCCGTGAACCTCCTCCGCCCGGTGTACCCGCCGGACTCGGCAACGGTCCGCCGCCGCCGTTGCACAGCGCGGCAGCAGCGCCGCCGCCATAGTTTTGCTGCGTGCCGTAGGCCGAAGAGGACGAAGCCGACGACGACTTCGGCGTGTTCACCACATAACGTGTTGAGGCGGGGGAGGAGGAAATGGACGGCTGTGAGAGGGCGGCCACCAGCGGAGTGGACGAGGAGAGGAAACCTTTAACCGAAATGCTTCATTAGACAGAGTCGAACGATGAGTATGAACCAATCCGGGAAGGGACAACTGGGCGCTGGCCAAATGGGCGCCAGCCCCGTTTTGGGGCTTAAACCCTTTCAAAATTGTCCAAATCGGATGAACTTGGTGCCATTCGATAGCCCTATGGGTTCTCTCTCAACTTGTTGGCCTGCAAAATGTCAAGAAATTTCGCTAGTTATAGCCAAGAACATGATTGTGTCCGGACATTTAAGGCAAAAAACAGTCCGTTTTTCCCGTATTTTTTACGAATCATTTTCATTATTGCAAACAATTTGGATAATAAATCTAAATTATTACAAATTGTTCGACCTTTGCCGAGCTGTTGCCCCTGCGGCATGGAAAAATTCAAAAAAAAAAAAATTTTTTTAATTCGCATACCAGCGGTTGTGCCGCCGCTGGTGGACGACGGCGAAGTGCGCCCGTCGCCGCCGCCATCGTTTGGTGACGCCACTTTGGACGGCACCGGATTTGGCGTTGGTTTGCCGAACGGATGGTACACAAAGCGACCGCCGGCCTCAACGCCGGTCAGCAAATTGCTGTGGTGGCTCCCCTTCCCGGAGGAGGAGGAGGCGGCAATAATGGAGGACAGTGCCGTCGAGGCGGAGGAGGTGGACGGACCACCGCCATTTGTGGCACCGGGGAGCGGAGGCGGCAAATAGACAAAAAAGTTCCTGGCAAAAGTGGCGGCAAATAATGAACAGAAGCCAAAAATGGGATGGACGGGGCGCGGTTGGTCAACCGGAACCCGAAAAAACCGGAAAAAACGGGGGGTCCCAACAGGGACGGTCCCAGGGGGGGGGGGGGGGTACGCGGGGTACGTACCCCCCCCCCCCCCAAGGCCCCTCCGCACCCGAAATTTTTAAGGAAAAATAGTACTTTTGCTGAAAATTTTAGATTTTCCTTGGTGGTACCCCCCAGACCTAGCCTCTCACCCAAATTTTCCAAAAAATTTCACTAAATTTTCAAAAAATCGACATTTTTTGACGAAAATCTCCTAAAAATGGCTCAAAATCGCAAAATTCATCACTTTTTTGGACAAAATTCGTTAACAAATTGCATAAAAAATGCAAAAATTTTCCCGGCGGCGCCTATCGGCACCGCCGGACCCCCTTTTCCCAAAAAAGTTTTTTGGAAAAACCGCCGCAAAAAAAGTGGAGTGAAAAGCAAATAAAAAAAAAAAAGGTCGTCGCCCGGGGGGCGAGTACCCCCCCCCAACCCGAAATCCTGGGACCGTCCCTGGTCCCAGGGTTGGAATACCGGAGAATTTAGTCCCGGTGATTGAAATGCTGGAGAATTAAGTTCCAGTGATTGAAATGCCGGAGAATTGAGTCCCAGTGATTCGAATGCCGGAGAATTGAGTCCCACTAATTGAAATGCTGATGGATTAAGTCCCAGGGTTGGAATACCGGAGAATTTAGTCCCGGTGATTGAAATGCTGGAGAATTGAGTTCCAGTGATTGAAATGCCGGAGAATTGAGTCCCAGTGATTCGAATGCCGGAGAATTGAGTCCCAGTGATTGAAATGCTGGTGGGTTGAGTCCCAGTGTTGGAATGCCGGAGAATTGAGTCCCAGTGATTCGAATGCCGGAGAATTGAGTCCCACTAATTGAAATGCTGATGGATTAAGTCCCAGGGTTGGAATGCCGGAGAATTTAGTCCCGGTGATTGAAATGCTGGAGAATTTAGTCCCATTAATTGAAATGCTGATGGATTAAGTCCCAGGCAGGGACGGTCCCAGGGGGGGGGGGGTACGCGGGGTACGTACCCCCCCCAAGGCCCCTCCGCACCCGAAATTTTTAAGGAAAAAATAGTACTTTTGCTGAAAATTTTAGATTTTCCTTGGTGGTACCCCCCCCAGACCTAGCCTCTCACCCAAAATTTCCAAAAAATTTCACTAAATTTTCAAAAACTCGACATTTTTTGACGAAAATCTCCTAAAAATGGCTCAAAATCGCAGAATTCATCACTTTTTTGGACAAAATTCGTTAACAAATTGCATAAAAAATGCAAAAATTTTCCCGGCGGCGCCTATCGGCACCGCCGGACCCCCTTTTCCCAAAAAAGTTTTTTGGAAAAACCGCCGCAAAAAAAGTGGAGTGAAAAGCAAAAAAAAAAAAAAAAAAAGGTCGTCGCCCGGGGGGCGAGTACCCCCCCCAACCCGAAATCCTGGGACCGTCCCTGGTCCCAGGGTTGGAATACCGGAGAATTTAGTCCCGGTGATTGAAATGCTGGAGAATTAAGTTCCAGTGATTGAAATGCCGGAGAATTGAGTCCCAGTGATTCGAATGCCGGAGAATTGAGTCCCACTAATTGAAATGCTGATGGATTAAGTCCCAGGGTTGGAATACCGGAGAATTTAGTCCCGGTGATTGAAATGCTGGAGAATTAAGTTCCAGTGATTGAAATGCCGGAGAATTGAGTCCCAGTGATTCGAATGCCGGAGAATTGAGTCCCAGTGATTGAAATGCTGGTGGATTGAGTCCCAGTGTTGGAATGCCGGAGATTCATTCCCAGTGAATATCGATTCGTATTTATACCTTGTTTTTTAGATTTAGCTGATCAAGAGCTTTCGAATGATACCAAATTTGTCCGAATTTGACCGTTTTAAAGGATCAAGGGCCCCCCTTTTCATTCAATTTTTCGAGTTTTGAACCGGTTCAAAAACCGGCTTTTTGGCATTTCCGCAACTCGAGACATATTTTCCCATGCTTAGCTCCTCGAGACGAATCGATTGGTATATCATTTGACCCTTTTTTTCACGGGGCGTTCACTACAGTTCACCCAAAAATAGTTTATGAGAGGGGTGGGCAAGAAAAAAACTAGATATTTAAAATTAATTTATTCATTTAATATTTTATGAAATAAACGCGGAAATTGAAATGTTTACGGTCAATTATTCATCCGCCTCCCAATGGATCGATTGGTCCCGCACAATTCACTTTGATTCAGAAATGACGTGCCCCGTCCTGCTGGAAGAGTGGGTTGTGATGCAGCTGCACAAGTCCCTTCCTCGTCCATTCCGATGCCCCACTTCTGTCTCCTCTTTCTCTTCCGTCCCATCCTCCTTCTCCTCCTCTTCCTCCTCCTTCTTTCCCTTTTCTTCCTCCTCTTCCTCCTTCTCTTTTGTTTTTCGTCCTCCCCTTTGTCTCTGCTCTTTGGTCATCATCAGAACAGAGTGAACATGATGAAGATGATGTCCACAATGCCGCTGCTCCGTCGCTCACTTTGTCCCCCCTCCGGTCACTGCTCGTCGTCGTCCTCCGTCTTCTTCCGCTTGCCCCTTAAATTCCCCCCTTTTGTTTGGTCATTTCGGCACTTCCGCTGCCCCTCACCGCTCTTCCCTTCGTCCGCTGATGAATAATAACTCGCATTAGTCGATGGTTCGTAATGAATTGTCTCTGTAAATGGGCCCATTGGTCGTCCGTCGTGAATGCTGACCAAGCGCGACCTTCGAATGACTTTTTTCATCGGCACATTTTGGAGCGGAGTGTCCCCAGCAGCAGAAAGGCAATGGGGCGATGGCGAAGGCGACGAAGGCCAACCGCCGGAGGAATGGCAACTGCCGGGAGAGGAGGGCACGCGGGAGTGCCGCCACTCTGCGCCGTTCTCCGCCCACCCCGTGCCGAGTTCCCTCTCGATGGGTGGACTAATTCGAACTCGTGGAATTCGAATTGGCGTTGTGTCCAAATGGGGGGAACGGCGCAGAAGAAAGTGATTCTGAGAGTGATGAGAGAAGAAGCATTATTGCGATAATTGACCAGACAAACATTTTCGCCGTGGTCAGAAGCATTTTCCTGAGTCTGGTCATGTTGGCCTATGAACTAAATTGCCTTACTTTTTCTGTTCCTAAATCAATTTGTCTCTTTCCACCCTAACGCCGCCGCTCCTTTCATTTTCTCGGGCCCCCAGGGGAATTTTTTCTTCGAATGTTCGGACAGAAAAGTGTTGGCGATCGACCTTTGTTTTTGGGAGTTCGTTTTTGGAAATTAAGGCACTTTTCACCTCGTGCGGAGAATAGCGAAGGTTTCTCTCGAAACTTTCCACCCCAAAAGTCTCTTCTCCGCCTGAGAAAGTGCTCCTCCTCCTCTTCTGCTGCTGCTGCTGTTGATATTCAATTGGCAATTCCAATATAAATTCGTCTTTTTTTACCTTTTCCTTGGCATCATTTCGCTCAAATGGCATTTCGGCCCAACTTTTGTCCTTTTGGAGTTCGACGTGCCGTCCGAATTCCGACGGGGGTGGCGAACGGCGAGGGGACGAGGGACTGCCGAGCAGACGGATTTTGTGTTCGATGACGTGAGGCATTGAAATTATACAACTCGAAAAAAGTGTAACGGTGAAAGTGAGAAGACTGGGACTGAAAATGAGGTGTGAGTGAACGAGGGAAAGTTGAAGGGGCGGCGAGGGATAAATAAATAAATGTTGGCGAATTTTGGGACGGACACCGCCGCCCCAACGCAAAACACCGACCGAACTCAAAGAAAAGCCATTGTCAACGCCCCCTCAAGCGCAACCCATCGAAACGTTCTCTTTGCACCCCGTCTTTGCCTTTTGCATTCTCTCCTGCTGACAATGAGCAGAAAATGGCGGAAAGGTAAATAAACAGCGGAGGAAAGAGGGAAAAGGGAAGGGAAGGAGCGGATAAAGAGGATAAACCAAAGCCACTGGGGAGACAATGGCATGAATTGGGGGGAGGCGGCACGGCGAAAATGGCACTTTTACAAAAAAATAAATAAATAAGGTTTTGTTGAGCAAATTCAATAGTGCGTAATTGATATTTCTCTCTTCTACATAAAAGCATTCTTTTCTCAATGTTCGCTTTTTTGTTGGTAATATGACTAATTCGGTTCTCCCCATTTTCAGCGAGGCAACGATTTGCAATTATTTTTGGATTTTAATAAATCAAAGATTATTAAATTAGCATTAATGTATCCATTAAAAAACATAGTTCTTTATGTTAAACAAAACGTGACATCCCTTCCCCAATTGCATTTTTCGTTTTGTTTGGTCGGCGTGGTAAACGGTCGCCCAATTCAGATAAAAATTCCCAGTGTAAAAGGATCAGCGCTTACAAATTAGGCTCTATGGCTTTGATTTTTCAATTATTTTTTTGTGTATTTCTCGGTCCCTTCGTCTCCCAATTCCCCCCCCCCCTTTCACAGTTTTTCCCTCCCCCGCCGTCCCTTTTATTTTTGTTCCCCACGATTCGTCCCCCCCCCCCCCTCCTCGGGATTGTTTGCTCAATTCCTCCGTTTCTTGCTGACCGTGCTTCTTCACCCCGTCTTTGTACATATCACCCTTTCTCCCATTCCCCTCCGTTTCCACCGATAATCAACAAACATTTGGCCCTCCGTCGATTTTTCTCAATTTCTTCAAAGCATCAGCAAGCAGCAGCAGAATGAAAGGAACGAGCAAAGCACACAAAAAGCGAATTAATTCAGTCTTTGTCAATTTGCATTTTATCGAATTCCATCCATCGCTTTGGTCGCCCAATGAAAAAAAAAAAAAGAAAAACGAACGAATGGACGGGGACAGATCACTTTTATACTTCCAACATATTCCCATTTCTGCTTAAAACTTTTCCTTGTCATAATAAAATTCAGTAAAAATGGTGAGTAAGCGGCGTTATAATTCGGTGGAACGGTTCACTTCGCTTCATTTGTCCGAATTTGAACAGCGGCAACAGTTGCGACCGATGGACCACTCGCCCATTGGCATCAGTGAGCCGCCACCCACTCGCGCTGACTTTCCAATGCCAACTTCGATGGCGCCGCCCTCTCCGAGCCAACAGCAGCAAATGGCCCATCCCTTCAGCCTAATGAGAAGGTAAATCCGCCGGATGGTCCTTCTCATTGCTCAAGCACAGCAGACGGTCCCATGAGCAGCTCCAAATTCCCAATGCATCGGCCCAGGCACTGCTCAGAGTTCCGCCCGTTTATTCTCAACAGAAGGGCATTGCCGTTCCGTCGTCCTTCGCTTCATCTTCCGTACCGTATGCCCAACAACACAACAACCACGACAGTACCCCCAAAACAGCGTTCAGTCCTCGCCCCACTCGCACTCATTGTCAGCAGCCTATGCACATCCACAACCCCTTTTCATGCCCTCCTCCACCTCCTCGCCACCATTCCAACCTCTCCAAATTCGACCCCAGCAAAGTCCCGCCGCAATTCCCAACATTCGGCACTCCTCCGTCCCCCGAGGGGATGACTTTGACCGAGCGAATGCCTCGCCAAAAAACAAAATTCCGCCGGCAGTGTGGGCAGTTTTCTCAGTTTTGGAAGTGCTTTTCGGCATCGTCTCACTGTTCGTGGGTTCGTTCGTGCCTAAATGCTTTGAGTCTCTGCAAATTCGCCCGTCCCATTCGCAGGTGCGCTCAATGCGAATCCGTACAATTGCCTCATCCAACCGAACGTGCCCATTTATTTGATCCTTTCCGGCATCCTTTTGATTCTCAACGGAGCGGCACGCCTTTTCCTAAGCCTTTCCGCTTCTCCGACTGAATCGGCAAAGAGAAGGGACACCCGTCAAATGCGTCGTTCCAACGGCCGTCGTCCCGCGCTGACTTATGCCGTTGAGGGCATCGGACTGCTCGCCATCCTCGTCGTCCTCATCTTGGGTAATAATTAGCAAATGCTGGCTGATGAATGTCCGAGACTTTCGCTTTAGGCTCCGTTTGGGTGTACGGCGCGTCGCGTTACATGCACAGTCAGGTGAAAGAAAGAAAGAAGGAAAGGAAAGAATGCCAACGCATTCACCACCCCCAACTTTAGCTTTATATGTTCGAGAGGCATTTCTGCGAGCACACTTTGTATTGGTTCGCCTGGTGGAGTGTGACCATTCATCTCGCGCTGTTCGCTCTTCTCATTCTTCTCGGAATCGTCGTACTCATTTACGGAGCAATACCCGGCAGAAAATGAAAGAAAATGATCAACAAAACAAAACTTTATTTAGTAAACGAATTTGCACCTTTACTCAGACTGCCTTTCGTTTTGTAAATTGCATTTGTATTATTTAATTTGAGTTACATAACAAAAGTTCAATTGTTTCGGTAGAGCCACGGGCTTCTGGACCAATCAGCTGATGGACAAGTCAGCTGATTAAAACGCAATGTAAAATATGTGAATTGAAAAATGTAAACAAAATTGGATCAATTTGGTGTCATGGCAACTAGTACAAAAAAAAAATTTCTAAGAATTTTCAACTAAAATATAGAATCTTTAGATAAAAAAAATCTAAATGGATTTTTTAGCCCAGAAAAACTTTTAAAAAAATTCTTTAAAGTTTTTTATTAATTTTTCAGCTGACTATTTATATTTTTTTAATCGAAAATTCTAAGTTTTAGTTGGAAATTCTTAAAAAAAATTTTTGTACGAGTTGCCCTGTGTAAGAGTTGCCTTTATACGAGTTGCCATTGACCCATCAATTTTACCGTTTTGGAACAGTTGGAAATCGAATGGTGGATATCAGGATTAAGGGCCCAGGGAAAGAAGAACCATGTATGACCACTTTTTGACGGCCTTTCCCAGATTAATTTTAAAAAGTGGCTCTCATTAAAGCAAAAAATTTATGAATTAGGCAAAAGAGTAAAATTAACAAAGTTAGAGACCAATGATCACTGCCGATTTTTTTTGTCGGAGACAGTCACCCAATTCGCTCCATCGGTTCCATAATGACGACAGAATTGCCACGGACAACAACCATTCCAATGCTCTGCGATTCGCCGGTCTTAAAGCCAAATATTTTTAAGAGTATTTTCCAACAAGCCTAAAATGGACAAAGAAGAACATGTATGGTTCCTTTTTATAATAGTGAGAAACACTGCCATTTTTGCCCCATAAAAGTTGAGTATTTCAAAAAGTTTAGGAAGAATTCATAAATGACAGAAACTATAACAAGAGATGTGAGTTTGAGGTTTAAAATAATAACCTTGAGGTGCTCAATACAATCTTCAACGACGATGTTCATAAATGGATCAAACCCACGCAGAAGACCGGACACATTTCTAAAAGCACGAATTTACAAACTCATTTTTTTGGATTTTTTGTCCAATAAATCCGGTCCCTAGTAATAATATGAAATATTTAAACAAAAATTCCTGGGGTCGGGATCTCTGATCAGAAATATGGCTTTTATCCAAAAACGTGCCAAAAAATTTGTTTTATTGACTGTTGAAATCAACCTAATATAACAATTTAAAGCCCATATCAAAAAATTTGTATGTAATTAGTTTGGGTCTAGTCGAACTATTTCCTTTAATTCTCACCAACCCCTTTTTTAAATCCCCTTCAAGATCAGAAATTTAATGTTTCCGAAAGACTATAACTTGCAAATTAACAAACCTGTTCCCATTGAGCTTGATGTTGACTTGTTTGTCCATGTACTTCTTCAATTCCGGTGGATGAGTTTTGCTCATTTTGAAATGAAATTATTCAATGAAATTGCCAAATGCTTAAAAAAAAAAAAGATTCGTTGGCTCATAACTTTTTTTCCTACTTGATAAATTGCCTAAATTCTTGGTATCAAACAAAGCTTGAAGTCTAAAGAAGTTTTGTTTAATTGAATTCTTGGTATATAACTAAAAATGTTCTTGAATACCTATGTATACTGACAAAAAACTTTCGTTTGATACCAAGAATATAGGCGATTGAGCAAGAGAAAAAAAACATAATGCCAGAAAAATAATTTAAAATAAAGAATTTTTTAAGTTGTGACCGAATCTAACAATCAAAATTTATCATTTTTTGAACAAAATCTGTTAATAGAACGCATTCAAATTTTCAAAAATTTTTCCGGTGGCGCCTATAGGCGCCGTCGACCCCACTCTCTCCCAAAAAGAAATGTTTTGAAAAGCAAAAAAAAAGTGATCAGAATCGATCTCACAGATCAAGAAAATGATTTTAATGATGATTAAGACGAAATTTTTGAATTATTTGATTGTATAAAATTTTTAATATAAATACGGAAAATTGAAAAACCCCGAACGATTTTGTTAACCCCGACTCCGACCCCGAACTTGCTGACCCCGACAACCACGAACCCCGACTTTTTCAAGCCCTACGGTCGGGGGTGCAACCATATTTTGAATTTTCTCAAAAATTGAATTTTTTTTTTCGAATCCGGGTCAGGGGTTCGGAATGGGCCAGAATGGATGTCAGAATCGTATTCTCGAGAAATATTTGACCAAACAATTATTTGAGAGCAACAATTTGGTAGTGGGGATGCGTCGTCATCAGAAGTGTTCTGTGACCAAAATGCGCACCGTCGGCACGGGCCGCGGCAGCGGAGGGGTCGCCTGAAGGCATCGAATCAAAATGCATTTGTGAAATGTTTACCGGTTCTTGTTCGGGCAGTGCCTTTTTGATAAGTGGGCACAATTGTCGCGTCGAATAAGAAATTGGAGCAACGATCAAAACGGAGAGAATTGGGTGGGAAAGGGAGACGATCAGCGGAAGAGTGGTGAATGCCAATTCGACCATTAGGCGAGTGCACTTCGGGGGAGGGCATTCATACCGATTGAATGGCATTTGAAAGACCTTTCCGCACGGATTGACGAGCACAAACTGATGAAGGAGAGCCGAACCGGTGAGAAATGCACAAAGTGACCAGAGAAGGGCCTCGACGAAAAATAGGTCACGGAAGGAAAGAGCCAAGTAAAGGAGGAGGGACGGACGGCGAGTGGAGAGAGTGCCACGCCCTTTTTGTGGAAGCGAATGATGCAGCTAAACAGAGGTGGCCAAATGGCACTCAAAAAGGGTGGCCAAATGATCAGAAGTTACAGCGGACGGACCATTCTGTTCTTCTTCTGCTGTTGGGAGGACGACGCCGAAACGAATTGCCAAAGCAGCGATTGGACCAATTGGGAGCAAAGCATCAAAGTGAGCAGAGCAAAAAACATTTCTTTTTGACGAACGGCCAAAGGCAAAGAACACTAAAAAAGGGGGGAAAATAAGGCAAAAAAAAAAAAACGAAAAAAGAAAGGACAAACATTGACAAGAAACATTTTACGACGCAAAGGTTCATAATCGAAAGCGGTGAACAGAAAAGCGAACGTCAAACAGAGGACGAGCAGCGCAATTTGACGAGCGGAGCAAAGCCAAAAGAGAAGGAAAGTGGGCGACTGACTGAGGGAGAAACGACGGCGAAGGGACGGGGCAAAGGCGACGAAGGCATTGGCACTGTCAAAAGTATTGGCACAATTGAAAAATCAAGGGAAAAAATCAGGGGGAAAATTCATTTTAAATGAGGCTGAGAAATTAGCTAACAGAACACCTAAAGTAACTGTTCCAAATTATGCCAAATTCCGTCCGTCCACCTGTTTTCCCCACCGATGCTTTTCCAGTGTCCGTGCCGTCTTTCTGTTGCTGTCGTCCCAATGTTTTTGGGGGAGTTCGGTGCGTTTCTTTCAGCACAGTAACCCATGGAATCGTTTAGGCTTTTTCTGTACATTTGCACACTAAATGTCAAGGATGATGCCAATGAGTGCAAGTAAACGGCCACCACGGGGAATTCCTTTGATGGTTTGGGTGAGATTTGATGGATGTCAACGGCAAACTTGGAATTTGCATCCGACAGAGGACACAAAGGACGCGCAAGGGGAGCCGGAGGAAAGGGCGGAAAAGAGCCAAAAAGACTTTTTGGCCAGCAAAATGGCAGGCCAGAAAAGCAGTAGCTGACCGAAGTGAGAGACTTGGAAATAGGAACAAATTAATTTTGAACGGATCACTGAGAGGGGAGACAATGCGAAACGAACGAAAGAACGCCGAACGGAGAAGGGCAAAGGACGGGCGATTACGATGGACGCGGTCAGCAAGGAGTTCAGAGACAGTGCCAAGAGGGCAAGAAGGATGTCCAAGGAGGAGATAAGCCTTTTTTTGGGGGGGTGGGAATCAAAAGGGAACCGCCCACTTTGGCGCAGGTATTTTGGCGCGGCCATTTTGGCGCACGTTATAAATTGGAGTGCGCCAAAATGGCCGCGCCAAAATACCTGCGCCAAAGTGACCCCGACCCAATCAAAATAGAATGAATGCATAAATGAGTGTTAATTAATTAATTGGGGGAGACTCGGAGAAATTAATGAATTGGGTGGAAAACAAACCAAAGGGAAAGGTGAAGGATTCGAGAGGAGCAAATGCGAGTGGGGGAGGACGAATTGGGCAGGAGAAGCAAAAGACTCTGGTCGAAAATTTGCAATTCCTCAAATTCATCAGCAGAAACTGAGGGCCGAACAGAAATATACGAAGAAAAATTCAAACGATGCATTTTTGACGATTCGCTTAAATGTCGTCCTTTTCTTCGCCCTTTTCTGTTTTTTGCAAGCGCTGCTAAAATATTTTTGCTTTACACAACAACAAACAATGGGCATAAATAACATTCAGTGGAGAAATATTTGCTAAAGGAGACAAATGCCGTGCCATTTCAAACTTTCCGTCCCTAAATGGCATCAAAACAAAAATTGACGAAAAGACTTTGCTGAGAAATAACGAAGTTTATTTATTTCGTTGGAAGAATGAAAAGGAAATGAAATGAAAAAGGGACAAATAAAATTAAAAATAAACAAAACATAAACATTAAAATATTCTTTTTTAATTCTATTTCTACAGTATTTAATAATTATTCTTCTTTTTTCAATTTACTGTAAATATTTGCATGACTTCTGTGTTAACTCTTTTATACCGATTGATCAGACCATTCCATAAGTAAATCAGCACAATATGAGAAAATGCAATTTTCCATAAGAAATTTTCAAAGATTTAACCGAATATTCCCGAAAATTCAACGTTCTTAATATTATTTTTGTTCAAATTAATAATAAAATCAAATCAAAATTTCAAATCAATCGGGCTAAATTAAGATTAAGGATAAAAATATAAAAAACTAAACTAAAATTTAAAAAATCCTTTTTTGATCAAATTTGTTAAGAAATTAAGCCAAAATTTCAAAAAATGGCCAGCGGCACCTCTCGGCACCGCTGAACCTTAAATTTTCTAGAATTTAACCACAGAAATCCAAAAATATTGTTTAATAATTATATTTTGCAAGCTCATTCGTGAAAAGATATTATTGAAAATTTTGGATTTTCGGCCCTGGCCCAGCCTAGTCTTAATTAGAAATGTCCATCACTGTTCGTATATAAACAACAAATTCGCCCAATTTCCTTCACTTTTCTGTACACCAACTTTTTTTCCTTTCAGTCATTCTCTGTTGTGCCTCTGCCAATGGCATTCTTTCCAATTCCTTTTCATTTGGCACTTTGCGTTGTCGTCGCTTCCGTTCTGTTGATCCTCACTCAATGTTGTGGTTGTTGTAAAAAGGTGAGGTCGAATTTCACTGGGCGTAATAAAAGCAAATCCATTCCAATTTTAAAGAAAGCAGCGCCGGCGTATCCCGTGGCAGGTAAAGGAGAGGGAAAGGGACCGAAATGCGCACTTTTCAGTTGCACCGATTCCAATCCCAACGCCGCCGAGTGCGCCGCGACAGCCTCCCGTAGCAGGTGAAAACGAATCGAATAAAAGCAGCACATCCCTTTTCGTTGGTTTAGCAAATGACCCGAATTACGCTACCCTTGCCAATTTGGACAAGAATATGTTCCTCAACAAAGCCCTGTGATTCGAAATGAAATCGGAACGGAATGAATTTTAATGTCAAACACGGAAACGATGTTAATGGAGAAGAACGAAGTGCTAAATTAATATCAATGCTGTAATTATACGATCTATGTAAATCCAAATGCCTTTCTCATTAGTAAATTGTAACTGATTGATGGAAGGAAAAAACCATTTTCATTCATTCGGACGAACTGCCAAATGGAGGGGGGGGGGGAGTTTGTCCCCCCCTTTTTTCGAAAAATTTTTTTATGTTTTCGAAAGTCATGAAAACATTTTTCCAAGGGTTTTCCTGGTCGCTGATCACGAATCCGGCACCCATTTCGAACAATTCCGAACCCCGGACCCGAATTGGAACAAAAAGTCGAAAACTCAAATGTTCGATTTTTACATTTTTGGTTCAAACTTTGGGTAATACTGCCGATGGTTGCCCCCCTTTTTGAAAATTTTTTTTTTTTGTTTTCAAAAGCCATGAAAACATGCTTCCAAGGGTTTTCAGGGTCGCTGATCACGAATATGGCATTTATTTTGGCCTATTTCGAACCCCGAACCCGAATTCGAACAAAAAGTCGGAAATTCAAAATTTTCAAAAATTCGCTTTTTGTTCTCAAATAGATTAAAACAATAAAAATTAATCAGAAACCATTGTAAGACCAAAAAATAATTATTATGAACAGATTCGAACATAAAAATAAGTTTCGAAATTTTTTGGGTTTTCGACTTTTTGTTCGAGTTCGGGTCCGGGATTCGGAATTGGCCGAAATGAATGCCATATTCGTGATTAGCGACCCCAAAAACCCTCAGAAGCATGTTTTCATGGCTTTTGAAAACAAAAAACATTTTCTTCCAAAAGGGGGGCAACCATCGGCAGAATTACCAAACTTTGTTTAAATACACTGAAAAGAACTGAAATTCATCAATGCTTCAATAAAAGATCATTTGAACCATTTTGAGACTAAAAATTGAAAATCGAAAAATTTGAATTTTCGACTTTTTGTTCGAATTCGGGTCAGGGATGAGGAATGGGTCGAAATGGATGCCGGATTCGTGATCAGCGACCAGGAAGACCCTTGGAAACATGTTTTCATGACTTTTGAAAACATAAAAAATTTTTCGAAAAAAAGGGGGGGGGGACAAACTGAACTATTACCGAATTGGCGTCATGCCTTCCTTTTTCCTTCCTTTTGCCCCCGTCGCTTCCTTTCGGCTGACAACGAATGTCCATTGGTTTTGGTTGACCATCTGCTTTTGCTTTTGCTTTGTTTTCGGTCCTTTTAAATTCATTCTCTCCCGCAATTTGATTGATTGGAATTTGAACTTGGCTTTCTTTCTTTGCATATTCAATGTTTTGAGACGCCCTTTTGCCAAAACAATCGATTTTGGGGGTCCGACAAAGTTTTTCTTTTCATTTGTCTAATGACTTTATTGAACGATTGATTTTCGTTTTTATTTCATATTTCAAAATATCCCCTTTTTCTCTTTTTAGCTTTTTAAAATGATAAAACGAAGCTGGAATTATTTAAAGTTTGTGAAATTTAGTGGCAAATAACAAAACAAAATGGGATAATAAATTGACGTAAAAGGGTAAAAGGCGGGTGAAGTGAGGGGAGAAGCACCCGTGGGGACAATGAGAAACGAACGAACGACTCAATGAATGAATGACCTTCCCCCACCTCCCCGAAAATTGCCGCCCTTTTTGTAAATTGGGGGGGGGGGGGAGAATCCAAAATCCAACCAATGAATGGACAAATGTTTTCGTTTCAACTCAGCAAGACATTAACACCTTAAAATGGGAATTTCTTCATTAAAATGCTTTATTAATTAATTGCCTCTCTGCCTTTTTCTTGCTGATTTTGTGTGGTTTGGCTAATTTCATTTGTTTTTGGCTGTTCCCGTTGGTCTGATCAGATGAGCCCTTAGCTGATCAGTTCCGTTTTCCGATCAGCGGAGGTGAAAATGAATGAATGAAGGATGAAAGGGACGCCTTCCCTTCTCCCATTGTCCGTTCCGTCGTCTCTTTGTCCGTTTCTCTGCTCCAATCACTGCGATTATTTTCTGTCCAGATTCTGCTGCAGGCGAAGCGATCAGTAGCAAAAGAAGAGAAGAAGATAAATGAGTGAGCACTGACAAATGAGCACATTTTGTGGGATTGTCCCCCCCCCCCCCCCCCCCCCGACAATCGGCGACTGACCCACCGACATTCGCTTGCCTTTTGCTCATTGCTCACTCAACTTGCATTTTTAAATGGACTAATTGGGTCATCGTCGCATCATAGTCAGTCAATTACTCAACAGAATTCAAATATTAATTATGCAATCAATGCCTTTTTAATCTATTTACCTACGAACCGTTATTTAGTTGTCGAGTAAAAAGGTCCAAGAACAAAACATTGACTGTAAACATTAGAAGACCAAATTCACTTTCGAATTGCCTTGAATAATAAACAAGAAGCATGCTTTTTTGTGCTTTTTAATTTAGCGAATTTTCCCCGTTTTTCTTCACTTTTCTTTCCTTCCTTTTCTGTTCTCTTCTCGGCCCTTTTCTCGAGAGGTCATTCACTGAAAGAGATTCGCAGCCTTTGCATATATTTGCATTAATCTTTAAATCCATCGAACTGCGGATAAATAAATCATTTCATCCGATTTACCTTTTGATGACAAATGGCCAATGGGCGAAATTTTGGATTGGAAATTGATTTAAGTTAATTGGTGGATAATTACAATTCTGTATTTGACAAAATTCCATTTTTTCCTGCTTCATACTCATACACATCCAGCTATTTATTCGTTTACCAGTTGCCCTTGCGAAACGCCGAAACGAACCGATCATTAGGGGAGATAAAAAGGGTCGCCGGGGATGACCCAGGGACGATTTGTTCATTTTGAAAAGGGTGCCGCCGCACTGCGCATGGATAAATTGTACATTTATTTATTTATCTATTGTTTTTTAGGACTAAATTCGTTATTTTATTCCGTTGTTTTTCATTCCTTTCCTTTTTACTCTCTCACATTCAAATTCCCAACTTCTCTCATGCTTTTATGCCAAACTTAAAATGCCAACATTTTCTTCAATGAAAGGATTTCTTTTGTCTGTTTAAACAGACGAGTTTCAAGGTCTAAACCTTTCTCTTAACTTTCCTCCATTCCCTCTGCCAATTCCCACCCCTCTCTATCCCCTCCCCCTCCTCCCTTCCCCCCCCCCCACCTCATCCTCCTCCTCTTTCTCCTCCCTCTCAACCCCTTTTTTCCACTGCTCCTGACTTTTTTTTTTATCTTCGCTGGCCGCTTGACGTGATTTTGCCGCATGCCGCAGCCGCAGTTCATCTCCACCGCCATATGGCGGAGATGATGGATCAATTACGCGCAAAAGGACAGAGGAGGAGAGGGGGGGGGGGGGGGGGAATGTCCGAGGTTCGTTCCCATGGGCAGTGAATGAATGACCTCCAAAGGGGGGCGGGGGGGGGGACTGATGAAAATGATGAGGGAAATGAAACACTCAACGCCAACCCATCGCATCGTTTTAGCCAAATATTCCCTCCTCTTTCAATTAGCCCCTTTAATTCTCTTTCAATTGGCCCCTTTTTTGTTTTGTTTTTGCCAATGCTTTTGCATTCTCTGCTGCTGCTGATGAATGCTTTTCGTTTTCTCATTTAAACCTAATTTTTCAGATGCCTTTCGCCCAACCGCAACAAAAATTGGGTGCCATTCGCCGTCAGTTTTCCCATCTTTCGTCGTCCTCTCGTCCCAAATGCAATTTGCTCCCATTGTCAGCCTCCAAAAGTGTGTCTCCTCCTTTGATCGACCAAACACAGAAAATGGTGGACGACAATCAGAACCAAGTCAATTCTCCGTCTGCCGAATTCGATTTGGGCGCCAATTTGGAGGCATACAAAAAGCGGTGTAAGGCATTGGAAATGGAAAACGCACGACTGATGGAAAATGTGGGAAAGATCATCGCGGAGTCTAATCGAAGGATTGAGGCGAGTCGCCGGTGGGGCGCGGCGCGGGGGACACTTATAATTAGGCAAATTTGGTCATCGGCAAAACTCATTGTCAGTGGCCAATTGGGGAAGACTTTTGCCCATGGACGGACAGATTTACCGCACTTTACAATCATTCACCACAAAATTCACTATATTTTTAAATTTTTGTCAAATGGCAAAAGAGTGTCGACTGTTTTCCCTCTTTTCCTTCTCTTTTTGAGAGCCAATTTTGGCCATCGTTTGGACAATGGCCAAAGGGCTTAAATGACCCTTCTTTTTACGTGAAAAGAATGCCAAGGGAAGTAACCCTCGAAAAAGCACATAATGGACAAAATTGATGGACATTGGGGCAAAGAAAGACGGCCTCAAAAGATGGGAAAACGGCCGAAGTTTTCCCATTTGAAATGAAATCGTTGCCCGAGGGAAAGACTCCGTTTACATTTCGGCCCGACATTTACGGCCGAATGTTAAGGGATTTCAGAAATTTTAGTGAGACCAAAAAGACTTTAAAACTTCTCAAATTTACTCATCAAATTATTCATTTGTTATTTAAACAGACCAATTAAAATTCAAAATTTAATTAGTGAAAATTTGTTAAATTTTTTTTTGGGAAGCATTGGAACATAATAAAAATGAATCACGAGGGGATGGGGGGGGGGGCATTTGAAAAATGCAAAATTAAATCCAACAAAAAAAATAAAAATTTTCTTAAATTATTTAGTGCCATTTGAAGGAAATTCATTGCCTAAAAGAACAAATGGACACTCAGAGGAGGTCAAATGGCGAACTTTTGAGATGGGCCCAATCAGCGGAGGAAGAGAGTCAAAGAGCGAAGGAACTGAGCAAAGAGTGGCAAAAATTCGGACAGTGTAACAGCCAACTGATGAAAAAGGCGCACTTTTCATTTATTTGCCATTTTAATGTTTTTTTTTATTTTTAGGAGTTGCACTCCCATCAGCTTCAAATGAATCAATTGGAGGCCAAAACGGCCAAATTAACAACTGAAAATTTGGAGTTGAAGCGCCTTTGTTTGTATTTGGACGAGCAAAGACAAGCATTTTGGAGGGAACTCTCTTCAGCCGGACAAACGAAAGTGTGGCCAATTTGGGGGGGGGGGGTACAAATGGAGGATGGACCAATCAATGCTTTTGCACTGAGAAATCTTGTCAATTCATTGGTTTATATAGCTTTAATGATGACTCACTCTCTTCCGTCCGTTAAGTCTCCCTCCATTCGGCCAAATTCGGCACAGCAATTTGCCATGGGAAGCGGTCGTTCCTCCTCTGAAGATGTCGGCTGTTGCAGGAGCAGCGTTGGCACAAATTCTTCGGCAGAGTGCATGAACATACAAACGGAAGACGAATTGAGAGGAAGAAAAAAAGTGAGAAAAGACGGAAAGGACAAAGTGACAAAAGGGACAATTCATACCAATTATAAGGACAAAGTGACGAAAGGGACAATTCATACCAATTATAAGGACAAAGTGACGAAAGGGACAATTCATACCAATTATAAGGACAAAGTGACGAAAGGGACAATTCGGACGGATTATGAGCAGGTGAGGAAAGGCAGAGGAAGCGGCAATCAGTAGTTCGACAGATGCCACAAATCACTTAGTTTCGGATGGTTTAGGAAGAAGTGCTCCAGGCAATTTGTTCCGAATTAAGCAATTCGATGGCATTTTCGGTCGAACAACGAAATGGCATTAATGAAAGTGTACCCTCTGCTGGTGTTTCTGCCTGTGCTCAAAACATTCTCCCAAATGACAATGATCAAATTGAGTCGGCTTCTGCTGGGAATGGTTGCGACAGTAATCGCCCATTGAGCTACAGTACGGTCATTCCCTTTTCATTTCACTTTTCTTTTTTCTCTTGCCGCTCTCCCCATTTTGACTTCTGTCCAAGGTACCGTGACCAGCAGCAACGGCTCTTCCGCGGAATGTTTCTGCCCATTTCGGTGGGTCCGGTCTCCGTTTCTCACCAATGGAAGACCCCACGGCGGTGCTGGTGGGTCATCAATTTGACGAGATTGGCAGCGAAAGGACGTCGAGAGCTAGCAGAAGCAGAGCAAAGCCTCAAAGTCCACGAGTTGTGCACGATCAGCGAGGAAGAAGACAAAAGGGAAGGCATTCGGCACAGATTGGAAATATTGGGCAGAGAAATGGAAGAACATTTGGACGGCGCGGGAAGCTTTTCGATGGTGGCAGAAGCGGGGTCAATGTTCACGTCCCTTCTGCATTTTGTGGACCAAACACCGGCGAAGCAGCGATTGGAATCGGCCGACTGATTTGGTGGCCAATCATCGGATTAGCACCGGAAGTTCGTCCACCTCTTCTGGCGCCTTTTCGGGAATAAGCCGTTGCACTGACGACGACGGGGAAGAAACAGGAAGCATTGGAAGGGAGGGGAAGGGGCGTCAGACAGCGAGACGAAGCAGAGGACGACTTGCCACCGGAAATGCCACTGATCATGGTGAGAAGTGAGGGTAGGATTTTTAAATTGTGTTTAAATGTGAGTAGGGATTGTGCCGGGGGGGGGGGGGTCGAAAAGCTTTTCATCAACTGTCATTCATTATTTAGCCCGGCGAATGTCGCTTCGTCCGCCACTCTTTCCGCGAATTTCCCTCCGATCATCGCTCTTCTTCGTCCATGGCCCTTTCTGCTAGAGGACAACATCAGCTGATTTTGCAACCGCAAAGTTCGACCCTTCCGCGGACTCCGTTTTTTGTCAGTTTTTTCTTCCGTTTGCCATTCGTTTTCCCTTTTAAGGCGGAACTTCAGCAGAACGAATGTGCAAATAATCAGCGGACAAAGACAAAGGCGGAGAACACACAAAAGGGGTAAAAGAACCAATTTTATGATTGGGAGCATTTTCTTACAATTTTCCCCCATTTTTACCTATTTTAGAAAAGCATCGCAACAAATGCCCGTTCGGATACGCGTTAGACCGCCTCCGGCGCAATTTCTGAGCAAAATAAATGGGGAACACCGGACAGTAACAGAAAAAGACGGACGAAGCGAAATTCACGACGGATTTTTAATCGGAAAGACTCAAAGGGTGGGAACAATAAATAACGAAGAGCAGATAAAGTGAGAAATTGGAAAAGGAGCACAAATAAAAGAATATTATTGTGACACCCGATCGAATTGTTACAGAAGAAAAACCTCAATTCGACAATAAATATTACATTTATTGGGCATATACAAAAGGTACAAAATGTGTGTCCGTTTTTTATAACGTTTTTAACAACATTTTCTATTTTTATTGTCAGGACGATGTACACATTGTTATGTGTTTATTGAATAAATTAAAATGTAATATATTAAGCGATCTTTCGGCCAAGACATACTGTACCGTAATCAAAGTTTAAAATTAATTACACAGAAGAGTAGGATAGAGAGAAGGAAAGGGAGGGAAATGAGAGGGGAGAAAAGGAGAGGTGAGATAGTGAAAGGGATAGAAATGAGGGGAGATAGAAGGAAGGGAGAGAAAGGAGGGGAGATAGAAAGAAGGGAGAGAAAGGAGGGGAGATAGAAGGAAGGGAGAGATAAGAGAGAAGGAGGGGAGAGAGAAGGAGGGGAGAGAGAAGGAGGGGAGAGAGAAGGAGGGGAGAGAAAAGAGGGGAGAGAGAAGGAAGGGAGAGAAAGGAGGGGAGAGAGAAGGAGGGGAGAGAGAAGGAGGGGAGAGAGAAGGAGGGAGAGAGAAGGAGGGGAGAGAGAAGGAGGGGAGAGAGAAGGAGGGAGAGAAAGGAGGGGATACAGTCATGGTCATAAGTAGAGTTGGCCGGGTCCGGGTACCCGACCGGGTCCAGACCCGGGTATCCGGCTTTTTCAATATCCGGACCCGTTTTTTGAAAATCCAATACCCATCCGGGTCCAATCCGGTACCAATTACACTGGTAAGAATGGGGGTCAGGGTCAATTTTTATTAACGCTTTTTAGGTAGCAAAACAAAATTAATCAAAAAACTTAATTTTGCTTATATTTCTATTTTTAAAATCTTTTTTAAGAATAAAGGACAATTTTTAAACCAAAAATTTTTATAAAAAAAAAAAAATTGGGGAATGAGAAAATTTTAAATCCTGAAAAAGGCGCCAAAATGGCGAAATAGGCACAAAAAGTCCAAAATAGGCAAAGTTAGGCATTTCATATAAAAGTTATCGTAGAAGCTTCAAACCAAGTCAAGCCCTAATAATGGTAAAGTTTGGTTGAATTGCAATTATGTTTATTATACGAAATTCCGGGAAATTAAATTATATAATTCGAAAGCGCTATTTGACCCCCACCGCATTTTCCAATTAAGATAATTTTTAGCAAACATTCAAATACTTTTATGAATTATGTCCTTGAATAATTGGGTAAATGACGAGCTGCATAAAGTTATTGGGTATAGTGACTCATCAACTGTTGCCTATATGATTGCATTGGCAAGAAAATCCAACGATTGCGACGATTTTCTTAAACGGCTGCAGGATGTTGTTCCTACGAATAACCTAAAAACATTTGCTGAGAAATTGCTTGAGCGTGTACCCCGTGCCGGTATGTTTCTTTTTAATAAATCGAGAATACCCATTTTCGTCTTTAGCTGCCAAAAAAATTGCGCCAATTACGAAAGGACCCTCCGAGTCGGAGTTACAAAATTTACGGTTGAAAAATTTGAGTGCAACTTTAAAACCATTGGCATACGAAGTGGAAGAGCCCGGAACGAGCACAAAAGAAGCAAAACAGGAAGAGAGGAAAAAGACGATGAGAAACACGCGGAAAAGGTGGGAAAGCAGCAGCAGTTCTTCGGAAGGGGAACAACCGACCGAAGTGGCGGTAAGCAAACGGAAAACAAAAGTAATGACCCTATTTGATGAAAATCATATATATATAGAAACCACAATATGATGATTTTTTTATGAAATGAGTTACAAGGCGCTAGTTGCAAAGAGCACTATTTTGAAATTATCAAAAAGTAAAAACGAAAGGGGGGACCCTTTTGCTTTGCAAAATTGTTTTAATAGTTAGTCATGAAAATTTATTCCCTGGGGTCCATGACCTCGAATTAGATGACAGATTCGTGATCAGCGACCTATAAAACTTCGGATAACAAATTTTCATGGATTTTTATTTCAAAAAAATCTTGCAAAACAAAAGGGTCCCCCCTTTTGTTTTTGATAGAATTCAAAATAATGCTCTTTGCAACTAGCGCCAGTTACAATTAGATAAATGATCAACGCTTTTTATTGCAATTACTTAGGTAATTATAATTGTTTTCCATTGGAACCACTATTTTAAAGTATTGTCAACTGACCAAGCAAATTATTTATTATTTGCAATTTGTTGAAAATTCTATCTGATTTTATTAAAATTTAAAGGCAGTGAAATTGCAAGAGAATGGGGCGGAGGAGGAAAATTCGGAGTCCGATTTCGAAAAAATGGAAGAGGAAGCCCAAAAGGACATCGAAGAGCGCGACGCACTGTCCAAAAGGATAAGGGAAAGGGAGAAGCACAACACGCGGCACGTCATGTCAAAGTCGGAAGCGAGGAGCAAAGCGGAGGCGACGAAACGCCTGAACATTTCAGAAAAGGACGACGACGCCAACGATATGATGGGCAAATTGAGATACGAAAGTCGGAAGAGTTATTTGGCGAAGCGCAAGGAGGACAAACGCATGGAATTGGAGGCGAAGGTTCACGATGATGAGACTATTTTTGCGAATGAAAAGTAAGTGCAATTCAACAAATGATTTATTTATGGGTGCCTTTTTACTCATTAAAAAATCTAGGTTTTATTTCGAACGAATGGCAAAATAATTAATGAAAAGACATAATTTCCATTTTACTAAAACATAAGTGAAATTTTAATAAGTTTCAAATTCAATTTTCAGGCTTACCAAACGAGAACAATTGGATGCCAAATACAGAAAGGAAGTGCTTCACTATGTGAAGCAATATGACGAGGCGGGGAATGTGCTTAAGGTGCCGAGGTGAATTGGCACTGTTTTGCCATGTTTTACAATGATTTCCAAAGGTACCATGTCCCCGATGCGAGCAGCAAAATTATTCCAACGGAATATGTGGAGGAGAATGAATTGCCTGGCGGGGACGGACGTCGCTGGGAGGATGAGAAACTCGGGTCCGCCGTTTTTCATTACGGGGCAAAGGACGCGAAGGCAAAGCCAATGGAAAATGGACAGAATCCCTAATTGAAATTGGAATCAGTTCAGAAAGAACCCGACCTTGGACTTTTACTTGAGGACGAACAGATCGATTTTGTGGAAGCATTGCAACAACTCGAAGGGACTCGCGAAACTGAAGTGAGTGAAGGGGCAAAAGACGGGGAAAGCGAAAGTCAGCAAAAACCGAAGTTATCATTGTGCGAAGCTATGTTCATTTTCAGATGAAGGAACTCACCATTGAACAAAAAAGGACTTTGTCATTGCAAGAGACGCGCAAAACACTGCCAGTTTATGCGTATCGAGACGAATTCATCGAGGCGGTCAAAGAGCACCAAGTGTTGATTATCATTGGCGAAACCGGCTCCGGAAAGACCACACAACTGCCACAATTTCTCTTCGAATCTGTGCTTTTAAAACACAAATTGTTTTATGGTTCATACCGGAATTTTAGGGCTTTTGCTCGGGAGATAAAAGGTTGGGCTGCACGCAGCCGAGAAGAGTTGCCGCGATGAGTGTTGCGGCGCGAGTCGCGGAAGAGATGAGCACGAAACTTGGCGGAATGGTATCTGATGGTCGGAATCAAAAAAGGGTTTCTACGCTTTTAGGTTGGGTACACAATCCGATTCGAAGACTGCTCATCCGAAAGGACCAAAATCAAATATCTGACCGATGGGATGTTGCTTCGCGAGTTTTTGAATGAACCTGATCTTGCTTCCTACAGCGTTCTGATGATTGACGAAGCGCATGAAAGGACAGTGAGCCATTGATTTTGGACGCCGCTTCAGTATTACGTTACCATTTACAGCTCCATACCGATGTTTTATTTGGGCTCGTCAAGGACATCGCTCGTTTCCGCAAGGATTTGAAATTGCTGATCTCATCCGCCACTTTAGACGCGCTCAAATTTTCCACATTTTTCGACGACGCACCAATCTTTCGCATTCCCGGGCGTAGATTTCCTGTCCAAATTTACTATACAAAAGCACCCGAGGCGGATTATTTGGATGGTAACTGTTATTTTTCGTTCAATTGTCCTTAATTAGCCTAACAATAGCTGCAATGATTTCTGTGCTTCAAATTCACCTGACCCAACCTCTTCCCGGCGATATTCTCGTCTTTTTAACTGGCCAAGAGGAAATTGAAACTGTACAAGAGGCCTTGCAAGAACGCATAAAATTGCTCGGCTCCCGTATCAAAGAACTGATAGTGTTGCCTATTTATGCAAATTTGCCTACCGATATGCAAGCGAAGATTTTCGAACCGACGCCGCCGAATGCCCGGAAGGTGTGAAACATTGTGCCGAAAAACAATCTCTTCCATTTTTTTCATTTTTAGTGCGTTTTGGCCACAAACATTGCGGAGACTTCTGTGACCATCGATGGGATTGTGTACGTTATCGATCCTGGCTTTGTGAAGCAGTCTTCCTACGATGCGCGTGGCGGTATTGACCATTTGAATGTGGTCACCATTTCGAAGGCGTCTGCCAACCAAAGGGCCGGAAGAGCGGGTCGGACCGGCCCGGGGAAGTGTTTCCGTTTGTACACAGCCTGGGCTTACCAACACGAATTGGAGGAACAACCAATACCCGAAATTCAGAGGACCAATCTGGGCAATGTTGTGCTTATGCTACTCAGGTCTCAATTTATTCTCAAATTTTCTATAATTGTAATTTTTGTCGTATTATTCGTTGTCATTGTTTAGCCTTGGCATCACTGACCTCGTCCATTTTGACTTTTTGGATCCGCCACCTTACGAAGCATTGGCTGCCGCTTTAGAACATTTGTACGCTCTCGGCGCTTTAAACCACAAAGGGATGTTGACTAAACTTGGACGACGGATGGCCGAATTCCCTTGTGATCCGGCCATGTCCAAAATGATAATTTCTTCAGAAAAGTCCTTAATTTCTGTTTTCCCAGGTCATCTACTTTTTTTAAAGATACGAGTGTTCTGAAGAGATTATCACCATTTCCGCGATGCTTTCGGTAAATGCGGCGGTGTTTTACCGCCCGAAAGCGATGGTAATCCATGCGGACACAGCGCGGAAAGGATTTTGGTCGTCCAGCGGCGACCATCTGACTCTTCTGAATGTGTACAACAAATGGAGAGAAACCAACTTTTCGATGCAGTGGTAAATCCATTAACTCAAAATATAGAATTAACTCGTTGATTTATTATTTTATTTAGGTGTATCGAGAATTTTGTCCAACATCGTACAATGAAACGGGCAAGGGATATTCGGGATCAGCTGGAAGGACTGCTCGAACGAGTGGAGATTGAGCCGGTTTTCTTTTACTTTAAGCTGAATTTATTAATATTGGTTTATAAATTTATTGCATCATTTTCGAATTTCTTTCCATTGCATTAATTCTTTCAGAAATCTTCTTCCGACACGATGGCTATTTTAAAGACAATCACTGCTGGATATTTCCACAACTTGGCCACTTTGGACAAGGGCGGTCAATACAAAACTGTCAAACACCGTCACACTGTCCAAGTCCACCCAAATTCTTGTTTGTTTGAAGACCGACTTCGATGGGTGATTTATTACGAATTGGTATTCACTTCCAAAGAGTTCATGCGAGAAGTAAGTCATAAACCAACTATTATTTTATAATTCTAAACAAATTTACCTACAGATAATCGAATGCGACCCGAAATGGATTTCGGAAGTGGCACCGCATTACTACCAACAAACCCAATTGGAAGATTCTGTCAACAAAAAAATGCCGAAACAAATGGGAAAAGCGAAAAGTGAACTCGTCGGGAGTTGATTTATGTATTTTCAGTTCTCTTACAGTGTAAATTCGACTTGTTTTTTTTATTTTTGCCAAATTTAATTTAAATTGATTTTCTGTTTTTTTGTTTTGTTTTAATGTTATCACATTTATATTTTTACATAACTTCATTAAACTGATTTTTGACAGTTCTTTAGACTGATAAAATAAGTAAATGGCTTACCACGTCGACCTTTCTGTTCGCCCAAATAGGGCTTTTATGCAATTTGGTGGGATTCAATTTAAGTGTTTCAACCCTTCAGAAGTGCCGAAAATTAGTGTTTTGGAGGTCACTCAGACGAACACTTTTGACGAAGTACTCGCAAATGTTCACTTTCGTTCCCTGTTCATTTTCCTCATTCTTAGGCCGGTTTCCCCGTTAGAGGTGGGTTGTACGACCCGCTCCTCGGCACCTCCGAAAATAACCATTGTGAGACGTGCGGGATGCAGGGCACACACTGTCCCGGCCATTTCGGGCACATTCGACTCACTGTGCCGGTGTTCAACCCTCTTTTCTACTCATTCACTCTCAATGTGTGTGTTTTGGACTTTAAGTTTTTTTTGTATGTTCTTTCCACGTTAAGATGATGAAAGGGACTTGCATCCATTGCCACCGTTTCACCTGCAACTCCAATTCGGTTGCTGCCAAAGTCGTCATTGCCAAACTCCGGGCCTTTCGTTTTGGGGTGCCGGAAGTCTTGGACAGGGTCGAGAGTGGGTTGAAGGCGAGATTCGAGAAAAGAGACGAACTGCTCACTGAACGCATTGATTTGATCGGAGAGAGTGTCTTTTTACGGGAAATTAATGCGTTCATCGCAGAGCTGAAAGGCGTGTCAAACGCTGATCAACTGCAGAAAATGGAAGGCGAAACGGCCCTTCTGAAGAACGATGTGGCGGAACGAAATGCCATTGTCAAGGCATTTGTCAGGGACCATTTGGTGGGTTATTAAGCCCCCCCCCCCCTCCACTAATCCATCCATTCTACCTTTTTTCATTCCCCAAATTCAGTTCAAAAGAAAGGTTCGTTGTCCGCACTGTAAACAGCCGAACGGCGAATTGCGCAATGACAGCGGACGCACTTTTCTTCTCGATTTCAGCAAACAGACGGGCACAGAAAGGAAGAAAAAAGAAGGCACACAAAGGCATTCGTATGAAAACAGTTAAAATCCGAAATTTCAGCCATCAAAAAACGACTTGGAGAAGCGACCTTTAATAAGCTGCTGAACGAGGCAAAGGCAATGGACGAAACAAAGAATTTTCTTTCAAATCCGAGTGAGGATGTCCGTCCGGATTTGGACTTAATGGGCGTCGATGTCGACGAAGTGTGTTTTACAAACCTGGATAAAATTTGTATACAATTTTCCAGTTCGAACTCGCAGAAACGAAACTTGGAAAAGCGTCGACGGTTTCTTCCAACACACTAATCGACCCACTGGATATGTCTGACAAATTGCTAAACGAACAGCTCCGCAATGTGATAAACGGACAATGTGACAAATTGGCATGGCGTGCAGCCGAAGTACGCGAGCATTTTCGATTGGTTTGGCAGAGAGAAGGCATTCTGATCAGACACCTCTTTCCATTTTTCGACGAGGTATTACATGAAATGATTTACTGTATTACTTAATGATGCAAATTTTCCAATATTTCCATTTGAATTTATAGTCTTTCTGTTTTTAGGATGAGTTTACTTCCCAATCTGTTGACAGCAAGGCGAATGTGATGCCAAAAAGATTCCCAATTGATTCTCTCTTTATTGAAACGGTACATTTTGCAACAAATCCTTTTCATTCCATTTCATCTCAGGTTGTTGTTGAGCCTATCCGTTATCGCCCCGTCCGCTGCTTCAAAGGCGAACGCTTCGAACATCCGACAACAGTCAATCTGCGAAAGTTGTTGGAAGCCGACCAATTGTTGGCACTGATTAGGCTCCATTTGGAGGAGGAAAAGGGCGGCAAACAAAAGTTGGGTTCTCTGGCAAAAGAACTGATCGAAGGCCGAATTGTGGGCAAAACAATGAACGAGAAACTGCACAATGCCTACATGGATTTGCAAATTCGAATAAATGCGCTTTTTGATCGTGCAGCGAATCGTGTGGAATCGAAGGCAAATCAGCCGGGGTTGAAACAACTGCTGGAGAAGAAAGAGGTGCTCGGGCGATGAGGCGGGATTTACGCAATTTGCCATTTTCAATGCCAGGGTCTCTTTCGTATGCATATGATGGGAAAAAGAGTGAACTTTGCGTGTCGTTCCGTCATTACTCCGGACCCCTACTTGGACATCGACGAGATCGGCATTCCTGAACTTTTTGCACGCCGTCTGACATTTGCCGAACCTATGAGTTCTCTCAATCAGCAGTGGCTCAAAGAATTGGTCAGAAGAGGGCCCAACAATCACCCTGGAGCAAACTTTGTTGAGGTGAGGTTTTGGTTGGCCACATAATTAACTACTTAACCAACTTAATTTTTGATAATTTGAGTTTTCCGGAACAATTGGGAAACCTCCAACCCGGATTAAAGTCCCACCCGAAAGAGAATTGGCCAAAGAACGTGGTTATTTGTCCACTAAACTGAGACTCGGCGATGTGCGGAATGTCCATGCGATGCCCGATTACGTACGCTCTCTTCGCCTTTTCGGCCGATTTCTTGAGCATTTTGCTCACTCCCATTAATAAAAGAATTGCTTAAGGTACTGCGTCATTTGCAAAATGGCGACAAATTACTGATGAATCGGCAGCCGTCTCTTCACAAACCTTCCATAATGGGCCATAAAGCACGTGTTCTCGGGGGCCAAAATGCACTTCGAATGAATTACGCGCCGTGCAAGGCGTACAACGCGGACTTTGACGGGGACGAAATGAACGGACATTTCATCCAAAATCGAGTTGCTCAATGTGAAGCAACTGAATTGGGTGATTAACAATGTAGCAAAAACTTAATAAAATTCTAAATTAGCCAATGTGGGCAACAATTACCTGGTGCCGAAGGACGGCACCCCAATTCTCGGCCTTATTCAGGTGCACTTTTTAATTAACCCTTCTCTAATACTTTGTTAGGACCATGTTATTGCCGGTGTTCTAATGACCATTCGGGGCCAATTCTTTTCGAGAGAGGATTTCATGCATTTAATTTTGGGTGCTTTTGCACAAACAAATCGGCGTTTGCACATTCCTCAGCCCACGATATTACGGCCGGCAAAACTTTGGACCGGAAAACAAGGTGAAAACAAATATTTTAAATACCTTTTACCCTTTTTTTGACAACTTCTGTTTAGGTGATCACCGCAATTGTACGCAATTGTTGCCCGTCTGATCGACCTTTGATAAATTTGAATGGAAAAGCCAAAACTGGGATTGCTTGTTGGAAAATAAAGGACCCGACCACCGGCAAGGAAGTGCCGACACTTTGTGCCGAATTGAACGAGTCGGAAGTCATTTTCCGGTAATTTGACACCCTTTTCGAGATTTGGAACTTGAATCTCGCATTGTTCAGTCAAGGGGAACTTCTCTGCGGCGTGTTGGACAAAGCGCACTACGGAGCCACGCAATACGGCCTCATCCATTGTTGCTACGAGCTTTACGGTCCGAAAGTGGCAGTTCCAAATACTGAGTTGTTTCTCAAGAGTGTTCACAACATTTCTACAGGTACGCATTTTTGAGGGCAAATTAACATATGGGCATTGCTAATTGTGTCCTCCTTTTCCATCCAATTGGTTACTCATTGTTAGCAATTAATCTTGGATTGTTTTTAGCTCCACGGGTTTACCCTTGGTGTGACGGACATTCTCGTCACTCGACGAGCTAACCGAGAGCGCAAAAGGGCAATCCGCGAATTGCTCAAGTGTGGCGATGCGGTTGCATGCAAAACTTTCGGGTTTGATGGAGAAACATCGGCCGACAAAGTGCGGAATGCACTCGCCTCGGCTTACAACAATCCCCGCGGCGATCGGTCAATGGTCAAAATGTACGACTTCACAATGAAGCAGATTCTCAACAAGTACTCCGAACAGATCAACAAGTGCGTCTGCTCTGTCTCTTTTCTGCTAATTTGCTTTTGCAGTTCTTGCGTGCCGTTCGGTTTGATTCGCGAGTTCCCCCACAATTCCCTTCAGCTGATGATCCAGTCGGGTGCCAAAGGGTCGTTGGTCAATTCCATCCAGGTGTCTGTCTGTCTGATCCTCTTTCTCAAGTCTCGGTTTTGCCACAGATCAGCTGTGCCCTTGGCCAAATTGAGCTCGAGGGACAGCGCCCTCCGCGTTCCGTCACCGGCCGTTCGTTGCCTTCTTTCCGCAGTTTCGACCCCACGCCCCGGGCTGGCGGTTTCGTTTCTCAGCGTTTTTTGACTGGGATAAACCCTCAGGAGTTATTTTTTCATACAATGGCCGGTCGTGAGGTTCTTGAACTTTCTTCTGCCTTTTTTATATTGCTGCCGTTCATTTGAAGGGTTTGATTGACACTGCCGTGAAGACTTCCCGGTCCGGTTACCTGCAGCGGTGCATCATCAAACATTTGGAGGGAATCGCTGTGCGTTATGACCACACAGTGCGCGACTTTGACGATAGCATTGTGCAGGTGAACAACAACAAACGGATAAATTAATTGGTTGTGACTGCTGCGTTTGTTCAGTTTCGATACGGCGAGGATGGCATGGATGTTGGAAGGGCCACTTTTCTGGACCCGAAACTCTTCCAATTTTTGTCTCAAAATGCGGATACCATTCGCGAAAATTGTGTCCCCTCAGGCATCACTGATGAAACAGAACAAGAACATTGGCATTTGTCTGGATGTGAAAAACAATTTAGAAGGATTTCCAAGTTTAAACGTCGACGAATGCGTAAAATGGTAAAGTCCCAATGAAACACAATTTCACAAATTTTTTGTTCTTTTTGAAGCAATTAGATGGAATTTGCGAACAAAGTGACCACTTGTCGAACAAAGGGTTACGTGACTCATCTTTTCTCGAATTCTGTCGCCATCGAGAGGCTAATGAGCTGAAGCAGTCTTTAGTCTCAGAATGGGCCACAATGTCTAAGGATAAGAGGGCCGAATTTGCATTAAAACACCCAAGGGCACCGACACCAGTGGACGCGGTCAGTTAATGGGCATTTCAGGTGCCGAAATTAAATTTTAACAGAAATTCAATCCATGGACAAGCCTTGGGGCATTGCCAGAACGAATGTTGGAACAACTTGACCAATTCATTAGCAAAAAATGTCAAATTGAACAAGGAAATGGCTTCAGAAAAGCAATCAATTGGAAAGGTATTTATCCCACCAAAAATCAGAAAAATTACAGTAAAATTCAGGCCTTCGTGCGTTGATTGACCCTGGCGAAAATGTTGGACTTTTAGCGGCCCAATCCATTGGAGAACCGTCCACGCAAATGACACTGAACACCTTTCATTTTGCGGGAAGAGGCGAAATGAACGTCACTTTGGGGATTCCCCGGCTTCGTGAAATTCTGATGACCCAAAGCAAAAATATTTCAACTCCATTGGCTGAGGCAAAAAATTAAAGACATTTTTATTCTAAATAAAGATTTAAGGTTTGTTTTTATCCACAAGTTTCCGAGGATCAAATCGAACTAATCAAAGCTGAGCTGAATCCGGTGATTATTAAATCAAATTTAAAACAAAAAAAATTCATCCAAAATAAGGAATAAAACGAGGAGGATTCAGGTTTTACTCCGTACAATCATCAAAAAGTTTGTGCTCGAGGAAAGAGTTTTCGTCAACGAAAATTGGTTAAAAATATTGCTAATTTAGGCTCGTATTTATACGCCTTTTTTGGTAATTCGTCGCTTATTTAGTAATTTTTTGCGGGAATATTCCCTACGAATCGAACTGTTGGAAAGCGAGCGGCGCGACTCCGCCACTCAGCATTTGAAGGGACGGCGAATTTTGACGGAATTGGAGCGGAGATTTGGGCGACAATTGGCCATGACAGTGGCAAAGCGATACAAAGAAGTGCGGGAGTACCAACAGATTCAGCACAAGTTCGTATTTGGTGTGGAACATAATTATACAGGAACAAAACTAACAAATTCAGCGGATTCCTTATTTCCTTTATTGTTTTATCCTAATTTTTAAAAGGAAACTCCGAGTGGACACTTTGGAGTCTGCCCCAGCGGAAGAAGGAAGTCACCGTCCTCGGCCGGAGGTGAGGCGTTGTGAAGAGAAACTGACACCAAGCACAGCCAATGGCTAATATCTTCAGGAGGAGGACTTGGAAAGTGACGAGGAGGAAGCCGCCGGAGGCGTCCGTTCGCGAGAAGCCGACGCAAACGAAGTTCGCTGATTGGACGAATGGTTTTTAGAAATGATCGGTGCTTTAAGGCCAAATTGAGCAGACGCCATTTGGACGATGCTGCGGATTACGAGGGCGAAGAGCAGGTCGAGTCACGAACAAAGAACACTTGGGGACGTACGGTTGGTCAATCTGCTGTTGTTCAGGACCGAAATGAGGCAGGGATCGACGAAATGGAAAGGGATGAGGACAACGAGGAGGAGACGACAGCGCCGGAGGGGGCGGAAGAGACGACGGAATTGGACGAAACTGAAGAGGCGCCGATGGAGGGACGGGGCAGTGAAATCAACGCCGATCGGATAAAAGTGGCGAAAGGACGGGAGGGGGGGGGGGGGGGGGGTGGAAACGGCACAAACAATTAGGTATTTCTTGAACCGCAACATAACCCCATTAAGTCTGTGCTGGAAAGTCACGCAATCATCGGAGGGTACGAGTACGACGTGCACAATGAGCAGTGGTGCACCTTCAAAATCCATGTTCGTCGCCAACGGACAATTTGCTGTTTATTTATTTTATTTTTTCGTTAGATGCCTTTCCTCAACAAAACTCGCATCGATGTGTTGGCCATTGTCGAGAGGGAAATTGAGTCTTTTGTGCTTACGCAAGTGCGTGGCATTGAGAAGTGCAACGTGAGGGAGGAGCAGCGGAACGGGCGAATGGTGCGCGTGTTGCAGACGCAGGGCATAAATTTGGGGGTGAGTCAATTCCATCCAACGGTCATCGGAGTGTTATTTGTTACCCAGGCATTCTATGCACATGCCGACTTTTTGGACATCAACACCATTTATTCCAACGACATTGACTTTATGTTACGGAATTTCGGAATTGAGGGGGCCGCTCGCACAATCTCTCGAGTATTCAGTGGCTTTCCTTTTGAGTCCTTCCATTTCTATTTGTCTTTAAAGGAAATGAACAACGTTTTTGGAGTGTATGGAATTGAAGTCAATCCTCGGCATTTGTCGTTGACCGCTGATTACATGACTTTTACGGGCGAAGTTCAGCCGTTTAGCCGAGGCGCAATGGCCGACAGCGCGTCCCCTCTTCAGAAAATGACGTTCGAAACCACCGTCACATTTATGCGAGAGGCACTGATTAGCGGTAAGGGAGGGGGGGGGGGGACACGTGAGAACTGCTAATCATGCGCAGTTACAGTTTAACCGGCAATTACCGATAGATTCCACCGTTCACTCATTAACCCAAATAACATTCGAAATGCTTTATCTCTAAGGTCAATTCGATTCGTTGTTTTCGCCTTCGGCCCGTTTAGTCACTGGACAAATGGTGCGTTGTGGGACCGGCGCATTTGAATTGCTAAGTGAGCCAAACTATGCGCTGAGGCGGGCAAAAAGAAAGGCAACAAATGGAAGCAATCGGTGGCGGAAGCGTAGCAAATGACGAACGTTGAACTTTGTCATGAAATTATTATTTTGTTGTTGTTTTCAATTAGAGAATTGTTATGTACTGTGATTTTTTTACATTTTTACAACGCCCCAGCTGAGACCAAAATGCGGTGCCGACAGGCTGCAGGGGATGTAGATTAATTTAACATCATACATGAAAAAGGGGGAGGATGGGGTCTACAAATTTTTGCGAAGGGGGGTGGTCGGCCGTCGATTTTACGGTGACCTTTTTAGGTACAATTCCTTTTTGAAAATAAAATTTCAAAAATTTTTCGATAGTGTATTCGTATGGTCCGGGTTCATATTTTATTCAAAAAAAGTAAGATTCATATTTATGTCACAAATTCGTGAAAATGCACAAGTTAAGTCTCATCCGCTGCATTGTTTGGTCACTGAAACTCATTTAAGCCGACGCCGCGCCTGGTTACGTTGCCTGTCATTATTATGCGGGTTGGCGGAGGCCAAGTATGAGTTGGGAAGCTGAAAATGCAAATAGGGAGCAATTAGTGTAAATGGGGGGGGGGGGGTTTAAAGGGGAAAAATGCTAATTGACTCGCGGTGCCACGGACGGACGGCTCACCTGTCCGAAACAGTCCTTGTACTGCCGTAGCTCCTCCTCCGTCTTGATTCTGTTCTGGTACTCCTCTTCCAATTCGTGTCTTGTGCTGTCGAGTGCGTATTGCATCTCCTTGTATCGGTCTTCATATTTGTTTATCTCGAGGTTTTTCTCGTGCTGTGCAAGTTCCCAAATGCGCTTCTCTTTCTCCCCTTTCTTCGATTTGTTGCGCGTGTCGATGATGCCTTTCTGCTGGCCAAGAACCACCAACTTTTTGATGGTCTAAAAAGGAAAATCAAGCCAATAACCGAAGACTGTCATTTCCCCCCCCCCTGGGGCAGTCCCTGCCAAAAACGAGAATGAAATGGTCGGACTCGTTGTGAAAGCCGAATTAGTCATTCCCTTCTTCCCAATGGATTTTATAAATCTGATTTTTGCGGACTGTCCAATTGCAACACCTCTTCCTTGAGCTGCTTCTCCTTGTTCTTAGAACGTATTTCCATTTTGCACCGTTCGGTGAGTTCGTTGCATCGTCTGATGAGTTCTTCCCGGGAAAGTTCCTCCAATTCGATGCTCGATTCCCCGATGGAAATGTTGTGAAGTGCAATGGTTGAGCTGGAGAGCAGCGAAGACGTGGACAACGCACTTGACAAGGAGTTCGTCGCGGAGCCCACCGGCGCGAGTCCCATGGCGCCATGGGAATGTTTTCGGAACTGCAGCACTTCGTTTTGCAACTGTCGTACGGTCGCGTTCAATTCCGATTCGCGCTGCGATGACTAAACAAAAAACGAAAATAAAAATGAGAAAAATAAATAAATTTGGCACTTCGGCCATTGCGGCGAGCATCGCTTCGTGCTTCTGCCCGTGTCTGTGAAGCGTCTCCACCAATTCGTCTTGCAAATGACTCTTCTCTCGTTGCAAATTTAAGAAAGATTCTTCCAACAGTGAATGCGACTTCCGTTCGCGTTCCAAAGTCTGTCGAAGTTCGTCGAGTTGACGCCTGAATAATTAATTGCCTAATGGGTTCGAGATTTGGAAAAGAAGGCCCGAATTCCCGACAATTTTGCTAAAGTTGGCGTATTTCAAATGGATTTTAAAAAGGAGAGTGTTCTCAGGCATCACTGCCGTGGAAAGTACTCGAGTTTTGGAAGGTTCTGCAGGCGTTGGTCTTTCTGTGCCATTTCCTCCTTCCGTTGCTGCAGCTCCCTTTTGAACGCCTCGGCCAATTCGCGCGCGTTGTCGAGCAGTTCGTTCAGTTGTCCCACACGTGTCTCTGCCACTCTCTTCTCGAACTTTATTTGTTCAAACTCGGGCGATATTGAATATTTCCTTGGGGCGGTGTTGCCGAAGGTCATCTGCTCTTTCAGTTTTGACACGTATAATTCGAGCGATTTCTTTTCCTCCCTCAGTCGTTCCGCCTAATTGAGGATGGAAATTAAATTAAAAACAAAAAGACGAAGGGACAAAGACAGTCACTTCTTGTTCCGTCGGCACAATGCTGTCCAAGCGTTCCCTGAGCTCGTCCACCCGAATTTCCAGTCCAATTTTGTCTGTCTTTAGCTGTTCCACCTGAACTTGTCCCCCCATTTCCTTTTGCCTTCCCTTTTCCCCCGTCGCACTTCGTTTTTCGTTCGTTCCAATTGCTCCTTCAGTTCCGTTGCGCTCTCTTCCAAAATGTTTTTGTCCCTTTGCAATGTTTCAATCTGATCAAAACATTTATCGTCCGATCAGTTCCATTTTCGCTGTTTGCCCACCTCTTGTCTCGATGTCGAACTGACTGTGTCCAATTGGTCCTGAAGGTCGCCAAATCGAACTTCCAAAAGTCTCTTCTCTTCTTTCAATTGTTCAATTTCGGCACAATTTGTGATTTGACTTTTCGATGCGCAATTATTTTGTTGATTGGTCCCATTAATTAATGGCACATCTGAGGGAGAAGAGATTTGTCTTCGAATTGCATCCAATGGGCTAAAAATGGAAGATCTCGTTTTCATTTAAGGGAGTTTTATAAAATTTACCCGTGTTCACTGGAGTAAGTGAATCCGATGAATGGCAATTGGTTACCGGTAAAAGCCTTCGGGATTTGAAAGTTGTCGGGATTGACTGCCTCGGCCTGCTCAACATCCTCAAAGTGAGAAGTGTCGTCGTCACTTTTGAGTTCGGGCACAAAGGGCGGAGTTGCTAAAGAAACGGAGAAAACCCTGCGAATTTAGAATAAAAATTAAAACCCAAAAAAAACAATGGCAATTGCTAGTGTTTTTTCCGTTGAATACAAATCTTTTAACACTGACCGTGTTGGATGGTGTCGAAAGTCCAATTCGAATTGCCAAAAAACGGGTGCTTTTTGATCGGATCAATGCCACTTTTGCCCAGCCTTTCGTTTGGTTCAGAAAGAAACTTCCGAATAATGTCTTTGGCATGTGCGGAGATCCTCACATCGGCGGGGAATTGCAATTGTCGGTCGTGGTCCATAATTTTTGAGTAAGTGTTGACCAAAGAGTCGGAATAAAACGGAGTCTCGCCGACCAGCATTTCATACAGGAAAATGCCAACGGACCACCAATCGACCTGAAACATTGGCACGTGACAAAGTCAGTCGTCGGACAAACAACCTCTCTCCCATAAACGCCCTCCCCGCCCTGTGAACGCAACACCTCGGGACTGATGTAGTCGGGAGTGCCAACGGCACTCGAACATCGGACGAGGCCATCCTTAGGGAAGGAAATAATGTTGTCAGTGAGAGACGGGAAAGAATTTAAAGGGACGGCTTGGCTTTTTGTAAGCAATATGACCATTCGGTATCATAATGGTTTTTTTTTTTTGCAAAATAAGTTGTAATCGTTATTGTCAATGGAGTTTGTAGTGCCGTCTTTGCGTTTGACCAACCGTGTTCATCTTCACACACGTGCCAAAGTCCGCCAATTTAATGTGTCCATTTTTTGCGATCAACATGTTATCTGAAGATGATTTGACGGATTAGCAATAGCTTTTAAAAATGCTGAAATGTTTTTACCGGGCTTAACGTCGCGATGGATGTACCCAAGTGAATGGATGGCATCCAATGCCAACCCGAGCTCAGCAGTGTAAAATTGGGCCCATTTCTCCGGGATATCGTAATTGGACATCAAATTGACAAGGTCACCTCCCGGCATAAACTCCATCACCATGTACTAAGAGTCTTTTATTATTCCAAAACAAAAAATTGTTAGCTTACCAAATTGCGCAAATCTTGGAATGCGTAATGGAGTCTGACAATCTGAGGGAAAATGGGAGTAAAACGACGAGAAACAGAAAAACCCACCCAATCCGACTGCGAATTGGCCATGATGTCACGCTCCTCCCAGAAAAACGCGGAGTCCGAACGTCTGATCTTAAGCAAACTTTCAAATTGAAGAAAAATTGTTCCCTTTTCCGCCGACCATTTTGTCTTTGTCCAACAGTTTCATTGCATACACTTTTTTCGACCTTAAATTGCGGACCAATTGAACTTCGCCAAATGCGCCGCGTCCAATGGTTTTGATCAGAGCGAAGTCGCCGCTGCCCATTCGAAAGTCGATCAGTGACTTTATGAGACTTTCATCTGAACAAGAAACAAATCAATCGTGGCAATCGGTCGACAAAAAACTGCGGCAAACTCGCTAACTCCGTGCTATGAATGTTTCAATATTGCGAATTCGTTTTAACACTGGGAAATTGCAGTCATTGAACAGTGCGATAAGGGCATCCTAAAAAAAAGAAAAGTCGGTGAAAAGGAAGTGAGAAAAAACAGCGAAAAAAGGACCAAAAGACCGTCCAAATTGAGCACAAAACGTGGATCCAAGAGATGGGAAATAAGCTGATCAGGCGAAGATTTAGCCACCTCCTCGTTCATTTTTGAGGATAATCTAAAAAAACAAACGTTAAATTATTATTACAAATTAATTTCAAGAAAAAAGGGACATTTAGAGCCTTGAAAGAGAATGGAAAAGCATCTATTTGGATCAGAAAACACGATAGGACAAAATGGGAGGAAATCTGTCGGTAGGATATGCTGGAGGAGGAAAAGAGGGAAAGGAAGGAGGGAGGGGGGGGAAAGGGTGTTAAATAAATGTGTGAATAACCGAAAAGGGAATGAACGGATCAAATCGATGTAGAGAGAGCAGGCAAAGCAAAGGAAAAGAAGAAGAGCAAACAGAGACCAGACAAAGCGAGTGAGCGAAGGGCAAAAGCAGACAGAAAAAGGAGGGGGGGGGGGGGGGAAACGCGATGGATTGGGGGGGGGGGTGATTGAAAAGCCAAAATGACGAATGGGTCGGAGACCCACGCCCCCCCCCACATCCCAAAAAGAGAACTCGATGGACTTCTTGGTCTGAAGCTTTCCCAGGAATTCAACACCAAAATAGCTAATGAATAAAATGCATAATTCAATGAATGGACATTTCTCTCAATTGGGAAACATACGATCGGCGGATGACGCGAGGCCGGGAGGAAAACTTCTGGTGGAAGAAATAAGCAATTTCAATTAATAAAAAATTGACAACACAGAGTAATGCATATCAGTCAGTAGTTGAAGCTTTAACGACAAAACAAATGATATATTGTGTTACAGTATCCAGGCACGAAAAATTACATTTATACAAAAACAAACAAATTTAAAATGTTAATTTGGGTATCGATATTCAGAAAAGACTGGAAGGCGATTTCGGAATTGTTGGCGGGCCCAATTTTAGATCCAAACTGTCAATTTCTTCCTGAAACGCAAAAATGACAATTTAATCGGTATAAAGGGGCAACTCGCCTTTATCGGGATTAGCACTTTTTGTAGCCAATCAGGGCCCACGTCGCTGTGGAGTTTGAAGTGATGTTGGTCGGCCGAAGAATTAGTTGACTCAATTCTACAAACATTTTTAGGCACAATTTCACAAAGAAGTTGCAAATGTTCCAAAAGGATTCCTAAATAAACGAATTGTTTGTCTGGCAGATAATTGAAAAGAAACTCAGTACCAGGATTGACTTCACGTCCCAATTTCTGCAACAATTCGCGATTACCAAGCGCAACCGTTGAAGCTTTGTTCATATTCAAGTGCGCTCTGATCACTTCCAGAATGTCTTCCTTCAACCGGTAAAGCATCGCCCGTCGCTTTCGAATTCCCTTTTCATCAACATTTTGAAAGGCGGCTTTCGCGGCAAATTTGGCCCTCAACTGAACGGGTCATTTTATTTCGGACTTTCCTTTTTTGGCATCACCCGCTGTTCCATCGGTGTCTTTGGAGTTTGTGGCTCCGCCTTTACGTTACCCAAATTTGTTTTGACCGGCGTCTGCGGTTCCGACTTCGAAATGGAGAAAGTCCCTTTTTCCGGGGTCTTTTCTCGTTTTGCGTTTTTATTTGGCTTTACACTCTGAAATATTTATTTGAAGTGAATTCTGATCAAATCCACCTGCAAAAAGCTTCTAATGTCAGTGTCGCGAAAGCTAATTTCGACAGGCTTTTGCGGGAGAGTGCCGGAAATTTCGGGCACAATTTTGTTCATTGTTTTTTGAAAATCCGAATGCAACATTTGCTCGTCAGTCGGAGGGCAAACTAATAAAAAAGCATTTAATGCAAAAAATAAAAGGGAAATTTCACGTTTTTTCTCGTCCAAAAATTTTTGATGTGCCTCGCGAACTCGAGTGACCAGCAAATGACGAAAGATCATTTTGCGCCATAACATTCGTTTTGCGTCCATTTTCATCCGCTTGTCACATAAAGTTGAGCTAACAGAAACCGAAATTAAACAAAGTTAAACGCATTAACTTCACCAAATTGGAGTAGAGATGATTTGTTTTTTGGTTGGTGACCGCAGAATGAAGTCTCTGTCGCGACGTGCTTTTGTCGGAGAAATGAGTTTGCCCACTCCGATGGGAGAGGACGGAACTTTGCAAGGCGACGCATTTTGGGCAGTTCGTTCGGTCGAATTGGCCTTCGGCACGGTTTGTTCTTTGTCAGTGCTTTTTAATACGAAGGCAGAAATATCTGAGAATGTCGTTTAGTGCATAAATTGACCCTTAATGTACCTTTGTCGCCTTGCACATTCTGTTTGACAACCAAATCCCATTTTTCAGTGATTGTCCCCCGTTTGTTTCGCGGCTTTTCCCATTTAAATGTGTAAGCTTCTGGGTAAATGGAGTTTATTTGAGCCAAGTGATCGGTTGTGAATTTTCTGAAATGATTTTATTAAAAGTAACTTTGCCGACATTTACCTTCCTGAATTTTTCTCCACATTCGCCGAAATTTGTGCGAAAGTCATACGTTGTTCACGTCCAAATGAAATTTGAAGCACCTAAATAATCTTTTTTCTTAAATTTTAAATTAAAAAAACAATGACCCTTTCCATTTCGTTAAAAAAACGATTTAATTTGTCATATTTGTCAGGCAACAAGGAAAACCCAAAGTCTCGGTAAAGCACCTCAGAAACACCTTAATTCGATATTTGGAAAAGGTTAAAGTTATAATTCCAACGACCTTTCGGTAAAGGCACAAATTCAGCATGCATTCTTCGCTGGTAATATTCATCATTAAAAGTTGAAGACATTTTTATGAATTGCAAAATTGTAAATAAATAAAAAAAATGAAAATTAAATTTAGATTTAGATTCGAGAATTAAATTGGTTGGAAAAAGCAAAAAATACAACAAAGGAACAAAGCCGCGAAGGGAGGGAGAGATGGGGTCATATTTCAAATTTAAAAATTCCGCTTTGGCAAAATGTTTCGCTATCTTTAAAGATCTTATGAACCTATCTATGCTATGGTATGGGTTTGACCGGACCGTAATTTAAGTAACAACTCTTAAATTTTGAATTAAAAACTAAATTTATTATAATTAAAAAGATTTCAAAATAAAAATAAATTTGTCATCGAATGTGAAGAGTTACTCAAAACCACAGCAATTTTGCCTCCGTTCGTCAAATGTTTCCTTTTCGGCCTTATTGCCTCCTTTTAACTCTGTTGCTGACGTTCGTCCACTTGACTTTGTGTGCCTATAAAAGAATGAATCGCCCTCAATTTTCCCAAAATAATTCTCAAAATTCCCAATGGATTTTCTTTTCACTTTTATCCTCCTTTTTGTCCTTTCTTCCTCAATTGTTGCAGTTTCGTCTCATAATTTGGCCTCATCAGTCGCTTCTTTGGCAAATCATTCGCGGCCAAAACGGTACGGATATGGCGGATATGAAAACGGACAAGTAAACATCGAGAATTGTTTCTGAAAGAAGCTTGTCACCACCACCCATTTTCAACAGCAGTACCACCATCGACATCATCAACGGGTTCGGGTGCACATTCACATAAGAGGCCCACAGCAATCGACGGGCTATGGGTACGGTAGCGGATACAATAACAATGGCGCTGGATACGGATATGGTAATGCTGTTGGGAAGGCAGACGGACGAAAACCTTACTGTAGGTTATGGATACAGTGTCGGCAATTACAATGCCGCAAGCAGTGGATATGGTGGGAATGTTGCTGGGTACGGATACGGTAACAAAGGCTATAACGGTGCTGGAGGATACGGTTGGGGAGGAAAATAGCGTGGAAAAAGAAGAGACGATAAAGCTGTTTATGGACCGTATTTTCTGCTTTACTATTGTACATTGTAAAATTATTTTCCAATTATGTCCATTATAAATTTACAAATCGCACCTTTCTCATCAATCTGTGCGTTTTTCACCAGTTAATCTGTGCTCTCTCTCTCTCTCTCTTTCAATGGCTGGCCAATTAAATTTGTTTGTGTTTAAAATAATTAGTTGGCATGAATTTTGGGGTATTAAAACGGGATTCGAATTCGTCCGTTTTAAATTGGAAGGGATTATTTTCTTTGTTTCGCTCTCTATTTAAGCCCACTCTTTTCTTCTCCCCTCCCAATTCGGCCCCTTTTCTGTCCCAAATGATTCGCCTGCCCTTTCTTTCGTTGGCACTCGCCTTTTCCGCCGTTCTCCTCGTCCTCTGTGACGATTTGCCGTGTCCCACCGATCCGTCGTCCGCGCCTCTTCCGCCCGGGTGCCCTCCACCCCCGGCGGACGGTAAAAAAGCACCCGCCGATGGACCAAAGGTCGCATTAGCAAAACTGCTTATAATTAGCGAATAGATTCCTTTTGAAGGATGGCGGAAACAAAGGCCGAAAAAAACGAGACAACATTTTGCGTGCCAAAAGAGAGGACAAAAGCAAGGACTCTGAACAAAAAGCGGACGACGAAGCGGACTGTGCGCCACCCAATGGCACCCCTCCGCCGGGCGCCCCTCCGCCGGGCACTCCTCCGCCGGGCGCTTCACCGCCTTGCCGTCGTCAGAGGGGTGGGCCCGCCGGAGGAGGGGGAGCGGGAGGTGCAGCACAGCATCCGCCGAACGGTCCCCCACCTCCGCCGCCGACCACGCCGAAACCATGAGAAATTGGCGAAAAAAGAGAAGAGCAGATGAAGCACACATAAGCACTTGGATGCAAAGTGTTCATAGAAGAAGTCGTTATGACCAAATTTTGCATTTTATTCGATAAAAGCATTTGCACCAATCGCTTTTCCCTCTTCGCTACGGCTTTTCACTTTGGCCCTTCGATTTGGCCTTCTTTTTGCAAATCACTCCGCATACTTCTCTTCCGCACTCAAAATCATTCCATTGTCCGTCCTCCGCTTGGGTCCCAAACAATTGTTGGTTGGCCAATAACATTTGGACGCATTCCGTTGGGGCTGACCCTTTTGAAAATATTCACGGATTCTCGTTGTTCCTTCGTATATTCGTCCTATTAATTACTTGGTGTCCAATCGACGGTGCCCGATGGTTGACCAGGTGCCCACGGCATTTTGGCTATTGTTGTTCCGTTCGGCTTCTCAAGAATATCGGGCGCTTCGGCCCAATGGTCCATTTGGGTGCCATCCGTCCAACTGCACTTGTATTTGCCAGCATTCCCTTCTCGTATTCGTTTGTATCCCATCCAGAAGCTCCGTTAGCCATTGTGTTTCGCTGGTGTTGTTGCCCCCCGCCCCCCTAATCCCCGCTCCCACCTCTACCTTAACTTTCCCTCCCCTTCCCTCTCGCTTACTTTCCTCTTTATTTTCCTCATTTCCCCTCGTTTTTCCTCACTCCCTCAACCCCCCCCCCCCTAACTGTTTTTCAATTTCTATCTTTCGCTTACCCCCCCTCCCCTCTCCCTTCACTTTGCTCTTTGCCCCTTGTTTTTCCGCACCCCTTAATATTTCCCTACCCCTCCCCCCATCTTTGGCCATTTTCCCTAACTTTTCCAATGCGTCTTCCCCGCTGCACAACTGCTGTCCCACTCTCATCTCCTGCTCGACAATTTTGAAAACAAATTTGTTTTCAGAAGACGAATGAATGGAAATTTCGGTAATAGTGTAGTTTGTCCCCCCCTTTTTGAAAAAAAAAATTTTCAAAAATTTTAATGTCATAAAAACAAGTTTCCTGGGCTTTTCGAGGTCGCTGATCACGAATCCGGCATCCATTTCGGCAAATTCGAAATCCCTGACCCGAATTAGAGCAACAAGTCGAAAATCCTAATTTTCGAATTTTGCTTTTTTCGTCTAAAATGTTGTAAACACATGGAAACATTCTGAAAACCACGAACCTTGCAATAAAAGATCATTTAAAGCAATTTTGGACCAAAAATGCAAAATTCTAAAATTTGGATTTTCGACTTTTTGTTCGAATTCGGGTCCGGGATTTCGAATTTGCCGAAATGGATGCCGGATTCGTGATCAGCGACCTCGAAAAGCCCAGGAAACTTGTTTTTATGACATTAAAATTTTTGAAAATTTTTTTTTTCAAAAAGGGGGGGGGGACAAACTACATACACTATTACCGAAATTGCTTCGGCTCCTTTCTCTTTGCATAATTTGTTGGCCTAAGCAATGGAATTGACTCATTCTCAAGTCGAAAATGTCCAAACATTTGAAAAATTCATACGACCGGTGAAGAGTTTGTAACAATTTCTCTGGAATAAAACCCAACCAAAGGCTCCGCATTCAATGGAATTAGCAAATGAAGGAATTGGACAAAGTCGAATTAATAATACGAAGGAGAAAATGGAGGAAAAGGGAGGAGGAAAAGGAAAGACGAAATTCATTTTTTTAAAATGGGAGGGAAAAACGGGGGAAAGAAAAATGATTGGAAAAGCAAACAAAATAAATTAAATTTATAGGCAAAATTTTAAGGCAATAAAAAAGAGGGACCCAAAAAAAGAATTGGTCGAAATGGGAGAATTTATGAAATGCATAAATAAATTTATAAGAAAAACATTTAATTTAACACTTCATTTGGGGACAGCCATAGTTAATCTCAATTTGGTTCTAAATTAACTAAAAATTGTCAAATTTTTGAATTTCGAAACTTTGCATTTAGGGCACGGCTTGGTGTTATCGCGGAACTATTCTTTTGTGTCATCATCAATTGCTTCATTCTCCCATTTTGTTAAAAGCTGCAGCTAAGAACAATGGGTTATTTTCAGCTAAACATTATGACAATTTTACTTAATTGGGCCATGCCATTCCTGAAGGAATTAAACGGTTAATTAGATAATTAATTTATTTTTGACGACCTTCTTGCAACCATAGCAAAATATAACACCACATGGGCAATTGATGATTTGCGGTGGTTCTGCACGGGGCACTTTTACGGCAATTGAGCAAATTGCCGATGGACAAAATTGGAACAACTCTTTCCCCTAGGCAATAAAAAATTAAACTTTAATTTTTCAATCAAACCTCAACAAAGGTTCAGAAATTGCTGATATTTTGGCACCAACTCGGCGCGATTAGCGGCCGCCACATAATCAAAATTCGGCGGAAAAATTCACGGTACACAGCAATACAAATTCATCGTCTGCCAAGATTACACTCCATGCAATTAACGTATGGCCGAATGCTCCTCACTTGTCTTAAACAAAGTGGAAATTAAAATTTAGTTTTGGGTGTATTATAGTCAACTCGACGAGCTATGCACGAAAAAGTAGGTCTCCAGTTGCGGAGATGCCAAAAAACCGGTTTTTGAATCGGTTTAAAACTCGAAAAATTGAGTGAAAAGAGGGGCCACTGACCCTTTAAAACGGTCAAATTCGGACAAATTTTGTATCACTCGAAAGCTTTGATGAGCTAAATCTAAAAAACAAGGTATAAATTCGAACCAATGCCATCTAAGCACTGGGACAACTGAGTCCCAGTGAAAATGGACACTTCAGTACCGAAAAATAATAAACGGGAAATACCAATTTAAAAGCAAAATTTCGCAAAAGGGAGCATGCTAAGACGGAGCAAGTAGTGGCCGCCAATCAGTCAACCGCCTGCGGATCACGCGCGGACTTCTTCCGTAGCCCGTAGTCTCGCCCCACCTACTGGCCGCCGTAGTCGAGTGTGCGGCGGTTTTTTAGCGCAATACTCGAAATTCAAGGCTAAACGAATTTCTGCATTATATAAGAAAACTTATTTTTTATTTTTTGGTACTGAAGTGTCCATTTTCACTTGGACTCAGTTGTCCCAGTGCCTAGATGGCATCGGTTCGAATTTATACCTTGTTTTTTAGACTTAGCTGATCAAGAGCTTTCGAATGATACCAAATTTGTCCGACTTTGACCGTTTTAAAGGGTCAGGAGCCCAGTTTTTCACTCAATTTTTCGAGTTTTAAACCGGTTCAAAACCCGGTTTTTTGGCATTTCCGCAACTGGAGACCTACTTTTTCGTGCATAGCTCGTCGAGACGAATCGATTAAAATGTTGAGGTTTTTAACTTGCAATAGCTTCCGTGTACCTGCAAAAATTAGCACTTCATTAAACATTTTGCAACTTATTTTTCAATTAGTTTATGGAAATCCCAATTCGAAGTGATGCAGGAGGATTTTGCAAACACTTGTTTTTCTTTTTTGCAAATTGTCAGATGGCAATAATGCCAGCTTTTCGAGTTCCCGCATCAATTCTTTCTCAGTGAAAAATTTAAGATCGGGATTTCCCGACCCACCCTAAAGAAAACGAATGGCCTTTAAACATTATGGCCAACTAATCATGTTAAGTCGTCGTCTTTTCTTTTTTTCGTGATAAATTTCATTTTCAATTTATTTTCACAGATTATTTTTTTCCCAATTCTAAGCCAATTGGGCTGAATGAAATGGATGTGAAGGGATTCGATGGATCGGGAATTGCGGCATTTGCCGCCGAAGCACACTTTCGCATGGTAAAGCATAGAGGTTCTAAAATTTTGCCCTTACACGTTGTTATGCCAAAAATATAACCTTTACTATGAGTAATTTTTTTTTTAAATCTTACAAATCATAAGAAAATTTCAAGAAAATAATTAAAACTTTCTAGCAATTTTTTTTAATTTTATGCTGAATTTTATGAATTTAAAATTTTATTCGAATTCATAAAAATCGCTGGAAATTTTTCTTGAAATTTTCTTTTTATTAATTTTCCCTGAACATTTAAAAATTTTCTCGGGTGAATTTGATACGGGGGGGGGGAGCTTCTCGCAAAATTAATTTTCCATTTATAGAACTTGTCTATGGGAACCCTTTTCAGGCTAAAATCCATCCGTTCGAGGATGCCAACGGCAGGACCTGCCGTCTGCTCGTCAACTTCTTGTTGGCGCGCAATGGTCACCAAGCCATCGAATTGCCTGAAGGTTTCAGGATTGGATATTATGAAGTTTTTGAAGGAAGTGATTTTACTGCGTTGACCACCCAAATCGCTTCTTTGTTATAATTTGATCTGCCCGGTTACCCGGCATATTTGATAAAAACCAATTAGGTCGCGCCTCATTTGCTATGCCAATGCAACAGTTTTACCTCTGCACATGTAGTTTTTCTGCTTTCGGCATGTTCATAGACGACAAAAAAACAGCATTGCATCTCCGGCCATGGGTTGGATGCATATGAAAAGATTTCCTTTACGACTCAAACAAAACGAATACATAAAAAATTAATTAACCTGATAAAAGGCAACCAATATCGCTGCAACTTTCTCCAAAACGTTGTTATTGCACGTTCATTCGGTTGATTTCGCTAGAATTTTTGCAGTTTTACTTACCTAAATACCTAATAACATTTCCTGTTTTAGTTTGGTAAAATTTTTAGGACAATCTGAATTTGGCACGCATAAATGTATATATGTATACAATTCTTATATATGTATACAATTCTATTTGTAGGAATCGAGTTTTTCCAATATGGCGGAGAAGAGAGAGAGGCAGAGAGAGAGAAAAGAGGAGAGTGAGAGAAGAGAGAGAGCGAAAAAGAGAAAGGATAAGAGGAGAGAAAAGAAGAGAGGGACAGAGAGCGAAAGAGAGAAAAGATAAGAGGAAAGAAAAGAAAAGAAGAGAAAGAGTGAGCAGGAGAGAGAGAGAAAAAAGAAGAAAGAGAGCCCGAAAATGTTCAAACATTTGAAAAATTCATACGACCGGTGAAGAGTTTGTAACAATTTCTCTGGAATAAAACCCAACCAAAGGCTCCGAATTCAATGGAATTAGCAAATGAAGGAATTGGACAAAGTCGAATTAATAATACAAAGGAGAAAATGGAGGAAAAGGGAGGAGGAAAAAGAAAGACGAAATTCATTTTTTTAAAATGGGAGGGAAAAACGGGGGAAAGAAAAATGATTGGAAAAGCAAACAAAATAAATTAATTTATAGGCAAAATTTTAAGGCAATAAAAAAGAGGGACCCAAAAAAAGAATTGGTCGAAATGGGAGAATTTATGAAATGCATAAATAAATTTATAAGAAAAACATTTAATTTAACACTTCATTTGGGGACAGCCATAGTTAATCTCAATTTGGTTCTAAATTAACTAAAAATTGTCAAATTTTTGAATTTCGAAACTTTGCATTTAGGGCACGGCTTGGTGTTATCGCGGAACTATTCTTTTGTGTCATCATCAATTGCTTCATTCTCCCATTTTGTTAAAAGCTGCAGCTAAGAACAATGGGTTATTTTCAGCTAAACATTATGACAATTTTACTTAATTGGGCCATGCCATTCCTGAAGGAATTAAACGGTTAATTAGATAATTAATTTATTTTTGACGACCTTCTTGCAACCATAGCAAAATATAACACCACATGGGCAATTGATGATTTGCGGTGGTTCTGCACGGGGCACTTTTACGGCAATTGAGCAAATTGCCGATGGACAAAATTGGAACAACTCTTTCCCCTAGGCAATAAAAAATTAAACTTTAATTTTTCAATCAAACCTCAACAAAGGTTCAGAAATTGCTGATATTTTGGCACCAACTCGGCGCGATTAGCGGCCGCCACATAATCAAAATTCGGCGGAAAAATTCACGGTACACAGCAATACAAATTCATCGTCTTTCAAGATTACACTCCATGCAATTAACGTATGGCCGAATGCTCCTCACTTGTCTTAAACAAAGTGGAAATTAAAATTTAGTTTTGGGTGTATTATAGTCAACTCGACGAGCTATGCACGAAAAAGTAGGTCTCCAGTTGCGGAAATGCCAAAAAACCGGTTTTTGAATCGGTTTAAAACTCGAAAAATTGAGTGAAAAGAGGGGCCACTGACCCTTTAAAACGGTCAAATTCGGACAAATTTTGTATCACTCGAAAGCTTTGATGAGCTAAATCTAAAAAACAAGGTATAAATTCGAACCAATGCCATCTAAGCACTGGGACAACTGAGTCCCAGTGAAAATGGACACTTCAGTACCGAAAAATAATAAACGGGAAATAACAATTTAAAAGCAAAATTTCGCAAAAGGGAGCATGCGAAGACGGAGCAAGTAGTGGCCGCCAATCAGTCAACCGCCTGCGGATCACGCGCGGACTTCTTCCGTAGCCCGTAGTCTCGCCCCACCTACTGGCCGCCGTAGTCGAGTGTGCGGCGGTTTTTTAGCGCAATACTCGAAATTCAAGGCTAAACGAATTTCGTGCATTATATAAGAAAACTTATTTTTTATTTTTTGGTACTGAAGTGTCCATTTTCACTTGGACTCAGTTGTCCCAGTGCCTAGATGGCATCGGTTCGAATTTATACCTTGTTTTTTAGACTTAGCTGATCAAGAGCTTTCGAATGATACCAAATTTGTCCGACTTTGACCGTTTTAAAGGGTCAGGAGCCCAGTTTTTCACTCAATTTTTCGAGTTTTAAACCGGTTCAAAACCCGGTTTTTTGGCATTTCCGCAACTGGAGACCTACTTTTTCGTGCATAGCTCGTCGAGACGAATCGATTAAAATGTTGAGGTTTTTAACTTGCAATAGCTTCCGTGTACCTGCAAAAATTAGCACTTCATTAAACATTTTGCAACTTATTTTTCAATTAGTTTATGGAAATCCCAATTTGAAGTGATGCAGGAGGATTTTGCAAACACTTGTTTTTCTTTTTTGCAAATTGTCAGATGGCAATAATGCCAGCTTTTCGAGTTCCCGCATCAATTCTTTCTCAGTGAAAAATTTAAGATCGGGATTTCCCGACCCACCCTAAAGAAAACGAATGGCCTTTAAACATTATGGCCAACTAATCATGTTAAGTCGTCGTCTTTTCTTTTTTTCGTGATAAATTTCATTTTCAATTTATTTTCACAGATTATTTTTTTCCCAATTCTAAGCCAATTGGGCTGAATGAAATGGATGTGAAGGGATTCGATGGATCGGGAATTGCGGCATTTGCCGCCGAAGCACACTTTCGCATGGTAAGGCATAGAGGTTCTAAAATTTTGCCCTTACACGTTGTTATGCCAAAAATATAACCTTTACTATGAGTAATTTTTTTTAAAAATCTTACAAATCATAAGAAAATTTCAAGAAAATAATTAAAACTTTCTAGCAATTTTTTTTAATTTTATGCTGAATTTTATGAATTTAAAATTTTATTCGAATTCATAAAAATCGCTGGAAATTTTTCTTGAAATTTTCTTTTTATTAATTTTCCCTGAACATTTAAAAATTTTCTCGGGTGAATTTGATACGGGGGGGGGGAGCTTCTCGCAAAATTAATTTTGCATTTATAGAACTTGTCTATGGGAACCCTTTTCAGGCTAAAATCCATCCGTTCGAGGATGCCAACGGCAGGACCTGCCGTCTGCTCGTCAACTTCTTGTTGGCGCGCAATGGTCACCAAGCCATCGAATTGCCTGAAGGTTTCAGGATTGGATATTATGAAGTTTTTGAAGGAAGTGATTTTACTGCGTTGACCACCCAAATCGCTTCTTTGTTATAATTTGATCTGCCCGGTTACCCGGCATATTTGATAAAAACCAATTAGGTCGCGCCTCATTTGCTATGCCAATGCAACAGTTTTACCTCTGCACATGTAGTTTTTCTGCTTTCGGCATGTTCATAGACGACAAAAAAACAGCATTGCATCTCCGGCCATGGGTTGGATGCATATGAAAAGATTTCCTTTACGACTCAAACAAAACGAATACATAAAAAATTAATTAACCTGATAAAAGGCAACCAATATCGCTGCAACTTTCTCCAAAACGTTGTTATTGCACGTTCATTCGGTTGATTTCGCTAGAATTTTTGCAGTTTTACTTACCTAAATACCTAATAACATTTCCTGTTTTAGTTTGGTAAAATTTTTAGGACAATCTGAATTTGGCACGCATAAATGTATATATGTATACAATTCTTATATATGTATACAATTCTATTTGTAGGAATCGAGTTTTTCCAATATGGCGGAGAAGAGAGAGAGGCAGAGAGAGAGAAAAGAGGAGAGTGAGAGAAGAGAGAGAGCGAAAAAGAGAAAGGATAAGAGGAGAGAAAAGAAGAGAGGGACAGAGAGCGAAAGAGAGAAAAGATAAGAGGAAAGAAAAGAAAAGAAGAGAAAGAGTGAGCAGGAGAGAGAGAGAAAAAAGAAGAAAGAGAGCCCGAAAATGTTCAAACATTTGAAAAATTCATACGACCGGTGAAGAGTTTGTAACAATTTCTCTGGAATAAAACCCAACCAAAGGCTCCGCATTCAATGGAATTAGCAAATGAAGGAATTGGACAAAGTCGAATTAATAATACGAAGGAGAAAATGGGGGAAAAGGGAGGAGGAAAAAGAAAGACGAAATTCATTTTTTTAAAATGGGAGGGAAAAACGGGGGAAAGAAAATGATTGGAAAAGCAAACAAAATAAATTAATTTATAGGCAAAATTTTAAGGCAATAAAAAGAGAGGGACCCAAAAAAAGAATTGGTCGAAATGGGAAAATTTATGAGGTCCTTGCACATTATGCCAAACTAATCATTTTGTATTATTTTTAAAAATATTAAGTCTTCTTTTTTTTCCTTTTTTTTTCGTTTTTCTTTTTTTTTTTTATGCCAAAGTTCCTTTTCATTTTTGACTTTATTCTCACAGATTATTTTTTCCCAATTCTAAGCCAATTGCTCTTTTGCTTTTATGAAAAGGACAGAAAAGAATAACAAAGGCAAAAATAAAAAATGCAAAAGCAGGAAAACGAAAAGCAACAACAGGACGAAGCAGAATCGGCGACAAAACCAGCGAAACAGTCAGCCAATTTGGCACAAAGTCGAAATGCCAACAAAAAAGCACGACAATTCGACTTCGAAGAAATGTTCGAACATACAATTCATAACCGACTCAATGAGCAGGAAACTGCAAATTTCGCAAGGATCACATTGTGTAGTGAAGAAAAAGGGGAAAGTGCAGAAACGGAGGACAAACAAAGGGAAAGGGAGCGCCGAAATGATGGGCAAATTGGACGAAATCGGATGGATCACTTGGTATTACGAACGAATTACGAGTGATCGAACCACACAATTTCGAAATGATTTAGCAAGATGAGGAGGTTGGACCTGCCATCCCCGAACATCTGCTCAAGCTGAACGCACCCGCAACGAGCGAAGCGGAGGAACAAATTGGGCCGGAAATTCCCCACGGATTTGTGCCGGACAAAAGTGTCCAAATTGAGAGGGGAGACAGCGAAGACACGGGTTTCGAGGAGGAGGACGAGGTGAATTTTAAAAAATGAAAAAGCGATTTAATAACAGTTAATTTTTTTAGTTTCCGAATTTTCCCCATTTTCGGAAATTTTTTAAGTTACAATTGGAAAAAAACTCATATTTCTATCTAAATATCTTTAAAAGTCTTATTTACTTATTTTTGTACTTCTTTGGTGGTTTTTGCACATATTTAATTTTCGATTTTTAATTCGTAAAATTGCCAATTTCTTTAGGTCACCGTTTCGAGTATTATTCCCGCAGCGTACGAAGTCACAGTGCGTTCTGAAAGCTCAAAAGCAATCACAGCGATTGCTTTCGACCAACAGGGCACCAAATTTGCGACGGGGAGTTACTCTTATTCAGTCAATTTGTACGAATTCTTACGCATGGATTCCGCGATGCGATCTTTTCGACAAATTTACCCATGCGAAAGGTTTGTGGCACACTAAAACGCACTATTTGCTTTGCAAAATTAATAAAATGCCAACGGGGGGGGGGGGATGGAAACGTGTACACCCCGGGCAAATGGCCTCACATTGGGTGGGTTTTGCGATGATTTTTTGCCGTTCCTCCCTTAGTCATGTGATCAATGCCGTGGCATTTAACAGCAACGGCGAAATCCTTTTGGTCGGAAGTGGCAGTCCCCAGCTGAAACTTTTGGACCGCCAGGGCTCGCAATACGCCGAAACAGTCAGAGGCAAGTGAATTCAGACAACAAATTGTGTAACGGTGCAAATTATAAAGGTGACCAATATTTGGTCGATTTGTCCCACACAAAAGGGCACACGGCGCCCATCAATTCACTTTGTTGGCATCCCTTCGTCAAAAGCGAATTTTTGAGTTGTTCGGACGACGGGTCAGTGAATAATCGCAACAATTCTTTTTATTTTCCGCTTAATTTGTGCCATTTTTCAGTTCCTTACGAATTTGGGATACAAACGATTTTAAAGTGATCACAAAATGCATAAACACTCAGCGCAAATTGATAAAGGCGAAAAATGCGACGGGCAAACGGGCGATTCCGACGACGTGTTGCTACTCATGGGACGGGAAAATGATAGCGGCGGGTTGTGACGACGGATCCATCCAAATTTGGAACAACGCGAAGATATTTGTGCGTTTTCACTCTTGGGACTTATTTTGGCAAAGATTTCATTTTGATTTCCTCTAATTTTGTCCATTTAATTATTGCCAACCCAAAAAAGGATTCTTTTTTTCGGTTCGGTCGTCCCTTTGTCCACCGATTGGTCCCTTTTCAGGTCAACACCGCCTTCCTGAACCGTTCGGCCCATTCCGGGCCCGTCACTCGGTTGGAATTTTCCCCGGATGGCCAACGCATCGTTTCTCGCTCCCGTAACCAACATTTCTGTCCCTCATTTTCATATTTTTGGTCCTTTCAGTTGACGACACGCTCAAACTGTGGAGTTTGAAGGACTTCAAAAAACCGTTTCGTATGGCCGACGGATTGGACACCGTTTTCCCTCAGTAAATTTTTCCATTTCTCTTTTTACCCGCATTTTGCCTTTCCAAGGACCGACTGCGGTTACAGTCCCCACGCCGAGTTTATATATACGACGACAAATGCGAAGGACAAAGGCGGCGGAGAAAGGGGCGCTTTGCTCTTTTTCGACGCGGAATCATTGGAATTACTCTATAAAATTGAGTACCCAAAACAGGTCCAATTTGGTGCCTTGCATTTGCCATTGATTGGCTCATTTGTTCGTTTTCGACGAATATTTTTTCAGGGATGCATCCGTGCCATTTGGCACCCGAAAATAAACCAAATTTTGGTCGGACTGAGCGATGGGACCAGCAAAATTTACTACGACCCGTCCATCAGTCTGCGCGGGGCCCTCCAATGCGTCAGCAAACCGATGAAGCGGTCGCGCGAGTCGGAGATGGTCCGCGAGGAATTGGTCCTCTCCCGTACGGACTCGCAAAATAAATTTGGAATAGTTTCGATTGTTTTTTTTCTTTTCTTTAGCATTGACTCTCGAAATGTTCCAACCGCGCGGCGAGGACGGCGAGGAAAAGGAAGTGACGGAGTGGCGCATTCGGAAATTCTTGCGGATGCAAAGCAAACAGAAGCGGCCCCAATTTCGGCAGCCCGCCGCAATGCCAATGTCCGGGCCAAGTGCGTCCTTTTCCCTCAACGACCAATGGCTTTTGCTGTTGCAATTGTTGGTTTAAAGGTGCTGGTGGACGCATTCGGCAAACCGGGTGGGACGCTGCACTCGTACATAGCCAAGGAAATGGGGATGAGCCGGAACAAGGAGTTCATGCAGCACGAGGACATCCGCTCTTCGATCCTCCGACACGCCGACGAGGCAATTTTGAGAGGGAAAATCGAAGCGAAAAGTCCATTAAATACAGGCAGAGAAAAACCCGCAATTCGTGGCCATGGCGTACAAACGGACGCAGCCGAACCCCGTGTTCCAAGAGACTGCCGAGGAGAACGAAGAGGGCGAGGAGGAGCCCGTGTACAAAGTGCCGAAATTGGGATGAGAGGGCGTCGAATGTTGGCACTTTTTGCAATTTCTTCCCCCCCCCCCCCCTCCTCCAATGCTTCCACTTTTTCATCTGATTCTGCTCCTCCCTTTGCCTTTTTGCATTTTCGACTTTGTTTCACGTCCTTATTTCATTTGTTCGTTGTCTTGGTTACGGCTTTTCATAAAATAAATGAAATGAATGCCTCCAAAAGTGAATGTGCACATTTTTATGATGTAACCAAAAGGAACGCACGGCACAAACGGAGAGAGTACAAATTATTAAAGATTGCAATTAAATTAAATTATGGGGACGAAGTGGGAATTTGACCGAATTTGAATGGGAATTGGGCGTGGGAATTGAAATTCGATTGTTCACACGAAAAGCGAACTGACGGAATTGGCCACCGACCGTTTAAAAAGGGTTTCCGTCGTTCACTCATTGTGCCGAGGGTGGCGCCGACAAAGGAAAGAAAGAAACCCTTCCGCTGCTTAATGTGTGTTTTAGCATTTCGAATTCATTTGGGCAAAGCGTCCGTCGCCCTTTGATTGGCCAATTGTCCGACGCTTTTCCCCTCGGCCCACCTCAACGCATTCATCCTTTAAATCCATTCATCTTTCTCTCCGTCTCTTTTCATCCGCCGCGTTACTTTTGCCGATTATTCCCTGCGGAATTAATTTTCGGATTACCCCTCCCCCCCCCCCCTCAATTATTACCCCCCCCCCCTCAATTCGTTTTAATTGTCTTTTTCTTCGCATTTCGCCCATTCATCGAACGGCATTTTCAGTGAATGCTCATTTATGAAATGGACAATCTGCTCACACTTCGACCTTTCCTCTTCGTTTTCTTTGTAATTTGTTCTTCGCCCGCCTTTTTGTCGGCTTGCGACGAATCCAACGGAACGCCAATCGAAAGGGTAAACGAATTGAAAATTCAAATGGACACAATGTCATAAATAATACTGAACATTTTCAGCCCATCTCAGCGCCATCCTCCGACCAGCAGCAAATCGAATTGGACAGCCCAAAGGCAAATTCAAGAACAGTGCGGGAAGCGGGGGGCACTGACACTGCGGGGAATGCAACGGCAGACGCGGGGAGTGTCGGCAATGGGACGGCGGACGAAGCGATGAGCACGACAATCGACTGGTAAGGGAGCGGGGGGGGGGGGGGAGCAGTGCCATGGCATGAATGTGCGGTTGCCTTTGAGGTGGAGCAGTTTGGCCACTCAGTCGCCTCTCGTCGTCCAAAGGGATTCCGCCAATGCTTCCGTTTCGAATTCTTCCGCTTCTGTGCCAATCGCTTCCGCCGCCTCTTCTCCGAATGCGACTTCTCCAAATTCGTCGGACAATTCAACTGCCACCGCCAAAAACAGTGCCATTCAGCGCCCTTTCCTTCTGTTCACTGTTCTGGTCGCTTTTGGGGCAATGGCGACGATTTTATGAGCGGCGGAACGAACCCAACGAAATCCGAACGGAGGACGACATAAAAGCAGAATCGTCGTCAAATGCTTATTTGTTGATCTATTTTTAGCTTTTGACAATCCGTTTGTTTGCTTCATTTGTGATTTCCTTCCGCCGATGGCAAATTAAGTCTTTTGAAATGTTTTTAGTCTACCTTTTTTCTCATTGAGCATTTATTTTTAACTGAAAATGATAAACATTTTTTCTGTGATTTGACTCCGATCAGTCAATTTCTTCGTCACACCTTTCAAAAAGGACCCCCCCCCCCCTCCTCAATCTCCGAGAATGATTGACAAATTGGGTCATTCGCCTTCACTCACCGCTGACGAAACAATGGAAAAGTTTTGGGTCAAAAATTCCCTGGGGGCATTTATCAAAACAAAAGCCCACCCGCCGTCTTCCTTCTGCTAATGACTACCCAATTAGCATTTTCCCCTTCCCTTTGTGTTTTTGGTTGCTTTTGTTAATGATTCATTAATTTGTTGGGCCTTTGCGCCGTTCGTTCCGTTGCCTTTGCCCTTTTTTGTCCTTTGAAATTGCCTTTTTTACGTGTGCTTCGTTCGTCCCCAGCTGTCTGCTTTTGTTTTTTCCTTCCAATCGATCCCTTCGCTTTTCCCCCATTTTTCTTTGGCCATCCGTTCGCTCATTTTTCTCCTTTTCCGTCCGCTTAATTCACTTGGCCATTCATTTGTCGTCCTTCCTTCGCATTATGCCGCCTGTCTCAACTGATTTCGGAGAGGAAAACGGCGAAATTTGCGCCTTCCAACAGCGATTTGAGTCATTAATTGGACAAATTCCGGCGGAATGTGCGCCAATCGAAGCAGCACAAAAAATGGAAAAGCTTCGATTTGTGCACGCGGTTATGGTAATGGCAAATTCGGACGGAGAAAGGGGGGAGAGAATAAAGGTGAACAAAACAAAGAAAAAAGAAAGGAAAACACTCCCAACAGAAAAGGCACAAGGCACCGCTAAATAATGAAAGGGCAAAGGGACAGCGAAACGGAGCACAAACGGAGGAGCCGAGTTGGGGGGACCCAATTGGAGAAGCGATGAAAGTGTTGAGAGAGACGACCAAAATGTTGGAGCAAATGCTGGACGATTGGAGGGGCGAGGAACGGCGGGGAGGGGACGCGACTTTGTGGCAAACAAAAACGGACGGAGCGATGGCACCGCCGGCGCCGAACGGAACAGTCGAAGGACGCACATGAGGCAGCAGAAGCGGTGGACACTGATCAAACAGCATGGAAACCAACGACAGAAAACACGCGTCACCAGCAGCCGCATTCACTGCTGTCCTCCAAAATCAGTTTTCCAAGCGAATTGCGCAGGTACCGAATGACGGAGGAACGGCACGAGGAATGCATCAGAAACGAAGGAACAATGACGGAAATGGCACAAAATCAAACTATCAAACACAAGCGTGAGACGAAACGCCATGAATTGTAAAAACAGATTTCTTTCTTTTGCCATTTTTTATTTTATTATGACAGTGGGAAATGAATATTTCAGCTGCTTCGTCTTCAATCGACACTTGGGATTTCCGAGTTAGATATGTACAACACTTATATTCGTGAATCTTCCGCCTATTTGCCGTTTTTTCACTTAGTACGGATGTTTTGCGCAGAATATTATTTCCGGGATTTGTCCGTCCTCCACAGAAGTTCCGTTGTTGTTCCCGGGCGCGTATTGAAAGTGCCAATTTATGTCCGGCCGTCCGTTCCGTTCCAATTTGATCTTTCGCAGCCCTTTGGTGCCGTAGTGGGACTCATTCCCCTGAAAATAGGATGTCACTTTTTAAAGAGCATTGGTTGGTCGAAGGGTTACAGTGAGTTTGGCGGAGGCGACGTAAGTGGTGTTCGAAGAGATTTCGACGGGTTCGTCAAAGAGAACGCGAAAAGTTGTGGGCGAACCATCGGAGAGGAAAAAACACTCATTGGAGGCTAGGGACTTGCCCGAATTGAAATTCAAAATCTGACAAAGGCAAAGGACGGTCAATCACAGGCGAATGGGGGGGGGGGGAGGGGCGACCTCAATGAGGACGGTGTATTGGCACGACTCCCTGTTGGAGCCGTAGAGACCAAAGCCGAGGATAAACACCGGAGTGTCGACCATAAACCTGAAAAATGCCAATCGAAATGCAAAAACTGTGCAAATATAAACAAAAAAAAGCACTTCACTCGGTCGGGCGTGCCGGTGTATCCCCAGGAGGACTCAATGCGTTGGAAGCGCTTCACCACCAACTCGGGAGTGTACAACCCGCGATAATTGGACGGGAAAGGCATGGGCTGTTTAGGGCCCAAATGGTAGTAGAGGAACACGCTGACCATCTCGGCATCGGTAAGCAATTTGGTCGGGGCTGACAATGAGACACAACGCCAAATGAAAAGCAAAACAGACGGACGAACCGACGAAAGTGGCAAAGTCGGACGGACTGATCAGCGGAAAACGAATTTTGGAGAGGGCGGAGCCGAGGACGAGGCGCAAATTGTCGGGAGTCGGCTGTAATTCCTTCGCCCGGCACTTTTCAAATGCCCAACGAAGAGACTGAAGAAAACGAAAAACGAATTTGGAAAATGCAAAACAAAACAAACCCACCGCCTTGAACAGAGTCAACTCTTTGACCCGAAGAGTGTCCCTGCCGAGCACAACGCAAAGCGTCTCGTGGTCAATGCTCAGAAAGTCGTCCGATTTCATCGCCTCTTGGGTCTCTTCGTCGATTATTTCCAAACATTGGTTCGCCAATCGCTTGAAATTTAAGAAATTTAAGTATTTCAGGAAAAAAATTGAACAGCCCAAAGGAAAATATCTTTAAAAACTGAGAAAGTAAATTTAACTAACGGTTAAATAAATCTTTGAGTTTCCATTCTAATTTAAATTGCCATTCGCTCTCATTTCACCTGTTCATCATAAAAGCGCGCCTTGGACAACAACATAAACGCATTGTCGCCGTTCAGACAATTCTCCAGGAAATTCACACACGCACTTTCCAAAGTCGGGACGGCGTATTTTTTGGCTGTGCCATACGAAAATGAACAAAAATTGGCATAAAAAGGCTCACCGGTGTACAAAATGCTCATCACGGATTCCTTGGTGATGCTCTGAATGTCGTCGGTGTACAGAAAAGTGAGCAATGCCTCGAACGCCTCGCGCTCGACGTCGACGAGTTCCAATTCCTAAACGAACATTGCGAATGGCATGGCAAAGGTTGAGGAGGCCCACGCGAATGCAATTGGCACAGTCGGAAGAGTCGCCGAAACGGAACATCGCCTCGAACACCGCCGAGCCAACCGAAAGCACAAATTTGTGGGCGGGGATTCTCTGAGAAGAGAAGCCAATCATTGCCAGTGGGGGAGGGACAACAAACCTGGACGGACCCATCCGAGCCACGGAAAATGAAGAAAATGTCGGCCAAAGTGTCGTTCATCAGCATGAAAGTGAGCCTTTCCCGGGCCGACGGAAGCGTCGCCTGCCAACCGAGCGCCCCAATGCCCCCACGGCCATTCAGATGGGCAACATTCTCAACTTTGTTCACTGAAACATTACAAGATTGGCAAAAATAATCCAATGGCATCGCTTACTGCGCCTTTTGCAGATTTTATTGGTCAGTCGAACGTTGGACTCTTTCGGCGGGCATTCGTCCGTCTTTTCCTCCATGCTGTTCCGGTGTACACTTCGTTTGCTCCGAAAGTTGGGCATTTTTAGGGTTGGAAGTTTCCTCCCCGTCTCGTCGATTTGCACATCGGCCACTCGTCGAGGGGACCACCAAATTCGATGACAAATTACGCTCCAAATTCGCTACATTCTGTTCTACAGAGCTTTGCGAATCGGCTGCCAATGAGAGGGATTTAAACATCAAAGGCAATCGGAGGCTCACTTTTGGTCAATTTGTAAAAATTGCTGGTGGAATTTGTCATTTCATGTTCTGTGCCGTCGTTTGTTTTGTCCTCGACTTCGGAACACTTTTTCTCACGTAATTGCTTTTGAGAGGCCATTTGGAATTCGTCAAAAGTGCGCTTTCCTTCTCAGAAAGAACCGCAAAATCAGACCCAAAATTAATTATTAGCTGACAGACAAATACGCATTTTTATGGCATTCTGTTATTTAATTTAAAGATAAAGAATGAACAAAAATTGAATTTAACAAAATTCTCTCAAGCTTAACACATTTTCTAACAATCACAGTACAATTAATGAAAAAAAAAATATTGCACTTTAAATGGGAAGGAATGTTAAAAGATAAAAATAATGAATAGAAATTTAAAAAACTAAAAATAAGTCTTCACAAGCCTATAAAATCATTCAGAGAAAGAATTGGGCAATGAGATTTAAAAGGCCACAAAAAATAAGGAAAGAATGAAGCGCAATTTGCCGATGAGTGAGTCGGCCTTGCATTTGGAGACGTTTCAGGTGCACAGCGCAAGGGAGCAGAAACATCCAAACGAGGCCAGAAATGGAGCCGATGTAACTGAACGAAGGAACGGAGGGATAAGGGAAATGGAAGGGATGCGATTAGTCACCGGAGAATTGCGCCGACATGAGGATAAAACATGGCGAAGGACAAAGCGACCGACAAAATGGCCAAATTGATCAGAACGACGTAGAAAAAGCTAAACAAAGGAAGGCAATTCGGCGAGGATGGCACCCAAAACAGCGGGGATTACCCGGGGTAAACACAGCCGACGAACACGTAACTGAACTGGACACGGATGAGGTACATAAGCAGAGGGAGGACGGTAAGCATTTGGAAGAGCAAAAAGACACGGGCGACGGCACTGAGCACGTCGCCAGTGCCGAAATTGTTCAAAAAGTTCTAAAATTAATGGGGAAAGAGAAAAGGGAAGCAAAACGCACATCGGCAATACAATCTCTGAAAGTGGGAAAGGCGAGGAAGAAAAGCGAACCGATGAGAATGTAACAAAAGGCGGACAACGCATAACCGACGAGCAAATCACGAGACTAACGGAAAAAGCTGAAAAATAAAGCAAAAACCGAAGAAGAAAGCCTCACATTGTTCTCGGGGTTCTTTTGGTTGCGCAGAATCGTCAGAATTGCGTTGTGAATGAAAAAGGCGAGTGCCAAAGTGCCGCTGAGGGCGGGGAATTTCCAACTGAAAACTGAAAAAAGAAACAGTGGTAAAAGGAAAAATAAGGGGGGGGGGTAAAGGATTTTTTTGAAAAAATATCCGAGGGGGGGGCAAACAAACGAACGTTTCACAAAGTGTTCGGAGGTCGGGTCGAAGAAATCGACATTGAATTTGCATTCGATGGCCTTTGAAATGGTAAAACACATCAAATAGCAAATGGAAATAGTGCCTAAAAATAATAATAATTGAGAAAATAAATGACAAAAAGCCGACCCAATCCATTGAAATTCATGAAGAAAGTCGGCGACTTAAAATTGAGCAACGGAAAGAGAAAAAGCGCCAAAATGAGCGGAACTCCGCCCTAAAGAGAAAAGGCAAATTATGAAGGGATAAACGCATTAATTGGTGCCAAATCAGAAGCCATGACAGGCGGGGGATTCCCCAAGTGCCGACTGGTCACCTGCAAAGTCCAAATCCGACGGAAAAGGCCGTCGCGCGACAATAAATGCCAATCCCACGGGTCGCCAAGGACCAATCCCTTGGCCAACACAAACAAATCCCGCGCTTGGCTGGGCTCATAGACTCTTTCGAGACAGAAAACTAAACAGTTTTATTTTACTAACTGAAGGAGCCCCACTTTTTTCCCCCGACAAATTTCTTTTTAATTGAATTTAGGAGTTTATTTTTTTTTGTTTCTTTCGGAATATTCTATTATTTTTTGATTATTTATTATTTCCCTTTTTTGTTAGTTGAAAAAAAATATTTAAAAAAATTTGTCTAATAAATGCGGCGTCGCTGACAATGACTGACTGACCGTCGCAGCTGAGAGTGCCGTTGACCATAATCGGAATGATCGATGAGTTCGGCTGCAATGCCTCTTCAATTAGCCAAATGAATTGGAAGTGAAATGGGACAACCGTTGACAATGTTTCCGGTGTAAAACAGAAAGTTGGACATCAACACAAAGTAAAGAATGACGCCGCCGACGAGGACCAAAATGGAGAAAAACACGGAGAAATATTCGCCACGTCCTCCCCCAAAAGAAACGGCAAACGTCCGAAAAGTCGGCGCCCGTTCTGTCGAGGGCTAAAAAAGAGAGAAATTGGGGTGAAAGGAAGGAAAAGCGGCGGTCACCCAACGAATTCGGACTTTCGACCACACGAAAAGCGGTGTAAAAGGCGAGGGCGGCCATCAGAAGCATCAGAAAGAGGCCCAGGAGAAAGCCGGACTGATGAATGGCCCAGGGAATGGTGAGGAGACGAAAAGCGAAGAAACGGAAATTACAAAACGAACGGCGGACACAAGCGAATGCAATTGCTTACCTTGTGCCCATCATTGTGTTCCAAATGGAGAATCTGAAAAAGGGAGCACAAACATTGGTAAAACAATTAAATTTTAATTATGCCATTGTTTTTACATTGTGACTAAACTGCTCTGCTTGCCCTCCACGTCTTTGAAATCGTCAAAAGGCAAAATGGAGAAAAATATGGCGGGAATCACATGGGAAGGCATTCTCTGAAAAGATGGAAAGGCACAAAATGCGATTTAAAGGGGCATTTTCAGAGAAACTGACCAAATGCGAACCGCCGGGGTCCAATCGGTTGAAAAGTCTGTAGCGAATGGCCATATTTTCTTCACGGTGAATTTGGCCGGGCGGAAATTGCGAAGGCAAAGGGCAGGGAATGGGAGAAGGGTTTTGAAGCAACGAAAACAAATAGGGACGACGCGAAGAAGGACCATCGGAAAGGGACAGAAGAAAATTGAAAAAGGGAGGGGAAAAAGGGGGAACAAATGACATTTTAGGAAAAATTTATTATTTTTTGAAAAAAAGTGATGACATCATCAGTCCTATTTGACAAAAAAAGGGGAAAAGAAATAAAAATGGAAGATTAGTAATAAATATGGAAAAAATGACCGGAAGACTCAATTTCGGGCACTTCTCCGCCCAAAACGGACCGATTGTCTCGCGAAAGGACGGGCGTGGGACTGAGCAACAGCCGCTGGTCAAAACTGAAGAACGGAATCTGACGCAACTCACCCAAACCGACCTCCGCGCGATTGGAATGCCCTCAGCCGCGTCCGCTTCTCCCCTCCGCCCGCTTATGATCGGAATGCCGGCCATTTGCTCGCCGGTGCCGCTGAATTCGCCCGAGGGATGCTCCGATTCATTCCCTTCGGCGCCAAATGGGGAGTCAACGGAGGAAAGCATTCAATTTATAAGTGGCAATGTTAAGGAAATGCAAAATAAAATATACCTAATTAATAAATAATTAGAAAATTTAAAAAAGGGGGGGGGGAATTTTAAATGATTTATTTAATTAACTAAATGAACACGAAAACAGTTTGTGAAGTCGTACATTTAAATCGATCAAAGATTCTTTCTTTCCCCACAATCAGCACCAATTTGATTCCCCTTTTGGTTTATCTCTCTCCGTTTGCTGTTTTTGAGGAGACATTAAACATTAGAGACCGAGCAGGACCGTTTTTCCGGGCCCGGCAAACCGTTTGACCATTTTTAATTGGTCGGGCCAGACATTTTCAAAAATAACATGTCCTCCTGGATCCGGCCTCTCCAAAACGGGTCACGGTCAAACTAGAACTTGCCGGGTCTGGCTCGGTCTTTATTAAAAATTTGAAAGTTTGCAGGGCTGCTTTTATTATTAAAAGATGAAATATTTTAAAATAAAAATTCCGATTTTAATAGAATGGGACTAGAGTTTCGGAATTAGAGAAAACGGATGTCATAATGAGATCAACGATCACAGAAACCCTATTAAAAGTTAATTGAAATAAATCAAAATAATTATAATTTAATAAAATTCATTTTATTTATTTATTTTTTAAATTTATTTATTCAAAATCAAAGGCAAAAAAGGAATCACATGGTAAAATTAGCCTAATCTCTTCTCAGTATACGGTAGTAAAATGTAAACACAAATAATAATCAGTTGCAAATTCGTTTTTCTGCGCGTGTGCGATTTGCGAGAAATTTCGAAAGAATCTGCCCAAAAAGGCGAAGGGTTTAATCTTTCCATGGAACGAAACGTTCGCTTTTTCCATTCATTCGTCGCATTGTTCGATGGAATTGGAATTTGGACACGCAAATCAGCTTATCTCGGCCAAAATTCACAACAAAGGATTCGATGAATGAGCGGGAAAATCCCTCACTTTTGGTGGAAACCCTCGCCACGTTTGGCTCATCGACGAGACTTTTCCATTGAAACGAATAAATGCGTCGGTCCGTCCAATCGACTGACTGAAAGCCGTTCGACTTCCATTCAATTGAAATAAATTAAAAAATGAACGAAAAATGTGCGGAATGCGAAAGAGTGGAGAATCTGCAGAAGGAAAGAGACGACGGCACAGATGGAGGCGAAAAGGACAAAATCGAAGAAACGGTCGAACGGCCCCAATTCCGTGCGGTGGAGGGAATGGACCCGGAGACGGGGTTTGCTGGAGGGAGGGAGACCGAGTGGAGAAAGCCCCTTCAGCAATTTCATACGCATTCAAAAGCAACGGGACGAAGAACAAAGGGATGACGCCACACAGAGGGACCAATACAGTGCCAACATTGTGTTGGACCCAACCAAACTCAGTGTCAGCCCAAAAACTGACGAGAAAGGCACATGGACGGGACAAAATAGCCAAGGGCAAGTGAGTCGGAGTAAAAAGAGCCAATCAGAAAAAGAAGGGGTAAATGAAACCCAAACAATCAGTGGTCACGCCGTTTCGCATCAACAATGACCAACAGAAGCCGATCAGAAGTCGTGGACGAAGACGATCAGAGTGAGGGCGAAGGCGGCTTTTTGTTGGGAGGACAGGTGAAAAAGGAAGAAAATGATTGAGGAAAAGCGTAAAAAGCATAAAAATGGCATTGGAAATGAAAGCCAAAGCGAAAATGACAGAAAATATTTAGCAGAAAAGCAAAAGCTAATCCAAAGAGAGAATTGGATAAATGAAAAGCACAGATCCGCTTCACCATCATGATCATCTGCACTTTGTGCCTTTCCTCCATTCTGAGCAACATTTTGGCATTCAATTTCACTTACATTTGCATGGCTGGCGAGCGACCTGAAAATTTCACGAAATTGGAACAAAGTTTAACCCAATTTATAATCTCGAATCAATCTGAATTCATTGTCAAAGAAAATGTAAGTTTTGCGAAATGGGAAGAGAACGAGTGGAAGGAGCTCGGCTACAACCCGAATTTGGACTACTCCAGTCAGCAGCGCTCAATGCTTTTCATGGCCGTGGCCGTTGGCGCTCTGATCACCGTATTCCCTCTGACAGTACTCCTCAACCGTTTCGGCTCCCGGTAGTCCCCCCGATGGCTTACTTCTCTGATCAATCCTCGTCTCAGCTTAGTGTTCGGCTCCCTCGGCTTCATTTCTGCCATTGCCACATTGCTGCTTCCATTATCTGCCAATCTCGGGTTCCCATTCATTCTCGGCATCCGAATTATCCAAGGTGTGTTGTTCCACACACATAATTCCCCAAATGCTTCCCTTTCGGCGCCGCTTTCTCCGCGTGTCTCCCGGTGATGGGTTCAATCACCTCAAATTGGTCGTCCCTGAAACAGAATGGCATCTTCATTGCCATTCTGTCCAGCTTCCTCCAGGTTGCTCATTTGTGAATGAATGCCAATTCGTTCTCCCATCCCCCAAAGATCGCCCCCATTTTCACCATGCCAATTTCCGGCGCCCTTTGCACCTCTTCCGTTGGTTGGCCCTCGGTTTATTACCTCCACGGCATTGTGTCGCTTCTCCTCTTCACCTTTTTTATGCTTTATCATCGAAATTCGCCCACAAAACATCCGATGGTGGACCGGGCAGAATTAGTCAAAGTGAGCAGAGAAAGTGTTTCACTTTTGACAGACCATTCCATTGGGTTTTTAGGTATTGTTCGGGAAGGGGTCAATTTACAGTGGGCCGGGGCAACAGAACAAACGGAAGGGCCGTCGCGTCCCTTTGCGCGCGTTTTACTCCGACAAGGCAATTTGGGCCATTTTGGTCGCTTCGTTTGGCAACTTTATGGGCACACAACTGTCCCTGCAGTTCATGCCAACTTACATCAACAAGGCATGGCATGGGCCAAAAAAAGCGATCGATAGAAACCAAATCGGTCCCCCCAAAGGTGCTGCACATGCCAATCGAAAGCACGGGCTTAGCATCGGCCATCTCGCCAGTGATCATGTTCTTCATCAAACTGTTGGCCGGCCAAAGTTCGGATCGGATAAAGTAAAATGCCGGGGGAAGGGCGGTGGGGGGGGGGGAAATGCCGACGAATGTCCAAGCGCAGATTCATCGATGACCGGTGGAAGCTGCGCATTTACAACACTCTGTCCATGGGCATGATGGGTGTGCTGTTCATTGTGCTCGCTTTCCTCGACCCCACCACTCAGCCGTCCCTTTGTCTGGTCATTCCCTCCCCTCCCCTCCAAATGCCCTCCCCTCCCCCTTTCTCTCAGTTCGTTTTGATCGCTTCCACTTGCATTTTGGGCTTCAACTCGGGCGGCTTCTTCAAATCCTCTCAAATGGTCTCCCGTCAGCACTCCCACTTCACTTTGGCTAACATTTCCTTCCTCAACTGCGTTTGTATGCTTCTCACCCCGCTGCTCAACGAAGTGATTGCGTCGGACAATGCGCCAAGTGAGCAAAATTGGCAGAATTTTCAAATTCTAAATAATTCGCGGGTTGGCATTTCCCTTCCGTTTTGTGCCGTTTAGGCGACTGGGCCATCGTTTTGCTAATCCATGGGCTGACCCTTTGCTCCACCAATGCCTTTTTTTGCGTGTTCGCTTCAGCAAAAGGCGCTCCGTGGGCGTTGGATACCGCAAAGACTAAGCCAACGCGAAAGAAGCGAATGGTAACACCAACAGCAGAGAGAGAGGAAAGGGGGAAAGGGAAAAAAGAAGCACAAACAGAGAGAAACGGCGGATGACGTCATAAACCAATGGCATTTTGTCGGGAAATATTCTGCGAATCAATGCAGAATTTTATTTTGATAAATCAATTTGAAAAGAAAAACAATTTCGAAGAGTTCGTTCGTCATAAGAAACAGAGATAAAAATGGTGGAAATAACTCAGCAGATTCTCCGCCTTCTTTCGTTCGCCCTTTTCTCAGTCCATCACTTCCAATTTCACCTTTTTCTCGGCGCCCCCTCGGCTCATCCGCTTCTTCCTGCCCAATTCCAATTTCGCCCATTCTCCGTCCCTTCCCTTCCATGTTACGTCCTTTGAATCTTCGTCCTCAGAATCGGAAAGGAATTCCTTTTTGACGTTGAAACTCTGTAAGAATTCAAAATTATAAATTGGCGATTTGCTTCATCGGTTTCCACCTGAATTTTGCCTTCCCTCACGTCCTTAATACTCCTCGAAATCCGCCGGTGCCTTGCGCCGATTTTTGTCTGATGCTTTTCGCTCATGTGTTCCCAATATTCGGCGCATTCGAAGTTTTTGTCGCACAACAAACAGCTGATTGTGGGAAGAAAAAAGTCAATTTTAAGAGGGATTATGAGAAAAATTGGGAAAAACAATCACTAATCGCAAAAAAGGCATATAATTTGTGAACGCACCAAAAAGTGACTTCACTAAGACCCGAAGGCATCAGTTTTTCCATGTAGTCGACCTACAACAATAATATAAGTTTTAACAAATTGAGAGAAATATAAAAGCGAAACAATAAAAAAAAAGGAAAGTAAAAGCGAAACAAAAGTAATACCACGTATTCATTGGCAGAAACGCAATTGCGATGGCGGGCCAATTCGTGGAGATGGTAGGCAGTTTCGCCCTTAAAAGTGCGGGTGCGCGTGCATTTGACACCTGTGGGAATTATTTGAAACGTTTTTAGACGGAAGGTCTCAAAGGGAGGGGCGGGGGGAGAACGCGAGGTAAGTATAAAAACCGCCCGCAAAATTCCTCATTCCTCAAAAAATGATTTAGTGGTAAAATTTTTGTTTTTATTTTGCCAATACCCCCTCCAAATTTGTTCTGACAAATGAGTGTGAGAGAAGAACAGACCCATAACAGAAAAATCATTGGAAGAATCAATATATATTTTTTGCTCTTCGACTAAGTTTTTCAAACGATATTTCTTGATTTTAAGCAAGGTAGACGAAAAGATCGAATACTTTTCCAAAATTTATGATTTTTTGGGGTGCACTTCATTTCCCCCCATGTCGTTTCCCCCCGAAAATTTTTTGAGAAATTTTTCAGCGATTTTTTAGAAATTTTATAATGAACTACTAAGTTTTTTCAAAAATTTTCTAAAAAATGCTGAAAAATTTCTCAAAAAATTTTTTTTCTTGAAATTTTCGTACTAAGAAAATCTTAAGAATTTTTTTATGAAAAATTTCTAGGTTTGAGAATTTTTTTTTTTTTAATTTTTCGGGGGGAAACGACGGAGGGAGGGGGGGGAAACGACACGGGGGAACGACCTGCTCCGGATTTTTTGATAAAATTTGTTAAACATTTATGGAAATTTAGTTGTCCGGCTATTGGGTGGGTGAGAAAAGCGCAACAACTTACAGAGGAAGAGTTCCTGCTTAATTTGCTGCGAAGGAGTGCCCGAATTGCGAGTGCTTCGTCGGGAAGTGTTCGGAGTCTGAGAAGAGTAGTCAAGAGAAGACAAATTCTAAACACAAACTGAAATATCACAATCAGAAGGAAATGCCGGATAAAAAAATTCAGGGGGCTAACGAAGAGGGAATAATATGGGGGTGGGGGGAGGGTGTTCTCCCGGCTACCCCCCCCCGCCCCCACCTCCCCTCCGAATGACTTTTTTTGTTACTTTTCGACTTCTTTTTTTTGCGATGTCGTTTCAAAACTTTTGGGATTTTTTTTTTCATTTTCGATTTCGGGAGGTTATAATCCATTCAGCCCCATTGTCTAATTCAAATGGCAATTGTCCACCTCGGAACTCTTTTTGGGCTGACTAAGCCGCGGTCTTTGAAGCAATTTCTTCTTTATACGTTCCAACAACACTTTGCACTTTGGCATTTTATGCACCAAAAAAGGCGGCGGCCTTTTCACTTCCTCCTCATCCTCCGAACTTTCTTCTGACTCCGATGGCTGAAAATGTCTTTTTGAAGCACACGACCAAAAAAATCAAAAACAAAAAACTCACTTCAGCCGTTCTCACAGAAATTGCCGCGCCCGGTCGTAATGACCTCTTCCGCGCAGTTTGAACTGCTTTCGGCTTGTCCAAAGTTGGCGAAGGAATTATCGAACATTTTTTCATGATTATTTCCTCCAATTGTCTTCGGTCCAACACTTGAATTTTGTCACTGCAAGTTGTTGTCTCACGTTCCATATTCTGCGTGATAGATGAATCCAAAACAAAATCGCGATAAAAAAGAGCAGGGTCGCCAGGGTTTGCAGGATTCGAACAATCGGTCATTTTTGGAAGCGCATTTTGGCCCTTCGAAAGTTCCCCTGTCGCAGAATTGTCCGTTTTGTCCTCAGTTTGTCCGTCTTTCTCAGGAAAACTCTCAGCGAGCGGAATGTTCTCCAAATTCAACTAAATATAAAGAACAATTGTCCATCTCTGTATCATTTCGTTCACACATTTTCCGTTTCTGCCGGTCCATTGTTTTGACTTCCGTCCTTCGAAATGAGTGGCACTATTCCCTGGGCCTCAATTTGGAATTCGTCTGCAAATTCCTGTTGGAACTGTTCACAGATGTCCCTCAACTCCATCCCGTCATATTCAATTGACGGATCATTCGCAGACTTTTCTTGGTTCCCGTCATTAGGGAAAAGGATATTCATCACGTCATTAGTGTCGTTGAAAGGCCTTGTCACAGAAACTTCAGAGGGCAATGTGCCACAAACTTCTTCAGCGATCTTTTTATCTAAATTTGCAAACGGTGAGTCCGAGAAAAGGAAGGAAAAATAAATGAAGGCGAGGGGGGAGGGGAAGAGGACTCGAAAATTGTTTTATAAATTGGCTAAAATTGCCAGACAAAATCTGTTATCAAAAAATTTACCCTGGGGGGCGCCTATCGTCACCATGGGACCCCTCTGGTCCCGAAAAGTTTAAAAACGCCGCAAAAAACGCTTTTAAAAGCAAAACAAAAAGAAATCATTGATTTAAATGGCAGAATCGCTTCGTAAAATTAGGCGTCGACCCCGTCCCCTTATTTATGTATGGAATGGAAAAGGACCTCCGTCAAATTCAGGAGCCTTCTTGGCATTGCCATCGGTGGTGTCCGCAATTCCTTCGCTTGCGACGGAGTGTTCACTTTGGGCGGGGTTTGCTTTGTCTGACGATAAACACTTTTTGTTGGACTCCTACGGTAAAATTAAAGTTGGGTTTGGACTATCCTTTTAGTTAATGCCTTTTTCGCTCGTTCCTGAATTTCCTTTTCCCAGGACTTCGGCAGTTCGTTTTGGCTCGTCCCCGTCCTCCCATTGTAATAGTACTGATGCGTCGGATTGGACCTCGACCGCATTTTGCGCCAACCACCAAATTTCTCCTCCTCGAGCGCAAGCAAAATTTTGTCCTTTATATCCTCGTCGACAAGAAGAGAAGTCTCAAACTCGAAATCTTCGGGCTCCTTAATAAGTTATTTATCGCTACGCATCAGTAAGAATTTCTCGACAAACTTTTTTTATTTGCACTGGCATTTCTTGGCAAACATTGGACCCTCCTCCAATCGGACGCACTGATTTATCTAAAAATAAATAACGAAGTGATTGTGGAAGAAACTCTTGTCCTTCCCAAAACGCGTCGTCCATTATTTCATCCCCTAAATGTTGAAAATCGTGCCAACCCGGTGCTTTCTCCTCCAAATTCGGTTGGTTTCGTACTCTTCCGACTCCTTCCGTCCCTTTTTCTGTCCTTTTACTGCTGCCCTGGACCATTTCGCCTGTCGTTGAGTCGTTCAGCGTCATTTCTTCTCGGATGATATTCGAATACTGATTGCCAGGCTGATTATTGCTGTCGTTCAGAAAATGGATGAAATTGCTGTCCACGGACATTCTGCTGTCATTTGGTAAGGACAGATTTGGAGAAAAGGGGGAAGACTCGGGCGGAACTAAAGAGAAAACCGAATATTTTCACAATGAGTTACAACCTTACTCAGTTTGGGCATTCCATAATTGGTTCGATTAACTGGCGTAGACGTCAAAAATGACGGCATGCATTTCGATTGGGCAGTCGCAGGCAAAGGTTTTTCAAAAAAGGGAATCGGCGAGTTCACACAATGGGGCGGAGCAAGTGGACCACGAGACGAAGAAGGCACTAAATAGTGAAGGATTTGAAAAGCAATAGAGAGCACGGCACTTTTGCAGATTAAGTGGCCCGATGAAAAAGCAAAACCAAAGAGAGACCCTTGTTTTTTTAATTTTCAAAACTATTTTATATTTGCAGGGTCATTGACCAAATAGGTACATGTTATTACTTTGTCCCTCTTTGGTTTTTCATCGGGCCATGTCCAACGAAGATTAAACAAATCCCTTTTCATACCGTTAGAAGTCGATGAGTCGACAAGATTTTTAATCATAGTAAAGGCCCTCTCCGCAGTCGCTTCAACCGAAACAGAGCCTTTAGTTTTGGCAGCAGAATTTATTTTGCGGCTTTCAGTAATTGGGTCTTGTGGAACATTCTGAAATTAGGAACCGCTGAATAGATTAACTTAAAACACGAATCACACCAATTGTTTGCGCTGGAAATTCGCGTTCGATTCCAAAGTCGGTGCCGAATTCGAATGGATGGGTTCATCGGGCACTTTGTTCTCTTGCTTTTTCTTCTTTTCTAAGCAAACCGGACATCTGTCCAAAACGAATTCCACCATTGGCTTAGTTGGGTAAAAGTAATTTTGCTTCAGCTCATTGTGAAGGGGTGTCTTCGCCTTGTGATTACCTTTCACATGAACACTTAATTTGGAAAATTATTTTGGTTGCTACAGATTTGTGTTTTTCATAAATATTGTCCTAACTAAATATATAAAGCTATTTAAGTTATGGGCAAATCTGATGATAGATTTGGACAACTTTTTTTTCAATTTTCCATGGGTATTATGGGTTTTTTTTTGAGAACCAAACACTCTCGGCTTAAAAGTCGTTAAGTATAAGGAATGATCGATATAGTTGAACATTGATCAACATATAAAATGGAAAAGAACCATACAAATTAAAACAATGAATAAGCCAAATTTCAAATCCTTATCGAGGACTTGGGACCGGTCGAATTTAAGAATTTGGATTCTTACATAATTCGTTGAAGCGAACAAACCTTTCAATTTCGGAAAAAACATCCTCCAGAGGAAGTAAAATGCGTTTTTGTTCCTTGTCCACAAGTCTCACAACCCATTCTCCATTGATAGGACAGTCCCTCACTTCAAAAACGTTCCTTATTTTGTCACTTGGACCAAAGGTGTTTCCGACTCTTTTGATCAACTAATATATAAAATTTTTAAATGTTTTCTGATAAATTCACATACGTCTTCGTATTTAGTTCTGCTGACTCCGTACAAATATTTTGAGGCTGAAAATTGTTGGACGAATTCTCGTTCATATTGTTTTTGCATTCGAGGATCAGCCCAACAGGAATACGAATGTATAGAAGACATAAAAAATTTCGATCTCTTAAAGTAAAAAGAAATTATGTTTACCCGTAAAAAATTTAACAAAAACAGAGTACAGAAAATTAAAGAAAAATAATTAAGTAAATATGAAAACAAAGGCATCCGTGGAAAATTTTTCGTTTTTTTTTGCAGGTTAAGTTTTCTTCATTCGTGAGTCAATCTTAACCCTACAGTTCAGAAAATATTTCGGTAATACTTTGGTTTGTCCCCCCTATTTTTCAAAAAAAAATAAAAAGTTGAAAAAATTCGTGAAAACGCCATTCCTGGGGGGTTCTCGAGGTCGCTGACCACGAATTGAGCATCAGTTTTGGCTAATTTCGAACCCCGGACCCGAATTCGAACAAAAAGTCAAAAATTAAAATTTTTCAAAATTTTTTTTTATGTTCGAATCTACACAGAATGACCAATTTTTAATGTTAGAACAGTTTTAGACCAATTTTAGCTTGTTTTAATAAATTTTAGAACAATAGTGAGAATTTTGAAAATTTTTAGTTTTCGACTTTTTGTTCGAATTCGGGTTCGGAGTCCGGAATTATAAGAAATGAATGTCATATTCGTGATTAGCGACCTCGAAAACCCACAGGAAAGGCGTTTTACACGACTTTTTTAAAATTTTTATTTTTTTCGAAAAATAGGGGGGACAAACCAAAGTATTACGGCTCTTGTGCAGTTTAGGCCCCATATACAAAATTTTTTTTTTACATTTCAGAATAAAATATGCCAATCTATAGGTTTTCGTGGTCGCTGATCGCGAATCCGGTATTCATTTCGTCCAATTCCAAATCCCGGACCCGAATTCGAACAAAAAGTCGAAAATTAAAATTTTTGATTTTCATATTATTGGTCAGCATTGTTTAAATACACGGAAACGAACTGAAAGTCATCAGTGCTTCAATTAAAAATCATTTAAACTATTTTTAGACTAAAAATGAAAAATCAAAAATTTTAATTTTCGACTTTTTGTTCGAATTCGGGTCCGGGATTTGGAATTGGCCGAAATGGATGCCGGATTCGCGATCAGCGACCCCGAAAACCTATAGATTGGCTTCTTTTATTCTAAAATGTAAAAATTTTTGTATATGGGGCCTAAACTGCACAAGAGCCAGTATTACCAATATTTCATAGTGTCTTAATGGCTTTTGCAAGACAGCCAATGGGAAAAAGGAGGGAAGTTCAAGTCCTCTCCACAACATTATTATACTTTTTTTGTCCAAAAAATAAAAATATATTTTCGAAAAATCATTTTTCCGACTAATTAAAAACCGCCAAGGGGTAGAAAAATAAAAATTCATGGATATACTTTAGTCAACCCCCCAGAAAATAATGGCATAAATGCTATACCAATCGATTCGTCTCGACGAGCTACGCACGAAAAAATAGGTCTCCAGTTGCGTAAATGCCAAAAAACCGGTTTTTGAACCGGTTTAAAACTCGAAAAATTGAGTGGAAAGGGGGGCTCCTGACCCCTTAAAACGGTCAAATTCGGACAAATTTGGTATCATTCGAAAGCTCTTGATGAGCTAAGTCTAAAAAACAAGGTATAAATTTGAACCAATGCCATCTAAGCACTGGGACAACTGAGTCCCAGTGAAAATGGACACTTCAGTACCGAAAAATAATAAACGGGAAATAACAATTTAAAAGCAAATTTTCGCAAAAGGGAGACTGTGACAACTGAGTCCCAGTGAAAATCGACATTTCAGTACCTAAGTGTCGATTTTCACTGGGACTCAGTTGTCCCAGTGCTTAGATGGCATTGGTTCGAATTTATACCTTGTTTTTTAGACTTAGCTCATCAAGTGCTTTCGAATGATACCAAATTTGTCCGAATTCGACCATTTTAAAGGGTCATAAGCCCCCCTTTTCACTCAATTTTTCGAGTTTTAAACCGGTTCAAAAACCGGTTTTTTGGCATTTCCGCAACTGGAGACCTATTTTTTCGTGCGTAGCTCGTCGAGACGAATCGATTGGTATAGCATTTATGCCATTATTTTCTGGGGGGTTGACTAAAGTACACCCAATTTTTCAAGCCATTTCTTAGGGGGTGTTTTTTCCCGATTTTATTGCATTTTTTATTGATTTCGGGAAAAAAAGGCCAAAAAAGGCACCAAAACGGCAAAATGCCAAAAAAGGCATAATAAAACAACGTAGAAGCCTCAAACCAAGTGGAAAATGTGCTATTTATGCTTAATATATCGAAACTAATGCGCAGAAAAAAAGGCATATGCCTCAAAAGTCGGTCTCTATTTATATGTTACATGTTAAATTCGAATTTCATTTTCAAAATATTCTAAGGAAATAATCAAAAGCAACCCCTAACAAAGGAGAGGTACCGGAAAATATTGATCATAGGCCCCAAACTCAAAAATGCTTAAAAACGGTCAGAATCGATGTAAAAAGGTTCGAAATGGGTTGGAAAAATAGAATTAGGGGCGCGCTTGCCCTTTTTCAGGATGAAAAGTGCCGAAAATGGAGTGCCAAACTCAGCTGGGACTCAAGTGACCGCATTATAAAAAGCAGTCCAAAGACATTTTAAATATTTTTCTAGGGTAATTTTTGGCGCTGATCACGAATAAGACCTTTATTTTGCAAAATTCCGAACCCCGAACCCAAATTATGAAATCGAACCGACTATTTAATAGATCCTCAAAATTGTTAAAACTATTTTTAAACCAGCAGTCAGAAAATGGTAAAAGAACGTCAAATATAAAAGATTGAATTTAGCTTATTGCGCTAAAAAACCGCCGCACACTCGACTACGGCGGCCAGTAGGTGGGGCGAGACTACGGGCTACGGAAAGAAGTCCGCGCGTGACCCGCAGGCGGTTGACTGATTGGCGGGGGCCCTTCGGGCCCCCGCAGTCAACCGCCTGTGGCGCTCGTCAGACTTTTTCCTCCGCCCTCCGTCTCGCCCCACTACTTGCTCCGTCTTCGCATGCTCCCTTTTGCGAAAGTTAGATTGTCTTCGATCCGTGTTCAGCAACCTCAAAACCCCTTAATAATATGTTTTCTTTTATTTATAAATTTTGAGTTTTTGTTCGAATTTGGGTTCGGGGTTCGGAATTTTGCAAAATAAAGGTCACATTCGTGATCAGCGCCAAAAATTACCCTAGAAAAATATTTAAAATGTCTTTGGACTGTTTTTTATAATGCGGTCACTTGAGTCCCAGCTGAGTTTGGCACTCCATTTTCGGCACTTTTCATCCTGAAAAAGGGCAAGCGCGCCCCTAATTCTATTTTTCCAACCCATTTCGAACCTTTTTACATCGATTCTGACCGTTTTTAAGCATTTTTGAGTTTGGGGCCTATGATCAATATTTACCGAGGTACCCAAGTGACCGTGGGACTTCCGAATGAAACTTTCAGGATAGGTAGATTACCCCCCTTTTGTATTATAAAATTTTTTTTATTTTTGCTAAATGAAGCTTCTGGCTGAGATATGAAGCTTTTCCTTTTTGCCTGATCAATATCATTTACAAAGAATGAGAAGCCAATGTGAGCGTCGATGGCCCAGTGGGTGTGCCTTCCATTCTTTTTTTCTTCTTCTAAAGTTCAATTCCCCCACCCTGCAAATAATTGTTTTGGTTCTTTTCCCTATCCAAAACATTTTTAATATCATATTAACATAATAATTTTGGCCTTAATATTTTTTTTTTGTTTTTTCCTATCCAAAATTTTTTTAAACTTTTCAACATTAATAAATTTGGTCTTGAACATTTTTTTTCATTTTTATTGAATCTTAATTTTAACTTTCATAGAAATTTTAAAATTTAATAGCTTTGGTAGAAATGAGTGAATCAAAGGAATTTGTAACATTATGCGAATCTTTTAAGCTGTTCGAGGATAAAATTGGTCTTTTTTCAGATAAAATTATTTTTTAAATTGAAAGTTCTAGCAGAGAACTTTTTGGTTTTTTGTTAATATTTTTCAATTTTTCAAAATTTTATTCTATCATATAAAATAAAAATTGAAAAAAATATTAAGGCCAAAATTATTATGTTAATATGATATTAAAAATGTTTTGGATAGGGAAAAGAACCAAAACAATTATTTGCAGGGTGGGGGAATTGAACTTTAGAAGAAGAAAAAAAGAATGGAAGGCACACCCACTGGGCCATCGACGCTCACATTGGCTTCTCATTCTTTGTAAATGATATTGATCAGGCAAAAAGGAAAAGCTTCATATCTCAGCCAGAAGCTTCATTTAGCAAAAATAAAAAGAATTTTATAATACAAAAGGGGGGTAATCTACCTATCCTGAAAGTTTCATTCGGAAGTCCCACGGTCACTTGGGTACCTCTCCTTTGTAAGTCGAAATTCTTTTATATACTCCGTTTTATGATTAACAATTCAAAAGAAGCAGTCATAAACTAATGAAAGTTGAAAAAATAAAGATTGTCAAAATGTCGCTGGCGCCCCAACGAACGATCGTTCTGTTCACAAATTTGGCATCGTTGGGCATGGGTCGCCATTGGCATCAATTGCCGGGTTTGCCGCTGAATGGACCAATTGTTGGAGCTGACTCTGCTGCGATTGATGCTGAAGAGCACCGGAAATGCTTTTCTGAAAAGGACAACAAAATTACTGATAGGAAAAGTCCGACGGTTAAATTACATTCAGATAGTCACGGAACATCGCCTTTTGTCCAATGCTCAATTTGCCCACAATGCGCGTACGAAGTTCGAAACACTTTCGAAGCAATGCTTGCAAATTTTGTGCTGACGATACACCCTAATGTAAAGGGAAAAATAAGCATTTGGGGAACAGGGGACCCCGGGGAAAAATGTTGTACTTTTTATTGCGATTTGTTAACAGCTTTTATCCAAAAGTGACTAAATTTTTGTTATTTCCAGTCAAATTTTTTAAGAAAAATGTTTTTGGGTTCGGCGGTGACGGTAGGCGCCGTTCGGTGCATGACCCCCCCCCCCATTGCTTATTGTCAGGTAATGTCAGCATCTCCCCGCTCGTTACGCAAAGGGGCCAAAATAGGAAATAATCAATTTGGATAAAATCTGATATAAAGTCTAATCATTATTTTTAGAAAGTTGGTATGACAGTAAATGTTGACTGTAAGAAAAACATAAATATCTTTTTCAATTTTGACCAAAGAAGGATATCTAAAAAATGATATGTAAACGAAAGGATATTTTATTTCATTGTCAGTCCAACCAACAGGCAAAATAGGAGTTCCCAGGGGCGATAGTGCAATTGTAAAGGTCCCTTCGACTAACTTGCTTCTGCTCGTCCACCCTGCGCGTGCGGCGTCGTTCGCGAGAAGCGACCAATCGCGCGCCCGACTTTTTGGGAGCCGTCGCTTCGTCGGCAGAATTCGCCGCTTCTTCCTCCTCCTCTGAACTGGTCGGCTCCTCCGAGTCACTGCTGCTCAGCTCGCCCTCGTCCTTCTGCAAAGGCATCCCAAATAAACAACATTAAATCCTTCCATCACCTCCTCAAGGCGTTTCTGTTTCCGTTCCATTTTGGCCGCTTTTCGTCCCTTTTTTAATGAAACTTTCGAAGCAGCCACGGGCCTTAACTTATAAACATTTTTGAAGGCAATTTCGCTCCATTTTACCTTTGTTCGTCATCATTTTGCGACGGCATTTCGACCTTAAATAAAAGAGAGAAAATCACAGTAAGCCGAAGTGGGTTCAAAAAAAAACAGTATCAAATTCCTGCAGTTGGAATTTCATTTTTTAGTTTTACAGAACCTCAGCCACCGTTGGAAATCGCTGTGCCATCCCCTCCAATAATGCGTTTGCTGCTTTTTTGTTCTCATTAGTACGATGCCTTAAATGACCAGCCGTTGAAGACGCGATGGAGTTGTCTTTGACAGAACGCCGTAATTTCTGACATATGCAAAAGGAATTTTAAAAAGATGAGTAATTAATTATGGGTACACACCCCAAAATATCGCCGCCGAAATATCGCCGAGACAAAATATCGCCGCAGAAACTTAAAAAGAAAATTTCGAAAATTTTCCAAAAAAAAATTTCAATGATTTTTTCATGAAATTTTTTATAAGAAAATTTTTCGAAAAAAACTTAGCAATTTTCTTAAAATTTCGAAAAAATCGCTGAAAATTTTTTCAAAAATTTTTTTTCTTGAAGTTTTCTTACTAAGAAATTTCCTAAGAATTTTTTATGTTCTAGGCTTGAAAAATTTTTTTTTTAAATTTCTGCGGCGATATTTTGTCTCGGCGATATTTTGGCGGCGATATTCCGGCGGCGATATTTTGTCCCGTCCCCTTAATTATAGGTTCCATATTTTCGTTTTTGATATTTGAAGAATCTCACCGAAAGAGAAAGCCTTCAAAATTTCAAAGAGAAAAGTCAACAATAAGACAAACTTTAATATCAATTTTCTTAATGAAGAGATTATTACCAAAATGTTCATAATAAATTGCCACCACTACCGCAGTCATTCCCCTGCCCATGAAAAATGAACCAATTTTTTAAAATTAAAGTTATTCTTCAATTTTTCCAAAAATCTTTTTCGGAGCTGATGAGAATTGCCAAGAACTAAAAAGGAAATGCCTCTTAAAACTGTCTGTCCTTACCTCCGTTTTGTGGCCCATTGCCTTTTCTTCCGCTTGAAAATGGCCTCCATTTTGTTGCTTATTTGCGCCCCTTTCAATTAATTCTTCTGTGTTCATTGGTGTCCAATTCCCTTTGCCCAACTTACCCTTCCTCTCCCGACTTTTGCTGTTCTTTTGGCACCGATTGTTGCTGCTGTTCGCCAATGTGCACAACTTCTGACTGTGTGATGGCGTTAAGTTTGCCCCAACTTTCGAAGGTGAGCTCCGTTCCGCCAATTGTAAAGTTTCCGAATTCGTCTTCATCAACCTTTGGGATCGTTGGGATTTGCTGTTTTTCGTGCCTTCCCTTCCAACCGTACATCCAATTGTCCTGTTTCGGTGTCCATTGTTCGTCTCGCTTGCTTCAACATTTGGCCGACGCCCATCATCACGGCCAGTGCCCTCTTTCGTTTGGCAGCTTGTCGTCGCTGGCGGCGCGATTTGAAATCCGCCGGTGGGTCGGAAGTCGGCAACGCTTCAGCATCGACTTGTCCCTGCTCTTTTTGGGGGTGCTCATTTCCCTTTGGTTCCTTTTTGGTTGGAAATATATTTTGGTAGGAAAAGAAGAAAATGCACCGTCACTGGAGGAATTGGTGAATGAGGAGCAGCATTTTCAGTTGGATGGACACTTTCCTCTGGCGCTTCCTTTTGTGGCTCAATTTCGGCGCTTGAGGAGACAAATTTAGTTGGACGATTGGTGCTTTTTTCGCTCAACATTTCACGCTTCCAAATTCGAGTGAGCTTAACGGACAAATTGTAAAATAAATTCAATTGGGAATTACAAAATTAAATCATTGGAATGAGCTTTTTTCAGAGGCATTGATTCATGAGAGTCCTGTCATTTCCCTGTCCTTCTCCACTTGCCTGGTCAATGTGTTTGCGCATCCACGGATTGTTTTGTGCAAATGCATAAGACCCCTCGAGCACAAGAAGGAACGCTTCCCGCAACAGCTGTGTTTAAGAAAAGCAAAATCACTCGTATTTACTTCATTTTGCTTAACCCACCGAATCGGGAAGACCGCTGTGAGCGGCGCTTAAAATGAAAAATCATAGGGAAAAAAACGCATAAACAAATGGAAACAGAAAACGAAAAGTAGAAAATAAGGCAATTCTTTTGCCGTAAAGTAACTGACCTAATCGCGTCACAAATTGCCCACATGTCAATGGAATTCTCCAACTCACCCAAGTTAATGCGATTTGATTGAATGTACTAAAATATAGAAAATTGGTGATACTCTTTAGGCAATAAATCGGATTCTCCGCAACACCTTGCTGATTTCTCCGGCGATGCTCATTTCGTCAATTGTGTTAATTGTTGTTGATAATGTCACACTTTGTACTTCGTCTGATGCCATTTCATTTGTTTGCATTTGGTCGGATTCCAACAAATCATTGTCCTCTTCATCTGAAACAACAATAAAACCAAGTATTTTACGCTAGTATACAATATGCAAATTTTAAGGACCTGAAACTGGAATTCCTCCTTCATCCGTGGCTTGCGGGCATTCAACAAAGGTTTCCTTTTCAGTAACATTTTCCGTCGAAATTTCTTTATTTTCCATTTGAAGCGTAATTTTTTGAACTAGAAATTTATAAATGGCACCTGGATAAAAATTATAAAGTATGAAACGCCAAATAGAGTAATTGGCGTAAATCTTTGCGCGCTAATTCAAAATTTACACGTCAATGCCTTTTTTGTATTGTTTGTTTTGATTAGCCATAACTCGCTTCATTCCCGGCTAAACCGAACAAAATTTGATATCTAAATGTTGAAAAGGAGAATTTTTTTTTAAAGAAAATGCTAAGCAAATCGCTGCATATTAATTGTTTTTCTATTGCTTCTAAATTTAAAACTTGCCTAAAAATCCGATAATTTCTCTTTTTTAAGTACAAAATAATTTAACAATAAAGCCAAAATTTCCGAAATTTCTCCGGCGGCACCGCCGGCACAAAACCCATTTTTTAAAAATCTCGACCCAAAAATCCATAAAATGGTCATTTTTTGGACAAATTTTGCCTGATCAACAAAATGTATAATTACTATTTTCCCTTCTTTGGGTTAATGTTGCGTTTTTATGCTCTTTTTAATTTTTATAAGGGCGTGCTTGATCAAAATTCCAGTCCAATATGCTCTTAATTTTAATTTTCCATTTAAAATAAATTAAAGCCGAATTAAGCAGAGTGTATAAAAATTGTTTTGTCTTTGGTTTAGTAAATGCTCTTTGTTCAATTCTTTTGAAGAATATTCGGCAAAAGATCACCTACAAAATCCTTCACTTAGTCGAATGTCGCATTCATTTATCTTCAAAAATTGCGAAAACGAGAAGCTGACTGGGAATTGGGGAACATCTGCCAAGAAACACCGCCCAAATACGAGGGGGGGGGGGAGGGAAGGGAAGGGCCTCTCTCTGTTCATCAGTGTCCATCGGAAGCCCTCCCCCCCCCCCGGCAAAAGCATCGCCATTCGCTTAGTCTGAGCCCAGTCGACGATGTAATAATTATGTTAAACTATTGGACCGTTCATTACTTTCTTTTTTATCATTTTGATTAGTCATCCTCCAAAAAAGGATTCGAATTGTGTTCAAAATTAAAGCGAATGGGCCAAATTCCGTTGCCAATTTCAAACCGACAAAGCCCCCCCCCCCCCGCCTCTCCCTCTCTCTCTCCTCTCTCTCTCTCTCCTCTCTATCTCCTCTCTCTCTCTCTCTCCTCTCTCTCTCCTCTCTCTCTCCTCTCTCTCTCTCTCCTCTCTCTCTCTCTCCTCTCTCTCTCTTTTCTCTCTCTCTCTCTCTCCTCTCTCTCCTCTCTCTCTCTTCTCTCTCTCTCCTCTCTCTCTCTCTCGTCTCTCTCTCTCTCTTCTCTCTCCCTTATCTTTCTCCTTAGCTTCCCTTTTGTTACAGATAAACTTTAATTTATTAATTGGCTTAATGCTTACCGCAATTCGCAGCAGAATTGGCGTTAAGGTGTTGCTCGAAAGGACTGTCAAAGTGTTTTTCTCTCTTTTCGTTAGGAAGTGCCGTCAACTGCCGATGCCGTCGAGGCTTCCTTTTTGCCACCGGCAAAGCGCAACTTCCGCGAAACGATGGAATGGCGCAATAAGAAAAAGCGTATCATCGCCAAAATACGCGCAATGGGCCGCTTCAATTTGGCTTTCATCATCTCGAGAATGCCGGTTGGAACGGCACAAAAAAATTAGACAGGCAGAGAAAGCACCCGGAAAAATACTTTTCAACTTACCTAATTTAATTAATCCTTTTTCATAATTATATCATTCAGTTACTTAGACATTTTAGGCATTTTTCTCTGTCCAAATGCATTTGCCATTGTTTTTTGTTTCCCTCTGCTTTTCCTCCCTTTGATCATTATAATTGTTTTTCGCTTCCTTTTCACTATCGATCGCTTCTTCTGCGGCATCGCTTCGTCCCTTCGCTTTGCTAATGGCTTCTTCTTCCTCCCCATTTCCATTTTCCTATTTCATAAAGTGTTTCTGTTCGTTTGTTGTCCCCCCCCCCTTTTTGCCTTCGTTTTGTTAAGCAGCGGATGATGAACTAAAGGCGGACAGAGGAAAAGTGATTGGATTGGATAGTATTGCTTTTCGCATGCTATTTGAGCTGCTCGTTTGGCCAGCTCTTTCCCTCCTCCCCTTCCTCTGATCACCTTACTTTTTTAGCTCCTCCGATCACTCTGATCACTGTCCTCTCTTCTTTCACCCCCTCCCCTCTTCTCTCTTTCTCTGATTTGATATGATTTATCGCCTCTTTGGCCATTTGTCCATCCCATTTTGCCAAATTCGCCACATTTTTTTCTCCGTCTTTCTCTTTTTAGAACCCTTAAACCTTCATTAGTGATTAAATGACTCTCTTTGCGCTGCCCGACTTCTCTTCCTCTGCCGACGATAAAATTAAACAGTGCGACGGTTATGGCGAATTTGCCAACTCACGTCTCTCCAAGCGAGCGAGCTTCTCCTACAATCGGCGACTGTCGCGTCGTTTATCGCGCAAGTTTTCGCTTAAGCCACGTTCGATGACACTTTCGCTGGACCATCGACAGCCTTTGGTCTGATTTTATAGTTATGTTTTACGATGATGTTTTAATGAGTCCGTCTTCCTTTGCCCTAATAATCGCATGAAAATGCCCTCCCCCCCCCCCCCCCCGCCCCCTCCGACGGATCAATGAAAGGCCAAATGCTCAACGCATTTCAACAAATTTTCTTTTCCTCCTCTTCCGTGCTGCTTTAAGTTGGAAGATTTTGAAAAGAAAGAAGACAGTTGTGACTTTTGAACTGGGCTTGTTGATCTTCACCGCCGCTTCCCAATGAATTTGAAGTCTTTGCCGCCGGCTTTTTCCACCTCCATCTGTCTTCACGGCATTTCTTTTTGTCCCGCCATTAATTGTCCTATATAAAGCATCGCCATAGCCAAATAATTATGTCATCCGGACGAGAGCTTTTCGAGATGAGCCGACGTGTTGTCGGAAAGGCGGAAAATGAGGCGGATTACCCAGCGATGCGTCTGCTGAAGGAGGACAATCGACAGCATCACTTCCAACACCAGCGACATGAGAAACATCACCCGCACAGAATGGCGACGACGCCGCTAATGGAAAATGGGGACGAATTGGCAACGGATGGCGAAAACACCGAAACAATGGCAATTGCAAATGAAACGGACGGAGGCGGCTGGGGACGGCAGAAGATGGAGCCGGCGGTGGAGCAAGCGGAGGCAAAGCCAATGATGCCACTGAAGAAACTCATTAGGGAGGGGGGGGGGGGCTAATGAATGAAGTCACCAAGTGGGCACCGAAATAGACACCAACTCAAATTTTTGAATGGGATCTGTTCATTTAAAACTTTATTCATTATCTTATGTCATTTTCCATGACTGGGACAGGAGCTGATCAGTAACATTCCTTCATGTAATCTTTTCTTATTTTTATCTCATTTTGCTTTTTGTTCACAATTTTCTCTTTGGGGGGTGCCGTCTTTTGAGAAAAAACATTGAAAGTAATTGTAAATTATTGGGGGCAATAATTTTTTGTGTTTTAGAGCATCGAAAAGTTGCCGGACCGATGTCTTCAGCTGATTTTCTCCTATTTGTCCCCCACTCAAATGCTCTCCGTTGGCCGAGTGTGTCGCAGATGGAAGGGCATTGCCTACAGGTGGCAATTGGCAGGGAATTAATTGTGATTTGGCGGTGCCTTAGGCGCAATTAGTTCCATCAGTCCCCGAATTTGCCATTCTTTCGAGACTGACTCGGCTTGGCTTGTCCATCTTTGTGTCTTTTTGCTGCTAATGCCTTTTCGCCCTTTAGCCCCGTCCTTTGGAGTTCGGTGTCCTTCCGTGTCAACCATGGCGGCATTCAGGTGACCTCGAAAGACTCCCGTTTCACTTCCGTAACGTTGCGCCTCAGGTGACGAGCCCCGAGCTTTTCGCCCAAATGATCGGAGTTCGCTTTACCGAACTGCGCCTTTGTGAGCTGTCCACTGATTTGATCACGCCAATTGTATTTGCCAATGATTTGGTGCCAAATTCACTCGAAGTGCCTTTTGCTCTCTTTAGGTGCTCCATGAATTGGCGAGTCGTTGTCCAAAACTCCAATTCCTCACTTTGGGTATTAATTTATTGTGTCAAGAAGAATTGGCCCATTCTTTTTCAGATTTCTCCACCGCTATGCAGGTTAACCAATCTGTTAATTGACATTTAAATTAATTAATACCCACTGGATTAAAATTGACACATTTGCCCCTCTCTTTCAAAAAGTGGCATCTTTTTCATCCCATTTAATGACACTTTTTGGCACATTACATTTACCCCCCCCCCCCTCAGTTGCACGACTTCAACGACCTCCAATCGTTTCCGAGTCGTCTCCGTTCTTTAACGCTGTGTCTCAGTGAAAACATTTTCCTCGAAGGCTTTCTTCGTAAGGTGTACACTTTCATCTCCAGGTCACCAACCCTTCTTATCATCACAATTTTTTGCTCTGTTTTTAGTGTTGAAATTCTGCACATTATCGGTTTTCCTTCTCTTCCAATAAATTCCATTCGCTTCTCTTAAGGAACGTATGAAAAGGTGGAGGACGAGGAGGAGGAGGTGTACGAGACGGTGAACGTGTTCAAGCTGAAGCAGCACTTGCCCAATTTGACGGTGGTCAATCTGTGGGGGGTCGGTGCTTTTCCCCAAAAGTCCGACCGTTCGTTTGGCCTTTCTCTGTTCAGGTCCCTTTTATTGCTGATGAACATGTCGATGCTCTCTCCTCCAACTGCGCCCATCTCCAGTGTTTGTGCATCAATTACTGTGAAAAAGTGACCGGTAATTAAAAAACACTCAATCAATCATTAATCACAATTAATGCCTAATTTGTTGGTATTTCAATGAATGCCGTAATTTTGCAGGAAGTTGCCTTCGACTGGTCATTCAACGCTGTCGACGCCTTACGACTCTGTTGTTGGCACACACAAGTGGGACAATTAGTGAAAGCTTCAGACTTACGGACGCTAAATAACAGAATTGGACAACAAAATCATCCAATCTTTGGAATGGGAGAAGACGAACATTGAGGAATTGGACATCCGTGCCACCGAACTCAGCGACGACACTTTGGCATCACTGCTCACTCGGCTGCCCAACCTTCGCTGTTGGCACAATGACAAAAAGCCCGCAAAAGACAAGTCCCTTTTAGGGTTAGACGCTTCTTGGCTGGAACATTTCACGGACCAAGTCAGTTTTGGCACTCATCATTCTCGCACTTGAAGGGACGCTTTAAGGTCCTCGAGAGTTGGATGCAGTCGGGCACCATCGCCTCCATGAGATTTCTCTCCTTGGACACGTGCGACTCTCTGAGTGAATTGGCACTTTCCCAATTGGTGGCCCGGCATGGCCAGCAATTCCATGCTCTGAACTTGGGAGGGCACAGCAAATTGTTGGAGTATTTTTGGATGAGCAGCATTCCTCGCTTGGACAATGTGCGCGTGTTGGTGATGGGAGTGGCGGAGGACTGTTGCCCCAAGGTGGGGAGGGGGTACTGTACAAACAGCAGACAATGGGAGGAGATACTGTACAAACAGCAGACAATTGGGAGGGGGTACTGTACAAACAGCAGATTATATACTGTACATAATGGACAAACGAAACGGAAAATGGGAAACAAAGGTCAAAGGACCAAGAAATTAAAAAGGAATTCAAAGTGCTTCTCGTAATTTCTTAGTCCATGGATTTTGTTCTTTTAAATGATATTTTATCATTGTCATCTTAGGTCACTGCCAAAATTCACATCGACCAATTTATTGGTAAGCTGTACAATTAATTGATGCTGAGCTTCGTTTATGTCCATTGGGTGCGTCAGACGAAGTCAAAAAAAAAACGGACCATTGACGGAGGGGAGGGACGGGATAAAAGAACCCGAAGAAAGTTTTAGGAAATTGTTAAGAAATTTACTTTTACAACCACACCCTTGGACGTGTTTGATTGGCTTAAAAACGCAAATGTCCGTTTTTTTGAGATTGCATCGCTCAACACTGTCCACAGCTGACCCGGTTGGAGGTTGTGTCGTAATTTGTCATTGGCACTTTGTTAATTGAATCTGTGAATGCTTTCTCCGTTAAGATCCGATGGGACGATGAAACGCTTCGCTTCTCTGATAAGTCCAGGTGAATTAATTGACAAGAACAGCTCAATCAAATCACTCATCACTTAATTTGCATTAGCAAATTCATCGACGTCCTCCGCATGAAATGTCCCAAATTGCATTCGCTGGTGCTCAGCGATGGCCAATATTATGAGCTCGTCCGCTCAAATTTCGAAAGAGCCGACCGACTCTCTGTCGTTAGGTAAATAAATATCGGGGGTTTATTCAAAATTATTTTACAAATTTTAAGGACGACAGAAATGTGCAAGACTGGCCTTTTGCACTGCTCGAAATATTTCAATCAATTGCTTTTTAACTAGTAAATATTGTGTATAAAATGCTTATTGAATTGCAATTTTTTAAAATATAAAAATAAATGTTAATATTTTATGCTCATTACATATTAAAAATTAATTAGACAAATTAAACATCTAATTGAATGAATATGAATTAGTAGTCTCGATTCTCTAGCATCCATTATTTATTGAGGTTTATGAAACCCATTCAAACGGGCCGACACTTTCGCTTCATATGGCGGATAAAATATAAATTGCAATTTTTCTTTTTCCATATTTCATTTAGGAATTTGTGAAATGATGGGGAAAAAAATTAATGATCTGATTGGCCCAGGTTAACCAATCAAATGATTGGAACTTTTTCAACTGGCAGTTTACAATTTACAAAATAATTTCAGAAAAAAGGACCATTTTACCCACGAACACCTCCAAATGTATTTAATTTGTTATTCTGTGGGCGAAAAAGATAAAGCACATAAATACACCGGATTTTTCCCATTTTTGGCATTTTTTTGGTTTTTAGCAGATATTTCAGCATTTTTTAGCACATAAATTTACAGATATAATCATTCTTAGGGGGGAACTTGCATTTTGCGCCTATATTTATTATTATTTTTGCTTATTTTTACTAAAGAAATACTATCATACATTTTTTTAGTCTAAAAAATGATTTTTAAAATTGTTTTGTCATATTATACATTAATTTTTACGTTGGATTCGAACCCGAGCTCCAAAATTGGGAATTTAACCAACTGAGCCACCAACTTTAAGTGGAAACAAAGCCAAAATTCAGATTTTTGAGGCCTCATAACTTTTTGGTTTCTTGCTATGGGCGCCCGTAATATTAAAAATTCACAATAGAAGTCGACCCTGCTCTATCCAATGGTATATAACACATATGCATTTTCCGACTTACAGTTCGGGTGGTTCCCTTGTCAGTCACAACAACAACAACAAAACAGTTTATGGCTCTAAATTTAGCACTTATTTTGTTAATGAAAATATACAGCAGATTGACACACCAACAGGGCGGCTTATATTCTCTAATTATCCAATTGTTTGTTGGTTTATGCTTCTAATGAAAATAAGAATTTGTTCATCTTTGTAAACAAAACGAAATACAAAAAGAAATTTACATACTTTGATTTTGATATTAATAAACAAGAAAATAAACAGTCAAAATCTGTTAATATATTTATTGAATAAGCGAAAAATTTTTTAAGAGATTCTTCCTCAATCAACTTCAAATTTTTCACTAAAAGTGATAAACCACATCAAAGACAGAAGGCACATCAAGAAAGAACACCTTGAGGTAATAGTTTAGATGGTGCCACACCTTTTTAACAAAAATTTTCTTGAAGTTTTATAAGGCGTAAAAACATGTCTTATGGGTTTTTCGGGGTCGCTGATCACGAATATAATAACATTTCGACCTATTTCGAATCCCGGACCCGAATTCGAACAAAAAGTTGAAATTCAAAATTTTCAAAATTCTCACTTCTATTTAAAAATCGATTAAAAACAATCTAAATTTAGTCGCAAATTTTGCAACATCAAAGAATGGGTCATTCTATAATGATACGAACATAAAAATGAACTTTGAAAATTTTGGATTTTCGATTTTTTGTTCGAATCCAAGTCCGGGGTTCGGAATTGGCCAAAACGGGTGTCATTTTCGGGATCAGCATCCCCGAAAACCCCATAGAAAATGTTTTTACGACTTTTAAAAACTTCAACAAAAAAAAAATCTCAAAAAGGTGTGGCACCATCTAAACTATTACCCACCTTGATTTAAAAAAAAGCCTTTAAAGGAAAATTGGAACATAAATTGCTCAAAAATGAAAACATTTCTCATAAATCTCATAATGGTGAACCTTTGGGTTAAACAAGTTGGTCTGGCGGTGTCAAAATTACTTGGACGGGGATGAGGCCATGCGTTGACAAATGAGTACGCCCTACCAAACTGAAGACGACATCTTCTACTCTATATTAATAATATTATTACTAGGGCTGCCAAAAATATGTACAAAAAACCCCAAATATGTAAATATTAAGAATGACTTTTTTGGTAAGAAATAATAAGTTTTATTATTTAAGTATTGTAGTTTAATGGTGAAAACAGCAGGTTTATTTTATGCTGTGCATTAATGTTCGATCCCGCATGACCGCACTTTATTTTACCGATTTTTTAATCATGTTTTTACCGATTTTAATAGAAAATCTGCTATGAAATAGCACTCAAATTTTCAAAAATTTTCCCGGCGTCGCCTATCGGCGCCGCCGGACCCACTTCCCATTCATCAAAAAAATACACCGCAAAAAAATGTTTGAAAATCTTTTTTTTCAGCACGGTTTCACCGAAATGGACGATTTGCTAATTTCTTCCCCAAAAATTGTTAAAATCCATAATAGGATGTGAAAAACATAACATTTTAATACATTTTTTATCGAAAAATTTGTATATTAACTGATTCGAACCAATTTTGCAAGATTGCCTTTTTTGACCCTAAATCTTATTTTTTGTCATTGATGTTCTTTATTTTAAAAATTTTTTGGTCACACCCTGTCCTAGAGCCACATTAGCTTTTCCACCTACTAGGATCTTCATTCCTTCAGTTAGAGGATACAATTTTAAAGTTTTATGTTTCTTAATTATGATTGAAATAAGTTCAAAAAATTTTCGGTTTTTTTCGTTTCGTTTCGCACGAAAATGGTTATTTTTTCGTTTTCGTGTTTCGTTTTCGGTTTTCAAAATATTTTTTTTTCGTTTCGTGTTTCGTTTTCGTATCGAATGCACTTTTTCGTTTTGTTTTCGTATACGAAAATTTTTTTTTGTGATTTTCGCACAGCCCTGCTCCCAGTGCAAATAGGTAAATTTATTTTTTATTTAGTAATCAAAACGCCAAAACTTTGCAAAACTTAAAAAAATTTTGGGATAGAAAAGCCGATCTCGAGTTTGTGTAGAATTGTGGTCCCGACGAAAAATAAACTTTAAATTTTTATTTTATTTTTTTCTGGGGTGGAAAAATACGCTGATTACGAATCTGAGCTCAGATTTTGCAAAATCATTGATTTTGTCTATGACTTTTCATCAAGTACTTGATTTTTTCCAAAATTATAAGAAAATTAGTTGGACGTAAAAACTTATACAAAGACGTTGTAGAACTAAAAAAGAGCTTTCGAATGAGCTACTGAATGTCTATTTTTGATTTTTTGAAATTTAATTACTGGTCCTAGGGGGTCATATGAAACTGGGTCTGGAGTTCGAGACCGCTTGGCTGCAATTAATTTTTTATGATATATCAGGGTGGCCAAGTGTGCTTATTTCTAAGATTTGTGCTTATTTTGAGGGGTCGGATCTTAGAAAGCTAAAATGTGCTTATTTCTAAGATTTGTGCTTATTTTAGCGTTACGTGCTTATTTTGTGCTTATTTTTGGATTTGAAAATAAAAATGTAAAATTTGAATGACTGTTTTGACATATTATTTTTTATTGAAGCGAATATTTGATTTAATTTGATTTTTGAAAAAAATTTCATTTTTATTTCATTTTTATTTCATTTTCTTGATTGTAAAATTCCCCAAAATTTCAGTGAAAATTTGTTAAAAAATGGTCAAAATTTCTATTTTTCCTCCGGCGGCGCCTATCGGCACCGCCGGGTCCCAAAACTTTTTTTTTCATAAAAATCGGCTCAAAATCTCAAAAATTAGTCGTTTTTTGGTGGAAATCTGTTAACAAATTGCAGTGAAATTTTCAAAAATTTTCCCGGCGGCGCCTACCGGCACCACCGGACACCCCCCGATCCCCAAAAAGTTTTTTTGGAAAAAGCGCGCCACGAAAAAACATTTTTATTGATTTTTTCATTTTGAATAAAATTTTCCAAAATGTTATTTTTGACCCCAAATGATGATTTTTTGTCGGCCAAATGCAGATTTTGAAAATGTTCAGTTGCAAGCCCTGGTTTTTACACTAAACAATGTTTTAAGTCGTTTTTCATGTTTTTTTGCGTTTCCTTCATGCTACAATTAGTTTTAGAAAAAATCTTATTTTTGGGGTCCGAATCTTAGTTTTTGAGCCATTTTGTCTTATTTTGAAAAAAAAAACTTGGCCACCCTGTGATATATTGATAAAAAATCACAGACAAAATGATGGCTTTTGTAAAATATGAGTTCATGTTCGTGATCAGCTCATTTTTCTACCCAAATTCACTGGAAAAAAGTCTTAACAGAAAATTAAAAATTTTGGAAAAAATCAAGTACTTGATGAAAAGTCATAGACAAAATCAATGATTCCCACCAATTTCCATCACAATTTTCATTCAAACCCTTCCCGCGGGAATCCCGTTCCCGCCGGCTCTAGTAATTATACCCTAAATGCGTGAGTATAAATTGCATTTCCTCATACTTATCGAATTCACATAAGTATTATAATATTATTTATACAAAATCTGTCTTTGTTTGACCTAATTTAGGACGATGAATGACCAAGAAACATCGGAAACTTCGTCTTTAGCTGCTGAGTCAAGTTCGACGCAAGTTCAAAGAAAAGAAAAAAGTCTCAAGGATAGAATAATGGAAAACATAATGAACGCACATGAGGAAGAGGACGGACAGGGAGAAAGGGGTAACGCAGAACTATTAAAAATTTAACAACAACGAAAGGGTACACTTTTTGGTTTAAAAATTATTTCTAAATGAGGAAAAAGGTGTTATTAGTCGAAGTCGATGGCAGATTTATTATATTTTCCGATTTTTTATATAGAATTGGCAACCAAAAAGGTTCCCCCTTTTGTTTCTAATAAGTTTCGAAAATAGCCTTAATTATCGCCAAATTCTTTGTGAATACAGATATCTGCCGTGTTTGTCGATTGTCGGGGAACGACGTTTTGTACCATCCGTGCCTTTGTAATTAATTGGCTTTTCAATTTCAAAATTTGTTAATTGACAATTTAGGCACGGGCAGTATAAAGTACGTGCACCAAGATTGTCTGCTACAGTGGCTTAAGTACAGCAAGAAGGATGTTTGCGAATTGTGCAACCACAAGTTCTCTTTTCGTCCACTTTATCGGCCGGATATGCCCGAAAGGCTTCCCATTTTCGACTTACTCAGGGGTTGGTTTGTGTTTTGCAGTTGCCACTTTCCATCTTTCATTGTCAGGGGTCTTTCTCATATTGGCCAACTTCATGCGGCTGGCTTTGACTTATGCAATGGTCGCTTGCTGTTGGCTCGGTCTTTATTCACCATGCATTTTGTTATTATGGCATTTTCATCCAATTTTAGGCATTGTGCCGTTAATGGCGGCTCGCATCCATCGGCTCGTCTTCTCTGGCCTTATGACCGCTTTTTTCTCCTCCCGCATTTTCCAACTATTCTCAACTGAAAATGTCGCAATAGACATCGCCCGGGGTTCTTTAGTCGTCACTATTTTTCTATGCACTTTTATTTCCCTCGTTTGGCTTCGTGAACAAATAATGGTACAGTTTTGTGTATTTCAATTCTTAATGAGTTGCTAACAGATTGGAGGACCTGCCCATCTTTTACATTTGAACGAGGACCAGCCAATTGTTGAGCATCAACACCAAAGTGAGAAAAGACCCATTCACATAATAATATCAACCGAATTTTAGACCAACCGCCGGACAATGCCGAACAAAGTGCAGAAGCGGAAGCTGCAGCAGACGGGGATGGAAAGGACGAAAATGCTGACAATGGGCTAACTCCCACTGAACAAATGAGTTCTCCTGGTCCGTCCACATCGGCGGCAACTTCAGATTCGACAGATGCTAATGATCAAACAGAACCTGAAAATCAGCTTGACCATCTTCCCCAAAATCGCCAACCCCGCCCCCTCCAATTCTACCAACCCGTTCAAGCTGCGCTTGTGGCCAACCAAAATCAGCCGGCAGACCAAGGCCAACAGGCGCACAATGGCGGAGACGCGGCGGCAGCCGAAATTGACCCGCAGCAGCAACGTTTTGTGGATGAGCTCACATGGCAAAAACTGTTGGGTTTGGACGGCTCTTTTGCTTTTATTGAGCACGTGTTTTGGACAATTTCACTCAACATTGTGTTCAACATCGTTTTCCGTTGGTCCAATTAATTGCCGATTTGTCGATGACTCTCAGTTTAGTGTACTTCCCTGCTCAAATTGGTTCTGGAATTCTGTCTACCATTGGCTTTGGGTCGGGAAAGATTGCATTTTTCGAACTTCCGGTTTCGATTTTGACTGGTTTGGTCGCCGTTTTAATTCATGGCCTTGTCATCCATCGAATTTCTAAGATTTTCCGGCTTCGATCGTAAGGGTTTTCAAGTTTTCGGAGTCGCTTCTTTCTTTTAGACTTTACACTGCAGCCGGGATGATCTGTCTGATGCTTAAGGTGTTTGGCTCGCGTTTCCTCTTTGTCTTCGTCACCTTTTGCTTTTGTTTTTCAGGTGTTTCTCCTCGTCATTGTCGAAGTTATTTTCTTTCCCATTCTTTGTGGCTGGTGGTTGGACATTTGCTCGGTAATTTAGTCATTTCGTTTATCAATTGTAATTGACCAAATCTTTCCCTTCACTTTTTTAGCTTCCTTTGACTGGCATTACTTTGGATGAGCGCATCCGAACCTTCAAACAATATCCGAGTTCTTCAATGTTTTTGCATTGGTTGGCCGGAATGGTTAGTTTTGTTTTAAAATTCCAATTAATTTTTCTGTGTTTAATTTGTTGTGCTTCAGGTGTACGTATTTTACTCCGCTTCGTTCATTCTCATTTTGCGTGAACTGCTTCGTCCCGGTGTTTTGTGGTTCATTCGCAATTTGAATGACCCCGATTTCAACCCAATTCAGGTGTTTTCCTTTCTTTTCTTTGGCCAACCTTTTTTCTTTAATTGACCACAGGAAATGATTGAGCAGCCCATTTCGCGTCACTTGCGTCGATTGGTCACTTCGATCACCCTTTTCTTCACCATCATTTTGCTTGTCGTCTATGTTCCAGTTCGGGTGATCAAATGGCTTTTTCCTTCGACCCTTCCCTACGTTTTCTCGGGGTCTGCTGACACTCCACTGGTCGAATATTCATTCGAATTGGTTCTTTTGCAGGTCTTTTTTTTTGGTTGGCATCCATTAAGACTTTCTTCATCTTTATTTTCAGGTTATAATGCCCAGCATTTTGGAGTATTCCAAAGCATTTTCTCTGCTCAAACGAACTGTTCGCATTTGGTGTCGTGTCGTTGGCGGATGGCTTTCTTTGGACAGTTATTTGCTTCCTGCGGACAAAGAAAAGCGGAACGGCGGACAGCAGCACAGGGAACAGCAAAGGCAGCGGGCGAGGGAACGGTTGTTGAGGGGCGACCAGGAGGAACAGATCGGACTCATTGAAGCATTGGAAGCGATCGAAGACAATTCGACGGATGACGAAGAAGGGCAGGAGAGTGAGGAGGAAAATGCAGAGGAGGAGGGAGTGGTGGAGAATGGAAATGAGGGGGACAATGTTGTGGAGGACAGTGAAGAGGACAACACCGAAGCCAATGGGCAACGGAAAACGGAAGATGGACACGAGAAGGAGGGGGAAGTACGTGATGAGCAAGAGGTGGCAGAGAATGGACCAAAAGCGAAAAGCGAGGTGGAAAACAGTGAAGATGCAGCGGAAGACCAAAAGGGGGAAGTGAACGACGAAAGGCCCACTGGGGAGAGACCGGAGGAACAGAATGGAAATGGCATGGAGCAGGACAACAATCAGAATGGACGACCAGCTGTGGTGGGCCGACAGGAACAACAAATTCAGCAGCGTCTTCAGAGGGCACAGCTTCAGCGGGAGCAGCGCAATTTGGGGGCTCAACATCAGGCACTCCTCCGCTTCCGAGACTCATCTGTACCCGAAGAATATGTCCAGCCGAACCTCTTCCCCCTTCGCATTTCGCTTCTTCTCTTTTTCGTCGCCCTCACAGCCATTGCAATTTCTTTACTCTTTTTTCTTATACCGGGTAAATGTAATTTAATAATCCCATGGTAACACTAACATTCCGTTTTTGTTTAGTCACAATTGGTCGTTTTTTGCTTTCCACTTTGGCTTTGACAAATCAGCCCATTCACGATTTGTACACCATCGCCGTTGGGCTTTACGCCTGTTGGATTTGTGTCCGTTTGGGCCTCCTTTCTCGGGAATGGGCTCGCAGAGGGTGGACTTACATAAAAAAGGTTGGCACGGATCTTTTGCCTTCTGAACGGTCCTACGTTTGTTTCCTTTTCAGCTGTTCAATGCCACGGTGTTTCTGTTGGTCCGTGTTTTTGCCGCCGCTTTTCCTTTGTTGGCCGTCATTCCCTTTATGCTCGGCCTTTACTTCCAAATGCTCGTCATTTCTCCTCTTCGCGTGGCCATTTTCCAATCGCCGCTTTTCTTCCCCTGGAAAGAATGGGCCATGGGCGTTGTCCACTTCAAAATTGTTTGTGCTTCCGTTTTGATGGGCCCCGACTGGTGGCTAAAGACGGCCTTTGAACAGGTCCAACAACGGCACATTTGCTTGGTTGTCACTGTTTTGTTTTGAGATTTACGCCGATGGCATTTGGAACATCCGTTTGCGAGACCTTTACACGAACCTGGTGTTCCCAATTGTGAATACACTCACTTTTCTGATCGCGTTTCCTTACGTTCTCAGCAATTTCCTCCTCTTTTTTGTCGGTAAGCGATTTAAATTTTTTTTCTTTTCCCAAATTTTAATATAAAAATATTTTATCACTCTTTATTCTGTGTTTTCAGATGCTTCGCGCGAGGAACAAATCATTGTGATACGATTTGCTTATCCGTTTCTGCTCGGCTCCATTTGTTTCTGTGCTTTAATCACATGGCAATGGCAAAAGCTCAAACTTTTGGCCCAGAAAATTCGTAACGACAAGGTGCTTTGTTTTGCTACTCTAATAATGAATAATGGGTAGGGTTCTTGTTTAAATTGAAGTGTTTGTTTTGCTGTTTGTATTTTGATATTTGTTGTCTCTTCCTCTCTTCCCCTTGGGCATTTCTGTAAGGGTTGTGCCGAAACTTTCATTCTTTGTCAATTTGGACAGCATTTGTTGGTTATAAATTATTTTCCATCAAACATTTCAGTATTTAATCGGCACACAATTGGTCAACTTTTATCGTGAAAACACTTCAGCCATTGTGGGCAATTCGACAGTCAAAAAATCAGTGACACCAATGGAACCAATTGTAAATCAGCAACAACAACAAAAGAGCCAAGTTGGGAATGGAGAACAGCCGGGAAGGAATGATGAATTGTAATCAGAAAGAACGTGGAAAGCTATCGAATTAACGAAATTTTTGATTTCTGAATGGAACGAATTAGACGAGAAAATGCACAAAACACAATATATGATATCCTTGCGAAATTATTTGCTGTCGAAACATCCCTGTGATCTTTTCTCGAAACGGGACCATTGTCGAACGTGAACCCGATAAACTCTTGTGGGTTCAATGCTTGTCGTGTGAAAATGCGTTTTGGCGACAGTGCATGGGACAGAAATTTGTGGGAATGAGCACAGGGAATAGGAGAGACAGGGCGGAGGAGGGAAAAGGTCGGGGTAAGCGTTGAGGAAGAGGGAGCAGTGGCGGATGGAGGCGAAATAGTACAGGCGAGAGGGCAGCGAGCGCATAATCTGATGAGCCGAGACAAAAGAAATGACGAATTGGAGAGGAAATCCCTTCCCCCGTTTTCGTTCCGTTCTATTCGCTTACCCTTCCCACAGTTTTGTTGGCAAAAAATGCGTTCGCTTTTTCGGAGGCATTTGGCGAGTGCCAAAGGGCGGACAAAACATTTTCTTTGTATGCCATTTCCGTCCCACTGATCTGTCAGCAAATAGAAAGGATTTCGGAAAGGCTCTTCAATTTTTCGGGTGTCACCTCCTTCGAAAGGTGCAAAATGGTCGCATTTCCAATGGGCAATTGGACCGGTGCTTCGTATTTATTTGCATAATGTCGCGTGAAATGAATCCAAAAGCCGTCGACTCGCGACGGACGAATTACCCAAAACAAACAAATGTTAATTAAGTTCCATTCGACTCAAACCCTTACCATTTTCTCGCTGTTATACGCTCTTTTAGTGAACACTGAATTTTGGAGGAGATTTTCGAGCCGAAAATTGGCGGGCGATCGATCTGAGCAAAGGAGGGATTTTGAGGGAAGAGAAGCGATTGGAATGTGCCGACTTTGGACTGCCCTTTTGTGAATGCCGCTCTCCAATTTGTTGACTAAGAAATAGGCCGAATTTGCGTATTTTTGCGCAGCGGCGAAAAACGCGTCGGGCAGAGAAGGGAAATTGGTGGTGATCAGAAGGTCGTCCCAGTCGACCAGCGAGATGAAGCTGGCACTCTGACGAAATTCGTAGAAACATTCGTGGGCCATGGCCAATTGGCCGGAGTATTCGAGCTGGCGGTCGGGGTCGAAGTTCATCAGATGGCGCAGGAAGGGAAGCTTAACCCCCTTTGGGAAAAGCACAAACAAACATTGGTAAAAATAATCATTGCATTTGGAATGAACGCTTTTCCCTTTCTGTCGGCATATTTTTTTATTGGCCAATTAGGGTAATTTGTTCGTTTTTGCTCTGCCTTTCCCTACCTTTCGTATTGCCAGCCGACCCTCCGTTTCGTAGGCTCTGATCAGTTCAAAGACAGGCGTCAGTGCGGAATACACGTGGGTTACCACCTTCGGACGGGAGTAATGCGTGTGAGTACCGTACTCTCGGCTGTAAGCCTACAGTACCCGCCTGCCCTTTCGCATTTCCAATCGATACTCACCAAATCGACGCCTAATCGCTTGTACACTTCCATTGCCACAATGAGCAGTTCCCACTTTTCGAAGGCGAATATTCTGCAAATCGGGGCTTTCTTTGTCCAACAATGCCAGCAGTTCGTTCGTTTACCTGCTGATGCACATCACCAACTTTCGCGGTGTTTCATTCGCTTTTTGAACGTGAATCTGACCAAATTTGGCGTTTTGGTTGCTTTGCGAGTCTTTGACCGTCTCACTTTGTGAAGGATTGGCCGTGTGTATCGCTCTCTCAATGACTGATCGGCCAGCACTTGCGTGCCCAAGTCGACGAACACTTTTTGAGAATTTGCGGGAAAGGAATTGGGCGGGAAGTTGCACCAGGCGACGAAAATGATCAGTTCGCAGACGGCGACATAGTCGAGATGGAACAGTTGGGCAGGAGGCATCGGACGCGTGGAAGAGCCATTGGAGAGAGCGCAGCGCAAATAGGGGAAGTTGTCGTTACGGTTGGCCAGGAAAAGGACGGCCACGGAGTCGTGGGCAGAGGCGGACAGACTTCGCAAGGGACGAAAAGCCAATTATCCGAAGAGAAAGGAAGAACCCTCGAGGCACGAGTCACAGTCACCTGGTGGTGGTGTTTTTGTAGAGGAAGCTGGCGTAGATGAACACATCCCTTGTGATCGGAAGAGAGTCGGAATTGGGGGAAATGAGCAGACGGAGAAGCAAAAGGAGGAGGAGGACGGACAGCAACAGTTTGAGAACGCACCTACGCCGAAAGGGCACAAAAAGCAGACGGAGACGACCAAAAGGGGCGAAGGGCTGAGGTTGGGCCAACGGAAATGCCACCATGGGCAAATGGAAAATGGGGGACGACGACGAGCGGAGCTGGCGGTGGGGGGGACGAAAAGCGGACAATGAAAGACACGGAATGGATGAAAGCGCAGCAAATCGGGTGTTGAACGGAGTGGCGATAGTGGTGAGGGTGGCTTCCCAGCTTATCGTTGTTCTCATCTTGGGGGTGGTCCGGCTAACGAGTCCATCTTCCCCCTTACCCACCTCCCCTTGCTTTCCCCTCCCCCCCCCCCACAGCGATCATTAAGCAAAGCAAATTGCCGCCGGCAAATTTCGTCCAAAACAAATGCGAATTCGCATTCGTCCTTTAATCCATTATCTTCCCAGCTTTAACAATCCCTTCTTTTTATTCATTCCCCGCCCTTCCTAATTCACCCCTTTTCCCATTTTTAAAGGTCTCTTTTTGCAATGATTTCAAATTTCGCACTCGAAAAGTCCCTTCGCTATTTCAAATTGGTCCTTTTGGTTGTGATTGCTTTGAGTTTGGTCCAAATCAACAAATATGTGTTCACATTTTTGGCCAACCTCCGCTCGGCCCAAATTCAAATTGCGTCGCCTCTTTACGACATCACTGGTCCGTTGGAAAAAGGGAAAAGGGAGTGAAATGGCATGAGTAATTAATTAAAAGTGATCATTTTCTATTTCCCTGGCCATTTGTCTCACTGTTTTCTCCTCTTTTTACCAAATGTGCAGAAAAGGGATACAACCCGAAGATGCCGACTCATCCCGTCCTGTTCAAATTGCTCATCGAAAGGAATTACTTCGCCAAAAGCCTGTCCAAAGAGGGCAAATTCAAATACAGCGCGGTTGGCCAATGGACACGGCCCTAGTAAATGTACGTCCCGTGCTCAGGTGACCTGCTTCATGAACAATTCCATCATCGGACTGTTCTCCACCCACACAATGTGCCAATTGCCTTATTACGCCCCGTCGAAAAGAAACAGCCAAAATGTGAGAAGATTGGCATATCAAAGAGTTGAATGAATTCTCTGTCGATTGAGGTGTTTTTTTTTGGAGGCGAAGAGGACAGAATTTTCCGGGACAATTTCCAATTGCTCACCGGTGCCTATTACAATTTGACGGTGGTGAACAATGTAAGAACCGTGGCCAACTTTGACCAATTTCTGCCGGTCGGTCAACTCACTGACTCAGACGCATTTGGACGAATTGGTGGAGCAGCACTTGGGACTGAAAGACCTTGTCTCGGAGGGCCACAAGTTCGGCACCACGGAACTGATCAAATACGACATTGAGAAGCCGGGCCAGGAACAGTTGGCACTCTCTTTGACCACTCCCGTGGAGGCGTGCGTTATTTTTGTGGCCCTCAGGCGCCATTCTTTGGACCGTGTGCGAAAATTCGTGTGGTCAGTGAATGCCGTGGTGCGAAATTAAGCAATTAATTAACTAATTATTGGGGCCAAAGGGAAATGAACTTCGCCCTGTACCACGTGATGCGAATGCAGCTGCGGATTCAGCCTTACCGGTTCACCTTCGTCTCATTCATTCGCCACTCGTGTTTGGCCAAGTACAACGCCCAGGGACCCTTTCTCGTCGAGATGAGACCGAATGGGCTTCAGATTAGGGCCTGAGAGAGGGAAGTGACGACGACGGCACGGCACTTTCAATTGACCATCTCTTTTCCCTTTCTCTTTTCTATTCCCCTTCCCCATATGTTTTTCCTTTTTTGCCTTTTTTTTATTCCTCCTCTTCCTTTCTTTCTCTCTTTTTTTCCTTTTTTCCTTTCCTTTTTAACCTCTTTTTCCCACCCTTTTTTTGACTTCCCTTCTCCTCCTCCTCTTGAAAGTGTTGTGCCAATGCCAATTTCACCTCACGCGCCATATCGACTGCTGTGTCCGCTTAGTTTATTTCTTTTCCTCTTTGCCAGAGCAGGAATTTGCGGACATCGGCGCGAATGGCACAGTCGGAATAAGAAAAGAAGAGAGGGGGGGGGGGGAGATATTTCTCTTATTGTGAAGAGAGAGATAAAGCCAAAGGAATAAAAAGAAGGGGAGGGAAAGGGTGAGGAAGGAGACAGAGGCTTAAAGAGAGAGAGAGAGAGAGAAAGCGTAGAGAGAGAGAGAGAGAGAGTAGCAGAAGAGGGAGGAAAAGAACGGCGAGTCGAGTTGGGGTGGGGGTACAACACGGCCCGCTGCGCTGACCCCGCGCCCCCCCCCCCTTCCGGGGGCTTATCCCTCTGCGCAAACACACGTTTAAATGAGAGGAAAGCATTGCCCTCCCCCCGTGCCTTTTCCTTCCGCGCGACTTCGTTTCCTGTCCAATCGCAACTTCGTTTTTCTCTATTCTTCCCACCATAAAACAGAATAATTAAAATAATTTTGCTAATTTTAATTCTTTTGTCTGAATTTATTTGATTCATTTTTGAATAAATTTCGCCGTTAAATTTTGTCATTTTACTGGTCATTTATTTATTAATTGGATTATTCTGCCTTTTGTTATTTTTCAAATTTTTTGACGGTCATAAATTTTGCTTCTGCTTCGTGGTTTTTTGCCATTGTTTCAATCTTTCGCCCGAAGGCGCCGTCCATCGGCGGCGATTGTTTTGCGTCGGTGCCAATTCCCACGGCATTGTCTCCGACGTTTCCTTCTCCTTCTTCCATTTATTCATCTTTCTTCCGCCGATTTTATCCCTTGAAGATTGACTCACTTCCCTCGTGCACTTCCCTCCTTCCCATTTTCCCTCAAATGCCATTTACCCACATGTCCCCTCCCCTCCCCCCTCCCCCTGCCGTTCTCTCTCTTCCCCTCCCCCGCCGGTTCACTTCCCTACTTCCACCTGCTGGTGCTGTTTTCGACACCCTCTCTTCCTCCTTCCCCCCCCCCGCCCCCTCTTCCCTCTCTTTTCCCCCTTTTCTTCTTTCCATTCTCCTCATTCCAAAAAACAATTAGAGCTGTCCTTTTCAGCACCAGCAGGTCCCTTCCCCTTCCGCTCCTCCCCTTCTCCCTCCTCAATTGCCATTTGCTTCTCCTTCCTTTCCCTTCGGCGCTTCTTCCTTCCCCTTTTCCTTCCGCCACTTCACTTTTCCTCTCGACGATTTCCCTTTTATGTCAAAGGGCACAAAAAGGAGAAGGAAATTAAATTGAGACGAAAGAAGGGTGCCGGTGGGGGGGGGGGGGGGAGGGCATTTTGAAAGTCATTGGCGCCAACCCAACGAACATTCCGCAGCAGGGAAGGAAAGAGCTGTTGCTGTTGTCGGTTGCTGCTTTTGCTCATCTGCTGTCGATCAATCTGCTGCTCGTCTCCTCGCCCCTCCCCTTAATTAAAGGGGGAGGGGGCGAATGCCAAAGCGACAATTTGCCATTTCTTTTGACCGTCCGTCCCACCGTCCCTTTGTGCTCATTTGTCTCTCTTTTCCTTTGTCCATTTGTCTCTTTTGTCCAATTGGCTTTTCGTCCTTTTGACAATTTCGTCTTCAGATGCTCTCCTCCTTTTGTCCATCTCTTTCCATCGCTTCAATTCAATTCCAATGAGTGGTCTGAGTTTTCAGTTTCAGTCCGGAATGGTCCGGGAACAAATCACGATGGACTGTCTAGAGGAAGTGTCTCTGCGCAGGCTTCGTCATGAAGCAGTACAGTTCATCAACAAACATGTCAGTGGGACGGAGAAAGACAGCGAGGACAAGAGAGGGAGAGAGGGAGGGAAGGAAGGAAAGAGAGACAAGAGAGAGTAAAGGATAGGGGAGAGAGAGAGAGAGACGAGAGAGTGAGGGAGGGAGGGAGAGGGGAAGAGAGATACGAGAGAGTGAAGGAGAGAGGGAAGAGACAGAGAGAGACAACGAAGAACAGGGAGAGAGAAGAAGGGAGGAATGGTGGGATTTAAAACAGTTTTGTGTTTCAGCATCAGCGGCATTCACTGGGCGATCGGCTTCTCGACCACATTTTGCTCTACAGGCACAATTTCCGATCAGTGAACATTCTCGAGTTGATCCAATCGACTGAAGAATTGTCAGAGGGCTGTCTGATCGAAATTGTGATCAGTTGTAAGTGTTTCTGATCCAAGGCATTTACTTATACAATAGCAGAGCTTAAGCGATAATTTAAATTTTACTATTGTTCTGTCGTTCACTTTTTCCCCCCTCATCTCTCCCCCCCCCCTCTACCCTCTCTTCCTCTCCCCCCCCCCTCTACCCTCTCTTCCTCTTCCCTCCCCCCCCCCCTCTAACCCTCTCTTCCTCTCCCCTCCCTCCCCCACCCCTCTCACCCTTCTCTTCCTCTCTCCTTCCACTCTCATTTCTCTTCCCTCTATTCCTCCACTTTTTCATCTTCTCTTCCTTCCTTCTTCCTTCCTCTCTCTTTCTGTTCGTTGTGTGCTTTTGCTGAATCATGCTCATAAATCAGCATTTAGCAATCATTTCCGTTTAATCTGAATGAATGACTTATGCAATATTTGAATTCAAAATTAATTCTTTCTTCGTTTTTCTTTTGATTTGTCTCTTTTCTTTGCTCATTTGTCCTTTAATTGATGGTCATTAGCATTAATAATTAATATTAAAAGTCGACCAACTAACTCTCATTGTCAGCTCACTCACGCACATTTATCTGCACATTCTTTCGTGCTCCCCCCCCCCTTGGCATAATTTTTGAAAAAGGTCCATTCCTTTTTCCGTTTGATAAATTATTCCGTTTTCAGCGTGTACCTCCCCTCCCCTCCCCCCCCCCCCCCTCCCTTTCCCTCCCCCTCGTCTTCTCATCCGCTTTTCCCTTAATTGAGTTCTATATATTCCACTTTTCCACCCAACAAGCTTAAATAGTTTGGAAGGAAAGCATCGAAGAAATCTCTTTCACCGATGGGTGCATTTCCCTTTCCATTCGCACTTTTATCCCTTCACACAAAAGAGCCCCCCTTTTCCCCCTTTCCCCCCTTCCCCCCCCCTTTCGCTCTATCCCTTCCCCCCCCCCCCTCCCATCTCTCACGTTCCCTTAGAAACAAATCCAACACATTTGGGGTGGAAATTGTCCCCGTCCTTTCGGTCCCTTCTCGTGCTATTTCCCCTGTTCTTCCTTCCCCTTCTTCCTTCATCCGTTTCATTTTCATTTGTCTCATGCTTTGTCCACCGATTGAAGACCAACTCGGCCACCCAATGTTCCTTCTCCTTCTTTCCCCGTCTCTCTCTTCTCTTTGCTTCGTCTTCTCTCTCTCTCTTTTCACCGCTTCCCTTTTTCTCTGTTTTTATTCCAATCATTTAGCAATTTTCATTTAATCTTGCCAAGAGAAACAAAAAGAGACCAAAATGGACATTTTCGTAATGGGACGTAAGTGAAAAATCATTGGCCAAATGGGGCGTTGCCAAAAAATCGGTCATTTGTCTTTTGCTGACCTCCCCCGTTTCAGCGTGTCCCCAACACGAGCGATTGGTCGTCCATCCGCACACTCTTTTCGTTCATTCGTACAAAACGCCGACTTTCTGCGATTTTTGTGGTGAATTGCTATTCGGACTGGTCAAGCAGGGACTGAAGTGCCAAGGTGAGTGCTGGGAAAGTGAGGCCCAAAAGGCCGACTCATCGATTGAAGTCCAATTCAACTTGAGTCTAATTAACCCAATTAACCCAATTAATTACTCTATTTAATCCATAGGCTGTGGCCTCAACTATCACAAACGGTGCGCTTCCAAAATCCCAAATAACTGCAGCGGCAGTCGCCAGCGCCGTCCGTCCGCCATTCCTTTGTCGCCCGCAATTCGGTGGCCATCCATCCAACGGTCAGTCTGTGCTGAGTTGGCCGAGAGTTTTCTGGTCACTGATCAGTCGGACTCGATCTCGTCCCTTTCAGTCCCCGCGCGTCTTGGACCCCCGCCGCTGCAGTGCGTCCCCTGCGCCGCCTCTCCCCAACGGTCTCTGTCCCCCGCCTTCCGCCGGAGACCCTTCTCCGTCCGGCGTCGCTTTTCCTCCGTCATCATGCGTTGGCTATGTTCGTCCGTCCCCTGCTAATTCTTCCACCACCTCCTTTGTGGCCAGTTTGTCCGGCGCCTGCCCATCACCGGACGAACGCAGGGGACCGGCCAATT